>CM062825.1:1540098-2158962 GCA_031772345.1 Himalopsyche anomala
TCTGTTATATAGGTTTTTAATTCACGAATAAATGTTGGAAAGATGTAATCAATTAGTAATATGTGTCTCCAAAGACATAGATAGATGCCTGTAATTATTTTAATCCATCCTACACTACTCACATCTGAAAACAAGACGTAGAACGATTGGGTAATAACCATTCCTGTACCAATATCATCTATCTTCGAAATGAAAAAATACACATCGTAATTTTATAAATAAATAAACAATTAGTTAATATTAGAATTATAGAAAACTGTTAGGTCAATGTAAGCTCGCGAGGACCATGGTTGCTGCATTTTTTTCCCCCTCTGCTGTATGAGCCAGGTAATACAATTATGTAGAAAATGAAGTGTGACCATTATTTCACTTTGCCAAAATATGATAAAAATCAGAAATGAAATAAGATGTATGTTGGATTGTTTTTCTTTATATTTTGTTATCTTTTCTCGTTCTCCAAGAAATAAATCTTTGGCTGCACCATAGCCTCTATATCCATATTTTACTTATGATTAAATAACAAAACTTTCAACAAAAATGTTTTATTTTATTAAAAAAGAGACAAAATATTCATATGAAGTATATTTGAAGTAATTTATCTAGTATGTTTGAAATAACATTTGACTGAATAATTTACTAAAGGCTTTATGGTGTATAAATTTAAATTTTCGTCATAATTCTTGGTTTCAATCCAATCCAGAAACCATTCTTAGCTTGCACAATGAAGGTATTGTTTGTTAGCTCCAGGGGAATTGATGTTTTAGTGATGACCGTGAAGTCAAATTTGCATAACATGTGGAATATCACTGCCTTAGTCTCCACGAGAGCCTAAAACAAATCAAGGACATAATTTTTACCTAACCTATTTGGATTGCGACAGTGATGGGTAGGATATGTTAGCTAGCATTAGTTTTACCTTTTTATTACTCATCCAGGAAACGTGATGTACACTTTCACGTTGAAGATTAGAAGAATGTATCAGTTTTAAAAGTATATTTTTCACAAATTAAAAACCATTCTTTTTTCATTTGGGGCAACTTTTTGAATTTCATAATTCATTCTTTTATAATACCTATATAAATGGGATGGACGAAGCAAGTTACCAGACGCCTTCAATTCACATTGAGATGAAGGTCATCTATTTTGTACGCTAATACATCGTATTATATATTAAAGCTTAAAGAGGTTTTCGTGTAGGTACATATATTTTTTTTGATGGCGTCTTCTTGAAGTATTAACTATATTCCGCTCTAACATTTGAATCGAGAAACATTTTAATTTGATGCAAAAATGCTTACGATTTTTTTGATTTGTATGTTTTGGTATTTTGTTATATTTATATTATACTTAGGGTTGCTATGCCAACAACTGACAACATAGTATGCATAGTTATGTTCACATAAAAAATGTCATATTAAACAACTTTAGGGCTTGTGCACTGGAATTCGGCTACACATAAAACAGATAATAATAATAATGATGATGGTGTTTTTCATCCCATTTGTCTGAGGTAATTGAGTCGTATGGATCAAAAGCAAAACTGTTCCATACATCATGTATGGAACAGTTCTGCTTTTGATACCATACGACTCGTATGTAATATTCTTGATCCCGCTTTTATGTCCCGGTTATACCGGGGCCTGGGCAGGAGGGTGGTCTGAAGTTTTTATATTTGTTTTTTTTGTGGTAGTAGTGGGTCATAGGCAATATTCCTCCTTATTTTCCGAAGGTTGTGTGCGCAAAATACATTGGCTGTGCAACTTTGAAAGGAAATTAAAAAATTGTGCGCCACATAACGGTATTTTGACCTACTTAACGAAATGGTTATTTTTTATTATGAGAATAATTAACAACACCACTATATAATGACAATTAATTTATTCTGGTGGTGGTATAGCTGGTTAACTTTTGTGCGCTTTGTTCCAATGCATGTGCGCGCGCTCTGTGAGTTGTGTGCGCGCGCACACGTGCACAGCTAAGAGGGAACACCGGTCATAGGTGTCTATCGTATCTGTTGGGTCTGCGGCTAAAAGTGATCATGGTACTTTTCTTCAGGTGTACTTTAATATACCAATCGGTGCACCAGGTGGATATGTCTGCGATTGCTTTTTACACAAGTGCGCTGGCTCTGTTTCTATTGAAGGAGGTGTGTCGTTGGCAACAATTGTTTCTTGTCCTCTGGGTATATAATCAGGTATTGTAATATCATGAGCGTAGAGGTTGTACAATAAGGGCGATAGGGCAGATCCCTGTGATAAACCAGCTGATGGTGTTTGAATTTGATTTTACACAGTTGAAATTAACACAGAAAATCCTGTTTGATATGAATAAATTTGTTATTGCAAGTATCTGTTTTTCAAGGCTGGCCTTGGAGAGTTTGACTATCATACCTGCGTACCTAACCTTATCAAAGGCTTTGACTATTTCTATTAACAGACCGGTAGTGAAACATCGGCGGTAAAAGCCTTCCGTGATGAATTCCACTAATCTCAGTATTTGATGGTTGGTGAAATGTTTGCTTCTGAATCCGTGTTACTCATCCAGTCAGTATGAGCTTTTTTCAATGGCAAATTCCTCGAGTCGGAATTTAATGACGTGTTGCAGAAATTTGTCTATCATATAAAATTAAAAATTGCATAGATTATTCCACGTATTGTGCTACTAACTGTGACACATGTTTCGGCTGTTTCAGAGGCATCCTCAGACAATCTTACTTTCACAAAGCTTGCTTAAGACAAATTCTTACTTTAAAATTTTTAAATTTTATACTAAAATGAACGTCCACAGAGTTACCGCCGAATACATCGAAAGCTTGTCTATCGATAGGAGCAAGCTTATGGGTCTGTGATTCCCGAGAATCACCGAGGATTTATCGGGTTTTGGTATTGGTATGACGTCCGCTGCTTTCCAGACGGTCGAAATGCGTTGTGTTTTATTTCATCGTTGCCTAGGGCTTTGAGATTTAATAAGCATTTGATTTTGACCTCAATGTATTTTACTTGTGGTTGCGTTTTAGATAGGTGTGATCTCGTTAGTAATTTGAGTATATTTAGCGGATTTGTTTTCTGCATGGGTTTTATTCGCTTGATCGCTTGGAGAGAATTGTTTCTCGAGTTAGTTTGTGAAAGTCACGGCTTTGTCCTCAGCTGTATACACTGGGCCATTCGGTCCGTTAAGCGGTTGAATGGGGCATTTTTTGGTTCTCAGTATTTTGCCCAGAATCCAGTAAAGTTGTTCTTCTTTATCTAACTCAGTGGGGTATGCTTTGAATGAAGATGTGCATTGTTCCTTTAATGCGATTTTTATCTCCAGGATGAGTCGATTTTTGTGCGTTCTTGCTATCGGGTTGGAACATAATTATTGCATTTCGTATTTCTTATATATCAGCCCCAGTCATATCCAACCTGCTTCCAGTTTTACTGTGCTTATCAATACCATATAAACGGCTGTAGATGGTAATTTCCAGTGATCCAGTAAGGAGCAGTGCCAGACAGTAAGTCAATGATTTAAATCATTTTTACATAAGTTATTTAGAGATTGGGGTGGATTAGCTATTTACTTAATTAAAATATAGTATATAATTCACTATGAATAAAAATATTGCAAAAAGAATTTTTACCTATACAATTCCTGGGACCCAACCCAAAAGGTATAAACGTGAAAGGTTGAATAGATCCTTTATTTTCATCTGAGAATCTTTCCGGGTCAAACTTTTCTGGATTAGGGAAATATTTTTCATCATGGTGGATTCCCCAAACTGGTACCCATATACCTTCATTAACTGCAATCTATAAATAATAAATTAATTTTGAAATATATTTATTTATATAGGTCTAAAAATTGTCAGTTTGACAGATATTTTTAAATCTCTTGAGTTCAATGAACACCATGCTCAATATCTCAAAGATAAATATTACATGAAAAAAAATGAATTACCTGCCATGTGATTGCAAGAGTTAGGCTCTTACTGTTAAAACACAGAAGCCAACAAATAAAGAAATCTTGTTTTAATATTTTAATATTGAATTTTTCTATTCATCATTCACTTTGAAGCATAACAAGAAAATAAAGATATCTGGAATATTCAGAATGAATGTACAAAAATGTTTTGCAGACATTTGTTTGATTGGAAAACAATTTTTTGAAAAATCAACTTTTGTTTAAGAACTAGTAGCCATTCTTGATTTATATCATTTTATGAACATCTTTATATTTTTGATTTCTTTTACCGTGTATCCTTTGGTTTGATCTTTGGAATCACTTGGAGGAGGGAGTGTATAGGGCTTAACGCATTTTCTGTCAAGGACAACAGCTGGTGGCCACATTCTCAATGTTTCTGAAGAAATTGAAAAAAAAATCTTTGTTAATAGAGTTTATGTTGACATTTTCACTGTGATTTGAGGCATTATAATTTTTTTGTTCATTTTTGTTATTCAGTTATATTTTCAAATTAATAAGTTGTATGGTTTTCAATTTGATTAGTATATCTGGGCGGGAATAAATTTTGTGACCAAATTATTCTACCTGATACAACCATGTCCATGTATTTCATATTCTGTAAATCATTGTAGTCGACTTTTCCGTTATTGTTTGAAGCTATTTCATCAATCTCTTCTTGTAACCTTTCTTGAATATCTGGGTTTATAGCGAGTTCATGCGCCAAGAAGCAAAGCAAAGTAGAAGAAGTTTCAAATCCTGCGATGAAAAACAGTATAGCTTGACTCACTATATCATCATCATTCCAATCTGAAAACATTGAATAATGAATGTCCAATTAGGTATGTTATTTGTGTTGACAAAAAATATTTAGATAATGTAGTATAAAGCTGAAAAATCAATGCCTAATGGGCGTGATAAGTTTGCCTTGTAATAGATATTTCTAGTATTTTTTATTCATTGTTTTGAATTTTAAAAATATGTATGCTTTCAGTTGTTTTGGAATCGTCTTACGTCTTTTGACAGCTTCCTTTCCGACTGATGATTCTTCGACTGTAGCAAAACCAGCTTCTTTGAAGTCACTCGCCTTTGAAGAATCATGGTCGTGTTTGAGGGAACCTTTCTTTGCTTCCATGAGAAGTTGAATCATGTCAGGTCTCGAGTATTTTCCATCTTCCCTCGCTTTCATGCTGTCAGACACTAAATTCCTAAAGAAATTACCAAGAGTGTCGCTGAATACCTTCAGGCCGAGGAACTGTAAATTTTTATTACAATATAAAACTCTCACTTGTCACATCTTCAGCCAATTTTACTTGAGAAATTGAATTTTGTAGAAATGAAATAATGTAATATTTTGATGATTGCAGCTAGATGTTACTTACTTTAGATATTTTGGGAGCCAAAGTGAAAAAGGAAAGTTTCAATGCTCTTATGCCAGTGAAATTAGATGAATCATTTCCCATCATGTAGAATTGATTCTCTCTCTCGCCGTGAGAATCCACTTTAATTCCAAAAGCCGTGGATGCAATGACATCATTAGTATATCTTGAAAAAGCATCTTTCATTTCCACTTCAATGTGCCCAAGTTCTGAAATTAGTCATGAGTATTAAAGCCATCATGAAATTTGAAAATTGATTTCAACAAAAGGTAGCGTAACTAGAAACCGGTCCTGACTTTTTAAAATAAAGTGGAAATAAAGTACAAAGGAATATTGTGTTTTTAATAATAGAATGCCTTTCCACCAATTATTGGCAGTGAACGCCCTAAGAGTGAAAAAGCTAACGTGGTAAATATAGGAGTTATACATTTGACAATTTGAAGTAATTTGAATTTGAAGGGCAGGTTGATGTAGTCACAGTGACAGATTCAAGCTGATTACAGTTTTCTTTGGAAAATATACAGATTCAATGTCGGATACTGCACTGCTTCTAGGGCAGTGGTTCTGATGTGTGGCCACCAACAGTAAAATTTTTTTAAAAAATGCAACTCCTTTAAACACATCTCAAAACAAAAATTTTGTAGGGCCACGAAACTTTTTTATTGGACCCAGTGATGTATATAATCCGGCTACAGTGAAATTTCACGTAAGAACCAATGTACTAGTGGTAATAAGTGGTTTCTAAGCTTTATTTTACTACACCTCCCTTTGAAAAAAATATCTTCGCACCTCCCCATCCTTTACTTTATATAATAATAAAGACACGTTTTAAAGGATAATGATATATTTTTAAACTGTTTGCGCTTCCCAGTTTGCAATTCGCTGGGGTAATAATCATTGGTGTTCCTGCTACATACATCGGTGGATAACATTTTCTCAATTTTGAATAATATCAATGCTATATCTTCTTTGGTATTGACATTTACCAATGACCCAGTTAATTGATTTTTTCCAAATATTACTACAATTATTGATAAAATTTAGCTTATCGATATATTGAAAATGTTTTGGTTTATTGAGTGTCCTATTGAAATTACTTATTATTTCTTTCAGCAAAATAATTCTACTAATCAAAAATGCTATATTTGACGCGGAATAAAGTATTAAAAATAAAAAGTATCACAAAAAAGGCATATCATAACAAAATAAATATTTTTACTCACTTTTATTTTCTGGTTTTCTCATTTCGTTAATATAGAACTGTGCCATTTGATCTCCACAGTCTGCGACAAATTCAAACATGTTTCTCATTTTGGAGCTGGTGAATGCTGGACTCAGGGTAGCTCTCATGTCTCGCCATTTTTGACCTGTGAATCAAATATTATATTTAGAATAAGCCAAGTAAAATTGTTAATCATGTTTATATGAACTATTAAAACTGAAGGTACTTAGTGAGAGCTGTTTGTAGGTCAGTCACTTAAACATCCTTAGAGAAGGTAAGGAAGAGGTTAGGGAAGATTTAGTAATCACAATTGACACCAAAATTGAAAAAAGGCTTAAGTACACTATGAGGTTTTTGAATATCAATTGTTTGTCTGTTTGTACAAGTTTGTACGAAAAAGCAATTTATTTCATCAGTGATTATTATTTATGGGCAGTTTTTATATATGTATAAGGGTAAACATAATTAAATTTATTAAGAAATGTATATATTTTGATTTGAAGCCGCCATAGTTAAAAATAAAATGACATGTACTATATACAGTAAAACCCCCATTTACACTATAGTCGGGACCGTGTAATTGAGGGTGTGAATCTCATACAAAATTAGGGATTTGGTTTTTTTCCGCGGAAAATGCAAAACTAAGATTTCCCTTTGTTTTGCAAAAAAAAAATATGGACGAAATATTTAGTTTTTGTAGTAGTAAATATCCCGTACACAGACAGACGCCCAGCTATGCGTGTATAGCCTGGCATGTGTTGAATACACAGACGTTAGCCAACATTTGATTGTATGCGCGGCACAGACAACCGTTTCGTAGTAAAGACATTGGAATGCGACCGTGCAATTGGGGGATTTGCGGCGAGTATTTCAAGCCAGCGCATAATTCGGGGTAGAGTAATTGGTGGTTCCACTGTAGTTTAATAACCAGTATACCACATGTATATATGTATGAAAGGCATTATATCAACAACAACAAAAATATTCATTTGTACTAACTCCACTTTTATAAAAGTATACATCAATGAATGCATTGAAAATATTGTATTTCAGCTTATTTTTGTTAAAAAATACTGTTTTCAAATATTTATTATAATCACAAGATAATCTTTATATCAGTCATAAATTAATCTACACGTGGCGTAGCGGCAAGACTATACATTATCATATGAAATTTTCTATCTTGATTGATATTATGATAATATATTTAAATATGTTTATTATCAAATGTATAAGTCATCGATAAATCAACAACATTTAATCTTTTATAGGAAAATCTTATTGTATAGATCAGTGCTTCCCAAAAATTTTTATTTCACAGCCCCCTAAATCTGAAAAAAAATAATCCGCGGCCCCTCTGTCACAAATCATCATATAACATAAGATTCTCACTGTCCTTTGAGACGTGACATAATTTTACGCTAAAAGGAACAATTGGATACCTTTAAGTGAGAGCAGATTGCTTCCAAAGAGTGTATCTACCGACTCGTCTACGGTTCCAAAGTGGTCAACGAAGTGATCGAAATCCTTTACAGTCACCTGCTTGATCACCTCCAAGTCAGTTACCATCACAAGATGTTGGAAGAAATTGTTGACTCCAACATACCTGTAGAATTTAAAAAGAACCTTTCAATTATCAGTAGGCTCTTGTTATCTCTTTTTGCGAAAACCAAAGTTGACATATCTGTCCGTCGTGTCAAATATTTGCTACATTAACTTAAACTAATGTTTAGTAGTTGTCTATAAAATGTTACAGAAAAAATAAAAAGTATGGACTCAGTCTAGTAGAATAAAATTATTACTTGAACAAACCTTTGATCAGGAAATGCCTGATATAAGTTATTGATAAGATCTTTGAAACTTTCTTTCTGTAGCACGACATTCTTCATGTTCCCCAAATATGGCCATGATGGTATAGTCTTAACTCCATGACGGGAGAAATGCCCAGCAAGGTAAGTGCCTACGCCCCAAAAGATTCCGAAGATAATTACTGCACCCAGAAAAACGGTGATAGGATCCATATTCTGTGAAGTGAATTAGATATTTTCAAGAATGTTTCGCGGACCTTACGAAAATTCAGTTTTGTATTTTAAAATGTCTTTGAAGAACACAAATTAATTATATCTTTATAAATATCATTACAAATATATCTAAGCATGTGTCCACATTTCAAATGTAAATAGTTTTACCTTTGACACAATTTTTAACAGCTAATAATGAACTAATGATAGTCCAGGTAGTAGAATTAACAAATTGTTGTGTTCATTAAATATTTTTTAATTTATATATGCGATTATTTTTTTTTCTATCAATTGTTAATTATTGATAACTTAGGGCAACCAGGGAATCTTAAAATTCATTTTTAAAAAATCCAATATAAAATTTCCCACCCTTGGCTTTCACGGAATTATACTTTTTTTTTAAATAAATTAACTTTTTTTTCGTTATTATAGACCAGTGGTTCTTAACGGGGGTGGTATCACTCCCCTGGGGAGGCGTTTAGAAGTCTGGTGGGGTGGTTTTAATTTTTCAGAATTTGGGGGGGGCTGTAGGATTGCGAGGGGGCAGATTTCAAATTCGTGAGCTAAAAAAAACGAGTTTCAGAGATATTTTGTGTAAAAAGTATACAGAATTGAGGAATTAGAATTCGTCGGTGAGCTAAAAAAAATAAAACGAGTTTTGGAGATATTTTGGGGAAAAAGTATACGGAATTGAGAATTTCAACTTCCTCGGTGAGGGGGGGGGGCGTTAGATAATTTGATTAGATAATTTGGTTAGATAACTGCAAAAGGGGGCGATTCTTTCAATACGGTTAAGAAACACTGTTATTCACACTTTAAATAGCTTTTTTCAATTCACTTATTGTTTTGGGCTTAAGATTTGCAATTTCATTACCCATTATCGTCAAGAAATTCTCAATGGTGTTGAGATCAGAGCTGTTACCTGGCCATAAAAGCCTCTTTACGCCAAGATTTTCTAGGTGATTTGTCGCCCAAATAACAGATGAAAATATAATTACCACATTTATTTTTAAAATTAATTGTTTGAAGGCCAGAAAAAAAAAAAAAAGTGATAGATTTTGCACGATCATAAAAAGTGGAATCATCCTGGAATACTGTTCATACGATGAAAGATAAAAATTCCTCCAATTTAGGTAAATCTTCTTCAAAAATGACAAATTTGTAATTTTGTACATTTACTGTTTCTTTCGACATATAATTTTTGCCAACCCCTTCTCTGGTGATGGCACCTCAGACCATTAAATATGATGAATATTTGATAGAGGCAAGTATGCAATATTTGCTGTTTTTATGTTTTCGCTTTTCGTCATCCTACCACTTTTCCATTAATTTTGAGTGGAAATGTTTTTTCTTACCCCAATCACGCCGTTTTTTTTTCATTCTCATGGTCATTAGTGGTTTTTTAGCAGCGCGCCGTGCATATAATCCTAATTTAATTAATAGATATTGAATGTTTCTTATTAAAATCTCTTTACCACCTTTTAAATGGACTTTTTTCTTACTTTGAAATCTAAAAAAATCTATTTTTATTGATAACTACCCTCATAAAAGCTAAGAGTGGGAAATTAGATATTAGTTGAAATAAAATTCGTTCCAGAAAACATGGATGTTTTTTCGATGCATTTTAATATTTCCTGGATGTTAAAAGTTATCAATAATTAACAATTGATAAAAAAAGTGATCACAAATTTAAATTAAAAATTATTTAACGCTTTAACTACGAGATGCCGATATATCGACGTAACACTTTATGTCTCTCAACTATGATATGCCGATATATAGGTCGGGCCATAGAAAACTGCTCGTACATTATAGGGACACAGCTTTAAGTTGTCATCGCGCAGGGAACACGTGTCTCTTCTACCCATACATTTGAAATTGAAAAAAAATCAAAGCGTTATTATTTCAAGTTATGAACGGTAAAAATCAATTGACGAATTATATCGAAGGGTATGCTTGACACAAATATGTTTTTTTATGGAACATAATATAAGCGTAGATATTTACAATATATTTTTTTTATGTATTATTGCAAGTATTTTATAAGTTAAATAAAAAAGCAAGTTTTCACCAAAATAAAAGGATATTTTTTTTATTTATATTTTTATGTCCAATTATATGCCTAAAATGACATTTTGCACATACTATATTTATGATACTATCAAAAATAAATATTCATTAAAAATCAGTTTTATTAAAATAAAACTGTTTTATTTTCTCCAATAGTAATGAAAAAAACTAAAAACTAAAGGTATAAAATAATAAAATAGTATTAAAAAATAAAACATCAATACTTTATTTTTTCATGGATTATTGACACTTTTCATAGCATTTATGAAAACAGTCGTTAAAGTTAAAGGTTTAATTAATACAACGAATTGTTAATTCTACCACCCTGGTTATCATAAGCTCATTATTAGCTGTTCCGAATGCTAAAAATGGTAAAAACACTTATATTTTAGATGTGGGTACATGCTTAGACAAATTTGTAATGATATTTATAAAGATGTAATTGATCGGTACTCTTAAACGACATATTAAAATACAAAATTGAATTTTCGTAAGATTCGCGAAACATTCTTCCGCAAACTGTATGTAAACAGCATCATTCTTTATGGGTCTCCATAATATAATTTAATAAATGATAGTACCTACTTACATTATTATGTATCTTCAAATGAAAACAAAACACTATATTTTTGCTCCACTAATATAATCAGAACACTCGAGTGATACTGATGTTTTTGTGAGGACCTCCGATTATTTATATCTTTTATATAAACAGACATGACTGGACAATACTCAAAATGATAACAAACATTATTATAGTATTGATGCATACACTGCCTGATAAAAAAAACCAATCTGATTTGATTCCTTTTGTGCTGTTTTTGTGCACTGAGTCTTACTTAATAAATCTATTAGTCAATTATTTTTTAAGTATTTTGATTAAGGGTAGGCTTCAAAATATATTTTGCTTTGACTCATAATAATCTACATGGAACCACAAAAATATCTTCTTCTTTGACCATATTCGCTCCCTATGTGGAGCATATGTTCGCCACGTGGCACCTCCATGTCTCCCCCCGCCAATTGCTTAGCTTCCTCCCATGACATGCCAGCATCTCTCAGTTCCACCGAGTACATCCTATGGATAATACCCGACGGATGTCCGATATACACCAGTCGAAAGAAGAGGCAGGCAGGATTGAGGCTTTCCGGAAGCATCCGCAGCATGTGACCCAGCCGCAGCATAACCACTGCCGTGACGAAGCACTGTCTTGTACGTTCCCTTATCACCGAATTCCTCACAAAATCAAAACCACCCCACCTCCATTATCCGATGCAGGCATCTGTTCTCGAAGCTAAGTATGTGGTTCTGTTCTGAATCTTCGTCATGTGCCATGATTTGCTACCGTAAAACAGTACCGTCAGAATACAAGCGTTGAACAAGTGGCATTTGGTTTTAATTGACTACAAGTGTGTCCCAGACAGTTTGCATTGAGTTGAATGTGGCTCTATCAGTCCTGACCTGAAAAGATCAACGTGCACCCCTCCAACAGCTTCTTTTCTGAGACTTTCCAGTGCATCTCTCTCACTCCTAGAATGTCCAGGCCATACTTTTGCAACATACGGGTAGCATGCAGGCGCTTTCCAGAAGTGCGCAAGGTATGGATGTTGTACGTACTGATGCGTATAATGTATTTGTGGGAGAGAATTTTATCTTCTCAGTCCATGGTTCTGCTGGATTGTCTGTTTGAATTGCCGGGTGTACGAGGCGCTTGTGGCGGTATTCTAATCTTTTTTGATTCAAGGATGTAGGGTGATTAACCCTGAGGCCTGGGTCACAAGGGCTCTAAGGGTCGGCTCAACCCTGGTTTTTCTATCGGGGATTTCCTTCTCTTAGCCAGTGGTCCAGTTTTGAGGCGCCGGACATTCGCCTTGTGATGCCTCATATACTCATGTTAATTATAGATGTCGGTAATAATTCATCAATGGTATTGAATGTGAATGTGTTTTATTTAAGCCTATATATACCATTAATAATATTTTTGATAGATTCGGCGGTAACTTTGTGGAAGTTCATTTTAAATATAAAATTAAATATGGTAACTTTGTTATTCCAATTATTGTAGTGCTACAACTAGTGACACTAGGCACTACAAGTGGAATAACAAAGTTATCAAATTTAATTTTATACTGTACCATTATCTTTATGCAGCGGTGTAGGAAGAGGTCCTGCCGCCTGGAGTGGTCCTTGCATTTGCCACCCCCAATGTTTTCTCTAACTTTGTTATTAAATCACTTCTACTATTTTTTATCTATGAACTAGGAGTTTTAACAACAGTCAGGTATTGGAATATCATTGGAGTGTAAAGGTTGTACAATAAGGACGATAAGGTGGATCCCTGTGGTACACATGCTGATGGCACGAGCGTTGTCGATTTTACGCCATTGAATTTCACACAGAGAGTTCTTTTTAAAATGAATGAGTTTATTAGTACAAGCATCGGTTTTTCGAGGTCAACCTCGGAATGCTTAACTATCATTCCTTTGTACCAAACCTTGTCAAAGACTTTGGCTATGTCTAGGAACAGTCCGGTAGTGAAACATCGGTGATTATACCCTTTCGTGGTGAATTCCACTACTCTAGAGTATGGTTGGTGACACTGTTCAAAACCTTCAAATATACTTAAACAATTAAAACTACAGTAGGTGAGTCCTTTTGAAATATTAGCATTCAACCAATGGATAGGATAATCCGTTGGCCAAATTACTAGATTATATGACAAAGATATCAGACAATATACAAAAACAAGTGTCACATTAAGTGACTTGAGAACCAAGAAGAGTGTAACTAAGGACAACTTATATGTCTTAAAAGTATTCATGATTTGGCAGCTTCAAAAAGAACAGCTAGTTGCTTTAAGCAAAAATCAATAATTGAATTTCTTAATAAAAAATAATTTAATATTAAAGCCATTTGTCAATCTAGACCAGCGTCTGCCAAACTTTTTTACTTCACAGCACACTGGCAAATGGTGTTTGGTCCGCGGCACACCAAAATTATGCAGAAAAGAGTTTTAATGTCTTCTGCACTACTGGTAATTTTTAAAATTTATTTGAAGAAGCGTCTACACCTGGGAAGCAATTAAGCTGTGAGATTTTAACTTTTCTGGTCAACAGGTCTCGCTTGTCAGACAAAGATTTAATTGCGTATTTTTTCTTTGCGGCACACCTGAGACTTCTCACGGCACAGAGTTTGGCAGACACTGATCTAGACAAATAAAAATTACCCATACTGAATGTATATGTCTTTCCCTGTCAATTATGTTTTTTTCGATTATCCAGATTTTTCCTTATCCGACTACCTTTATCTCCAATTAGTCCGGATAATCGAGGTTCTACTGTAGTTGGTAATGACGAATAATTTGAAACCCTATTTGGCACCAATTGCTTATAAGCTATTATGCTTTTCATCAAATTTCTGTCGAGCTCTGAACTGATTTGATGCAAAAATTATCATACAAGCAAATGTGTTGTGCTTCAAAAATTATAGTGTTTATATGTTATGAAAAAATTGTTTTTTTTTAAAAGCAAATCTTTTAAAATACAGACCAGATGTGATGTACCATAGCCCCCTATACTTATCAAGCCATGTTGCACGACTTGGCAACAGTGTATTAAGACCGCTCATCATACCATAGACAATATATACTTACCCTTTGACATATGTCAAATCGACTTACGATTTATTTTAACAATGTTAAATTAAACCAAATTGAAACTATATCTATTTAAAAATAAAAATGAGGGAGTGGGAAGGAAAAATAAGTGGCACTCTTTTTATTAAAATTCATTTTATTATGACATTTTTCCGCAATATGTACAAAGACAAATGCATTCATTAATTTCAACAGCTTATCAACAAAGTTTTACTAAGTTGCTTATAATAATGAATGAAACCAATTTTGTTTGGTTTAAGATTAAATGTATTTAGCCAGGCATGTCGAGCTTATAATGTATTTTTTTCATCTTTGTCTACATCTTGATACAGGTTTTATAATATTTAACTGGAATACTGAAATTTAGTTTGTTGTCTTATGTTTCTTTAATACACCCGTAAAAAAATCATTGCTTATCAAACATTAACCCTTAACTATGCCGACAATGTTGATCGATTTTATAAAAACAATGCTAAATGAAACTTCAACAGTTGTTTGTTCTAAAGACTCCTCCGTCATAGTACAAACTAGAATTTATATAACTATTTATTTTAGCTCACAAAAACAGACGTTATCTTGAAACTATGAATACTTGCTAGTTCGTCGACATTATTGCTAGCTTGTCATTTAATACACTCTAATATAAATATGCTAGTTACCTCACTGTCATGAAAATGTTTGATACATACTACCGTATTGACTGTAGTAGGCGAATTTTAATGAGGAATTGCTCTAAGCCATTTTCTTTTCATTATACATCAATCATCGGAAAAGCAAATGTTGAGACTGCACTGTTACTTAGCAAGGATGAGCTGAAGATTGAATTGCATCCTGGAACACAGTACCGTCTAGACATCTGAAAACATCACGTAGAAAAATACATTAGGTTAAAAATCAATTTCTATACAAAAGCTATTATTGGTCGACATGAAATGCAGCAACTATATGTTAAACGACAATAATTTTACAATTTAACATATCTATATCTTCGGTAAATAATTCTAATTGCATGTAATAAGCCATGCCAACTACTTCATGAAATATTGCTTTTCAATATAAGTTTAATTGAATACATAGTCTGTTTTCAATTTGGAATGCCAGTACTTAGTACATTCCAACATTATTTTTCAACTTAATGTTAATGAAATTTTATTATAATCCCTATATTAATGCAAATTATATCATTGATACGACTCGCAAAGCACATTCACAATGTCAAAACATGTCTTCAGTCACAAATAATAGCATTTAAATTTAATTCAATGTATGATTTGCAAATCTTAACCTATAATATGGACGCATAATATATTAAATTTCTACGTTTTGGAACATTAATTATCTTCGGTAAACAATTCTTATTGCAGGTGATAAGTCATGCAAACTAATTCATGGAATATTGTTTTTCAATATAAGTTCAAATGAATACATACACTCTGTTTTCAATTTGAAATGCCGTAGTATATTTCAACTTTATTTGTCAACTAAATTTTAAAGAATTTTTAATATGATCTCTATAGTAATGCAAATTATATTTTTAAAATGACTCACAAAGCACATTCACAATGTCAAAATATGTCTTCAGTTACAAATAATAGCATTTAAGTTGAATTCAATGTATGATTTTCACATTAATTGTCAAATTCTAACCTATAATATGGACGTATAATATATTACATTTCTACATTTTTTTAACATTAATTACGACAAATCTTGATAAATATCAATGGTACTAAATATTTGACAATTAAGCTCTTATTCGTTAAGCTGTAATTTAATGAACTGATGAAATTAATTATGAATTTATAATTTACGACAATCTTTGCCAGGCGTGGATGTCATTTCAACTTAATATCGATATTTACTTACTTTAAACGAGTATTTTGATGAATCATTGTATTGGCGGAAGATAATAATCACTGAGCAACCTTGAATGGCTTAAAATTCAAGTTTAATGTACAATATATCACGATTTATTCAATTATATGGCATTGGCAAGGAACACTGTTTTCAAAAATTCAATATGGCGGCCGTAGCAGTTAGGAACAGAAATTATACGTCTATATAAATCATTACATTTTGTAAGTGTAGGGTGGTTTTCGAAGAACTTTTAACTGTAGAATGATGCCTAAGTAGTCACAGAATACACTGTTAAAAAATCTTCAACTCAAATACATTAAATTCAACGAAAACAAACTTTTAATGCGGAGACACATAGAATCAATCACTCGGTTTCCATACAAACTCTATGTAAATCGCTAGTCGACGACAGACTCAAGCCGGACACAACGTAAATTGCGTGATGCTATTTATACTTGGCTTTGGATGGAGGCGGTAATGGATGTACTGAAGCAAAAACATATCACGACTACCACCACCAGACCGGATGTGATTGCTGTAACCAATTGGAAACACTATCAGCTTCTTTTCTGTTATATAGGTTTTTAATTCACGAATAAATGTTGGAAAGATGTAATCAATTAGTAATATGTGTCTCCAAAGACATAGATAGATGCCTGTAATTATTTTAATCCATCCTACACTACTCACATCTGAAAACATGACGTAGAGCGATTGGGTAATAACCATTCCTTTACTAATATCATCTATTTTCTAAATGAAAAATACATATCGTAATTTAATAAATAAATAAACAATTAGTTAATATTAGAAATATAGAAAACTGTTAGGTCAATGTAAGCTTGCGAGGACCATGGTTGCTGCATTTTTCCCCCTCTGCTGTATGAGCCAGGTAATACAATTATGTAGAAAATGAAGCGTGATCATTATTTCACTTTACCAAATGTCTATGTCTGTTTAGTTGCTTTTCTTTATACTTTATTGTTATCTCTTCTCGTTCTCCAAAAAATAAATCTTTGGCTGCATCATGGCCACTATGTCCATATTTTACTTAAGATTAAATAACAAAACTTTAAATAAAATGTTTTATTTTATTAAAAAAGAGAAAATATTTATATAAAGTATATTTGAAGTAATTTATCTAGTATATTTGAAATCACATTTGACTGAATAATTTACTATAAACCTTATGGTGTATAAATTTACATTTTCTTCATAATTCTTGGTTTCAATCCAATCCAGAAACCATTCTTAGCTTGCATACCAAAGGTATTGTTTGCTAGCTCTAGGGGAATTGATGTTTTAGTGATGACCGTAAAGTCAAATTTGCATAACATGTGGAATATCACTGCCTTAGTCTCCATAAGAGCAAAGCGAGAGCCTAAAACAAATCAAGGAAATGATTTTTACCTAACCTATTTGGAATGCAACAGTGATAGGTCTATGTTAGCTAGCATTAGTTTTACCCTCTTATTACTCATCCAGGAAATGTGATGTAAACTTTCACGTTGAAGATTAGAAGAATGTATCAGTGTTAAAAGTATATTTTTCACAAATTAAAAACAATTCTTTTTTCATTTGAGGCAACTATTTTTTTGAATTTCATAATTCATTCTTTTATAATTAATACCTATATAAATGGGATGGACGAAGCAAGTTACCAGACGCCTTCAATTCACATTCAGATGAAGGTCATTTATTTTGTACAATACAACGTATTATATATTAAAGCTTAAAGGGGATTTCGTGTATGTACGTACATATATGTATGTTTCTTGATGGCGTCTCCTTGAGGTTAGAACTATATTCCGCTCAAACATTTGAATTGAGAAACATTTTAACTTGATGCAAAAATGCTTACGATTTTTTTGATTTGTATGTTTTGGTATTTTGTTATATTTATTTTATATTTAGGGTTGCTATGCCAAAAACCAACAACATAGTATGCATAGTTATGTTGACATTACAAATGTCGTACAAAACTATTGTTTCTTGCTTGCTTCTGAAACTGTGTTACTCAACCACTCAGTATGAGCTTTTTTTCAATTGCAAATTCCTCGAGTCGGAATTTAATGACGTGTTCCAGAAGCTTGTCTATCATATAAAATTAAAAATAGCATAGATTATTCCACGTAATATGTTACTAACTGTGACACGTGTTTCGCCTGTTTGATTGTTTGAGGATGCCTCTGAGAGAGGCGAAACAAGTGTCACAGTTAGTAGCACAATACGTGGAGTAGTCTATGATTTAAATCATTTTCACATAAATGATTTAGAAATTGGGGTGAATTAGCTATTTACTTAATTAAAACATAGTATATAATTCACTATGATTAAAAAAAAATAACAAAAAATATTGCAAAAAGAATTTTTACCTATACAATTCCTGGGACCCAACCCAAAAGGTATATACGTGAAAGGTTGAATAGATCCTTTATTTTCATCTGAGAATCTTTCCGGGTCAAACTTTTCTGGATTAGGGAAATATTTTTCATCATGGTGGATTCCCCAAACTGGTACCCATATACCTTCATTTACTGCAATCTATAAATAATAAATTAATTTTCGAATATATTTTTTTATATAGGTCTAAAAAT
The DNA here is from genome assembly GCA_031772345.1 of Himalopsyche anomala. Taxonomy (NCBI): domain Eukaryota; kingdom Metazoa; phylum Arthropoda; class Insecta; order Trichoptera; family Rhyacophilidae; genus Himalopsyche; species Himalopsyche anomala. Next base: position 1,558,837 of record CM062825.1, read on the forward strand.
TGTCAGTTTGACAGATATTTTTAAATCTCTTGAGTTCAATGAACACCATGCTCAATATCTCAAAGATAAATATTACATGAAAAAAAATGAATTACCTGCCATGTGATTGCAAGAGTTAGGCTCTTACTGTTAAAACACAGAAGCCAACAAATAAAGAAATCTTGTTTTAATATTTTAATATTGAATTTTTCTATTCATCATTCACTTTTAAGCATAACAAGAACATAAAGATATCTGGAATATTCAAAATGAAAATAAAAAAATAGTTTGCAGACTTTTGTTATATTTTATTGTGGACTGGCATCGTTAGTTGTAGCAGTAACTTGATCCTAAGCCCCGTGAGCTTATAGTGCGGCCCATTAGGGCTTGTCGGTTTTAAGCTAAATTTGAGACATTTGAAAACCAATTTTTTGAAAAGTCAACTTTTGTATAAGACCTAGGAGCCATTCTTAATTTATATCATTTTATGAACATCTTTATAATGTTGATTTCTTTTACCGTGTATCCTTTGGTTTGATCTTTGGAATCACTTGGAGGAGGGAGTGTATAGGGTTTAACGCATTTTCTGTCAAGGGCAACACCCGGTGGCCACATTCTCAATGTTTCTGAAGAAATAGAAAAAAAAAATATGTTGACATTTTCACCATATATTTTTAAATTATTAAGTTGTATGGTTTTTTTTCAATTTGATTAACCCTCCAGAGAGGAGAAAGTTTTTCGATAAACAAAATATTTGACTATATTGAAATCACGGATTACTTTAACATAACAAATATTTAAAAAGTTGTTGTATAGCAACCCCACATGACTATGTGAGCATGCTCATCCTTTTATTACCATGTAATATTGTGTACAGACGGTAGTAAGAATAAACGTGACCATATGGGCACGGACACAAATATATAAGTGAAAGAACTGTAAATAATTTTATGTGTTGTTAAAACAGTTTCAAAAAGTCCATTAAAAAAAAACGGAAATTCAAAAAATCGCATGTGCTTTGGGTGGTCGTTTCCGTCCCCACGGCTGATGACTAACTGAAGTGTGTATCTTTTTAAACCAAATTTGAGTAAAAGCAACGATATTCAGGTAGAAAAAGGATGAATAGTGGGATCAATATACAACGTTGTTTACTGTGACCATATAGTCACACTCTTCCTTGGAGGATTAATATATCTGGGCAGGAATAAATTTTGTCAACAAGTTATTCTACCTGATACAACCATGTCCATGTATTTCATATTCTGTAAATCATTGTAGTTGACTTTTCCGTTATTGTTTGAAGCTATTTCATCAATCTCTTCTTGTAACTTTTCTTGAATATCCGGGTTTATAGCGAGTTCATGTGCCAAGAAGCAAAGCAAAGTAGAAGAAGTTTCAAATCCTGCGAGGAAAAACACTATAGCTTGACCCACTATATCATCATCACTCCATTCTGAAAATATTGAATTACGAGTGTCCAATTAGGTGCGTTATTTGTGCTGACAAAGAATATTTAGATAATGTAGTATAAAGCTGAAAAATCAATATGTATGCTGTTAGTTGTTTTGGAATCGCTTACGTCTTTTGACAGTTTCCTTTCCGACTGATGATTCTTCGACTGTGGCAAAACCAGCCTCTTTGAATTCACTCGCCTTTGAAGAATCATGTTCATGCTTGAGGGAACCTTTCTTTGCTTCCATGAGAAGTTGAATCATGTCAGGTCTCGAGTATTTTCCATCTTCTCTCGCTTTCATGCTGTCTGACACTAAATCCCTGAAGAAATTAGCAAGAGTGTCGCTGAATACCTTCAGGCCAAGGAACTGTAAATTAACATTACAATATAAAACTGTCGCTTAACCCATCTCCAGCCAAGATTTTGATCATTGTGGCTAGATGTTACTTACTTTAGATATTTTGGGAGCCAAATTGAAAAAGGAGACTTTCAATGCTCTTATGCCAGTGAAATTAGATGAATCTTTTCCCATCATGTAGAATTGATTCTCTCTCTCGCCGTGAGAATCCACTTTAATGCCAAAAGCCGTGGATGCAATGACGTCATTAGTATACCTTGTAAAAGCATCTTTCATTTCCACTTCAATGTGTCCAAGTTCTGAAATTAGTCACGAGTATTAAAGCCATCATGAAATTTGAAAATTGATTTCAATAAAAGGTAACGTAGCTAGAAACCGGTCCTGACTTTTTTAAATAAAGTAGAAATAAAATACAAAGGAATATTGTGTTTTTAATAATAGAATGCCTTTCCACCATGTATTGGCAGTGAACACTCTAAAAGTGAAAAAACTAGAGTAGTAAATATAGGAGTTATACATTCAACAATTTGAAGTAATTTGATTTTGAAGTGTAGGTTGATGTAGTCACAGTGAAAGATTCAAACTGATGACAGTTTTCTTTGGGAAATATACAGATTCAATGGCAGATACTGCACTGCTTCTAGCGCAGTGGTTCTGATGTGCGGCCACCAATAAAGTTTTTTTTGGAAAATGCAACTGCTATTTTTATCACATCTCAAAACAAAAATTTGGTGGGGCCATGAGTCATTTCCATAGGACCGGCCATGCAGTGGCGTAGGGGTCCCGCCGCCCAGGGCGTTTCTTGAATTTGCCGCCCCCCCCTCAATAATTTGTCCACTTTTTTTTTAAATCACTTATATTTTTTTTGCTGATACTCCAGGTGAATCAATTTTTTTTATTTATAAAAACAATTTCTCTATAAATAATGTGTCAAAAAAAATATTAGTCAATTGTCTTTTTATTATGTTTGGAGGAAAAGTGACAAATTATTGCTATTATTATAAGTATACGTTTTACAAATAAGTAAACGAATATAAATTTGTACGTTAATTCATAACCAAATGTACCAGATTTTATTTTGTAAACATAACATTAGGGAAAAAAACATTTAAAAACAAAATTTAATTTTCTGGCTTTCCTCTTCACAAAATCATAAGTAACGTTATCAACATCTATTTTATCTGTTTTATTAAAAACATGAATTGGAGTCGTTACCGTAGTCGGAAAAAACTAACGTCCCCGAATGTTTTTTTTTGAGTGTACAAATCGCATAAGTCAAAAGTTACCACTGGTCGATCTGGTATGAATGCAAATTAAATAAGAAAGAGATTTTTTTATGTAAATTGCAAAAGTCCAAGGTATTTAAATTTTTCTTCATATCTCTGTTTGCTTAGCAGGAACAGCAACAAAAATTTTAATTCTTCCTAAGCAATGCTACCATGATCTTGTTTTTAGTGTTTTACAAAGCATAATCATGCCAGGAAAAAATGGTGAATTAATTATCGCTTGCATTGATTCTTTATACGAAACAATTTTTGTTTATTACCTCTGAAGTTTTTTTCTATTTCTTAAAAAAGCGACCCCCAAAAAGTTGTGTTTAATCAGTAAGTTACAAAGCACAACGAGAGAAGGCATAATATTGAAATAAAGCTCGCATTGATTCTATATCTAAAACAATTTGTATTTGTTTTTTTATCTTTTAAAATTTCAAAAATGCCGCCTCCAAAAAAGTATATATTGTCAGTGGGCGGAAGAAAATATAGTGAAAGTGATATTGCTTACATTGGTTCTGTATACATATCAATCTTTATTTTCATACTACTTTCAAAATTTTCTTTTCATTTTCGAAAATGCCGCCCACAGAAATGTGCCGCCCAGGGCGGTCCGCCCCCCCACGCTACGCCACTGCGGTCATGTATTTTTACTCACTTTTATTTTCTGGTTTTCTCATTTCGTTAATATAGAACTCTGCCATTTGATCTCCACAGTCTGCAACGAATTCAAACATGTTTCTCATTTTGGAGCCGGTGAATGCTGGACTCAGGGTAGCTCTCATGTCTCGCCATTTTTGTCCTGTGGATCAAATATTATATTTAGAATAACCCAAGTAAAATTCAATCACTGTGATATTTTGGCCAAATCGGTAAATTCCTGGGTTTTGAGAAAATGTGGTGATCCCCGCCCTACCAATATTTTAGCGCTCTAGAGTCCGAAAAGGTTGGTAACCCCTGGATTACACATTCTTTGTGTGATTTGATAATTATGATTTATCCTATATTTGTGCCCTGAAACCTGAAGCAGTAAAAGAAATTAGGGTTTCAGTAGAAGCTCTGTAAACTTGATTTAATTAAGAAACTTTTATCTTCTTTGCAAAGCAAAGCATCTTTAACTGATAGTGACCATTTTTAACAAGAAGTACTTTTCATTTCAACTACCTTCATCATTGGCATCTAACATCACAAAATTACCATTGAATAAATTTGACTAATATGTTTTCATACTTTTATTAAAAAAACACTAAAATAAACATGATTAATAAAAAAAATCTTATTGCATTTTTGACTGCGAGACTCGCTTTGCGCATCTTGTAAGTATTTTTTACTGATGTGCCAGTTATCAGTTTATCCCATTTTGTCTACTATATATCACACCTTTTACCCTTCATCCTCAAAAGAGATCGTTATGAATTCTTAAATTGCTGAAACCTATGATGGGATTTCTAGTGGAGAATGTAAAAGTGATATTTAAATTATTTATTCGGAATGGAAAAAAGTAATTTTGGTAATACTCTAAAAACATGAAAGAGTTTCAGCGTAATATTCTCATGGAATATTTTGTTTTCATTTTATGTTTATACCATATCACAATATCTACAACGCTTTTGTCACAAACCATCAAATTACATAAGATTCTCACTGTCCTTTGAGACGTGACATAATTTTATGCTAAAAGGAACAATTGGATACCTTTAAGTGAGAGCAGATTGCTTCCAAAGAGTGAATCTACCGACTCGTCTACGGTTCCAAAGTGGTCAACGAAGTGATCGAAATCCTTTACAGTCACCTGCTTGATCACCTCCAAGTCAGTTATCATCACAAGATGTTTGAAGAAATTGTTGACTCCAACATACCTTTAGAATTTATAAAGAACGTTTCAATTATCAGTAGGCTCTTGTTATCACTTTACGCGACAACCAAAGTTGACATATCTGTCTACCGTGTCAAATATTTACAAACAGAAAAAATAAAAAACAAGTAGATCCTCTAAATATTACATTTTATAATGAGACCCAGAATATTTACAAAACTACACTCAGTCTAATAGAATAAAATTATTACTTAAACAAACCTTTGATCAGGAAATGCCCGATATAAGTTATTGATAAGATCTTTGAAATTTTCTTTCTGTAGCACGACATTCTTCATGTTCCCCAGATACGGCCATGATGGTAGAGTCTTAACTCCGTGCCGGGAGAAATGCCCAGCAAAGTATGTGCCTACGCCCCAAAAGATTCCAAAGATAATTACTGCACCCAGAAGAACAGTAATAGGATCCATATTCTGTAAAGTGAATTAGATATTTTCAACAGTGATCGATGAGTTCAAAAATTTTCAGTTTGAAAGAACGATTAAATGAACTCTTTTAATTGCATGTTTAATAACCTTTACTTTATACATTACTTATACATCAATGGAAAAATCAATTTATTAAGATCCCTTCATGTCTTTCCATTTTAAAATCATTCGCTAGTTTCTAAGCAAGACAATTTTTTTATGTAAAGAAGATTTGTGCTATAAATTTAACTACTGTTTACCCATCGACCATAATATTATAGTCATTAAAAAAGTTTTTTGCCGGCATTTTTTTATCAAAGGCATTGAGGCATCATATTTATTCTTAACAAAATTCGTGTGCCAAAAATATTTAGTCGTTTAAAGAAACTGACTATGACTTGTCGCCCCTAAGCAACTAACTGCCTACTCGCCTATGCCCACGGAACGTCCCCGGGCTTAGGAACCGGCTCTCCGAACTGAGATTATTGTAGGAACCGGCTCGGTAGAGCCGGTGTGAACCCTTAGCAGCACACTACTGCCTTTAACATATTCTCGTATCCTATAAATATAATATATAATAAACTAATATTGCAAATTGTACAACGGTAGAACATACAAAAGCCGAGGGCCGTCCTGTCTGTTCACTAAGTAAAAGAATCACATTCCAGCATATGGTGAAAGAACAACAAATTATCATTTAAAATCTCAACATTGTATTTTTAATGATACATAAAATAAAATAAAAATTCTAAGGAATTGGGGTTTTATGACATACAACCTATTGCAGAATCTACAATGACAACATATCAGGGCTGTGGAGTCGTCTAAAAAAAAGACAATATATTATAAAGTGGACCCTGAAGGAAAGACGTTTTTTTATCAATGAAAGGCAAACTCCAATTTTTATTAGTAGCTTTCAATATTTTTACACAAAATATTTTCCTTCTTCTCAAAATAAGTTCATGTATTTTTTGCCCAGTCAACTTGCAATGCGCTGGTAGACTTTTTGTGTGTGCTTTTGTAGATGCACAATGAGTTTGGGACGCAAACATCTTTTCAGACATTTTCTTAAGGTATCTCTTAATATTTGACCAGAATGTAACGATCTTGTTTGATAATTCTTCGATGGTCACTGTCGGTTTTTTTTGATTTCTGCTTTCAGGGCAGGTAAATATAATACATTACTTTTTAAAGTACTGTACCATTAAGTATGTACAAACAGCATGCGGAAAAAACAACATTCTTTCTGAGTCTCCATAATATAATTTAATAAAAGATATTACTTACATTATTATGTATCTTCAAATGAAAACAAAACAAAACAAAACACTCTATTTTTGGCTCCTCTTATATAATCAGAACACTCGAGTGATACTGATGTTTTTGTGAGGACCTCGGATTATTTATATCTTTTATATAAACAGACATGACTGGACAATTATGACTACCCAATACTCAAAATGATAACTAACATTATTATAGTATTAATGCGTAATCTGCCTGATAAAAAAAACACGTGCCTAATTTTTTTTTTGTGCCGTTTTTGTGCACTGAGTCTTGATCAATCTATTCGGCAATTATTTTTTATAGTGTTTTGATTATATTAACCAGTGCTTTTTTTCATATAACGCGGTGGAACGGCGTTCCGGCAACTTTTTTCTCAAAATTTTTAATGTTTCAAATCAATATTTGCAAAAAAATACTTTTGTTTTGATTTTTTTTTAAATCATGATCTTGCGAAAAGTAATAACCTACAAGACCAATTTTTGTTCGAAGGCGTTGGTATTTGTGATATATATCCCTCCTACTCTTCCAATCCTAAAATTTACGGGGCAAAGCGAGAGCGATTAGTTAACCACTAGTCCTGTACCAGCCCTATCATTCTATCCTTACTCTCTTTTAAAAAGGTAGGTTAAGCAACTGAATAACAAGCAATTCTCGTAAAATTAAATTCTGTTGAGATACCTTCTTCCAGCGGTGGGCTGCCAATATTTTAACAAGGGGCTCGCTTAATTTCATAGCTATTTGCGGTTTTCGTTTTTTGTAGAAAAGTCCCGCAGTTGTCCTTATTTTGATTGGTCTTGACCCCCCACCGTCCTGATTTGTTATCTTCCATTTTTCCGAAACAATGAAAATTGAAAGCATTACAATGTTTTGCAGATTCAATTTTGAGTTATTTAAAATTTCCATTTCTACTTTTCTTTACCTCCGATTTTTGTCATTTTTCATTTTTATCCATAAATGTTCATGTGATTTCATGTGCTCGACAATTGTGTTTTTGTATGGATTTTACTTGAGCAGTTTTATGGTTCTTTTTCAAAAAATGGGTAGACTGGACTGTAATTCTCCACAGTAAATGTATCCAACCATTTCGGGGGAAAATCGACCACATGTGATTAAATACACACTTGTGCATAATGAAAACGTCAAATGTCATATGAAATATTAATTTTGAATTAAAAAAAAACATATAGCTTTATGAAAACAAGCAAATAATTTTTGGAAGCAAAGGTGTATTGGGCCGCGCTCCATTATGAAAAAAAAGTTACACCTCGACCCACTACACCAGTGGTTCTTAAACGGTGCACCGTGAGCTCGTTGCAAGTGCACCGCGGAAAAAATTGTAAAGGCTAAAAACTTCCTTTACTTAACGAAAACATCGCAAAACTATTTCTGATATAACAAAACATTTAACTTTATTGGAAGAAAAGATTGCATATTACTTTCTTTCCTTGAGATGTTGAACTGCTAAATAACAAGCACTTTTCTAAGAACATATTTTATGTATTTGCACCATTAGAAGTCTATATGCAGGCATTATTAAAAAATCGGCCAGTACGGCCTAAAGATAAAAGATATACCCCAGATTGGACTGATCTCAAGTCTTGGCAAGGTAGATTTCAAATTGTGACTTTTTAAAGCATTTCAATTTGGGATCTTGGACACAGGTCTTTTCGATGTCTTTCCTCCCCGAGCTGATCTTTCAAAATATTGGACGCCTGACCATTGTAATACAGACTTTTTTGATGAATTATTCATAAAAACGGAAATTGAATGACCATTGCATGTAAATTAGAGGCAATTGCGATGTCATTCTGCACAATGAGTGTGCTCTGGTTGCAATGTTCTTTGATTGCAATTGTAATATCAAGAAGCTTCGAGAATGCAAGATTGTGTATGTATTTATAATTGATATTACATTTTTTTTGTACCTCTAGAATGAATTAATCAAATTCTAAAATAATCTATAGTAAATAAATGAATATATTCGGGTAGCAAGCATCTTCTTCAAATGTTAGTTAATTGATCAAGACACTGTATATCTCTTTATCATTCTAATACAGTGATGCACAACCTTTACCTTCTAGCGGGCCACATAAAAAAAATAATCGTGGGTTCGGGCCGCAAAGAAAAAAAAATCAAAGTACGCTAAATCCATTTTCCATGTAAAACAGCATTAAAACTGTGTAAAAAAGATTGTGAATTTAGATAAATGAATAATAGGTTCCATTATATTATTTTGACCGTGTTATTTAAAAAATGTGAACATAAATAAGCCATGCAAAAAAGGATTATGAGTACTTGCTTATTCAAAATCGTTTCAATGTGAAATATTTATGTTTCATTTATATGCAATTCATAAGTTAATACATTCTTGGTCTTTGTTAATTTTTAACTATTTTTTTTAATTTGACATAATATTTGTAAGCCTGTTTTTATGAACCGATTTATTCTCCTTCATTAAAGAAAAACTTGCTTGCTTAAATTTATTAAATAAATGTTTTACGTGAAAAAAATATTTTGAGAAAAATATTAAAGGGCCACCACAAAATTCAAAAAGGGCCGCGGTTTGTGCATCACTGTTCTAATATATTATCGATAATCATGATGACAATTTAGCCTATGTCTATAAATTAATATTTGTTATCATGTACACAATATCAATATAAAAACCGAAAACAGTTGTTAAGTAATATGCTATAAATATCAAGATTATTGCAACTTTTTTTGCAATACTCGTGAAATCCTTAGATGTCTCTAAATAATAATAAAAATGATAATGTAATCTATCTGAAGACTTAATTGTCATTTCAATCTAATAACTATGCATAAACACACCTTAAAACATTGATTTACAAAAATATGCTTTGATAATCTTTTGTATCAATTATAAAACTGTCAAATTAGAATGAAATGTTTATATTATTTTTGTCCTAGATATAAAGTGAATCATTTGAAATTCTAATCTATTAAGAGGGTATTCTTATATATTTCCTGTTATCGGATGCAGAAATAGTTTACTGGCCATATTTATGACTCTGAAGGGGCATATTTACAGCAAAAAAAGCTTCCGCTCAAATAAAATGTAAAAAAATCCATCACTAAAACAATATCATGTAATGTCAAAGACTCGAACTGGAACTGAGCCAGTTTTTTCGGTTCGGTATATGCTCAAACATGAGTGTCAAATCTAAGGCGCAAAGAATTCATTACGTTTGTGTGACACACATCAACAAAAAACTCAAAATTTTTAACATACTACTTTAGAAATTTATGGCTACGGCCATGCAATACAACACAACCATTTTGGAGTGTGGCGTCGAGCTATCGCTTAAGTACCATAAAATATTTTAAATTATGTTAAAAAATAAATTTTACTCTCTTAATAAAAACATTTAATAATTAAACAGTCAGTGCTGAACCAAAAACTGAAAACTGATATATTTTTTTTACCTGAATCAGAACAAAAACTGAAACAAATAAAAAACAGTTCAATGCCCTGTTTAATATTTTATTTGTTTTTAGTTTGAAATAATGCTTCACATAGCCCAAAATCTTGCCCTTTTCTGAAATGTATTATGAACTGTCATGTTTCACACTTCATTGATACAGATAGTTGAGGAGGATATTAGCAAACTAATGGAAGACAGAGCTAAGTTGAACTTGAGGCAGCTAACTCTAGCCCCGGGCTATATCCTATTGTTTTTTTCAATTTCAGTCCAATACAAAAACCATTTTTGGCACTAATATTGAAGTTATTTCAACCAGAATTTCTGTTTTTGAAATAACTCTCAAGTTAAACTTTGATAATATGTGAAACAACACTGCTTTTGTTTTCATAAAAGCAAACCGAGAACCTGAAAATTAAGGATAAATATACATTATATAATTTATTTATTTATTATAAAAGTGGAAATTGTTTACTCGACACTGACACTGAAGCGCTATGCATTTGACAACTTCATGATGTAGAAAATGCACAAAACCAAAAATCAATTTAGTAGTAATATTGAAAGCAGTATTTTTATAACCGAATTTCCGAATAATATAAATGCATTAACTTATTTCAGTAAATTTACAGAGCAAACTCATATTTTAGGACATCAGAAAAATAAATAAAATACGCAGAAATTATATTTTTAGTGTTCTGTAAAACAGGTGATATTTTTTTTACCGTAAATGTGTTGAATATTTCTGTAGTCTTCACTGACACGAATTTCTAGTTATGTAATAAATGTACGATAAAGAAAACCCACTGGAAAACATTTCAATTATCAAACTAATCAGATTTGTCATATTTTTTTGTAGAATTGATAAATATCAGATATGATAGATCAACATTAAATTTGGCGATTGAATATTTAATAAGCGCAGGTGTTAGGCTAAGCGAATGCTGAGATGCTGGCGAAATATGGTGGCAGGGCAGCACAGAATTAGCAGTTGCTGTGACAGCTGTGTCACGCAAGTGTCATATGTTAATGACATGTAATGGCATAATTTTAAAATGTATATTTCTTTATAAAAGGACATTAAAGGTTTGTTTATTGGCTAGTAATTCAAATAAAACTCAAAGTTCTCTGTAAATGTAAATAAAAGCTCCACAATACAAAATCACTGGTCAAGCAAGTGACATATGAATAACACATTATGATCCACAATAACTCTTTTGATGTCTATGAAGAGTAGTCTATATGATGAGTATCGAATAAACCTTAACATCTTGAACGCCACAGGTGCTATTCAATAAAATAAAACAGAAAAAATGCAGAAAAGAATACATTTATTTAAAAAAGGTGCACATAATTAAATTTTTAAATTACAGCTAAATTTTGCAAATTTGGAAACAAAAAAAAAGAAAACGGCAATAATTTGTGCACAGTTAATATTTTTTTATTCAATTATTTAGTTTTTATTTGACTCCTGAGTTTCAATCCGACCCAGAAACCATTTTCTGCAATCATATTGAAGGTGTTATTAGAAAGTTTTAATGGTATAGCTGTTTTGGAAATCACGGTAAAATCAAACTTAGTCAAAATATGGAAAATCACAGCTTTCGTTTCCATCAAAGCGAACCGTGAACCTGAAATCATAAAACATAAAATGTTTGTATTATTTGTTTAAACAATGACAAAATATTGCAATCGGGCCACTAATGTATTAAATTTGAATCATTCAAATTGTGTACATCCACTCAGATTTTGTAACTAACGACCTGGGTTTCGCCTTTCGGCATATTAAAACTACTCATTACTCAAATCTGTGGGCATTCTCATGGGCTTGTCGTTTTCGCCAGCAATGGCTTTAAACTCAATGATACAAATATTTCTTATATAAACACGAAACATTCATTTACTAAGCGTCAGTTCAGGTTCATCCGTGCACTTGAACGCCTGAAGATGCCGAAAGGCGAAACCCGGGTCGTTAGTGACAAAATCTGTCTGAATGTACATAATTTGAACGATTAAAATTTCATATTGAAATTCCACCAAGCACCTTCAGTCGAAATCTTAAACCACTAATGCATGTTCAGTGTGTAGAAAATGTACAGGCGGTTGATTGAAGGAGATGCTTGTCTCCTCAGGGATATAAAAGTAATGATTCTGCAACCACATATGAATTACTTTTTAACTAAATTGATGAAGTGTATATGAATGATTAGTATATGTATATTATAAAGCAGTCTTCTTTTAAGCTAATTTACTTAGATTAAAAACTAGCTGAAAACTTAGATTTAATATATTTAACCTACAGTCGTCCAGTGGTTTCGTATGAGACCAGCAATCACAGCGCACTTTGTTATCAGATTACACTGGTTTATAATAATATTATGAAAAATATGAACACTAGCTCACATGAATAAGGAACAGCCAAGCTTTCAGAGCATTGCCCATTAAAAATTAAAAGCAATCTTAGGTGTCGCGTGTGTTTCAAAAATGGCAAAATTGCTAGATTAATTTATAGTTACGAGAAATGCAAAATTGGTTTGTGTTGCTTAACAATTGTTTTGAAATTTGGCATACGTGCAAAAATTTCTGATCATTATTTTTGAAATGTTTTTAATTGTTGTATTATATAATCTTTTAATATTTTTTTTATTATATAATCTAATGTAAATTTTCAATTTTTGTATTATATTATCTTTTATTTGTTTGTTGTATATGAAATATGAAAAAAAAATCTTAATAAAAGTGTTCTAAATTTAGAATAAACCATTTATTTGAGAACCCTTTTTATTTTATCCGAAACAGTTAACTAGTTTTAGAGATAATGTTTTTTTAGACATCTCAAGTTTAAAGGTGCTTACAATTTTTATCTTAACAAATTTAATACAACAGGAAAAATTAGCACAAGCACAATTTTACATTATAATATAAACATAAATAAATAATTCAATATTCATCCACATTTAGTGCATTTGGTTCATTTCTAGAACTAATTCAAAATAAAGATTGATCAACCATTGATGCAGGCCATCTGTGTCTGATGAGTAAAGGGAGGCTAAGAGTAATTGAGCTCCAATCCATTTTCAAATAAGTGATTTAGCGATAACTTACCGATGCAGTTTCTAGGCCCGACTCCAAAAGGAAGGAAAGAGGACGGCAGAATTGACCCTTTGTTATCATCGGAAAATCTTTCAGGATCAAATTTTTTTGGATCTGGGAAATACTTTTCGTCATGGTGAATGCTATAAATGGGAATCCATATTCCTTCTCCTACGGCGCACTAAAGGCAATAAGTGAAAAATCACTTTCCTTATAAGTTTATATTTCGGAAAATTAAGTAAAATGATTGCATAAAGATAATATCATAAAATATTGACAGTGTTAAAGTTGTGTGTATAAATAAAATTGTTCAGTCTTGATAGAATTTATGATTAGCAACGAATATAAATAAAATATATTTTGTTCGGCTAGGAGTTTAGTTTATTAAATGCTTATTTTTTTCTTGTGCACATTCCAAGATTCAATCACTCTACCGTGCAAAAGAGTTACCAGACTGTAAAAGGTGAAAAACCTTTTAAACCGAGTTTATATAAAAAGAAACACTGATTTAATTGTATTGGTTAATTATTTAAAAAGTTAATCAATCTATGAATAGAACAAGAAGTAACTGTCATTCCTATAATATCCATAATTAAATATCATAAATCAATATGTGGCATATAATATACAACTAGTTCAACTGAAATCTAAATAAATCTCGAGAAGATTAGTTACCTGATATCCTTTTTGATTGGGACACGGTGGTGGTAATGTATATGGCTTGACACATCTTCTATCGGTTGCCGACGCTGGCGGCCACATCCTTAATGTCTCTGTAAAGATAAGTATATGTTGTATTCATTTATCACACTTTATTACATTTTAAAGATGTCAGTTCCCAGAGAAAATTTTCTGAAGTTCTTTTCAAAATGTCTAGCAAATATACATATCGGTTTAGCCATAGTCTACTACATATATACAAAGTATTTTCCAAATTTATGGAATGATAAAATGAGATTACAAAGGAAATCGTAAATTGAATGATTTTTTCTCATTTATTTGTATTGATAAAACATTGTCGGGCTTGTGACGCAGTGGTCAACGTTGCGGATTTCACAGGTTCCAGTCCCAATACGACCAGCATTTTTTCAATAGATTAATTATTTTCTGTTTGAATGGATGAGTGAACGAACAGCATTGAAGGGATGAGTGTCTGTGATGTCTAAAAATTCCCTTCCACCTTTCCAATCCTAAAAAGAGACATTAGCAATAACGATTAGTTAACCTCTGGTTCTAACCTCAATCCTGTCCTAGGTCCTATCCTCTTTTTCCTACTGTTTTCAAAAAAAGATAGGTTGAGCAACTGAGTAACAAGCTGTTCTCGTAGAAAAACGTCTGTTGAGAGCCATATTGTCGTTAATTTTCTACATGCTATTTAAATATTTAACTATTTTCTAAGTATTGCTAGTTTTTAGTTTGATTTTGACTCCCAAAACAAAAAATATTTATTGATTTATTTAACTCAATACACAACAGATTGAGTTCATACGGTCATTAGCTATGTTTGGCATAAAGGAGAGGATGACGTGGATGGAAACATCTTTCCATTTTTCCTGATTAACTTTCTCAAACATATTGAGGATAAAACCATTTCAATGGTGTATTAAAGTGATAGAAACTACAGCGATAGCAGTAGAATAAAGTAGCTACAGTTATGTTTCTCCTGAAAACTAATATTTTTTGAGATACAGGATTTAGAAAATTACAGATGATATGCTCCACATTAAAAAAGCAGACACGGATAAAAACAAAATAAAAAAAGCACATTTTTGCACAAGTCTGGTCAAGAGAAAATGATGTGTAAATTTCTTTACGATCAGCTTTAGTATTGAATTCAATCATTTACCTGTTATTACCATATCCATATACTTCATATTTTGCAAATCATTGTAGTTTAGTTTTCCGTTGTTGATAGATGCAACTTCATCAATCTCTTCTTGAAGTTTCTTTTGAATGTCTGGATGGATGGCCAGCTCGTGAGCTACGAAGCAAAGAAGTGTTGATGTAGTATCGAAACCGGCTATGAAGAACACCACAGCTTGTGCAGTTATTTCATCGTCTGTCCACTCTGGAAACATATAAAGAAACTGCAATCACACCTATACTTTTATTTACTATTTATGTATGTACATTGGAACCCGATTCATCATTTTTTAATTGCAACTTATAAAAAAACCATTAAGTTTCAACACCAACAATAAAAATAACAAAAAATGGATGTTAGAATACAGAATTCGAGAATGATTGACTGGTTTTCCATTTTATAATATAATGAATTGGCAAGGAACTGTGGAAAAAAAGATAATGAGATGAACTTTATTTTCAGAGCTGAAAATATAAATTGAATTGTAAATATTATTATTTATTCTATTTGTGAAAAGAAGCTGTACAACAAAGTTATTTAATTTAATTTTATATTGAAAATAGGTCAGTGGAGATTCTGGTGTACGCAGATGACTTTGATATCATCGTCCGTTCAAAGGATGATGTTGTCAAAGCTTTTGTAGCCTTACAAGCGGCAAGTGACATCGAATTGAAAGTGCATATGAATAAAATTAAATACATCCCAGTCATAAAGTCGATACTGCAAATAGAACACCTCATCCTCAATAACCAAATCATCAAAATGGTCAAAGAGCTTGTGTTTCTTGGACCCTAGTCAGTGTCCAAAATAGTGTAAGTGGGAAATCAAAAGAAGAATTGTATGCAACAATAGATGCTTTTACTGACTGCACAAACGATTCAAATCCTCCAGCTTATCTCGCAATTCTTACCTCTCTTGACTGCTTGCTTTCCAAGAGCTGATTCTTCGACAGCAGCAAATCCAGCTTCTTTTGTTTCGGTTGTTGGCTTGTCATCGTGTTTGAGTGAACCCTTTTTGGCTTCCATCAAAAGTTGGATCATGTCAGGTCTATATACTTTTCCGTCTTCTCTTGCTTTCATGTTATCTGCCACAAGATTTCGGAAGAAATCTGACATATCTTTGTCCAAGACAGTCAAACCGAATAACTAAGGTGAACAATATAACAATAAATATTTAATGAAAAAAAAGGAAGAGTACGTAATGTCTAAGGAAAAATTCCTAAAACCTCGGATGGATGTAGAGCAGCCATACTCAACCTTTTCTTTCCTCCGGGCCGCATTCCGATATTTGCTTCTCTATGTGGGCCGCAACATATTTATGGTATACTCCTTTTTTTTTTTTAGCTCACCGAGGAATTTGAAATCCACGATTTGGTATACTTTACCCACATATCTCCGAAACTCCGTTTTATTTATTTAGCTCACCGAGGAATTTAAAATCCACGATTTGGTAAGAGCTTTCTGGGCCGCAGGTTGAGTATGGCTGATGTAGAGTATTATGAAAAAAATAAGCAAGATGTAAAAGTGCTCTTATGTGAAGAGATTTTCTCGATATTCATAAGATACAGTGAACGTATAATGCAGGCACAACTGATTCAGAAGTCATGTTTTACAGACGTCTGCACTTACCTGTTATTAAAATAATGTTTTTGGATTTTATTATTGGAACGAAATATATTGATAATTTTCTTCAAAAACAAAAATACTAATAGTTTCGGTTTTGTTTTACCATTTGCAGGTACCATAAATGCACGTAGTGACATGAATCTTCAAATAGTACCACATTAAACTCATAAGATTTACCTTGCACAATCTTGGAGAAAGAGTAAACATGAAGAATTTCATCATTCGAAAACCGGTAAATGCGCTGGACAACTTTCCCATTTTGTAGAAACGGTTATCTCTTTCAGAGTGTGAATCGACTTTGATTCCGAAAGCCGTAGTCGCAATGACGTCATTTGTGTATCTGGTGAATATATCTTTCATTTCTAACTCCATGATTCCTTTTTCTAACAATGGAAATAAAAATATCATCATTTAAAAATATGTGTTAACACATAAAATTACAGTTATAATTGTAGAAGTACTGCAATATTTGCTTATTGAATACAAAAAGATATTCACTTATGTTTTTAGGATTTTCCATTTCTTTCATGTAATACTGTGTCATGTGTTCTGCACAATCAGCTACAAGCTCAAACATATTTCTCATCTTCGAGCTAGTAAATGCAGGGCTTAATGTTGGTCTCATTTCCCGCCATTTTTGACCTAAAAGTTTTTTCATAATATATTTTTTTATTTACTTAAATAACAATACAATATTTAAAAAATATCGATGCACAGAAAATGCCTATAAGGTCATCATATCAACCTAGTCATGACATTTTACTTTATCTAAGATTACCGCCGATTTTGGATGTTTGTCTAATCCATATATAAATAACGACTGAATGAATTGAAAAATCTCAACAGGAGTTGGATAATGAATGTCGGTTACGAATGACTTGATTAATATTGGTTTTGAGAAGTTAAGGGTTGAGTAATGATGTTAGGAAAAGACTGTAAAAGTAGCCCCTCTCTCTGCAGTCGGTATACTGGATCGGATAAGGTATGAGTAGGAAGAAATGAAGAAACAACCGAAATCCATTCCTATGTACACATATCAAGCTTTGTCAAATAAAATCAAAGGATTCAAAACTTCTGAGAGCACATCCAAGTTGGAAAAGCTTACCGCTTAAACTAAGTGTTAGCCTGTAAACTAAATTTTTAGAGCAATTCTTCTGTACAGTTTAAGCAAAAATATTTTTTAATTTAACATTATTTTTAGTTTGTCAGGTTCATGGTACAGTACAGGCTTCCGAAACGGATTTCACGGGTTCAAGTCCCAGTGCGAACAACATTTTTTTAAATTAACTAATTTAAATTCTGCTTAAAATCATGGGTGTTTTGTGATAACTAAAACTTCCTTTTCCCCATTCCAAGCCTTAAATTAGCAGAAATTGATAAAAGTCGGGATTTTGTCTTTATCTACTGGACGCAGGGAGGCGGCAAAGTAAAATTATCGATAGTACTAACTAAAAATATAATTACTAACATTGTCACATTTTGCAACACAACAAATGTTCCCTCTAAGACGAGGGGTAAACTGCGTAGAAAATTCAAAAGATGAGCAGCCCAATACAACAAATGCGCAGCATAAATTCAATCTTTTTACAAACAATCAATATGTCATATTTGCAGGGGTGGGGTGGAGGGTGCTAGCGTAGGCCACTTGTTAAATATGTCTCAGGCCTATTGTTAAATTAAGAAAATTATCATTCTCAGATCTATGCGTAAAATAATATTTAAATATGCATTAAAAAACCCATATTAATAATAGTCAATTATATTTACCTGTCATAGAGAATAAATTATTTCCAAATAGTGAATCTACTGTATCATCAATAGCGACGAAATGGTCACTGAAATGATCAAAGTCCTTGACAGTGATTTGTTTGATTAAATCTAAGTCTTTGATTACAATCAGTCTCTTGAAGAACTGATAAAAACCAACGTATCTGTGGAAAAGGGTTAGGTTAAGTTAGAAGAGAGGATTTTTCATGATTTTATACTTCCCCTATGGAGCAAAAAATACTTCCTTTATGTTCCTGGCCCTTAAAGAACCAAGTGAGAAACATTTTTTTTTTAAATGTAAGTCCTTGGTTTTTACCGTCCATCAAAGGGCGGTAAGTTTTAAAACATGTTTTTTCACTTGGTTCTTTAACTCGATGGCTGCCACAGACGAGATATCTCGTAAAAATTTTCGTGCTCAACACGCCAGAGACGATTTATCTTGTCAATAACTAATTAAATTAATAGTTGCAAATTATAGCCAGCCTGCTAGGTAATTACTATTAATTATCTATGGCAGCTAAAAGGTTAAGGGACAGCAACATATCGGAAGTATTTTTTAGCACCGTAGGGGTTGTGTTAACCTTTGAGTTCTTGTGGGGTGCATTCACATTGCAAAATTCTTCTTATTTCAACCATTCGTTTTAATACCAATAATATTTATCTGATATTGATTGTAATCTACAATGATACCTCAATAAATGCATTGCAAATATTATGCAAATTTGTCTGGGCTCACTTCGTACCCCGTCGCTCCTCAATCCTATTTTCAATGTGTCTGTACTAAAGTGTTAACCCTTTGCTTACCAAGAGATTTGCCAAAATTTAAAAAAAAAGCTATTTCATTGGCACAAAGTATTATCGAAAAAATTCATCCAAGTTTATTATCTAATGATGAAATTTAAAATAATTCTCATGAATGAAGAGACACCTTTTTCTTTTTCAACTTCCGAATTGCATCGTGAGATGCTAAGCTCAGTTTTATTTCTCGTGGAAACCAAAAATGATTATTGTACAAAAAGTCTGAAAAAAGATTTCAAATATTTGAATCAATTTTAAAAAGAGCAGAAAAGTTGGACATGTTGTTTAAAACACTTAATGCCCTGTTATTTTTTAAATTTGAATAAATGACTTTTATTAAAAATGAGCTTTTTTATTAAATTTAAGATTTCGACTGACGGTGCTTGGTGGAATTTAAATATTAAATTTGAATCATTCAAATTACTTCAAGTTCATCCATGCACTTGAACGCCTGAAGATGCCGAAAGGCGAAACCCGGGTCGTTAGTGACAAAATCTGTGTGAGTGTACATAATTTGAACGATTCAAATTTAAAAATGAGCTTGTTTTTGTACTATTAAATGCATACTAGCTGTAAGCCCGTTGACCTCAACGGGGGGATTTTTGTTGCATTTTTAAGTAGTCAGAAAATTTACAGGCGTCAAAAATAAATTACTAACCTATTTATTGAATAATCCAGAAATTCTGATAGTAAAAGAAATATATCTGGGGGCGTATATCGACAGCCCTGCCCTGCAGTATTTAAATTGTAAATTATTTATTTTTGGAATCATGTTCTAGTTTGCCAACAACTATTTTTCGTAATAGCAGAAATTTCGTAAGTTATTGAATTTTTGGAATAATGTTTAAGTTTGTTAACTATTTTTCGTAGTAACAAAAAAAGTCCTTGTAAATTACTTAATTTTTGGAATAATGTTTAAGTTTGCTAACAATTATTTTTCCTATTAGCAGAAATAGACCTAGTAAATTATTTAATTTTTGGAATAATGTTTAAGTTTGCTAACAACCATTTTTCATAGTAGCAAAAATAGTCCTTGTTATTTACTTAATTTTTGGAATAATGTTTAAGTTTGCTAACAACTATTTTTCGTATTAGCAGAAATAGACCTCGTAAATTATTTAATATTTGGAATAATGTTTAAGCTTGCTAACAACCATTTTTCGTATATATATAAATAAATAGTTAATTAAATTATTATATATTAAATTATTATATATAATTGAGCAGCCTTATATAGCCTCTCAAAACGCTGCAGAACGGTTCAAATTCGTTTAGTGCAAGATTTCACCCACAGATGTCATTATTAGTTAACTAAAACTTTAAATAGAGTTTTTTTTTCGTAACCATCAATTGAACTTGTGGAGCAGTGTGTTAGGTGTCCGAACGTCGCGCATGAAAATTGGGGCATGGTATCGAATCCCACAGCTTGAAAGAATATTTTTTGAAAATTAATTGTTTTTACACATAATAAAATAAAAATGTCATGATTTCAAAAATTCACTCATGACGTCAGAGAAAAATGAAGAAATGAATTAATGACGACAGCGGGGCAGGATGGGGGGGAGGGGGACCGTCTTTCTTGACGTCATCGAAAAGGCGAAATCGCGACCATAATATACAAACGAAAAAAGTATCTCTTTAGTATGAATAAAAAAATGGTTGACAGCGGGGTTGGGGCGGAGGAGGGGGAGGGAAAATCGGGGACAATTTACAGACGGACGGACGGACGGACGGACATTATCGACTATTAATATATAGATACTAAAAACTATCCGGATATCCGAATATATCCGGATATCCGAATATATCCAGATAGTTTCAGTTTTACTATTCGATATTCGAATTTCGTAGGCTAACAGTTTAAAATTCAGCTACGGCAAATATCATCATCATTACTCACTTTTGCTCCGGATATTTCTTATAAAGTCTTTGCACAGCATCTTTGATGTGTTCTCTCCTGAAGGACGATTTCAGCATATTGCCAAAGAATGGCCACGCCGGTATAGTCTTGACTCCATGACGAGTAAAATGGCCGTTGACATACCCTCCAAAGGTCCAAAGTAAAATTAATATTACGGCGATAGCCACGATATAAATATCTAATTCCATCGTCTGAAAGAAAATTTCAACTGTTATTTCCAGTCTCTTGTTGTGGATTTGAGACTGTCATAAGCCTGATTAAATTTGTAGCACACTGATTGACTATTATTTTGTGACAGCCATTCCAAATTCGGAACCAATGTAATGAATCTAAAGCTGGTAGAAGTCAAACGCTAGCTCACAAGAGTCATAATAGTTTGACAATAAATACAATAGAATTTTGAAAGGTCAAAACAATTGGGGGGTTATGTAAAAAAAAATGGTCAGTTTTGTTAGATGAAATGTCTCAAAAAAAACTAATAATTCCAACCAATAATGATGTGGATCATAAGGTTGACATATCAGGTAATGTACTATGAAAACATTCTCCCGAGACGATACCACCCTCAAACGTTAAATTGGTGTCTCTAAAATAATTACAATTAAATGAATACAAACTGAATATAAAATCGACTACTTTTTGATTCCACTGGTTTCAATTTTTGATTCTCTATCTCACCTGCCTGGTTCACAATATTAAACTCCGGATAGATTAAAAGGACTTCTTTTTTGGCCATGTTCGCTCCCTATGTGGAGCATATAGCCGCCACGTGGCACCTCCATGTTTCCCTGTCTCCCGCCAATTGCTTTGCTTCCTCCCATGACATGCCAGCATCCCTCAGTTCCGCCGAGTACATCCTATGGATAGTACCTGACGGACGTCCGGGACGCCGGAATCCCACCGGTCGAAAGAAAAGGCAGGCAGGATTGAGGCTTTCCGGAGGCATCCGCAGCACGTGACCCAGCCAGTTCCAACGTCCTTCCATAACCACTGACGTGACGGAACGCTGTCTGTACGCTCCCTTATCTCTGAATTCCTCACAAAATCAAACCACCTCACACCCATTATCCGACGCAAGCATCTGTTCTCGAAGCTCAGTATACGGTTTTTCTGAGTCTTCGTCGGGTGCCATGATTCGCAACCGTAAAGCAGTACCGGCAGAATGCAAGCGTTGAATAAGTGGCATTTGGTTTTAATCAAGTACAGCTGTGTGTCCCAGACAGTCCGCATTGAGTTGAATTAAAACGATCAGATTAAAAGGACACTGACCATTAACAATAAAAATCAAACAGGCATTGAAGATGGGAAAAAATGGATAGAAGAGGGAAAAAAGAGAACAAAAAAAAAACTATCAAAAACAACATCAAAATACAAGAAATGAAAGAAAATAGAGCAAGAGCTCTTCTTTCTGTAAAAGATGAAAGACACCAGTTCAGACAGATTCCACTGTTTGCGTCTGATTAACTTCAAGCTAAAGATGCTTCTCAAAGAGAGAAAGCGTGTGTAATACACATTTATACAATCAGTAGAATAACAATAATTGATTTTAAATTAAATTTTAAATGAATTCATAAAAAACTGATACTTATGAATCAAAATTTTTATTTCAAAAGCTAACTTATTGCATATGGGGGGAAAACAATATGTGAATTATTACAATTCCTAACCCTATCTCTTGTCTTCTACTACTGTGTTCATATTAATAACCTGATAATTGGTTCTCTTAACTGTCTTAATTGTATATTTCCTTTATTTTATCAAAATCACGAAAGTTGCATTGACTGCATAGGTACATTAAAATATATTTAAAGTTCCCATCATTCTAAAATTCAAACAAGAATTTAATAAATATTTTTTTATTTCTATAAAGAAGAAAAAATAATGTACATGGTAAGTTAAATATTTCAAAATACTCACAAATGAGAGAAATCCTGTCTCTTCTTTAGTTTCAATCAACAACAAAAAGAGTTTTCTTAAATTGCTGTAGGTATTATACAATTGCAAGAAAACAATTATTTCATTCAAGGTACATAAATGGAAAGATATAACTTCAACTATATTTTTATAGATATGAAAACATACAAACGTTTCTCAGTTCACAGTGTTTCTACAAACTCACAATTAGTTAAAAAATAAATATTATCGGTTTGAATATTTTGTAATTCAATTTTTAGATGTAGCTCCCTCACTGCTATACACTACTGCTCTCAACAATAGCATTTCTATGAGTTAATATATCTCAAGTTCAAAGCTATTGACAAAATCTGTTTTGCAATTGCTGCAAATACTATTACACAATATAATTGAGATGTTTATGTATATGTGTATACAGATAGTATTGATTAAATTGTTAACTATCATAAAGTTGCCTTTAAAACAGGACTTATTATTCCTAAAAATAATTCATTTAATTCACATTAGACATTTCTTACCTTTTTTTATCATAAATGCAACCAATCAATGCAGAGCATAAAATGGACTCTTAATGGGGTTTAAGGTTAAAAGTATTTCTCATGTTCATTTAGAAGATGTACAAGATCCACATAAAGCATGTTCTTTAAGCAGTGGCGGTAACCATGGATTCTAAATATTTTACATCTAACCATGGAATTTGTCATGACATTTTGTGAGCTCTCTGCGACTTTAGCGTTAAAACATAGACAGAATTCTTAAGTTGATAAATAAATGTACATGTGACAGCGGTGATATATAGTACTTTGTGCATGTTCAAAAAAAATAAAAATATTAACTGATCAGATAAGCATAACCCCAATTAATTGCAGCTCGAGGTTACTGAATCAACCACTAGTGTCACATGTAATGCCTACGAATGAGAACTAATACCACCACAAAAACAAAACAAAAACCAAAGACCACGCACCCGCCTACGCCCAGGTAAATCCAGGACGCTACGCGGGAAAAGCAACATCAAAATGCACCAGATGAAAGGGAAATTGGAGCTCGGCTCCACCAGCCCTAGAATTTGATGTATAGATATCAATCAACATCAAATATAAATGCACTTGTAGGTTTTTTTATACTTATTTGATATTTTTTTTACATAACCTTTTCGCGGCATAGCACTAAGTAAGTTCATCTACTATTTTAGCATTATCTAATTCATGTGCTATCCGATAATTAGCACTCACCGTTGCCAGTCCATTTAATCGCTCTCGGTACACAGTCAACTTTTCAAGCTTTCTTGATATTAAAATATATTAAAATGCTTGATTTTTTACACCTTTACGATATTTTTAAAAATTTCAAAGCACTAAGCATGATATCTAAATTGAGGCCCTTGATATCATGAGACCCAAGCCATAGGCAAAATGAATAGTTTTTGAGTTTGAAGATTGTATAAATTCAGCCGGTTTGATTGTTAATGTAAAAATTGATTGTCATTATCATTGCCGTGATAAAACTGGGTTAGAGTTGTGATACAATTTAGAGAGGTTAAAAGTTAAGATATTATTTTCAAGTTTTTCAAGATTTATTAATTTGTTTACAGATACCATCCTGCTTCTGAATAAAAATTTCAAAGAAATTATTTTAATATTTCAATAATGGTAGTCAATTTATGTCTGTAACTTTCCGTTGAATTTAGGAAATTGTTGATTCCATATGTAAAGACAGACTTTTTATTATAAGTAGTAATTATATTTCTCTTGTGATTGCTTTGCTTTCAGTTGAACCCGAGCCCCTCTGATCCCTCAGGTACAGCTCTTAGCACTAGATTTAAGAGGTTGAGACTCTTGTGTTTGAGGAACATACCATCTAATGAACAATCAATATAATTAAAATTCCTGTGATAACCAAGATATTTAAAACTGTTATTACACTAGAGCAGGGTTTTCCAAACTTATTGTGCAATAGAACACTTCGCAAAACTGGAAATGTTACCGGAACACAGCATATTTTTAAATATGCATAATTGTAAAAATATTAATTCACTTATAATATAATAACTAATTACTTTTACATAAAAATATGAGTTAACAAAGCTCTTACAGATTTTAAATCTCCGCCTCTACCTAGATATTTGACGTTTTAAACATCAGTAGAAATTTACCATCACTCGATTTTTAATATGAAAGAGAAGATGTTTAAATGTGTTGCAGAGTATATTACTATTCAAAATTTTTGTGGAACACCTATTTAGGTCCCACGGAACACAAGTGTTCTGCGGAACATAGTTTGGGAAACCCTGCACTAGAGAAACAACAATATTTTCAATTTGTTTTATTACTACCTTGTTCCAAATTGTCTTTAAACATAAATCTAAATTATTATTCTAGTTTTTAATTGATTTTTGGGCTTAATATTAATACTTATGAGCTATATTTTTATGGCTCGTATTTAAACGGTCAGAATTTTAATTCAGTTTCGGTCAGAATTTTTAATACATCGGTCAGAATTTATATTACACTGGTCAGAATTTATATTAAATGGTCATAATGTATCGGTCAGAATTACAGAGGGCAGAATAAATAATTTATGGTCAGAATTTATATTAAGTGGTCAGAATAAATATTAAATGGTCAGAATTTATATTAAATGGTCAGAATATAAATGGGATCGGTCAGAATTTAAATGGAATCGGTCATATTTATTTTGACAGATGGTCTGATTTTTTTTGATGATATGATGTCATCGTATTGCGTTGCTATTGGTGCAAAGTGAAGTTGCTTACGGCAAATCGTCCAATGGGCGATTGGACGAGCGTTGCTACTAGCGCCACGGTCATTGAATGAATCACTATTATTGCGCGCCCAAAGGAAGAATTGACAGTTTTCATAGACTAGGTTCCCACATCCAGGCATTTGTATGTTTCGTGTCAAAAAAAGTTTTTATTTAAAAAAATGTTCACGGTATTTCCGCCTAACCGATATTCTTTTGGTTATTAAATAATTTTAAATAATCTAAAAGTTGCAACTATTTTTTATTATTTGTACAATTCGATACATTGTAATCTGCTCTGAAGAGATTAAAGGAAAGGATAATATTTTTGGAAAGAACATTTAGATAAAGAATTGCTATGGTACATTTCATAGCGACTGTGGAAAGTAAAAAGGACGTAACCCTCAATTTTCCAAAACAGCTTTTTTTCGATAATCACAATGTATACAACTTGACACACATTCTATCAAAAGGATGGAAGCTGAAAATGCCGAATTAGTTTCTAAATTTAACTTTTAAGTTTGAAAAAGATGACCTTGTAAAAAATTAAAACGAAGAAAAAATACTGAAATAAAGGTTTTTCCTAGATAATTTCTTAATTAATATTAGATTATGTCAATTAAACACCAGTTTAGAAGTCTCCGTGCACTTCAAGGTTGTGTATAATTATTAATTTGCATATGGCCCAAAATCATCAAAACACGTTTTTGCGCCCTTTGTAAATTTTGATATGTGTGGGTTACGTCCTTTTTCCTTTCTACAGTCGATATAATACACTTATTGTAAGGAAAACACTATTTTTTTTTTAATTGAAAGAGGTGAGTATTTTTTATTTGAATTTAAAAAAGTGAAAACTAACAACATTCATCATAAAGCCTTGGTTCCTCTTGGAATCCTACATCCACTGCACTTCGGTGGATCCCTACCTTTATATAAACAAACCGAGTGGTATGTAATCAGATGATGCGTTATTTGTAATAATAATGACTCATTATAAGAGTCTGCTTTTCCACACATAACATGAATGTTGAAAAACATGGATTTTTAATTTCATTTTTTTTTTATTCTGACCGAAATATTTATAAAATTTGACCGTACAATAGATTTTATTCTGACCGTATATTAATTTTATTCTGACCGTTTATTAATTTTATTCTGACCGTTAGTATTTTTATTCTGACCGTTAACATTTTTATTCTGACCAAAAATTGAATTTTATTATGACCAAAAGTTGATTTAAATTCTGACCAGAAATTGATTTAAATTCTGACCATTTATTTTGTTGCCTATTTTTATGGTTGTTTAATGGTATTATAGATATGCAATCGGAGCAGTCGACCGCTTGTAATCGGAAATCTGGAGATACAGATAATAGTCAGTCTTTCAGCGTTCAAATTTGCAGCGCTTAATGTTTTTTTTTACAGCGTAACGATTCGTGGACCCCGGGTAAGGGAATTTTATAACTTGGGAGGAAAAATACAGTCTCGCCTGGGGAAGACAAATGTCTTGCGCTAACCAACCAGCAAGTGCTATTAACCCTTTGAGTAAAGAGTTAATATTTATAAAATTAAGATTTTTTGTATATTTTGATTATTTTCTACCATTGATACACACAAAAATATTAAATCATTTTTTTTTGTTTACTGGTCAGTCTGAGAAGAATATAGAATAATATCTCAGGTGGTAAATATTTTTTTATAATTTCACAATGCACAATTTAAAATGTAAATTTACAAACACATTTTTAATTTTTAATAACTTTCAAGAAGCTATTACTTCCAATTTGGGCCTAAATCTTTTTTTGCTTTCTTCTGTTAACATCTCCAAGTCTACCGACGTTGATTCCAGGAAGGGATCGCACCGAAATGTAATTTTACGCTCACTTTAGTACGAATGGCGATAAATATTAGACAATCCAACATTCTGCCGCATATATGCAATCATATTCCTCAAAGGGTTACATAAAATAAAAATAAAACAAACGCACAATAGAACTCATGTATTTAAAAAAATATAGGTTATTTCATTTTTATATTCCAATTCAATTTTTTTTACAGGTTAACTTTTCTACATTTCAACAAAAGTAGAAATGTAGAAAAATCAATTTTTCATAAATGAAATAAACAATTTTTGCTGGAATTATAATGAAAAAAAGAACAACATTGCCACTGTTTAATGATAATATATAGAAAGCACATCTCAGATTAAATCTGTTAAAAATAAACTTTATTTCATAGTTATGTTATAAGTAGATTTGTAGAGAAAAGAAAAATGTGGAAAACGTCAAATTTTAACCACCTGTCTTTTGCCATTGCTTTGTCACCTATGAGGGTAGTAGTTTTTACACAGGTAATATTGTTTTATTCAATTATTTAGTTTTTACTTTGACTTCTGAGTTTAAGTCCAACCCAGAAACCATTTTTGGCCATCAAATTGAAGGTGTCATAAGAAAGTTTTAACGGTATCGCTGTTTTAGAAATAACGGTGAAATCAAACTTAGCCAGTAGATGGAAAATTACAGCTTTTGTCTCCATCAAAGCAAACCTTGAACCTGAAATCACAATCATATTATATTTAGCCACTGGATGAAGAGGATCTAAAATCTTTCGAAAGAATGTACTAATAATGTTTTGTCTCGTAAATTTCATTAAGACAAAAATTAGCAGGAGAATTATTTTATTGCTATAATATAGACATAAAATATCTAATATAAAATTGAATTTGACAACATTGTTATCATCATCATCAGGCCATCGCAAAATTTACAAATTATGATGTTTCTCAAAGAGGCAAAACACCTGTCACATTTTGTAACACAACAAGTGGAAAAACAATGTTATCAAATTTAATTTTATATTTAAAATGAACTTCCACAAAGTTACCATAATATCTTATACATATAAACCAATGGTTTCCAACCTTTATGTTACTGCGCATCTCTTTGAAGAAAAAAATATCTCCGGGCCCCCCCCCATCCTTTATTTTATATAATAAAAAAGACACATTTTAAAGAGTAAATAAATAATTTGGACAGTTTGCGCCTCCCTTTGCAATAGTCCACGCCTCCCAGGCTAGAAATCGCTGATATAAACTAGTCGAAAATAAACATTGATCAACAATTGATGCAGACCAACTGTGCCTGATGAGTAAAGGGAAGCTGAAAGTTTATCTGAGCTCCAGTCCAATTTTGAATAAGTTATTTAATAACAACTAACCTATGCAATTTCTAGGACCGACTCCAAAAGGAAGGAAAGTGGACGGCTGAATTGAGCCTTTGTTATCATCGGAATATCTCTCAGGATCAAACTTTTCTGGATCCGGGAAATACTTTTCGTCATGGTGGATGCTATAAATCGGAATCCATACTCCTTCTCCTGTAGCGCACTATGAACAAAAAGGTAAAAATCACTTCCCTCACAGTTATCTCACTCAAAATTAGAAAACACACAGAAGAAGAAGAAGAAAAGCGAAGGTGGTGATACAATAAGATTATTTTACTCACTTTTAAGGTGTTCACTGTCAATACTTGGTGGAAAGGCATCGCTTATCACACTCTTTTGTACCATTTCGACTTTTATTTTATACAATAATAGTGTTTTATTTTTTGAAGACTATTTTATAAAATGATTGAAATTAGACCCTCAATCTGCCACAATCTATTTGTTTGACAGCCAACTATCGATTAAACTGGAGCAATGGCGAATTACCCCATAAGTGCAAAGGGTTGGGGTCTTTGAATTCTAGGGGCCTCAAAATAGCTTATATTATAAATACATAACCCAAATAAATTTTGAATCATTCAATATTCACATAATCTGAATGATTTAAATAGCACAATGAAATTCCATAAAGCACCTTCAGTCGAAATTCATTTTTTTATTTTTCAATCCACTTTCAATGTAGCGCATATGGCCTTTTAATAGATTCGAGTCCCAGTATGAAATTATTACTCATATATAATATTTTAATTAATTTAGAAAATCAACTGAAGGTGTTTAAAAAAACTTCAATATCAAATTTGAATCGGGTCGTTATCGATAAAACTTATGGAAGAGTACAGAATCAAAATAATTTAAATTTCATAATTAATACTCAACATTTATTTTTATTTTACATAAAATTTTGCGATGACTTTATGTTATCAGAATAACAAGGCCTCCAAATTTTATTGCACCTGGGGCCACCCGTGTGCTTAATCCCTCACTGAACAGCATTATTTCTGATTATAAACCAGAAGCTTACTGATTTTCTATATTTAAAATTCTATTTAATAAGTAGAACTTCATACCTCCTCAAAAAGTTATTTACTCTATGAATAGAAGTAATAACTGTCATCATTCTTTTATTATCCATGATGAAATATTATACATAAATCGATACGTGACATATAATATACATCTCGTTTGACTGTAAGTAACATAAATCACAAGAAGTTTTTTAAGTTTGGTTACCTGATATCCTTTTTGATTGGGACACGGTGGTGGTAATTTATATGGTTTGATACATCTTCTATCTGTTGCTGACACTGGTGGCCACATCCTTAATGTTTCTGAAAAGTTATATTTACATATATAATATATAACTGGTAAAAAATACCCTTTGCATTCTCTGGTCTACCGAAAATATATCTACGATTAGCTTTATACTATAGAATTCAATCATTTACCTGTTATTACCATATCCATATACTTCATATTTTGCAAATCATTGTAGTTCAGTTTTCCTTTGTTTCTAGATGCAACTTCATCGATCTCTTCTTGAAGTTTCTCTTGAACGTCTGGATGGGTGGCCAGCTCGTGAGCTACGAAGCAAAGAAGCGTTGATGTAGTATCGAAACCGGCTATGAAGAACACCACGGCTTGTGCAGTTATTTCATCGTCTGTCCACTCTTGAAACATATAAAGAAAATGCAATCACATCTATACATTTTTTAGTTATTTATGTATGTACGGTAGAAATTTTGAAATATGGCTAAGCAAAGCCCTAACTCATGCAAACTGAGTTGTAAAAAGGTGATAATTATTATTTCTCTCATAGTTTTAGTGAATCATTTGGTAATTTATCTCAATAGAATTAAAATTTATTGAAACGTTGGCAAAACCTTGTAAAAAATATGGAACTGAGAGAAGATTGTTTATATTTTTTATTTACATATGCAAACATCTGTCCACCAAGAAAAAACTAATATGTTTTTCTAGTTGTTCTTTTGTGGAGCTAGAGAAAAGAGGTATTCAAATATAATGAGTAATTTCACTCAAAACATCAAATTTTTGATTTATAATTCTATGAAACCCTAATCATTCTATGAAAACTAATGAAGTTTACCCTAACAGATGTTTTTTACGAGAATTGATAATTACTCAGATTAACATCTCTTTATTGAAGAGAGTAAGGAAAACAGACAGGACCAACGTTCCCTCTAAGCTGCGCAAGCGCACGGTCAAGCAGCAGTTTGAGGTCATTCCGAGTTGGCGCGCACTCCAATACAACTATTCAAATAGTATTTTTTTTTATATTGGAATAACCCTAATTGACCGAAATAAAGGCATTTAGACAATTCAACCAGAATTATATTAATATCTTTTATAATACTTAGAAATGGAGTAAAAGAAACGATGTAAAGAGCTAGAATTTTTGTAAATAAATTTATAAAATAATTTATTAGCGACTGTTTATACTGTCCTTATTGTCTGCTTATTTTATTTATATGTGCTTGATTTTATTTAATATAAAAAAATATAATGAGTTCTGTTATTTCTTATTTTTTATTTAATACACTATTATTATAAAACATAAGGTAAATGTACCAGTGGCTGACCATGTACCAGTAGTTGACCTTTTGGCAATAAAATTGCCTAAAATAAGAAATGCAGATGCGGGATTGCTCTAAATTGTAAAGTTCAGACAAGTCAAGCCATTTGTGGTCAGATTGAGAAACTAACCCATTACCATATATGTCATTTTAGTGTAATTGCAGCCATTTGAAAACAACACCTAGTGAGGTAAGTGTTTTATTTGACATTTCTTAAGGAAATTGTTAAGGACATGAGTGCATATAATCATATGGCAATTCAATGTTTTTGACTTTATAATATTAAGTTTATGCATTACGGGCAGCCATAATATTGAAGTATTGAGATCATTTTTAATTTTTAGGTTATATTTACAGGAAAGCGAGTTTAGAGGGGGGTCAACTACTCAAACATTTTTTCATGCTTTTTCAGTAGTTGACCGGGGGTGTCAACTACTGGATAAATTAATAAAAAAATATATCATCAATTTTTTAACAATTTTGTCATTAATAAGTGTGGAATGATGATTATTTATGAATTAGAAGTGTGCAGGACTGTTCTATCCAATAGATGACATAGGGTCAACTACTGGAACACCATATGGTCAACTACTGGTATTTTTGTTTATTAACTCCTTAAAGATGTGATTAACGAAGTTGTGACAGAATCTGTTCTGGTAAATGGTTTCCGAAAATGTGGACTTTGTCCATGGAACCCTCAAGCAGTCATGGGACCAGGAGAATCTGAAAATATGCCTCCAACGGTTACATCAGAGGAACGCAAGCGGTATTTAGAGAAAGGACTGCAGTTCCTGAATGAAAACATTGATCAGGAAAAACTTGATTCATTTCACAAAAAAATGACCCTAATCAAGATGACAAGTCATTGTTCGCATTGTGACGAAAAGTAAAAAATGAGTTTGAAAGTATCACTTTTCCTGAGCCGGATAGATCCATCGATGAAGCATTGCAAGAAGAGGTAACCGATGATATGATGTCTTTGACCGCGTGGAATGCTACGAATTGTTATGCTGCTTCATCTCCAATCACCAGTACACCTGTGGTTAGTCCAACGATTTGAGAAAATATTTCGTCTCCAATCGCCAGTGCACTTGTGGCTGGTCTTATGACTAATGATGATATGTCGTTTCCAATTACTAGTGAACCCGTGGCTAGTCCATTCAAGAGACATTTTTTCTTGCCCAGTAATGGAGGAAAAAATCCAATAAAAGGGCGAAAAAGGAAAAAAAACCCACCATTGTTTTCGGCAAACTGTGCCGGGAGTATTTCCTACACGAAAAGAGGAAAAAAGAAGAAATGGAACGTTTGAAAAAAGGACGTGCTGCAGAGAGGCAAACAAAAAAGAATTGAATGGGCGAGCAAAGGGGAAATTGAAAGCAGTACAGAAGAAAATGCGTTTTCTTCAAAGTCTTCTTACTTCAGTGTTGAGATTTCAGACTCAACGGAAAGTGAATGGCACGAGTCTATCGACGAAAGCATTGCGCCTTAAACTCGTTGGCTGCTTGTTATTAAAGCCATTAATAAACATGTAGTATTCTTATATGAAGAAAAATACTTTCCGGGAAAAATCGTTAATATTTCTAAAGCAGCAGCTACTATTTCATTGATGCAAAAGTTTGGTAGCCTATGGAAATGGCCAGAGTTACCTGATGTACCTAGCTATGAATGGATGGAGGTAGTTTCCCACATAAATGACCCGACGCAAGTAAGCAAAACTCCTAAGGTTTTTTCAGTTCCGGAATTGGACTTTATTTGGAATATCTAAAGATTTTTGTGTGAGAAAAATCACTTGTCTTATATGTGGTGGAAGTTACTGAGCCTATAATATACTATGTATGTACTAAGCTGCTAAAATAAATACATTTTTCTATTTTTACTTTGATGAAGTAACATGGTCAACTACTGGAAAAAAAAATGGTCAACTACTGGAACATTCAATTTTTCAGATGGTCAACTACTGACACTGAAACATGGTCCTTAAAAATTGAACACAATTATTTTGAAACAGACCCTTTCTTAATTTTTGTCTTATCATATTATTTAAGACATTTGAGCCATTATGAATACACTTACTTTGCCATCATTCGGCTCAATGCTAAACGGCAATCGTTATTTTTGTTGAATTTTTGCCCTTAAAAGGTCAACTACTGGTACATTTACCATATATTTATAAATTTTCAAGTAATAATATTATTTTTTATGCAAATCAAAACACAAAGAAACACTCTCTATATCAAATATGATAAATTGTGCTGCGCATTTGTGAGACTGACCCGCGCAGCTTTGTCTTTGCATTGGAAAGGACTAGGACGAACTTTTACCTCTTTTAATTGTTTGCTTTCCGAGAGCTGACTCTTCAACGGTAGCAAATCCTGCTTCTTTTTTTTCAACTGTTGGCTTGTCATCGTGTTTGAGTGAGCCCTTTTTGGCTGCTATCAAAAGTTGGATCATGTCAGGTCTGTGTACTGTTCCGTCTTCCCTCGCTTTCATACTGCCTGCCACAAGGTTTCGGAAGAAGTCTGACATCTTCTCGTCTAAGATGGTCAAACCAAATAACTGAGGTAAATAATATAACATTAGATATCAAGCAAAAAAAGGTGTAGGATACGTAATGTCCAAAGAAAAAGAAATATTTTGGTTTGTTAATGCAAGCAGTGATATAAGACTTCAAATTACACCACAAAAGTTTTTAAACACATAAGATTTACCTTGCACAATTTAGGGAAGAGGGGGAACATGAAGAATTTGAGCGCACGAAAACCAGTAAACGTGCTGGACAACATTGCCATTTTGTAGAAACGGTTGTCTCTTTCAGAGTGTGAATCGACTTTGATTCCGAAAACCGAAGTCGCAATGACGTCATTTGTGTATCTGGTGAATGTATCTTTCATTTCTAACTCCATGATTCCTTTTTCTAATAATAGAAATAGAAATATAATCATTGAAAAAAATTACATCAACACATAATATTATAGAAATAGTGGTAGATTTTCCACAAAATTAGCTTATTGAAAACAAAAGGAAACTCACTTTTATTGTTAGGATTTTCCATTTCTTTCATGTAATACAGTGTCATATGTTCTGCGCAATCAGCTACAAGCTCAAACATATTTCTCATCTTGGAACTAGTAAACGCAGGACTTATTGTCGGTCTCATTTCCCGCCATTTTTTACCTGAAAGTTTGTATTTTAATTTCTGTTTTTTTATATAAATCTGTCATCAATTGAAGAATTTAAATATCGATGTAATGGATTTATTTAGATAGTTCAAATAAGAAATATTCAATGAAAATCACATGGATGGTATAAGGGTTGTCAAAATTGACACTGCTGTTTTACGACATAAATAATTTTTGATTTCAAGCCTCATCTCAGGCATCATTTTTGGAATCTTGACAACTGCAACATTAACGGTCAATTCGGAATTAATAATAAAACAATATAATAAAGTGTAGGTGACAAACACAATCCTAATAAAGGATTTATAAAATGGTGCTGGAAGCCATATTTTAATGTAATGTTTTCATTTGGGATGAGAATGTTTTGCTTCAGAACAGAGAACATTCATATATTATAAAAGTAAATAATTTGCATGTAATAATTTGCTTGCATATATTAATCATAACTGATAAATGGTTAATTATATTTACCTGTCATGGAGAATAAATTATTTCCAAATATTGGATCTACTGTATCATCAATAGTGATAATATGGTCAGTGAAATGATCAAAGTCCTTGGCAGTGATTTGTTTGATTAAATCTAAGTCCTTGATAATAACCATTCTCTCGGAGAACTGATAGAAACCAACATACCTATGGAAATAGATTAAGTTAGGTTAGAAGAGGAGATTTTTTATGATTTAAAGATGTCAATTAAATAGATATTACATATTATGAAATTACAAAATGCATAAGAAATAATGTTAAATAAACTCATGTCAGTGGTGTAGCAAGGGGGGTGCGGCAGGGGCGGACCGCTGCCCCGGGTGAAAATAAATAAAATATTTTTCGAGAAATTATATTTATGCATGAAAAAAATTTGTAGTAAAAACTCCTAGTTCATAGATGAAAAATAGTAATTTAAAAACAAATAAGAGAAAATATTAGGGGCGGCAAATTCAAGGACCGACCCGGGGGGGAGGATCCCTTCCTATGACTCATGTAAACTTAATTCTTGTTAAACGAAAACATGCAGGATTTGTATTCTAATGTTTCAACAAAGATTATTAATTATTATTCCAGCCAAGAAGTATAACAGACTTTTTAAATAAAATATTAGGCATACAGCTGCTAACGCCTAAGTTGAAAGATCAAACGAGATAAGCACAATGAGATTTTTTACCTAAGTACCTCGAGATCAACTCGAGAAGAATTGATGTCACCAACACCCACGTCTGATATCTCAAAATTTAAATGGAAAAAAGTCTAAATTTGACGTTTGTATTACCAGAAATTAAATCCAGACCTATGGGATCGGTAGAGCCAAGCTTTTACCAACTAGACCACACCGGGCGACTTACATATTAATTAACAGTTAATAAACGTTTTTAAATTTATGATATGTAAAATATGTAAAAATCAACAGTGCATAATGCAAGAGCTACAGCTAATTTCATAATTTTAACTCACTTTTGTTCTGGATATTCCTTGTAAAGCTTTTCTAAAATATCTTTAAAGTGTTCTTTCCTGAAGGTCAATTTCAGCATATTGCCAAAGAATGGCCACGCCGGTACAGTCTTCACTCCATGACGAGTAAAATGTCCGTTGATGTACCCTCCAAAGCTCCAAAGTAAAATGAATATAACGGCAATAGCCACGACATAAATTCCTAATTCCATCGTCTGAAAGAAAATTGCTACTGTTATTTTTAGTCTTCTTGTTGTGCATTTAAGATTGTCAATAACCTGATTAAATTTGTAGTGTTTTGAGGGACAATTATATTGTGACCGCTGACCAGATTTGGAACTAATAGATTTCAAATGTAAACTCACGAGTATCATAAATGTTTATTTTACTAATAATAATTTGACAATAAGTACCATAGATAATTTTAAGTAAGTTCAAATAATTACGGGGCTATGTAAAAAGTTAGTAAGTTTATGAGAGCTGATAATTCCAATCAATAACACTATGGATCATGTGGCGGATATGGCAGGTAATGCAGTACGACCACATACCTCCATGATACTAGCGCCCTCTCTGAACATCTTTATTATAGCTGTCGTTCTGCGCTGTGTCGCTTTGAATTTATTGGTCCTCCACAATAAAAAATAATGTGATTTTAAAGGATAATGGGCTGTTATAATATTTTTCATAAATATTTACACCAGATATTTAGATATGTAATTGAAACAAACATTTAATCAAGGTTCACTCACTGACCTGAATTTTTGATAAAATATTTTCAGTAAGTTTTGGCTACATAATAGTCATCTGTATTTAAGCCTTATTCTTGGTAAATTTATCATTATTTTTTGCAATCCATAAAAAATTATATTAATAATATTAAAATTTATTATTGTTTTATGTCAAAAAACTAATTAAAAGAATGATCAAATAAATAAATAAAACAACAGAAATCGTATCATTTTACTTACATGATTTTTAAAATGCTACTGTGTAAAGCAATTTATGGCCAAAATGTTACAACAATATTATTAAATTGTATTTATCTAAACATGATAACAAAACACTTATAAAAATTCTTCGCTGATTAGGGTTGTCACAAATCTTAACAAATTGAAGTGTTGTATCATTTCTGTGACTGTTCTATCAATATTGATTAAAAGTTCCTCATTCAATGAAATAAAACTGTGTTATGTTGTGAGATTCAATATTTAAAATGCATGATCTAAAGTGAATAAAATTCATATTAACTCAGAAAATAGTAGCCTGAGAGGACACCATCCAATTATTGGTGATAATCACCTGAAATCTTACTGAAACCTCCGGAAAACTTATGATTACATAATCAACGTTTGTGATTTTTAAGAAGCCGTTCATAATTGATGTTGCATGATATTGGCTATTTTTTACACCAATAATAAAATATAAGAGTCACCAGCGTCATCATTTGTATGAATCCAAAATCATTTTTACCAACAGTGTATTTCCTTTATTTTATCAAAATCACTTATGTTACATTAACAGCATGTATTATTGAATCATAATTCAAGTAGACTTAGTTTTAAAATTAATAAATGATTTTTGTTATCAAGAAGTGTAAATAATGTCTAAAACAATAATATGAACAGGGTGTATAAATAACATAAACAACATATGTTAACACATTGGCTTCGGATGAGACGTATACGAGTCTTTTCGCCGGTCTGACTGACGCGTTGAAATATATACATCCAATGCAACAAATGTTTTAGATTCTCTACAGAGACGGCGTAACAAATGTTTGATGCATCATTTGAAAAATAAAATATTAAAATATATGCACAAATAATTTTTTTATTCGGTGATTTCGGCTATGAAAAATCAGCAGACAGTTAAAATATGACTTCAAAAAATAGGCCACCAAAATATAAGCAATTGTAGGTTAAAAATAAACTTTTATGTTTTCTAATATTGTTTTGAAATAAAATAAACAGGAGCACATGTATATTTTGCTTGTTATTTATTACTTTTTCAATGAAATTTATAATTCTATGCCAAATACCCGATTTTCTATTTTAAAAAATACAAAAGTTGAGTATCGCTAATAAAAACAGGCTAAAATATATAAAGTATTACGCAACAAAGTGTTGTACAACTGGTGTCCAAATTATTTTTTAAAATGTCACATAGTTTTAAAGTTATACCCTTTTTTCGAAAGTACCTAATTTTTTGCAAAATTTCGCAAAAATGCCTCGATGCGAATGACTTAAAATAGTGACTGACTTAAAATAGAGAGAAAAACAGTCTCTTATTTAGTTTCAACAGCACGAAACGGATCCATTTCTCAGAAAGATAATTACCGGGGACAAAAAATGGGTCCTTTACAGTAATACCAGGGGAAAAAACAATGGCTATCACCAAATCAAGTACCTGTGCCTACTCCTCGGCCAACATTGACGTTAAAAAAGTTTTGTTGTGTGTTTGGTGGGATGTTTCGAAGATAATACATTTTGAATTATTGAAATCTGGTCAAACAGTTACGGCAGAGCTATACTGTGCTCGACTAGAACGATTAAAAGCAGAGTTATTAAAAAAACGATCTTTTTTGGTCAATAACAATAGGCGGATTTTACAACATTACAATGCGAGACCTCATGCGGCAAAAATTACTCAGCAAAAAATAAGAGAACTTGATTTCGAACTTCTGCCACTTCCTTCATATTCACCGGACATAGCACCTCTTCAAGTCGATGAAGCATTCACTTCGTGACAAAAAATTTACAAACGCTGACCGGGTGAAAAATCACCTGGATTTGTATTTTGCCAGTAAGTCACCAGAGTTTTACGAAAAGGGTATCAAAAAGTTGCCTCTTTTATGGAGGACGATCAAAGACAACGAGGAAAATTATATAACAGAATAATATTGTATCATTTTTTTTTTAAATATTATTTTTGTCGCAATAACAAAAAATGTCATTTCTTTCCGTTTTACCTAATATGTTAACACATTGGCTTCGGATGAGACGTTTACAAGTCTTTTCGCCGGTCTGACTGACGCGTTGAAATATATACATCCAATGCGACAAATGTTTTAGATTCTCTACAGAGACGGCGTAACAAATGTTTGATGCATCATTTGAAAAATAAAATATTAAAATATATGCACAAATAATTTTTTTATTCGGTGATTTCGGCGATGAAAAATCAGCAGACAGTTTAAATATAACTTCAAAAAATAGGCCACCAAAATATAAGCAATTGTAGGTTAAAAACAAACTTTTATGTTTTCTTATTTTGTTTTAAAATAAAATAAACAGGAGCACATGTATATTTTGCTTGTTATTTATTACTTTTTCAATGAAATTTATAATTCCATGCCAAATACCCGATTTTCTATATTAAAAAATACATAAGTTGAGTATCACTAATAAAGCAGGCTAAAATATATAAAGTATTATGCAACAAAGTGTTGTACAACTGGTGTCCAAATTATTTTTTTAAATGTCACATAGTTTCAAAGTTATAACCCTTTTTTCGAAAGTACCTAATTTTTTGCAAAATTTCGCAAAAATGCCCCGATGCGAATGACTTAAAATACTCCTATATGAGAGAAAAACAGTCTCTTATTTAGTTTCAACATACAAAAAAAAGAGTTTTTTTAAATTGCTGTAGGTATAATAAAATTGAAAGAAAAAAAATATTTCATTGAAGGTAAATAAAAACATATCAACGTTATTGATCACTTACAGTTTACAGTGTACGTTACAAACTCACTAATGGCAAAATAAATAAATATTGGTTTGAATATATTGCAATTGAATTTTAGATGTAAATCCTAAATGCTACACACTACTAGTTTCAACTCTTCTCAAATTTTTATGAGTCAATATTATGTATGTCAAGTTCAAAGATATTGACAAAACTTGTACACCGGAACTATTTATTAACAGCAGCGATTTGAGTGGGTGCCATTATTTATTTCGCAACTGCTCCAAATACTATTACACCACTTACTTGAAAGGTTACTGTATACGTGTATACAGATAGTAATGATCAAATTGTACTATCGTAAAATTGCCTTTAAACTAGGACCAATAATTCCTTTAATTCACTTCACACTGAATTGGACTAATATAATCCTAATTCATTTCAACATGTGTTTCAACAAGAAAAGCTCGCTTCTCAGTTACATAATTTTATTTTATTTTTTCATAAAGTTTTTTCATGAGAAGGGATAGATAGATAGTGTTAGGGCAAGATTATTAGTTATCACTCAAACTATGCCCTTTTTAAAGATAGGATGGGTAGAAAGAACTTGCAGACTTTGCAGACATACATATCGTCAAACAGAAATATTTAAAGGGCTAAAAC
Organism: Himalopsyche anomala; assembly: GCA_031772345.1. Classification (NCBI taxonomy): domain Eukaryota; kingdom Metazoa; phylum Arthropoda; class Insecta; order Trichoptera; family Rhyacophilidae; genus Himalopsyche; species Himalopsyche anomala. Next base: position 1,599,445 of record CM062825.1, read on the forward strand.
AAGGTTTAGCATTGTATACGTTTACAAGTTTACAATCAATGAAATTGTGAAAGTTTCCACTCCACCTTACACCAGGCATGCACAAACCACGGCCTATGGGCCGAATTCTGCCTTTTTGAAATTGGAGGCCCTCGAAAGATTTTTTTTGTAAATGAGTACTATTAAAATCATTTTTCCTTACGGCCGAAACCCATTATAATTTTTTGTATATGCCCCAAAAATAGGTTGTGCATGCCTGCCTTTAACATTATGGTCAATTGTGGTTCTAATTATTATATTTACATGGAAGACCATATGCATGGAGGTATTACACTCGTCGTGATCCCCAAAATGTCTACATACATATACGCACGTGTCAGAAGTTATGCATGTTTAGTATACATAAGTATCAACAGGCCCGCGCCCGACGACTAGACAGCCGATTTTAGGGGCAACCAAAGTAAAGAAGAAAAGTTTTTTTTTTAATGTGCAATTGCTCATATCTTAGTATTTTTTATTTATCACAAAGAAGATATGAATTGAACGTTATGAAAAGTACATTTCAAAGATTTCATTCTTTTTTACATAGAACTACCAGTATAGCATTGGCGGATCCAGAAATTGTCCAAGGAGGGGGCCATTCAATTCGAAAATAAACATCATAAAAAGATAATACATTAAAAAATAGATGATTTTAAAATAATATATCTATATAAAAGTAGTCAATACATAATTAAGTATGCATTCTATAAAATATCGTAAACTAAACAATGAAAGATCCCATTTCACAATAAAGTTTTAATAAAGTAGAAAAATGAAGAAAAAAAATCTCCTCAGGGGGCTCCCATGGCCCCCCCCCCTTGGATCCGCCAATGCAGTATAGACTAGGTACCGCTATTTTTTATGACGAATACATTAGTTGGTGACAGAAGACTGCTTCAGATTATAGGGGGATCATTGGCCATTACTAGTTATCTACTCATTAAATTGCCTGCCATTCGGTTTGCTATCCCCACATGCCCCGGCTGGACAGCGGAGATCATAGTTTTCTAAAAATCAATTGGTTGTTATTTTTTTTGCTATGGATTCATTCGATCATTACTTTTAATTGTGTGATACATAAGCTCGGTTACCGTGTTAATACATTTGAAACAAATGCTTACATACGTATTGTGTAAAAACATTTAGGGACTAATTTCAAACTGTGCAATCAATATTTTTCTTCGCGTAAGCTTTTTACGCCTTAGCGCTAGAAAACTCACAAAGTATTTCAGCATTCATGAGTTATCTGGTAATTTTCACTCACCGTTTCCAGTCCATTTAATCCCTTTTGGTAGTAGTTTCCTTGAAAGTGAAATGCTCGATTTTTTGCACCATTTAAAATATTTATAGAAATTTCAAACCACTTATTGAGTTCAATCAAAATTGAGTCCCTCAATGAATAGTTTTTGAGTTTGAAGACTGTATAAAATTAATGGGTTTGATTCTTAATGTAACAATTGGTGCAATTCCATGATAAAACTGGGTCAGAGTCATGATAAAATATTTTAGACAAGTCAAGGGTTTAAATACCAATTTAGACTTTTTCAAGATTAATTAATTTGTTTGTTTGAAATTATTTTATTGTATTATCAATGGTTGTCAAGTTATGTATGTCACATTCTGTCAAATATAGGAAATGGTTGATTTGTGTACAGGTAGATGTAGAAAATTATTATCTCTCTTGCATTAAATGTTTACCTTGCTACCCGAAACCCTTTGATCGCTTAGTTACAGCTCTCTATGTCTTAGATCACAGAGACCGAGACTTATGTCAATCTTCGTTAATTCCTGACACACATTGGAAATATTTTCAGTGTCGAGGCCATTGTGGTAATCTGAAGATTTTACAAATAGCCCATACTATCCAATGAATACCATTATTACAATAAAGAACCAACCATGTTTTCAATTTGTTTTAGTACTTCCCTGTTCCAAATTATCTTTTCCATACATATATCAAAATTTTTATCCTATTTATTTAATTAATGTATTGGGTTAATTTTAATATTTTTCAATATACAACCTAGTTTTTATGACTGAGTGCTTTCTATTGACATGCAATCGGAGCAGGTGACCGCTTGGAGCGGTAAATCTGTTGTCCTTCTTTCATGAAAATGTTGTCTGAACGTTTCAACAAAAGTTTTCAGTGCTTAATAAATTTGTTTAGAGCGTAACGATTCGTGGCCCTTAGGTAAGGGAATTTTATAACTAGAGCGGTCAAATGTCTAGTGCTGGCCCTGATAGCGAGTGATATTAAATTAAATAAACATAGGAAAACACACACACACAAGAGTTCATTTATTTAAGAAAAAACCAGATAATTTCATTTTTAAATTACAATTCAATTTAAAACCCTTCAGAGACTTTTTTTTTCAATAAAATATATTTTTTAAGCCATATTGAAGTCACGGATAACTTTTATTTCTAACAAAAATTAAAAACTCAATGTCGCTGTATAGAAACCTCGCTTGACTATATGATCATGCTCATCCTTATATTATTGTGTAATATTGTGTATGGACAGTAGAAAGAACAAGTGTGACTGTATGGGCCCACAAACATTCGGGGTCGAAATATAGCTACGAAATATAGAAACGTGAAATTTTAAAAAATTTTAACCTCTTAGAGCAACATTATATATTAGTAAAAGAAGTTTCAAAAATTCCATTGAAAATATACGGAAATTCAAAAAATTGCATGTGCTTTTGGTAGTCGTTTCCGTCCCCTCAGCTGATGAATAACTTAAGTCTTTATCCTTATCAATTAAACAAAATTGAGTGAAAGCAACGATATTTAGGTAGAAAAGGATTTAATAGTGGGATCGATATACAATGATGTTTACTGTGACCATATAGTCACGCCCATCCTTGGGGGGTTAATTGTGGTGCTATAATGCAAAACTAACTATTTCCAAAATGAGCGATATTGAGTTAGGTATGCATATAGGGTAATTCAAGTCTATTGAATTGACTGGTATTATTAGTTTTACGATAAAATGTTTAGAGCACCGTCGTTTTTCAACTTGTAAATCCTATTTTTCTGCAAAACGTACTTTTTCCAACGAGAAATCATCTACCTTTTTTTGCAATACGCACTATTTCCATGTTACGGCAAAGTGCACTATTTCCAATAGAAATTTGAGCGGAGCAACAATTTTGTTTGCAAAACGCACTATTCGTATTGAGCTGTCAAATGTTGACAAATTTGACTGTATGTATATTTTAAATATTGTGATCTGCTCTGAAGACAGTAAAGGAAAGGATAATATGTTTGTTTATTCCTGACAGGAAACCAAATCAGGGAGAGGACCAAACTAACGACCGAATCAAAATCGATCGGACGTGGGCGGAAATGAGATTTGTTGTTTGGCTTACTTGAGAAGTTTGACAGTCGTACATGGTGGTCATACATATTTCTGCGAACATTTAGGGACGACTTGTAATTGAATGTTCAGGGATGAATTGCAATTGATTTATGAATTCTTCAATGAAACATAATGTTTACCCAATTATAAGCAACGCAGCTAGACCTGAGTCAAAAAAATACTTACACAGGCGCATTGCTTGCAAATCGTCTCTTTGCTTAGGATAAAATAATATTATTTTTCTTATTTTGTTGAAAAATGATTTCTCTTTTATTTTTTTTTCCATTTTTTACTAACATGTTTCCCTAAATTTTTTTTCTTATATTGTTTGAAAAAAAAAAGTTTATTTTCTGTACACAGTTCCAGGAAATAGCGCATTTTGAAAAAAAATACATTAAAATGACAAATTAAAAATACTTTTTACCGTATGCCAAGTTTATGAAGCAGGTCAATAATTTATTGTATGATTTTTAATTGATTCAATCATAATATTATGCTTGTGTTGTTCGCTATAGTTTTTTGCCTCTACTGAAACGTTTGATTTTTGGAAATAGTACGTTTTACATTATAACCCCACAATTAACAACAGTAGAAATGTAGCAAACTATTCTGCCTACACAAATGATAAAACAGTTTTTGGCGAGATGGATGAAAAAAAGATGTTGCCACTGATCAATAAAAATATAGAAATCACATCTCAGATTTATTTTAAAGTTATTAGTAAAGTTGAGAAGAGAGTTGTGGAAAACTTCAAAATTCAGGCACTTGTCTTTTGGCATTGCTTTGTCTCCTATGAGGTCAGTAGTTTTTGTACCGGTAATATTGTTTTATTCAATTATTTAGTTTTTCTTTTCACTCCTGAGTTTGAATCCAACCCAGAAACCATTTTTTGCCATCATATTGAAGGTGTTATTAGAAAGTTTTAACGGTATCGCTGTTTTGGAAATTACAGTGAAATCAAACTTAGCCACTAGATGGAAAATCACAGCTTTTGTTTCCATCAAAGCAAACCTTGAACCTGAAATCATTAAACATAATGTGTATGTACACAACTTCTATAGATAGGTGCTATAAATGTTTTTTTTTTAATAAAGTTGCTTAAGTCATATTCAAATAATATGGATAGTAGATGTAGGGCCGGCTCTAAGGATGATCAGTGGGGCGCAGATTGAGGCGCCTTTTGGATTTTTGAGGTGCCGAACTTCGACTGAAAGCGCCTCGCACACAGGCGCAAAAATCCACGGGCCGGCCCTGAGTGGATGTATTATACCAGTGTTTCTCAACCTTTTTGGGAGCATGGCCTCTTTTGAGTGTCTTTATTTTTCTGTGGCCCCCATACCATTGTTTTATCTTCCCATGAAAATTATAATTTCAAAAATCCACCTTTTTTTATAGCTCTTCCGATATTTTCGAATCTAGAATGCCAGTAATTTATTTTATTTACGGATTTACCAAAAATAGATGCGCGACGTCCGCCATTATGCTCTTCCCTGTATCGTTTTATCAATACCTGTGGCCCCCTTAGAACACGCTGTGGCCCCCTGGGGGGCCACATGGCCCACCGTTGAAAAACCCTGTATTATACTATATTGTAAAGCGTCTTCTTAACCTCTTAACCGGGTATGGTGAAATATTTCATCATACCAAAAAAGCAACTTTAGCGAGTATGACGAAATATTCCATCAAGACATTTCAAATATTGCCCTCTAGCAGGCATGACAATCTACGGTTTATTTTATTTGGGTATCACATATACAATACATTTACACGTCGTTCAGCGCTGATTCAACGGATGTTCTTATTATTATTATTATTTTCTATGGCAATCTAGGTAATCGGCTAGTATTGCTGGTCATTATAACTTCTTGAATTTTCAATAAAGGTACTCATCAATCTGCGCCGGGTTTTATTTTTCCACTCTTTTGTTGACAAAAGTTCTGCACATGGCGAACTATGAAACATTTCATCAAATGTTTACTATGGGCGTGACGACATATTTCGTCACTGCTTTGTTTACTATGGGCGTGATGAAATAGTTCGTAATCCTATAGTTTTAATTACCCGTTGCACATACACACTTTTTAAGATACGCAAAACTAAATTACCCGGTTAAGAGGTTAAGCTAATTCGTTGAATTCAAATCTGAAAGTTTTTTCTTATATTATACCAGTAAATGAAAATGCTATAAAATCTTTCAAAAGAATCACAAACTTCGAAATGTAATCAGAAATTTTAATGAGATTTCAGGTGATTACCACCAATTTTGTTGTCTTTGATAGATTCAGCGGTAACTTTGTAGAAGCTCACTTTTAAAATTAAATTAAATTTGATAAATTTGTTATTCCACTTGTACTGCCACAAGGTAGTGCAGAAGAAAAGGACAAATCCAGACTTTTATTTTGTAATTTATAATATACGATTTGAATTAAATTTTAATTTATTCGTAAACGGTGCGATAGTCTGCTGACGCTTGATGATGACGAAACACGTATTACATTTTGTAACACAACAAATGGAATAACAATGTTGTCTAACTTATTTTTTTTTTTGAAAAAACTTCCACAATGTTACGAAGATATTACAATATTTAAATATAAACTAATTCAAAATAAAGATTTATTAACGATTGGTGCAACCCATCTAGCCCTGATGAGTAAAGGGAGGCTGAAAGTTTATCTGAGCACCAGTCCAATTTTGTATAAGTAATTTAACGATAACTAACCTATGCAATTTCTAGGCCCGACTCCGAAAGGAAGGAAAGTAGACGGCTGAATTGAGCCTTTGTTATCATCGGAAAATCTCTCAGGGTCAAACTTTTCTGGATCCGGGAAATACTTTTCGTCATGGTGGATGCTATAAATCGGAATCCATACTCCTTCTCCTGTGGCGCACTATGAACAAAAAGGTAAAAAACGCTTTCCTCACAGACGTCACACTCAAAATTGACAGTGGTAAATGTTGTGTGTATAAATAATATTGTTCAGTGTAGATAAAGTTTATTGATTTGCAAAAATTGTTAATTAGTTATATTGTGATGATGTTCGGAAAGTAATATAGTTAAATAATTACGAAAACATTCTGAGATTTAAACACTTAACCATGGAAGAAAATACTAGTGTAAGCCCTACAGTGTAATCGACTGTAGTGAATGACTATTTGTATATTAAAACTAACACTCAGTAAAAGCTTAAAAAACCTTTTAAACCGAGTTTTTATAAAAAAGATATTCAGATATAATTGTAATGGTGCTGATACAACAAGATTATTAACTCACATTAAAGGTGTTCAATGTCAAAATTTTATGGAAAAAATTAAAAACCTGTGTACCAATTCCAGTTTTGTTTTATATGAGTGCTCATGACAGGCATTAATTAACAGCGAAGTCGGTGCTGATCATATAAAATAAAAGTGGAATCAGTACAAAAGAGTGTTTTATTTTTTAAAGATTATTTTACAAAATGACAATATGTCACAAACTATTTATTTGACAGCCAACTATTGATAAAACTGGAGTCACAATAAGTCAGTATTTATGACCATAAACAAGAAGTTTACTGGTTTTCTATATTTAAAGTTATATTTAAGTAGAAATGTATACCTCATCAAGAAGTTATTTAATGTATGAATAGAAGTAATAAAAGTTATTCTTATAATATTCATCATTAAATATTATTAATTTATACGTGACATATCATATAAATCTCATTTGACTGTAAGTAACATAAATCATGAGAAGTTTTTTATGTTTGGTCACCTGATATCCTCTTTGATTGGGACACGGTGGTGGTAATGTATATGTTTTGATACATTTTCTATCTGTTGCTGACGCTGGCGGCCACATCCTTAATGTTTCTGAAAAGTTATATTTACATATATAATATATAACTGGTAAAAAATACCCTTTGCACTGTCTGATCCGAATGAAGTGCGAATTTATCAATGATCGGCTTTAGTATTGAATTCAATCATTTACCTGTTATTACCATATCCATATATTTCATATTTTGCAAATCATTGTAGTTCAGTTTTCCGTTGTTTCTAAATGCAACTTCATCAATCTCTTCTTGAAGTTTCTCTTGAATATCTGGATGGGTGGCCAGCTCGTGAGCTACGAAACAAAGAAGCGTTGCGGTAGTATCGAAACCGGCTACGAAGAACCCCACGGCTTGTGCAGTTATTTCATCGTCTGTCCACTCTAGAAACATATAAAAAAATGCAATCACATCTGTACTTTTATTTACTATTTATGTATCTACAGTGGAACCCGGTTCATCGTTTTTTATTTGGACTTTAATGATGAAAATGGGATTGTGAGAAGTGAAATAACAAGGTAATCAGTTTAAATTTGACCAATCTTTTGAGAATTGCTGGTAAATGGACTTTTCTGGTATATATGTCACTGATAGAGGAGGGCTTACCGGTCTCTGTATCTATCGTTCAAGCGACCCGTTCAAAGGGTTAAATCTATATTTACAGGAACTCATATGTCAATCTTTTAATACTTCATCAGTTTTTTTTAAGCCGTGCCTGCTCTTAATGTGAATTCTAATGAAGTTTATCCAAACGTAAGGTTTTCTATGAGAACTGCTAATTACTCAGATGCTCAAACTCTTTTTATTGAAGAGAGTAGAGAAAACATACAGGACTAGGATAGAACTCTTACCTCTTTTAATTGTTTGCTTTCCGAGAGCCGACTCTTCGACAGTAGCAAATCCAGCTTCCTTCGTTTCAACTGTTAATTTGTCATCATGTTTGAGCGAGCCCTTTTTGGCTTCCATTAAAAGTTGAATCATGTCAGGTCTGTATACTTTTCCGTCTTCCCTCGCTTTCATACTATCTGCCACAATGTTTCGAAAGAAATTTGACATATTCTTGTCAAACATGGTCAAACCAAAAAACTGAGGTAAATAAAAAAACATTAGATATCAAGTTAAAAAAGCGTACGATACGTAATGTCCAAAGAAAAAGAAAAGTTTTGGTTTTGTTTTACCATTTGCATTTTGTTAATGCAACATCAGTCCCTCAAATTACACGACAAAAGTTATCAAACACATAAGATATACATACCTTGCACAAACTCGGTGAGAGGTTGAACATGAAGAATTTGAGTGCACGAAAACCGGTAAACGTGCTGGACAACTTTCCCATTTTGTAGAAATGGTTGTCTCTTTCAGAGTGTGAATCGACTTTGATTCCGAAAGCCGTAGTCGCAATGACGTCATTTGTATATCTGGTGAATGTATCTTTCATTTCTAGCTCCATGATTCCTTTTTCTAACAATGGAAATAAAAATATATCATTGTTTCAAAATATATATTAACACATAAAATTATAGTTATGATGGTAGAAGTACTGCTAAATTAGCTTATTGAATACATAAGGTAATCACTTATGTTGTTACGATTTTCCATTTCTTTCATGTAATACTGTGTCATGTGTTCTGCACAATCAGCTACAAGCTCAAACATATTTCTCATCTTGGCACTAGTAAATGCAGGGCTCAATGTTGGTCTCATCGCTCGCCATTTTTGACCTGAAAGTTTTTCAAAACATAATTGTTTTATACTATAATATAAAAAGCAATCATTAATACACAGATAATGCCTACAGTATCATAATATTTTATTTTATGTAAGTTTACGAATAAATTGAGATAATTGGCCAAAGCAAGAGTTTTTAAATATGATATTATGCAATTACTCATAGTAAATTTAGAATTTACGTATGGTTGGATTACATCTTAATTTTTGTTCTCGGGGAAGGGTCAGGTATAAATTGTTCCCATCAAGGCCACACTAATGGAATGATGTGCTAAGTATATTGGAACGATTTCTATCTTCTTTATGTAGTACCATCATCATATGTGTACCGCTGTTTTATAAAACAGCAAATACATTGGATAGTGAAGAAGGGATGTTCCAGATTATTGGGATAGCTAAAGCAGGATGGACTCATTTATAGGGCTTCCAAACCGGTTTAAACCGAAACCGGTTAACCGGTTTTTCGGGTGTTTTGAAAAAAACCGAAAACCGGTTTATTTTGGGCGGTTAACCGGGTTAATAAAAAAATCTTTTTCTGCTTGAACACCACGAGCTTTTATTTAACTATTCATATGTAGAGTATAAATATTTAAAAATGTTGTATATACAATATAATAAAGTATTTTACTGTTCAATTGTCTAATTTTTGTGACATATTAATAACAAGTATGTAGTCGAAATCATGGACAACTATACTGCTTTCAATCAAATATCTGTAATACGAAAGGATTCTCAAAATATCAATGATAATAAAAGTAGTGAACCTTATTGAACAAAAATACGTTCATCATTATATCTTTTAAATGAAAAGAATATCCGAACCGAAAACTTGTACTGTTACAAAGCAATTTAAATATTAATAAACAAAAATTTATAACCTACATTTTTTTCACGTATTCATTTGATCTTTATTAGTCGAGTTATTTATAATTATTAACAATATAATATTGGATATGGAACTTAAATATTGTATAATATAGATAGCTATTATTCCGAGAAAGTAGTAAGTATCTGAACTTAAAAAGATGGCAATTTATATTCACTTTTTTTGCAGCATACATACATAAAAAGGTTAAGTGACTAAGCCCATGTTTTATTATATCTTTCAAGTTATAAAACAATTCAATTTTAAAACGTTTTTGTTTATTTTCTAACAATCGGTGCCATAAATCATCGGCTACTTTAACCTTTAGAGAAGTGAATAGATTTCTACAGACCTTACTTTAATTTACTGCCCTTTCTTAACATGACAATTTTGTGACTTTTTCCCAATGAATATATGTAATTCATACTTAGAGCATATATATGCTTACAGACAGACACTCCTGTGTTGTGTTTAAAGTACTTAAATACTCATTTACATAAAAATGGCATTGACGTACATTTACGTCCATACTCCTCTAAAGGTAAAGGGGTCGGTATCTTTCCAATATGCACATGTGGTAAACAAAAATAATAATAAAGACGAGCAAAAAGGTATTCGAAGTGTTATCCAATTGAACACTAGCTGAATATGCGTTACATTTCTTTTAAGCAATTATTTAAAAATGTGACAATGTAAGGCATACGATAAGGACACGAATGCATGTTTGCGCATAGAGAAAATTGGTAGTTCTAATTTTATGCACTTATTGACTGTTTTTTAAGTAATCAAAATACTTTTTTTTGAAACATTGGTTAGTGTGGTACTAAAATTGGTTTTTTGAAAATAAATCCGGTTTAAACCGGTTACCCGGTTTATTTATTTGAAAAAAACCGAAAACCGGTTAGTTTAAATGTCCGGTTAATTGGAAGCCCTACTCATTTACTTTCTGTATTGACCATTACTGGTTATTTACTCATTATAATTCCTGCAATTTTGAACATTCAATTCATGTTTTAAAAATGACAGTGGCTGAAGTTTTCTGGTGATCTGACCTAGCTGAATGATAGATACAAAGGTAAGGGTGGGGGTGGCCAGTTTGCATGCAGCCGGCCAAGCCCCCCCAGGCACGACTCTGGGCTGTCTGGGGACACATATTAATCATCAATGATGATAAATAGTTTATATGTAATAGTAAATTATATTTATTTACCTATCATGGTGAATAAATTATTTCCAAATAGTGGATCTACTGTATCATCAATAGCGATGAAATGGTCAGTGAAGTGATCAAAGTCCTTGACAGTGATCTGCTTGATCAAATCTAAGTCCTTAATAATAACCATTCGCTTGAAGAACTGATAGAAACCAACATACCTGTAGAAAAAGGTTGGAAGGGGGAATTTTTTATGATATAAAGATGTCGATTCTTGAAATATTAAAATCCCCTTATGTATAAAATGCATTAGAAATAATGTTAAGTAAACTCATGCACAATTAATTCTTGTGATACGAAAACCTTTTGAAATTGTATTCTGATGTTGAAAAAATAATGATCAAATATTCTCGCCAAATTATGAGAGTTTTTTTATATGATGATGATATGTAACATTTGTAAAAAAGTACAGTACATGAGTAATGCAAGAACTTCACTTAATTTCATAATTTTAACTCACTTTTGATCTGGATATTCCTCGTAAAGCTTTTGTATAATATCTTTGATGTGTTCTCTCCTGAAGGACGATTTCAGCATATTGCCAAAGAATGGCCACGCCGGTACAGTTTTGACTCCATGACGAGTAAAATGGCCATTGATGTACCCTCCAAAGCTCCAAAGCAAAATGAATATTACGGCAATAGCCACAAAATAAATGCTTAATTCCATCATCTGAAAGAAAATTCCCACTGTAATTTTCAGTCTTTCACAGATGGATAATTTTAAGTAAGTTAAAGCAATTGAGCGATTATGTAAAAAGTCGGCAAGTTTAATGAATATGAAATGTCTCGATAAAGAACTGATAAATCCAATCAATAATGCCATGCATCGTTTGGGAGACATAGCAGGTAATGTAGTGTGACAACATTTCTTGGCGACACTAGCACCCTTGTTGAACAGCTTTATTATAGCATTCGTACTGTATGTTTGAATTGTTTGGTGCTCAAGAATGAAACATAATGTGATTTTAAAGCATAATGGGCTGTTATTATATTTTTTATAAATATTTACTCCAGATATTTAGATATCTAATTAAAAAAATGTTTTATCAAGATTGAGTCGCTGGCCTGAATTTTTTATAAAACAAGTAAGTTTTGGCTACATAATAATCATGTTTGTTTTTTTTTTGATAAAGGACTATCTGTACTTAAAATCTATTCTCAGTTAGTTAACCATCGTTTAATGCAATCCGAGAAAAATATATTTTAAAATTAAAATATGTAATTGTGTTACATCAAAAAATAAATTAAAAGAATGATCCAATAAATAAGCAAAACAAAAGAAATCTAATAATTATATCGTTTTACTTACATGATGCTTAAAATGCTACTGTGTAAAAAAAATTTGACCAAAATATTATAAAATAGTAATTATCTAAACAAGATAACAAAACACTTTTCTTTGAATCAGATTAGCTACAAAAAAATATTATGAAAGTCCTATGATTAGGGCTGTCACAGCTTTTAATCAACTGATATCCTAATATTTATTGAAGTGTTCATTTCTGTGACTGTTCTATCAGTATTGATTAAAAGTTCCTTCATTCAATTAAAAACTATGTGATGCTGTGAGATTCAATATTTAAAATGAGTGCTCTAAAGTGAATAAAATTCTTATTAACTCAGGAAAATATTAGCCTGAGAGGACGCCATACAATTATTGATGATAATTACCTGAAATCTTCCTGAAATCACCTGAAAAATTCTGATTACATTATCGAAGTTTGTGATTTGTAGGAAGCAGTTCATAAATGATGTTGCACGATTTTGACCATTTTTTGGACAAATAATAAAAATAGTATAACACAGCGTCACTTACTCAGTGATAAAACGCACCCAAAATTCAGAGACTCCAAAATAGTAAAAACGGGCGACTAATAATCGAGGAAATACCGTATATGTACTCGTAAAAATCATTGATACTTATAAATCAATAATTAAAATTCAAAATACGTTTTATGTTTTATGATTTTTTATGAATAATATGTTTCTAACATTGAATATGGGTTGAAAAATAATCAATCGGGGAATAATTACAATTCCTTACCCTATCCCTTTTAACTACTACTGTGGAAATAAAACCTTGCGTGCATCTTTTAACTCATTATAAGCCACCAAAGCTGTGAAAGTTACATTAACATCAACATATAATTAAAGTTCACTTAGTTTTAAGATTCACAAATAAATTTAATAGATGATCTTAATTAACAAGAAGAAAACTGTAAATAGCGGACACAGAAAAGTTTTGTTTAAATACCATACACAAAAGAAATACCGTCGCTTCTTTAGTTTCAATCAACAGCAAAAAATGTTTCTTAAATTGCTATACAATAAAATTGTAAGAATGAAAACACAAACTTTTTTATAGAGGTGAAAACATACAAACTTTTTTGATGACTCACAGTTCACAGTGTATTTTACAAACTCACAAATTTTTAGATGTAGCTTCTAACTGCTATACACTACTGCTCTCAACAACAGTATTTTTATGAGTTAATATTAGTCAAGTTCAAAGTTATTGACAAAACATGTTCACTGTGACTAGTTATTTACAACGGCAATTTAAGTGGGTGCCATTATTTATTTCGTAACTGCTACTATTGCGCAACATAATTGAGATGTTTTTGTATATCGACCGTCGAAGGGAAAAAGGACGTAACCCACAGTTTTTTCGATAATCACAATGTATCAAACATGATACACGTTCTATCAAAAGGATGCAAGCTGCAATTGCCGAATTAGTATCTAAATTTAACTTTTAAGTTTGAAAAAGATGACCTTGTAAAAAGCTAAAACCAAGAAAAAAGGTTTTTCCTAGACAATTTCTTTAATTAATATTAGATTATGTCAATTAAACAGTAGTTTAGAAGTCTTCGTGCACTTCCATGTTGTGTATAATTCATAATTTGCATATGGTCTAAAATCATCATAACACGTTTTTTGCACCTCCTGTAAAATGTATATGTGGGTGTTACGTCATTTTTCCTTTCCACAGTCGATATGTTTAGGCAGATAGTAATGATGAAATTGTTAGCTACCATAAAATTGCATTTAAAATAAAACGTATAATTCCTTTAATTCACTTCGCACTGAATTGGACTGATGGAGTAGAGTTTATCTTAACATGTATTGATACAAAAACCGCTTGCTTCTCAGTTGCTCAATTTCTTTTTTTTTATGAGAGAGTGGATAGAAAGATAGGGTTTGGGCAGGACTATTGGTTGTCTAATCTCGCTATGTTTTTTTAGGGTAGAACGAGTGGAAGGGACTCTCATCCGTGTCTTAGAAGAGAAATTCATAAATCGATTGAAAAATAATTATTGAAACTGCTAGTACTGAGACATCTTATTCCAATTTATCCCATCTTATGAAAGAGACAGAAGGTCGATTGAGTGGTTTCAACATTCATTCCTCAGATAGCATTCCACTCAAAGTATATTCTTTCTACAGTGGTGGTCACCACAGATTCCAAAGATTCTACATTTAACCAAGAAATTTGTTGGAACCGACTCTGCAACTTAAGTGTTTAAACATTTACTGAATTTTCAAGATAAATAAATGTATGTGTGACAACCATGATACACAGTGTTTAAATGTACTAGCTGTAAGCCCGTTGACCTCAACGGGGGGAATTTCGTTACATTTTTAAGTAGTCAGAAAATTTACTGGCGTGAAAAATAAATTACAAACCTATTTACTCAATAAGCCAAAAAATCTTAACGTTATTAATTCTCTAAATGGATATTTTTAGGAATACACCCAATTCTCTAAAAGAACTAAAATACACCGGGACTGCAAAACAAAACATGCAAATAGGATATAATAAAATATATTCGTAAAAATCATAATTGAGCTGCCCTGCTGAGCTGCTATATCCAATATCGACAGCCCTGCAGTATTCATATTTTATCATTTTTAGAATAATTCAAATGGTTGAGTATGCTAACAAAAATATTTCGTAGAAGAAGAAATACACTTCGGGGCATTTATCGACAGCCATGCCTTGCAGTATTAACTTGTAAATAATATAATTTTTAGAATAATGGAAATGTCTAAGTACGCTAACAAATATATTTCGTAGAAGAAGAAAAAGACCCGAGGACATTTTACGAACATATTTGTGATTGAAAAGTGAAAAGTGATAATTTTACCGAATATTAATATATAGATGTTATCTTATAGATAACTTCAATGTACTTACTGTGTCTAAAAATATAGTTAAGAATTCAACTTAAAGTTTGTTATTCTTTTAGATAAAATAATATGTGATAAAAAGTATTTTTTACGGTTTCAATTTTGTTTGTTTGCTTAGGCAGACACTAATCTTTTATATCGGTCAATATATCAACAAAATATAAAACATGTAAATCAAATCAAATATCTAAGTACTTACTTAACAAATATTAAAAAATATGTTGATTTTGTCAATAATCATAATAAATCAGGATTTTTTTTAATTAATGTAAGCGAATTTTTAAATAAACTAACCATCTAATAGCATACCTACTAATCAAAGCATTAAGGATTGCAATATTGCGCATGTTTTTATTATATGTTCTGACTTACTTAACCGTGACGACTTGGATAACTAATAATGAGCACCCACCAAAGGCAGACAGAATTAATAATTTCCAAGGTGAAGGACTTTATCAATTGAACCAATATTATTATTAATGTAAAAAAATATGTGGCCAATGACACAATGGAACCATATCGAGGCAATTAGATAATTTGGAAAGGTGAAAGGTTATTTTTTATGTTTTTTGTTTACTCTCTGTGCTTAACCCTTCAAGACTGTATGACATACACAGCAAACAAAAAAATATGCTCTGTTTTGATGTTCAATTATAAAAGAAAAAGTTCACCATTCTTATTTATATAACTTGATTTCTTATTAAGATTATACTGAAGTTTTATTTATAAATACTTTTTATCGAATTTGACATTTCTAACTCTATAGAGAGTTATTCTTATGAGGCTCTATATTCCTCATTTTCTTAATTTTAAATATGTGCTATTTCAAATGATAAATATATATTCGATACTATGATTGCAGCTTTTTATTGCAGCTATTGATTATAAAAATGAGGAACATATACATATTATGTATAAATGAATAATTGTATTCGTTGATAGGAGTTATTCGCTACTGTCACTGTCGGTATA
The DNA here is from genome assembly GCA_031772345.1 of Himalopsyche anomala. NCBI lineage: Eukaryota > Metazoa > Arthropoda > Insecta > Trichoptera > Rhyacophilidae > Himalopsyche > Himalopsyche anomala. The sequence continues at coordinate 1,615,613 of CM062825.1, forward strand.
TAATCGATTTATTGAACAAACGTATTGGATTTTGCTTGAATCTCAATTTTGCTCTTACTCATTTGATGAATCGCCGCTTTTCCTGGATTCTTAATTAATCTGAGTCAATTATTATTACTTTGGATTTGTTTTGTTGATCTGACGAACAGATGAAACTGATTTTTTGAAATATGTAAGTGTGAAATATTTTATTTTTAAATGCAGGTATGTATTTGGTACGTGCCTTAAAAATCACCATATAAATGTTTTTTAATTAAAAAATAATATTTCCATCTTCGGTTCATATTGAAAATATTTGGACGTGTGCATTCATTTGTCAGAGTAGTTACCACCGAAAACTTTCGGTGGTAAAATTTATGACCGGGAAACGTGCTATTCAACGAATTTAATAAATGCATTGTATTTAAATAAATCTTAGAGCAGAATTACATCACACGATTTTGCGCAGGGTATTCACTTCTTCTGTAAATAAAAAGTCGAAAAAAAATCACGTTACATCGAGTAAATCGGGTAAAAAAAAGAACCGTTCGGTCCAAAAAAATCGCGCAAAAAAAAATGCATAAAAAAAGAATATTTTTGAAAAAAGTTTTGAAGATATATAAGATACTTTTTTCAATGATTACGTAAGAGCCGATCGGCTTTGACATTTCTCGCCAGAGTAGCAAGAGCCGATTTATTGGTTTTTGGTAAAAAGGGTTAAAAGGGAGGCAAATTGGGGAACCGCCCCGGGCAACACGTACCCTCACTACGCCACTGGTTACATTGCAAGCAATAGATTATTTTTTTCATTCATACAGCGGCCGAATTGCTGTTTTGTTTTTATTAAGTCACTTCTTCAAGTCACTAAGTTCACAAAAAATGTTTTACACATTTTGGGAGAAAAATTCTGCTCTGGCTGACCCTACCTAGCCCAGTACGTAAAACCGCCACTGGTCTTATGTCATATAAATGCTTTATTGGTTTTTTATATGTATTCCATATTTTTCTTCACAAAAGCTTTTTGCACCTTAGCGCTAGCGAACTCACCTAGTTTCTTAACACATATAACACCGATAGTTTACACTCACCATCGCCAGTCCACTTAATCGCTCTCGGTACACAGTAGATTTCCTTGCAAGCTTTCTTGAAAGTTAAATGTACTAAAATGCTTTATTTGATGCACCATTTAAAATGAATATTTATGGAAATTTAAAAGCACTCAAGTTAAATCAAAATTGAGGCACAAGCAAAAGACAAAATGAATAGTTATATATTTTGAAGACTTAAATTCAATGATTCAATTCTTGATTGTTAATGTTACAATTGGTTGCCACTGTCATTGCCATGATAAAACTGGGTCAGAGCCATGATACAACAATTTAGACAGGTCAAGGGTTTAGATAACATTTATACTATATTTTACTGTGTAATAATTACGGAAGTCAAATGATGTATGTCGCTTTCTGTCAAATATAGGAAATGGTTGATTCGTGTTGACAGATTTAAAAAAATATTATCTCTATTACATTAAGTGTTCACCTTGCTGTCACTTTAACCTGAAACCTTTTGACCTTTAAGGTACAGGTCTTTGCCCTAGAGTTAGACCATAGTTTCTCAGCCTTTTTAAGTCTCATATTTTTCTGTGGCCGCAATACCTATTTTGTAATATTGAAGGAAATTTGACATTTCCCGTTTCGACGTGAGAAATTTTTTTTTGGTCTTTCAAGAATTTCAAACCCAAAATCTCAGGAATTTACTGATTTTCCAAAATAAAACAGTGTGAGAGCTTTTTTTTTTAGCTTTTCTCAGACATTTCTAAAACCCAGCAATTTATGGATTTTGCAAAATGTGTAAATGTTTTGTCGCTGCCCGATTTTCAAATCCTGCGAGTTTGTGGATATTTGCCTGTGGATCCCCTAAAAAAATAATTCTGTGTGGTCCCCTTAGAACATGCAGTGGCCCCCCAGAAACTCTGCCCTAGACCATAGTTTCTCAACATTTTTAAGCCCGTGGCCCCCTTTTGAGTCTCATATTTTTCCTTGCCCTCCTATCCATAGTAATAAAATTCTCGGGGCTCGAGAGTAATGAACTAAGAATTTACATTTATTTTGAAAAATACTAAACAGTAAAATTTAGTATACAAATTGTTTGTATAAAAAATATGTTTACAAAATAATTTATGATATTACATTTTTTTGTCTGACCACCTGTAGCGGTAAATCTGGAAAGGCAGTCAATTATCCGTCATTTACATTTATTTAACGAATTTGTTTAGAACAGTGGTTCTTAACGGGGGCGGTACCGCCCTTTCCGTTTAGAAGTCTGGAACTGGGACTGTAGGATCTGTAGGATTGCGAGTGAGTGATGCACTTATAAAAAGTATACGGAATTGAGGATTTCACATTCGTTGGTGAGCTAAAAAAAAACGAGTTTCAGAGATATTTTGGGGAAAAAGTATAGGGAATTGAGGATTTCAAATTCCTCGGTGAGGGGGGGCGTTAGATAATTTTGGATAATTTATTTATGAAAAAGAGGGTGATTCTTTCAATACGGTTAAGAAACACTGGCTTAGAGTGTAACGATTCGTGGCCCTCGAGTAAAGGAATTTTATAACTAGGTTGGAAAAATACAATCTCGTCTGGGGCGGCCAAATATCTAGCTTTGTTAAATAAAATAAAAACAGGAAAACACACACGCACAAGAGTTCATGTATTTAAAAAAAATACAGATAATTTCAATTTAAATTACAGTTAAATTTAACAAGAGAAGAAATGCGGAAAAAACAAACTATTCTGTCTACATAAACGACAAAACAATTTTTGGCAGGATGGATGAAAAAAAAGGTCAGTAACAATATAGAAATCACATCTCAGGTATATTTTAAAGTTATAAGTGGAGTTGAGAAGAGAGATGTGGAAAACTTCAGAATTCTAGCACGTGTCTTTTGCCATTCACCTATTAGGGAGTATTTTTTGTGCAGGTAATATTGTTTTATTCAATTATTTAGTTTTCTTTTCACTCCTGAGTTTGAATCCAACCCAGAAACCATTCTCTGCCATCATACCGAAGGTGTTATTAGAAATTTTTAACGGTATAGCTGTTTTGGAAATTACAGTGAAATCAAACTTAGCCAGTATATGGAAAATCACAGCTTTTGTTTCCATCAAAGCAAACCTTGAACCTGAAATCATTAAACATAATGTGTTTGTACACAATTTCTACAGATACAATAAATGAATTACTTTTGTATTAAGTTGCTGAAGTCATATTCAAATAATATGGATAGTAGATGTATATTGTAAAGCGTCTTTTAAGCTGATTTGTTGAAATTTAAATCTTAAAGTTTGTTATTATATTAAGCCAGTGAATGAGAAGGCTCTAAAATCTTTCGAAAGTACATGCTAATATTTTATTTATCTCGTAAATTTGAATATAAGAACAAAATTAGATTACTAGGAACAATATATATTTTATATTACAGACTTAAAATATCTAATATATAATCAAATTTGACAACATTTTTAATCCACTTGTTGTGTTATAAAATGTGACACGTGTTTCGCCTCTCTGAGAAGCATCATCATTCGTATACCTTTTGATGGCAACAAGTGGAATATTAATGTTGTCAAATTTAATTTTAAACTAAAATGAACATCCACAAAGTTACATAAAATATTTACATATAAAATAGACATCGGTCGACAATAGGTGCAGGCTATCTGTGCCTGATGAGTAAAGGGAAGCTGAAAGTTTATCTGAGCTCCAGTCCAATTTTGTATAAGTAATTTAATAATAACTAACCTATGCAATTTCTAGGACCGACTCCAAAAGGAAGGAAAGTGGACGGCTGAATTGAGCCTTTGTTATCATCGGAAAACCTCTCAGGATCAAACTTTTCTGGATCCGGGAAATACTTTTCGTCATGGTGGATGCTATAAATCGGAATCCATACTCCTTCTCCTGTGGCGCACTATGAACAAAAAGGTAAAAATCACTTCCCTCACAGTTGTCACACTCAAAATTGACAGTGGTAAATAAATGTTGTGTGTATAAATAATATTGTTCACTGTTGATAAAGTTTAATTATTTGCAACAATTTAAAATTTTATGTTTTGTTAGTTAACAATATAACATTCTGATTCAAACACTTAACAGTGGAAGAAAGTACAGCTCTACAGTTTGATCATTCGACTAGAGTGAATGACTTTTTTGTTTAACTTTTCCGGTTCTAAGCTCAAGAAATGCGACCCCAATACCCAAGGTATTCTTATATCATAGTTTTTTGGACCTTTTGTAGTTTATATAAATACGCGATAACGAGATAAGCGCCCGCTTATCAGCGATTGTTCGAAAGATAACTAGGCTGAGCGCGTCAGTTGCAAATACATATTTGTACTGGAATGACGTCTTTTTTACGCGCAACTTAAAATATGATTATTAATTAAAAAACCAAGGATTTTTATAAAAAAAATATATGCAGAGAGATATTTTAAAGCACTTAGACTATTTTTTTTTAAATAAGGCCAATAATGAGGAAACCATTGGGGTCCCTAAATGACCCCCATAGGCAGAGAAGTATTTTTCGAGCCGCGAGAGTTAATAAAACTACCACACTGTAAAAGTTTTTATAAAAAAAAGAAACTTAGATATAATTTTAATGGTGCTAGGACAATAAGACTTTTTACTCACTTTTAAGCCGTTGACTGTTAATACTTAGTTGAAAGGCACTATATTCAAAAAATAAAACACTCTCGTGTACTAATTCCACTTTTGTTTTACATGATCACAACAGGATTCGCTCATGACGTGGAATTAATACAAAAGAGTGTTTTGTTTCTGAAGATTATTTTATAGAATGATTAAGATTAGACTTTCAATATGTCACAAACTATTTGTTTGACAGCTAAATATTAATAAAACTGGAATCACAATAAGTCAGTATTCATAATCATAAACTAGAAGCTTACTGGTTTTCTATATTTAAAATTCTATTTAATTAGAATTCTCTACCTCCTAGAGAAGTTATTTAATCTATGAGCGGAAGTAATATATGTTATATTAAATATTATAAATCGATATGTGACATATCATATACATCTCGTTTGATTGTAAGTTACATAAACTACAAGAAGTTTTTTCAGTTTGGTCACCTGATATCCTTTTTGATTGGGACACGGTGGTGGTAATGTATATGGTTTGATACATTTTCTATCTGTTGCTGACACTGGCGGCCACATCCTTAATGTTTCTGAAAAGTTATACATATATTTTGTATTACTGGTAAAAAAATACCATTTGCATTGTCCAGTCAACCGAAAATGATGTGCAAATTTATCAATGATCAATTATAGTATTGAATTTAATCATTTACCTGTTATTACCATATCCATATACTTCATATTTTGCAAATCATTGTAGTTCAGTTTTCCGTTGTTCCTAGATGCAACTTCATCGATCTCTTCTTGAAGTTTCTCTTGAATGTCTGGATGGGTGGCCAGCTCGTGAGCTACGAAGCAAAGAAGCGTTGATGTAGTATCAAAACCGGCTATGAAGAATACCACGGCTTGTGCAGTTATTTCATCGTCTGTCCACTCTGGAAACATATAAGGAAAATACAAACACATTATTTTTTTTATTAATTATTTATGTATGTACATTGGATCCCGGTTCATCGTTTTTTAATTGCACTTTTAAAAAAGCCATGAATGGCGAGAAAGCCTCAAAGCCAACATTAAATGGGCAAATATGGAGTTGTGAAAAGCGAAATAACTATGTTATCGATTTTAATTTTATATTAAAAATAAACTTCTACAAATAAAGTTAAACCTGTTGAGAATTTAAATGAGAATGGTAGTAATCCATAAAAAAAATATTTAGAATGCATGATGCAATGTGTGACAAGTCTGTTTAGTACTTAATAGTCAAAAAAATGTAATATTGAAAATTTGTAAATCGTGGATAAGCAAGTATATTCTATAAAATATAACTATGTATCAAAGTGAAATATCTTTATTTTGTATATCAATCAATGTCTATTATTTTACAAATAAACACAAACTGAACAAAAAGCAATGTTCTGTTTTTTTAACCTATTGAACCCTAAGCTCCCACAGCAATGATCGATGGGACTATATTTTATTACAACATTTTCAACCAACCCAAAATCTTAACCATCAAATTTTTCTCAAGGCTTTTCGGATATATATGTCACTGATAGAGGAGGGTTTACCGGTTTCTGTATATATCGTTCAAGCGGCTCGTAGGGTAATGATGCTAGATGCTTAGGCCGATAAACCGGCCTCTAGGGTTCAAAGGGTTAAATCTATATTTACAGGAACTAATATGACAATATTTAAATGTATCAGTTTTTTTAAGCCATGTTCGCTCTTAATGTGAATTCTAATGAAGCTTATCCTAACATAAGGTTTTTCTATGAGAACTGCTAACTACTCAAATGATCATCCTCTCTTTATTGAAAAGAATAGGGAAAACGCTCAGGACTAGGATAAACTTTTACCTCTTTTAATTGTTTGCTTTCCGAGAGCCGACTCTTCGACAGTAGCAAATCCAGCTTCCTTCGTTTCAACTGTTGATTTGTCATCGTGTTTGAGCGAGCCCTTTTTGGCTTCCATCAAAAGTTGGATCATGTCCGGTCTGTATACTTTTCCTACTTCCCTCGCTTTCATATTATCTGCCACAAGATTTCGGAAGAAATTTGACATCTCCTCATCAAACATGGTCACACCAAATAACTGAGATAAACAATATAACATTAGATATTAAGTTAAAAAAGCGTAGGATACGTAATGACCAAAGAAAAAGAAAAGTTTCGGTTTTGTTTTACCATTTGCATTTTGTTAATGCAACATCAGTCCTCAAATTACACGACAAAAGTTATCAAACACATAAGATATACATACCTTGCACAATCTTGGTGAGAGGGTGAACATGAAGAATTTGAGTGTACGAAAACCGGTAAACGTGCTGGACAACTTTCCCATTTTGTAGAAATGGTTGTCTCTTTCAGAGTGTGAATCGACTTTGATTCCGAAAGCCGTAGTCGCAATGACGTCATTTGTGTATCTGGTGAATGTATCTTTCATTTCTAACTCCATGATTCCTTTTTCTAACAATGGAAAAAAAAATATCATCATTTAAAAATATACATTAACACATAAAATTATAGTTATGATGGTAGAAGTACTGCTAAATTAGCTTATTGAATACAAAAGGTTATTCACTTATGTTGTTGGGATTTTCCATTTCTTTCATGTAATACTGTGTCATGTGTTCTGCGCAATCAGCGACAAGCTCAAACATATTTCTCATCTTGGCACTAGTAAATGCAGGGCTCAATGTTGGTCTCATCTCTCGCCATTTTTGACCTAGAAGTTTTTCATAATATAATTGTTTATACTAATTAATTAATAAAAAAAACAATTATTAATACACAGATAATGCCTACAGTATCATCATATTTTATTTTGTGTAAGTTTTCGAATAAATTGAGATAATTGGCCAAAGCAAGAGTTTTTAAATATGATATTATACAATTTACGTATGGTTGGATTACATCTTAATTTTTGTTCTCGGGGAAGAGTCAGGTATAAATTGTTCCCGTCAAGGCCACACTAATAGAACGATGTGCTAAATATATTGGAACGATTTCTAGCTCCTTTATGTAGAACCATCATCATATGTGTACCGCTGTTTTATAAAACAGCAAATACATTGGATAGTGAAGAAGGGATGTTCCAGATTATTGGGATAGCTAAAGCAGGATGGACTCATTTACTTTCTTTATTGACCATTACTGGTTATTTACTCATTATAATTCCTGCAATTTTGAACATTCAATTCATGTTTTAAAAATGACAGTTTCACCACTCTGATGATAATAATTATAATTAAAAAATAGTCTACAAAAATAAACAAAACAATTTTTTAAGAATTTTTTTTCCGTTTTCTGTTTGTTTTTTTTTTGATTTTGTTTTACAGTGGCTGGAGTTTTGTGGTGATCTGACCTAGCTGAATGATAAATACAAAGGTAAGGGTGGGGGTGGCCAGTTTGCACGCAGCCGGCCAAGCCCCCCCAGGCACGACTCTGGGCTTACACATATTAATCATCAATGATGATAAATAGTCAATATGTAATAGTGAATTATATTTATTTACCTATCATGGAGAATAAATTATTTCCAAATAGTGGATCTACTGTATCATCAATAGCGACGAAATGGTCAGTGAAGTGATCAAAGTCCTTGACAGTGATCTGTTTGATCAAATCTAAGTCCTTAATAATAACCATTCGCTTGAAGAACTGATAGAAACCAACATACCTGTAGAGAAAGGTTAGAAGAGGGGATTATTTATGATATAAAGATTTCGATTCATGAAATATCCAAATCCTTTTATGTATAAAATGCATTAGAAATAATGTAAAATAAGCTCATGCACAATTAATTCTTGTGATACGAAAACCTTTTGAAATTGTATTCTGATGTTGAAACAATAATGATCAAATATTCTCACCAGATTATGAGAGGTTTTTTTATATGATGATGATACGTAACATTTGTAAAAAACTACAGTACATAAGTAATCTAAGAACTTCATTTAATTTCATAATTTTAACTCACTTTTGATCTGGATATTCCTTGTAAAGATTTTGTATAACATCTTTAAAGTGTTCTCTCCTGAAAGTTGCCTTTAGCATATTGCCAAAGAATGGCCACGCCGGTACAGTTTTGACTCCATGACGAGTAAAATGGCCGTTGATGTACCCACCAAAGCTCCAAAGCAAAATGAATATTACGGCAATAACCACGAAATAAATGCTTAATTCCATCATCTGAAAGGAAATTCCCACTGTTGTTTTCAGTCTTTCACAGATAGATAATTTTAATTTAAGTTAAAACAATTGAGGGATTATGTAAAAAGTCGGCAAGTTTAATGAATATGAAATGTCTCGATAAAGAACTGATAAATCCAATCAATAATGCCATGCATCGTTTGGGAGACATAGCAGGTAATGTAGTGTGACAACATTTCTTGGCGACACTAGCACCCTTGTTGAACAGCTTTATTATAGCAGTACTGTATGTTTGAATTGTTTGGTACTCAAGAATGAAACATAATGTGATTTTAAAGCATAATGGGCTGTTATTATATTTTTTATAAATATTTACTCCAGATATTTAGATATCTAAATAAAAAAAGGTTTTATCAAGGTTAATTCGCTGGCTTGATTTTTTTATAAAATAAGTAAGTTTTGGCTACATAATAATCATGTTTGTTTTTTTTTTAATGATGGACTGTCTGTATTTAAAATCTATTCTCAGTAAGTTAACCATCGTTTTCTGCAATCAATGAAAAATATATTTTTAAATTAAAATATGTAATTGTGTAATAAATTAAAAGAATGATCCAATAAATAAGCAAAACTAAAGAAATCTAATAATTATATTGTTTTACTTACATGATGCTTAAAATGCTACTGTGTAAAAAAATTATGACCAAAATATTATAAAATAGTAATTACCTAAACATGATAACAAAACACTTTTCTTTGAATCAGATTAGCTACAAAAAAATATTATGCAAGTCATAGATACATGATTAGGGCTGTCACAGGTTTTAATCAATTGATATCCTAATATTTATTGAAGTGTTGTATCATTTCTGTGACTGTTCTATCAATATTGATTGAAAGTTCCTTCATTCAATGAAATGAAACTATGTGATGCTGTGAGATTCAATATTTAAAATGAGTGATCTAAAGTGAATAAAATTCTTATTAACTCAGGAAAATAATAGCCTGAGAGGACGCCATATAATTATTGGTGATAATTACCAGAAATCTTCCTGAAATCACCTGAAAAATTCTGATTACATTATCGAAGTTTGTGATTTGTAGGAAGCAGTTCATAAATGATGTTGCACAATTTTTGGACAAATAATAAAAATAGTATAACACAGCGACACCCAGTGGCGTAGCGTGGGGGGGGGCGGGGGCTGCGGACCGCCTCGGGCGGCACATTTCTGTGGGCGGCACTTTCGAAAATGAAAAGAAAATTTCGAAAGTAGTATGAAAATAAAGATTGATATGTATACAGAACCAATGTAAGCAATATCACTTTCACTATATTTTCTTCCGCCCACTGACAACATATACTTTTTTGAAGGCGGAATTTTTGAAATTTTAAAAGATAAAAAAACAAATACAAATTGTTTTGGATATAGAATCAATGCGAGCTTTATTTCAATATTATGCCTTCTTTCGTCTAAGTTGTGCTTTGTAACTTACTGATTAAACACAACTTTTTGGGGGTCGCTTTTTTAAGAAATAGAAAAAAACTTCAGAGGTAATAAACAAAAATTGTTTCTTATAAAGACTCAATGCAAGCGATAATTAAATAAAAAATCTCTTTCTTATTTAATTTGCATTCATACCAGATCGACCAGTGGTAACTTTTGACTTATGCGATTTGTACATTAAAAAAAAAACATTCGGGGACGTTAATTTTTTCCGACTACGGTAACGACTCTAATTCTACAACCATGTTTTTAATAAAACAGATAAAATAGATGTTGATAACGTTACTTACGATTTTGTGAAGAGGAAAGCCAGAAAATTAAATTTTGTTTTTAAATGTTTTTTTCCCTAATGTTATGTTTACAAAATAAAATCTGGTACCTTTGGTTATGAATTAACGTTCAACTTTATATTCGTTTACTTATTTGTAAAATGAATACTTAATAGCAATAATTTGTCACTTTTCCTCCAAACATAATAAAAAGACAATTGACTAATATTTTTTTTGACACATTAAAAAAATTTCATGCTCTGAAAAAAATCCAAAAGAAAAAAAAAACAAAACACAATATTTTTAGAGAAATTGTATTTATAAATAAAAAAAAAATGATTCACCTGGAGTATCAGCAAAAAAAATATAAGTGATTTTAAAAAAAGTGGACAAATTATTGAGGGGGGGGGGGCAAATTCAAAAAACGCCCTGTGCGGCGGGACCCCTTCCTACGCCACTGGCGGCACGTACTATACCTTCGCGCCCAAAATTCATAGACACGGTATACTCATAAAAATTATTGATACTTATAAATCAAAAATATATACTATGTTACATGTTTTATGAATTTTTATGAATAATATGTTTCTAACATATTGAATATGGGTTGAAAAATAATTAATCGGGGAATAATTATAATTCCTTACCCTATCCCTCCTAACTACTTCTGTGGAAAAAAAAACATTGCTTGCTTCTTTTAACTTATTATAAGCCACCAAAGCGTTGAAAGTTACATTAACATCAAAATATAATTAAAGTTCACTTAGTTTTAAGATTCAGAAATAAATTTAATAAATGATCTTAATTACCAAGAAGAAAACTGTAAATAGCGGACACAGAAAAGTTTTGTTTAAATATCATACACAAAAGAAATACCGTCGCTTCTTTAGTTTCAATCAACAGCAAAAAATGTTTCTTAAATTGCTATACAATAAAATTGTAAGAATGAAAACACAAACTTTTTTATAGAGGTAAAAACATACAAACTTTTTTGATCACTCACAGTTCACAGTGTATTTTACAAACTCACAAATAGTAAAAAAATAAATATGGGTTTGAATATTTTTAGATGTAGCTTCTAACTGCTATATACTACTGCTCTCGACGATAGCATTTTTATGAGTTAATATTACAAATGTTAAGTTCAAAGTTCTTGACAAAACCTGTTCACCGTGACAAGTTATTAACTACTGCAATTTGAGTGGGTGCTATTATTTATATCGTAACTGCTACTATAACGCAACATAATTGAGATGTTTTTGTTTGTGTATACAGACAGTAATGATGAAATTATTAGTTACCATAAATTTGCCTTTAAAATAAAACTTATAATTCCTTTAATTGACTACACAGTGAATTGAACTGATAAACTGGGCAAGACTATTGGTTGTCTAATCCAGTGCTTCCCAACCTGAGGACCGTGTAGGATTTCTTGCGGGGGCCGCGAAATTCAGTAGAAAGTACAAATATCTATATATTTAAGTCTGTCAAATCGGTGCTTCCCGTATTGGGGGCCGCGGTACTTCTTAAGGGGGCCTCCGTGGGAATGCGGGATCGAGAAATTGGATTCCGGGGGAAAAGTATAGCAAATCTAGGATTTCGAATTCGTCGGTGGGCTAAAAAAAAAAACGAGTTACGGAGACAATTGAGGAGGGCCGCGGATTATTTATTTAGATATAGGGGACCGTGGAACGAAAAAGTTTGGAAAGCACTGGTCTAATAGCTCTCGCTAAGTCTTTTTTTAGAGTAGAATTTTTTTAGAATTTTTTTCCCTTCTGTCTTCCGTCTCTTAGAAGAGAAATTCATAAATCGATTGAAAAATAATTATTGAAACTGCTAGAACTGAGTCATCTTATGAAAGAGACAGAAGGTTGAGTGGTTTAAACATTCATTTCTCAAATAGAATTACACTCAAAGCATATTCTTTTTACAGTGGTGGTCACCACAGATTCCAAAAATTTTACATTTAACCAAGGAATTTGTTGGAACCGACTCTCTGCGACTTAAGTGTTTAAACATTGACTGAATTTTCAAGATAAATAAATATATGTGTGACAACCATGATACACAGTATTTAAATGTATGTTATCTTATAGATAACTTCAATGTACTTACTGTGTCTAAAAATATAGTTAAGAATTCAACTTAAAGTTTGTTATTCTTTTAGATAAAATAATATGTGATAAAAAGTATTTTTTACGGTTTCAATTTTGTTTGTTTGCTTAGGCTGACATTAATCTTTTATATTGGTCAATACATCAACAAAATATAAAATATGTAAATCAAATCAAATATCTAAGTACTTAACAAATATTAAAAAATATGTTGATTTTGTCAATAATCATAATAAATCAGGATTTTTTTTAATTAATGTAAGCGAATTTTTAAATAAACTAACCATCTAATAGCATACCTACTAATCAAAGCATTAAGGATTGCAATATTGCGCATGTTTTTATTATATGTTCTGACTTACTTAACCGTGACGACTTGGATAACTAATAATGAGCACCCACCAAAAGCAGACAGAATTAATAATTTCCGAGGTGAAGGACTTTATCAATTGAACCAATATTATTATTAATGTAAAAAAATATGTGGCCAATGACACAATGGAACCATATCGAGGCAATTAGATAATTTGGAAAGGTGAAAGGTTATTTTTTATGTTTTTTGTTTACTCTCTGTGCTTAACCCTTCAAGACTGTATGACATGCACAGCAAACAAAAAAAATATGCTCTGTTTTGATGTTCAATTATAAAAGAAAACGTTTACCATTCTTATTTATATATCTTGATTTCTTATTAAGATTATACTGAAGTTTTATTTATGAATACTTTTTATCGAATTTGACATTTCTAACCCCATAGAGAGTTATTTTTATGAGGCTGTATATTCCTCATTTTCTTAATTTTAAATATGTGCTATTTCAAATGATAAATATATATTCGATACTATAATTGCAGCTTTTTAGCATTATCATAATATAGTGCTAATAAAGAACTGGTCTGAGTAATAAATAACTTCAAATAAAAAGTTTAACAGTCACCGATGTCCAAATTTTTTACCCACAATGTTACCTAGAAATGTTTTTCAAACAAAAAATCAAGTGCAACTCATTTTGCTATTCATTCAATATGAATGAGCCATTATTCAAAATCTATTTTAGGTATGCATGCCTGACGGGTTAAATGTAACTATATTCAATACAATTGTTAGGATAATATTTGGGAAACAAGAGAATACCAATAAAAAGATAATATAAAAATTAGCTAACTCAGGAGGAGAGAGTAGTTGGTAAACACATGACTTGCCAGGAAGGAAACATTTCCTTTTTAAAACAACTAAATTACTGTCTCTTATTCAGTCTAGTATTCATTCATTCCAAAAGTGCTACAGATAGATCTAACGCACCACATTTTGGATAGTAATAATATATGCCAGTATGTATTACTATGAAAATAGAAGTAGGAAAATCAATTGAAATAAGCAAGATCGGTAATAATAGAATATATTTTTGTCATAATTTACATATTGTTGATAAAGTGATACATCATTTAGATTCAATAAACCCCTGAGAGGTGAAGTGAGTCAAGTGGTATTTTAGAAAAAAATGAGCTGGATGCGTTATGATATTCTACAAGTCTTAAAGTATAATAAAAGTGAAGTGAGCTCAGTAAATATACACTGAAATGGTGTTATATCAATAAAATAAAACTACGCAATCTACCAAAACATAAAAGTAAAGGAGGGTTGTACTTTAAAGTCCAATAGAAAAGTTTTACCGATTTGCTACTTGGCTCACTTCTCCCCGTGAGGGCTTATTATTGAATATAATGTATTCGTAATATTAATTTATTAAAGACAATAAACTATCATACATTTATTTTTTGGAATTTTTAAAATGAATCACTGTTGTACACAATATATGTTTGCAAACAAAAGTTGAGATGAAATAAATGCACTAAGAAAACAATATTTTTTGCATTTTACAAACACAAAATCGTACAGTATAAGTAAAAAGCCATAAATAAGACTAATCACTGAATATGTATATGTGTTGTGTCTTTAATAATTAGTATATGGATTTCCTGGAATGCAGAGAACAACTATTTCTTATAATTTTTGCAGCTGAGATCATCTTTCTTGAGCAATGTAACAACCTAGCTGTCCACACAATCTCTTAGACTCAGGGTGGATGGACACTTGCTGAATTCATGGTATGTATACTATTTTCTCCCAATCCATTTTTACATCACTTTACTGATCAAATTATATATTAATACTAATCCAGTGGTGTAGGAAGGGGTCCTGCCGCCCAGGGCGATCCTTGAATTTGCTGCCCCCAATATTTCCTCTAATTTTGTTTTTCAATCTATTATTTTTTACTCATGAACTAGAAGTTTTTACTACGGATGGCTTAATTTTGTTCATGTATAAATATAATTTCTCGAAGTATATTGTATTAATTTTTGAAAATGTCTCCCCCAAAAATATGCCACCTGGGGCTGTCCGCCCCTGCTGCACCCCCCTTGCTACACTACTGTTCTAATCTCATCAAAATGAAGACGTTGCAAAAGTAAATTTTAGTGCCGGGAGACTAATTTAAAAAAAAAAAAAATATTTGATATTACATTTAACGCCAATATGCCAGATATTTTGAAATTGAAAGATCACTCGAGATCAATTTGAGAAGAATTTACATCACAAGCATAAAAATAAATTTAAAACAAATTAAACTTGACCGGGAATCAAACCCAGACCTGCCTGATCGGCAGAGCAAGCTCTAACCAAGTAGACCACAACAGTCTTGTGGTATTGATTATCAAAAAAATCTTGCTCTTGCCTGTTTCTTCTAAAAGCAGGTTGAGCAGAATAAAAGACTTGAGTGGAAGCAAGAGTGGTGAAAGATAGAAAATGAGAGGCACCAAATGGTGGACAGATACATTGCCAGAGCATATGTACAAATGCTGCGTTAAAAATACTCAAACATCTGAAAAATTTGCTAGTTGCCTTAGTAACCGTTAATGGTATAAAAGGTTTTATTGTTGAAACGATTTAATGTTTCACGATAATGTTAAACAATCAACGCATCACCAGTCTTTTCATTCGGTTTCTCGATAGATTTTACAGCCGGTTCTAAGCCCGCCAGCTGTCTGAAGATTTCTTCTTGCGTGAGTCCTTTTGTTTCTGGAAGAATGAGCCATGAAATTACTGCACTGATCAGGGCAACGGCAGAGAATGAATAGAAAACAGTATGGATTCCGACTGCATCTACTGCGAGAGGAAATATTTGCAAAAGCAAATACCCTGTTAACCAAACTCCTCCCATGACAATGCTGGTTGCCAGATCGCGAACCTGAAAACAATATTTTTTACATTTAGTTAGAGCTTTATTGTCTTGTTACATTTTTGACAGGATGATGGCAGTCTGTCAGTCAATTGAGTCAATCAGAAGATTGATTGGTCAAGGCATGTTGAACTCAAATACTAAATATTGTCTATGGTATAGAAATAATGGATGATAACTAAATAAAAGTTTTGGGAAAACTGATGAATAGTGTGAATTCTAGACACTCTTTCTATTCAGTATAAATATATTCACCCACTTACTGAAAATTATTATAGCTTTTAAAATTGGCATAGTATTGCAAAATTAAAGATTTTTTTTAAATGTTCCTGAAAAACAACCGAACATAACAAATCTTCCTGGATACTGACCGCATACAATTCTCCAGACTAGAAAGCTTACAGCAAGAGTGTCCAACCTTTTTTGCCCTGGGATTGACTTTTCAATCTTAAGTTTTCTCGCGATCGACTTCTAACATGATTCTTATATGAAATTTTATTTAGGGTTTTTTCCCTTCTTCAAACATAGAAATGTTTCTTTTAAATGCGAAATACATATCATTATATAGGTATGTGCTTATAAAATAATTCAATTTTAGTATTTTTGTATATTTTATATTTAAATTATATATTTTTTCGAAATTCACGGAAGCTTTCGGGATCGACCAAATTTTGCTTTGGGATCGACCGGTTGATCGCGAGGTACCGGTCGGACTCTAATGGCTTACAGCAGTGGTTCCCAAAGCGGTTCCTACAGACCTCCAGGGGTCACTGAGACCGCTCAGGGAGTCCGTGGCCGGTCAAAATTATTTTGGGGGTGTTATTTCCCTTGGGAGTTATTTCACTTGGGGGTCCGTGGTTAAATTTTTCTCCATGAAAGGATCCGTGAGCATAATAAGTTTGAGAATCACTGGCTTACAGGATTACAAATGTTGAGACATTTTGTTTAGTATTGAACAATATGTCTAGGCTATTATTAAGCAATATGCTAGGCGTGTTCTGTGCGTAGGGTGGATGTTTGTATGGATACATGATATTGGTCGAGTTCTCAGCATGGAAAGGTTACTCCCACTCTGCTCCCTATATTAATTAAGTAAAGTACGTTGAAACAGTAGCGCGGTATCGAGTTAATTGTTTCTATGAACTCACCTCATTTGGAAAGACTTCCGAAACCATCACAAAGTGCATAATTCCACACCCAACGTTATATGCATAGACACTGAGAATCAGACTGAGGATAGATAACCATCCAGGTGCCGTTCCATATTGAAAACACCATCCCAAAGTTGCTTCGCCCAGGCATATCATTATGCAAGACGATATTTGTAGGAGCTATAATTATAAGAAAGTTAAAGTTGTAATCTTAGATAAAATAAAAAAAATTCGAGCTGACATCTCATATTGTGGTAATAAAAGGTAGAAGCAACACTGTTTTTTTTTTTATAAGGCTGTTTTTTATTCTCAGCTTTGCGATAGTCAAACAATGATATGTCAATCTTTTCTAGTTTATTCTTAAAACACCAGTTAAGTGTACCATCAACTACATTAAATTGCCTTTTAGCGAGAAACATGAATTGTGGGTATGTAAAATCATGGTTTCTCTGTAAATACACAAATTCAATTTAATAATTAATAAAGTTGCATATTCTAAAATAAATCTTGAATTAAAATATTGAAAGTGATATCTATCTTTTAGGTGTGATTATTTTGATTCTGCCACAATATTCCAATATATTATTATAAAGACAGATTTGTGTTGCATTTGAAAAGCGTTTTATCTGTAATAACTCCAATTCTCCAGATGCTTTTTCAAAAAATATTATTATATCAAAAATTGGAATCGAGCACTTCAGTTAGTCAATTTGACATATCAGATGTGAATTTCCAATGGGAACTACATTTAACTCAACATATAACCGCATCTGTATAGAAACACACTATTTATGAAATCAGTATACCCTACATTTACACCCATATTTATAACATTCAAGGTTGCAAAGATTGCTTGCTGGAAAGCTATTATTTAAAAAAAAAATCCCCTTTTTTTTATCTATTCCACATTTTTTTACTAAAGATCAGTTGATGCTTGTGACCGAAACCAATACTCATTCATCTTAAATTAAAATAAAAAGTGGAAGTGTTTCATGTTTAAATCTATATTTATAACCTATAAAAAATACCCATACAGTGGATTGGAAAAAAGAATATGAGCTACTTACAATGAAAATGCAAAATAAAGAATAGATTTATTTTAACATCAAAATTAATATACATCCGAGTCCTGAATAGGTGAAGTTAGCCAAGTCGTTACCTTACTTTGAAAAGGTTCTATTTGCACTTTACCATGTTTTGAGATATGAGCGTTTGAATATTTGACTGATCATATTTTGAAATTAAAAAGAAAAAATGCACTTTTAATGATTAGTAAGTTAAAACAAAATTATTTTATTAATTTTAAGCAAAATTTATTTAACTTAAACCGTATATATCTGGAGATAATCAGTGCTTAAAACTGTAATTAGAAGCTTTTTGCTCTGAACTGACAACAATAATTGAGTTTGAAAAGGTTGTAACGTCCAGTTGAACTTTCTACACTCGGTCTGTAGTATGCGTTTGACAGTTGCCACCTACCGATCGATTGTCTAAGCTGAATGTTGTCGCAACTTCGTTCAAAAGATTTAAGTTTTATAATAATATACTGAGTTGTAATACTGTAAGACGAATGTTGTTTATAAATCGATTATAAAAAGTCCTATTGTTTCTTAGAAGCTTGTAAAATTACTGTATGAAAGACAGTGTGTAGATAGAACTTTTGAATCCTGCTAGCTTCTTTATTTAAAAATGTATGACTCTGAAATTAATATATATGTTAGATTGTGGTAAATACAACATTTTCCGATCAAAAGATCATTTTATGCCAAAATGTCAGTTAGAACCTTTTCAAACTAAGGTAGCGAAGTAGTAAAATGGTAAACTTTACTTGTGTTTTGGTGAATTGTATATTTTTATTCTAGGGAGATGATATTGTCGCCCGCTGTGGTCTAGTTGGTTAGAGCTTGCTCTACCGATCAGGGGGGTCCGGGTTCGATTCCCGGTAAGATCACATTGTCAAATTGGATTTTTTCAATTTTTCAATTGAGATCTAAGACATGGGTGTTTGTGACGTCAATTCTCCTTGAGTTAATCTCATGTGACTTACAAAAAATTCTCATCGAGTATATCTCGTATGATCTTTCAACTTTAAAACTTTAAAAATATTTGACGCATTGGCGTAAGCTGTAATGTCAAATACTTTTTTTTTTTAATTTTAAATATGTCTATTATTGCAGGGCGTATTTACAGAAGTTATTTCACTTTTGCGATACATGTAGAATATTATAACGCATCCAATTATTTTTTTTCTAAAATACCACTTGACTCACTTCACCATTCATGGGCTCAATTTTCCGATACAATGATACTTGTCAATCACAATGTGCTCACAATATTATTAACCAAAAAATAATTTCACTTTTTGTCTAATGGTAGAATATTTTGATTAACCCAGAGGGCATTCACATGCACTACAACACTGGATAGCAAGCACTATAGTGTTGATCATTTGATATTTCTTATTTATTGTTGAAAAAATAAAAAGGACAATACATTACAGCTGGCACCAATGCGCAATTATAACATTTTTTAATTTTGTAAATAGATTTTTATCACTCACCCTCCTTCCGGCTCTGTCTACTAGAAGGGACCCACTCAAAGACCCAATAATGAGTATGCTTGCGTAGATTAATGAACATGCATGAGATGAAAGGCCCGTACCAGCTTTATTGAAAATAGGTGTTGCATATGACGCCACTGCAAATAGTCCCACTAACGACTGAGCCAGAACCAAAAATAGGCAGATAAAAAGTCCTTTCCTTGAAGCCGGAACTGTTACTGTAATATTAATATAAGCAGTGTATAAAGAGCAGCAATAGGCCTTCCATGTTTTTTTTTGTCAGAATATATTTTGGTATTTAAAATGAATATGCCAATTATTTATTATACTATTTTTATTATCCTTTTGAAACGGAGGGGAGTTTTTTAAATATACATTTTACATTTTAAAAAATAATAGATTAAATAAAAAAGCTTATATTCAGGCAGTATTCAAATTTTCAAGCACTTTGGTGCTTAACGATTTCGTAAACTATATTCTGTCATGTGACGTTATCTCAGAATGAGAGTTGTTATATTCCATTTCCAATATGAAGCGATACCAAGCAACAATTATTTTTTTTATATTTTTTTAGAACAGTCAAATATTTTCGGCTTGTTAAATATACTTTTTAAAAGGTATATGCTTCCAAAGTGAAGCACTTGAAGTTGGGTTATCAGACACAAAACTTCCTTCTTTTGGGAGATGGTCAAGAAAAAGTGAGTAATAAGTTTATCACTGTCTCAAATTAATGTTTTTCTTTACCTAATATGGGATTAAAATATCACAGAAATCTATTAGTTTTGAATATCAATCCATAAATCAACTGAAAGATCAAGGTATAAAGGTTTTCATTCATAAATTAAACCCCAAGCTTTGCTGCTGTGTTAAGAAGTCTAAGAGTGTTGAACACTTTAATATTTTTGATGGATTCAGTAGTAACTTTGTGTAAATTCATTTTTAATATTAAATAAAATTTGATAGCTTTATTATTCCACTGATTACGCTTAAAATATTGACACGTGTTTCACCTATTTGAGAAAAATCTTCAGACTAAATATCATAAAGTTATTTAGTATTAAAGTAAACATTGATTCTCATTCTTGACATATAAATTACAAAACGGAGGTCAGGCTTATGAGCACTTGGCTAAATTCCTGAAATTCCTGTATCACTTATATATTGACTTTTGTGTTCCTCGAATATTACGCACCCGCCTATACCCAGGTAAATCCAGGATGATACGCGAGAAAAGCAACATAAAAATATACCAGATGAAAGGGAAGTTGGAGTTCAGCTCCACCAGCCCCAGAATTTGATGTATAGATATCAATCAATCGAATATTCCAGGGTGTTGATGATATTGGTGTATTTGATTGAATTCTTGCTGCGTGTATAACCCAAATAACCTTAATAATTAGTATTGTAAGCATGATTTGTTATTGCACTCGCTGTAGAATAACAAAATTATTGATGCACTGGCGATGTTGAAACATTACCTAAAAGTTTCCATGAGGACTGCTTCTCTGGAAGTGTGGTACCTTCGGGATGTCTGGATAACATCTTTTGCCGACTCTCTGGTTTTTTTAATTGTAACCATTCAAGCTCACATGCAAGTGCTTCTTTTGTAGGTTCATAATCTATGAAAGAAATATTGGTATAAGTATTATAATATACTCAAGTATGTATCTATAAAGATGTTTCAAATAGTAAAATAGAAGTGCTATTTTATTTACTGAATACATGAAATGCAGTCGCACTGTATAATACCGCCACCTAAATACTACAACTAGGTAACTTGATTTTAAATGTTTTTCAGACAGCAATTAACCCGTTAACAGCTAGAAAAAAATAGCGTTTTTTGTCCTGTAAGCTAGCAATTTTCTAAAGACTAATAAAGGAAAACTTAATATTCATTTTGTGAGTCCTTAAGAGATGTCGGACCCTTTTTCAATGATGCAAACTCTAAAAAATATTTATTGACGTCGTAATAATGACAACACACTGGTGGGTAGCGTGTGTGGTTAGTAGGTAAGAATCAGAGTAACTTAATTGTAGTATTGAGTTCCGATGATGATTTTTTCTGACGTAATCATCGGTGAGGAAATACCTGCATCTAATGCTTCCGCTCCCCTCAGTTCTCTGGATATTCTAAAGAGTTCTGTGCGGACTCCTTGACCGTTCAGAGGAAGTTTTCTATACCACGCAATCGCTCGGGCGGCTTCCTGTAGGAAATATTTTATTACAATATCACAAAAACCTCATAAGAAACAATGTGTGTAACAGAAATAAAAACAACATCAACTAACTACAAGTTGGTGGTTTTTACATGTTTGATTGTCCCTTTGCATATTCTTTTAACCATTCAAGCACTGTTGAGGTGCTCTGCACGCAGATCAAAAACCAACCCCCACAGACGAACGCGTGCTCTGCACCCGAAAACAATACCCTGTTTTAACATCCAATTATAAAAACAATAGTTTACCAATATAGTTCAAATAACTTGATTACTATAAAGAATAAAATCAAATTTGAGTAGTGATTATTTTTTATCGTATTTCTAAAAGGTTCTTTGTTTACAAATAGACTAATGAAATATCACAGATATGATCATGTTACCCAGCAGTGTAAGGCTGGGTTAGTGAATTTTCTGAATCTGGAATAAATTGAAATTAAAAAAACAATTCCTATTTTGTTGACAACTTGACTGGTAATAGCTTGCCGGTGAACGATTCAGCTTGTCTCTCAGACACGGTTTTTTAATTTAGTCGGTGTTTACAGCTTGATAAATATTTAGTTTTCAATTAAAAAATATCAAACCTCTTCGAGTCCCATTTTAAGTCGAAATACAGGTGTCTCTGGGATAAACCAGAAAGCGAGCATGTAGATCAGAGGCACCGCCATAAGCACAGCAGTGAATATCCTGTAGGGTAATAACGCGCCTAGTATATATGCTGTCATAACACCCAGCCCATAGAGTACGGGTAAGATGGCAGCCAGCAATCCGCGAACCCGCGCCTCGCAACATTCAGCAACGAGAAGCGCCGGGAGTGACATGCAGCCACCGCCCCCGATTCCACAGAGGAAGCGCCCCACCAGCATCAAGAATATTGAGCTGGTGCACAGTTTCACTAAAAATCCAGCCTGAAAATAATATCCAAAGTAATCGGATCATATATGAAATAATAATAGTAAGAAATTGATTTATTCACAAATAACCTGTAAAAACTTTGGCATAATATTCTAATCCAACAGTTGAGCAAAATAAATTATCGTATGCTTTATTGTTGGATCATAGTGTATAAAAAAAGAAGTACACGACTTATTTTAGATTCTACTTAGACTTTCATGACACGTAATCATTCGATTGGTGTTTATTTGCACTAACCGCAAGCGGCACGCCTATACAATAAACTGCAGCTTTTCTTCCACGACTGCTGGCCACCACTGTGAAGATCGGGAGTCCAGCTAATCCTCCGAGGCACAAGAGTCCCCCTGCTAAAGCAGTGTCCGCCGGTGTCATGATACTATCCAGGGGCGTCTTCTCCGAGGTGAGATCTTCTAGCTGAGGTGACAACCAACCGATCGCTCCAGCGAATGAAAATGTTCCCATGTTAACTGAAAAAACAATAAGCCACCTGTAAGATAATATTAAAATTTCATACACGGTGTATGGGCGTGGGCCTACATGAGATACTCTTCTTGTGTGTGCTACGAAGTAAAGATAACAGGCCATATCGAGGGGTCTGATAAAATTGTAATATGCATTGTGTATAAAGGCCCCGATCAACAGTCTCGATTGTCATTCCCATCTATAGAGCCTCCATTGAATCACAGCTATTTTAAGGTCTTAATAATGACTTTATGAAGAAGGCTTACCGATTATACATGCAATAATTTGGTTTTGAAGGCTCGAGGTGACGACCCTCTCGCTGCCGACATCCGGACTGCTCATTTTAACCAGTTTTTTGACACCTCATCCACCATTCACTACACTGCTTACTAATAAACGAAATAAAGAATGTAATGTTAATATACAGATAAGTCATGTAAAAATGGCTTTAAAAAGTTTTTATATTATGTAATTCTCAAATTTCTGAGCACCACACACCAAATATGTCTAAAAAACTTGTGTGTAATCTATATTCATAATTGTCTTTTCACTCAAAAGTTTGTCATAGATTATTTATCACATTATCTTTAAAGGTCTTAAAAAATCAGTATTTTATGATGTCTTTAAATTAAATCATGTACTTTTGACTAAAATTCAAATAATATATTTGCTAAATATACCTAGATAAACAATAACATACACCTCTAATTACTGATAGTGTTTTCTTTGATTTATGATACATATGATATTAAATGATAGATTTTAAATATTTTATGTCATTTTAAGTTACGAACGTAAGTAAACTATTCAGAAATTAAATAGATTTTTATCCACATCTTTCTTTCAATAAATTACCCCAATTTAGATAATTTTGCTCCAACTGCATTGCAGTCAAACCCTATTTACATAAATATTATTAATATAAATGTTTGTTATTTGACTTTTTGTGTGAATGTAAGTGATACGTCTATCGATTCCTTGAGAAGTATCTTCAGAAGAAATCCATCAATGTCATAGGTATTGTTTCCAATTCTCTAATTATAAAGCAATATGTCTCAGTAATATTTTATTGCTAACCTAGCAAGCAGCACAAAACGAGTCACCGAGTGTATTAATTTGAAAAAGGTTGACTCATCTACTCACTACTGGTTATCAATACGAACAGTGAATCCTTTCCCTTTCCTCATTTGAGTGCTGGTAAAACCACCCATCCAACAATTACATAATATTATACATATAATATACAAGCTAAAATAAAACTTTTTTTAAGCCAGGGGCTTCTGAAAGATGTGAAACATGTGTCACACTTGTATAAACTATAAGTAAAATTACAGAGCTTTCATTTGTAAATTTATATTAAAAATGAGTGTCCACTTAGTAACTGCTGCCCGTCAAACATATTTATTCAATATATTCATTTCAATTACCACAAAAGGTCTCCTGAACTCTTATTAAATATTAAATATTTATCAAAATGACATTTTTAGGTAAAAATGGTGTAGACTTTTTACAGCCGAGCTTAATAACTATAGTTTGAAACTGAAGCAAATTGTAGGAATATTTTGCCGCTCGCTAAACATTCCTATCAAGTATTGGTTTAAAACTTTGTTTCAGTAGTTCTCAAAGAATATCATTTGACTAAAATCTTAAAGGGTAACACGATGAAAGCTATAATGTTTAAGAATTGGATGTCTTTGTTATAAATACATTCTTCTTCTGTGCTTTAACGGGGACTAAATCACACCCTTATGGCCGATTAAAAAATCTCTGAGGCAAAGTTCTATTTACGGCATTTGAAGGGTGCTGCTGAAATCATATTGCGATAATAAAATCAGTTATCTCCTATTTCGCTCATTCGTTTCTTAGCGTAGGTGACTGATTTCCTCTGAGCTGAAAGTATAAATTGGCATCTCATTCTAGATCAGGGTTTCTCAACGGTGGGCCATAGCGTGTTTTAAGGAGGCTACAGAGATTTATTTTTGTTTTGGGGAGCCACAATACAGTTTAGGGGGGCCACGGGTATTGATAAAACGATACAGGGAAGAGCATAATGGCGGACGTCGCGAAGCTATTTTTTGTAAATCCGTAAATAAAATAAATTACTGACATTCTAGATTCGAAAATCTCAGAAGAGCTATAAAAAAAGGTGGGTTTTTGAAATTATAATTTTCATGGGAAGACAAAACAATGGTATGGGGGCCACAGAAAAATAAAGACACTCAAAAGGGGCTATGCTCCCAAAAAAGTTGAGAAACACTGTTCTAGATGATATTTGGCCATTAACATCTTCTTATACTTAAACTGGTATTTGGCGGATTTGCCGTAAAGCAGTATCCACATTATTAAGAAGAAAGATATGCAAGATTTTCAAGTGTTATTTGCAGCATGGGTCCATGGTTGAGTGGTCAACATTATTGGTATTGGTTACGGCGCTCGAGCGCTCAAATTGCAATACTGACAGATTCATATTTATTTTATTCTAATCGCTTTACAGATTTATATTTGTAGGTAATAACGCTTGTGATATTTTAAAATTCCTCCTTACCATACGTTCCAAAAAATGTAGCGAGAACAATTAGCTTACCACTACTCCTTATCTAGTCCTATTCTTCTATTCCTAGTCTTATAAATCTTCCTATCCAACCTCTCTTAAAAAGAAGAGAGCAACTGAATAACGAGTAAATCTCATAGGTTAACTTATGTGTAGATAAATTCCATAAGGAGTCTACACATTGGAAGCGCTAACTGCAGCACATGGCTAAGTCAGAACCATCGTGGCCTCTGCACTATTATGATTAAAAGAGTCTATCTTAGGTTACGTTATTATAGATTAGTATGGAGTATTACTTAATGAAATAAAGAGGAAAACCTTCATTACTTTCATTTATGCAAATTTTTACTCTATCGATAATTAGCTATTGTGAACTTCATCACAAACTGACATTTCTCCACATACATAATTAGTTATATTATTACATATTGATGCAGTAAGTTTTTGTAGCTGTCGGAAGATGTCTTCGGTTGTGCTGTTTACGAGATCATATCCCAGTAGCTAGAGTTTTATAAATTGTTTTTCAATCAATTTATGGATTTGTTTTTGAAGACATGGTTTGTCTAAAGTCCACTCCTAATATCCAATCCCAAAAACGGAGTGTGTCGAGAGCGATTGCTAATTTGTATTCCTGTTCTAACCCCATTCATCCTAATCTATATTATTTTTCTCTTCAAAAAAGAGAGGTTTAATAGCAAACAGTTCTAGTGGGACAACTTCTGTTCAGATAAGCTCCATTAGGAGTCCATATGCCCAGCGGTGGGCTGCCAATATCTTAACAAGGGGCTCGGTAAATGTTATTCATTTTTTTATCCATGTCCGCTCCCAATGTCGAGCATATGGCCTCCTAATGAAGGTATCTCAACAAAAGTTATTTTTCTACGAGAACTGCTTGTTATTTAGTCGCTAAACCTCTCTTTTCTAAAGTAAAAATGAAGGGACAACTATTTTTCAAATTTAACCATCTACAGAAATTGCAGTTATCTGATGATTTGATCTAAGACGAATGATTTTCTTATCTTAACAAGGGGCTCGCCGGCCGCGCCGAAATTTAGCAAGGGGCTCGAGCTAGCCCCCCCTCGAGCCCCCTCCAGCCCATCCCTGCATATGCCTCACATTGGTAGCAGACAAAAGGGTATAAGTATGGATAATTAAAATTCAACTTTATTATCTATTTCAACAAGATGAAACATTTGGACTATATCATTAAGCTATCCGTGTGATTCAAAATAGTTTTAATATATTTATTTCAAATTTAATGTAATCCTTTGGTGTAAATCGAAGAAAATAATTACATTTTATTTTAATGAATATAACAGTTTTCATATAAAGGTTTTAGAAGCAGCATGTCAAATAACGCACACATTTGATCTTCTTATTCGTCAGCAATAAATCACAGTGTTTGCATTTGTTTCTTCGGACCATATTTCATCTGAGATAACTTATCATTTTAAAATTCATTTTCTAGTTAAATAACGAGAAAGACTTCAGTGGTAGCCATGAGGTAAAAACTAAGTACCTGGAGTTATAACTACTATTAAGATTCTGCTATAGCAGTCACTGTGACTGCATGTTGAGCCTCGAAGTTGTGATCAATAATTCATAACCTTAAAATTACATCTTTAAACGTTTGTTGATACATTGATATCTTTTTTTAAACTACTGCAAGTTGCCAATTTGTGTAATACGTGTATCATTTCTCAATATTTGTGTCGTAGTTTCATTAATTTTCACTTTGATTTTATAATTTCCTCATTATACAATTACGATTATTGTAAACAATTAGTAATAGTTTAAACTTTCTATAAAATTGTCTTTTCTTAATTGTTTGTTGTAATTAGTTTATAGGAAGTTACAAACATTTATCTTTACTATATGACCGTAGTTTTTCAATCAATATTATGAATTCGGGTTGAAAGGCATGGATGTATGTAATGATGCTTATATTTTTCCTCTTTCTTCTGAGAAGTAATGTGATTCAGTAACTAGTTCTATAATAGGAGAAAAAAGATGAAAGAACATAGAGTTACTACAAGACCATGGTGATGAAGTTTCTTACTTTAATATGCAAGTCATGGTCACGCAATCCTTTTTTAAGGAAGAATAGGCCTGGATAACATTAAAAATCAACTTTTTGCTTTTAAATACATACTCAATTTACCCGATGTGACATTTTATGTACAGAAGTTAGATAAATTCATTTTACATAATTTTTAATCTATATCTGTATGATTTCTCGAATATAAATTCAGCAATATCTTCAGAAAATAACAAAACATAATTTAGGGTTTGAAAAAAAAACAATTATCAAACCAAACTTTTTATTTAGTTTATCAACATTTAAGTAAACTACATTTTGCAGTACAGTTTTAAACATTAGATTACAAAGAAAACACATAAGTGTACGCAGTATACCCTTTGCTAGGTTCAAAGAAGTAGCACATATCCTTTAGGTAAATTAAACAGACACTATAAATATTCATTTTAGATGATTTTCCATTTTATAAACCACAGCACTGTAAAAGCAATACGAGAATATGTTCATGGAAAAAACATCTGTACATATAACAACATCAGGTATGAACATTTAGTTTTAATATTTTGTAATTTGCTTTTGCTACAGTTATATTACAATATATAAACACATGATATTTGAAACTTCTACGAAATTATAAATCCCAAACATCTGTTTTTCTATCAGATCCCTTTTATATATGCATACTTAATTTTGTTAAAGTCCCGGGTAAGTGTCACGTCCCGACTATGTCGTGTCCGCTTTTCTTGGGGCTCCCCTCATATATCTGCTTTCATTCAATACACATCAGTCCTTTTGAGGGTTTCTTAACCACAAGAATTGTTATTTTCAAAATTAAAATGTACGCGTATTAGCACATTATAAATCACAGTCACAATTCCCGGGACATTTTCCAAAAAAGTCCCGGGACGTCTCGACACAGAATCCCTACTGGTAACAGGCATTCTATTCTTCTTTGTTTACTTTAAAAATTTTATGAACCAGTTATTAAAGATTGAAATGTACCCAGTTCACAGAGAATACTGTCCCTTCAGTGAAGGCTTTCACAAAATCAGTCATTATTTTCCTTCATCATTTATTTACTGTGATTATTAATTGTCCGTGTGATGGCTGGTTTAGAGATGCTTATATTCATGTTCCACGACATCTAAATCTGTCTTGATGTCTAGTAATAGCCTGGCAATATTTAAATAACTAATTATACGTTGACTTATTTTATAATATACCAGTTACAATATTGTATACTCAAGCTTGCTTCTTAGTGGATAAATATTATCAAAGTCAGTTGATATTACTTATTTATTTTGTAACAATTCTCAGATGAGACTTGATAAATTCAACTGAGTTGGTTTCATTTATTAACCAAACTAAAAAATATACGACATTTATACGTCACTGTTCAGCTAAGAATTGAACATTAACAGAAGTTATCTAAAAATAATGATCATTATCTAAGGTAGATAAACAAATAAGATCTTTCGGAGTAGTGGGTTAGTTATTTATGTAAATAAACTGATAAAATTCATGTAATTTAAAATATACTTGTTAACACACAACAATGGTGTTATAAAACATGACTATATAACAAACGATTTTGATTATCTCAATGATAGAAATATTTGCATGTGTCAAACATAGCAGTAGTATTTTTTTATAAAATCTTCTCATGCATATTCAAAGTATAAGAATAATAAAATTAACAGTCTAACATCAATTTAATGCTTATTCTATATATTATTGCATCGATTACTCATTTTGTTTTTGCAAACATATTTTCAAATGAAATTTGTAATATTATAAAAAGAGTCATTTTTTTGTTCCACAAATATGTTAGAAATCATTGTTAGATTTTTTTGTGCAAGTTTAAATATTTTATACATCAGTAATCGACAAACTTTTACTGAGACAAGCATCCCAAATATCCTGCATACTCAAAATTGGTTTTTATAAAATTTTCAGTTAAATATATACAAAGAGAGAGAGTATTTGAAATACTTTCTAATCGAAAGTTAAGGTTTATTTTGAAATCACCTTAAATAGTAATGGTCATAAACCAATTTAAGAATGCATTTTTTGACAAGCATTACGTATTCTGATATATATTTTACTTGTATACTTACTAAAATGTACAAATTGCATCATAATACACAGAATTTGAATGTTTCAAATTTAATATCGAAATTCCACCAAGCGGCCAGCCTTCAGTCGAAATCTTAAATAATACACAGAGTTCACTAATTCAACAAATATGAAGTTTTCTCTTAACATGGCCGATGACATAGGCAAAGTTAAGTGTCAGTGAATGCTGGGTTGCTGACAACTGATATAAATTCATTCCAACAAAATATGAAATTATTTTTTTATGTGTCAATAGTAAAACGACAATATTGTAACACAGCCACCCCATCTATTGCCGCAGTGAAAAAACATTGAAATTTGAAGATGTCTAATACACCCATACGCAAGATAGTTATATAACATCTTCATCCACGTAAAAACAGAGTTTTTTATGCATTGTTAAATAAGACGGTCATCTGCTCATGTTCAATATTAAGCTACATGTTTTCATCCTGCTTCTACTCACAGTCATGACACTATAAATAAAATAACAAATTTAAATTTGATTTAATTAAAATAGATTTTTATACACTTCTTAATTCATTCATTTTTTCATTTTCAGATGCGTTTTTGGAAGGTTTTAAGCCGGCGAATTTTCTCAAGATCTCTTCTTGTGAGAAGCCTTTGGTCTCCGGTAGTACAAAGTATGAGATAACTGCAGTAATGAGAGCGACTGCAGAAAAGAAGTAAAAGACGTTGTGGAGTTTAAACGCTTCGACTGCCAGTGGAAAAATCTGCAGAAGAAAATAGCTCGTAAACCATACGGATTCCATTATAACGCTGGTAGCAACATCTCGAACCTGCAGATGGAAAAAGATTTAATATATTTATTTACTGACAGTGCAGACAAATAATGAAAGCAAAGGAAGTTTGCTTTGGTGACAAATTATTACATAATTAAAAAATATTAAATTAACGTATAATAATAATTAAAAAAATTATTATAATTATTACAGATAATACTTGAGATAATAGTATATAAGAGTGTATATTTGAACGTTTTCCAATCCCATAGTCAAGCAGTGAAAGCTTTTGGGCTTTCATCATACTCAGTTGCACGGTCAGGAATTCAAATAATCAATAGGAAACATTCACAAGTTTCTTTTTCAATTGATTCATGGATTTGAATTAGGAGGCATATATGTATGTCTGTAATATATTTAACCGTCACCATATCCAATCCTGAACATTGTGCTTAAAGAGACTGATTAATTTTGTACTAGTGATTACCTAATACAATTCTTATATTCTTACCCTCACCAAAGAGAGGTTGAGCGACTAACCTACGACCAGCTCTCACTAAACAACTCCAGTTGAGATGCTCTACTGCATTTACACTTCACATCGGTAGCAGACTTAATTTTTAAAAATGCTCGTCGGCTCTGAAATCTTTTTATGTCATTGAGTTTATAGCAAGCTAAATTATAAATTAATAATCAATCGGTATGCACAACTCACATCATTAGCGAAAACTTCCGATGCAAGAACAAACTGCATAATTCCCGGTCCAGTATTAAAACCGCACACTGCCATAAATAGGCCTAAAAATGACAGCCATTTCGGTGCAGTCGGATCTTGAAAGCACCATCCTAGAATTCCTTGGCCGAAGAAAACCACTACGGAGGAAATAATTTGAAGTGGCTGCAATGTGAAATATCGTTATGTCAATAATGAGATTATTACAAGAGATATTTTTATAAATTGCCGCAGTAATAATAAAGATTCAAAAGACATTCTTTTTTTTCATGGAAAATTTATTGTTTTTTTTTTCATTGTAGTTGAAAACTTTGCAAATATATGCTAAAATGGCAGTACATTCCATTCCATCTTTGGCAATCCTGCGATTGTGAATGCATAATTAAAAATCAAAATGAATAAGTAGAGCATATTGCCTTAACCATCAATAATATTGAGAGTGAAAATATTGTTTTGTGTATCAAATTTACATGTAAGACTTAAAAAAAATTTAAGCATGAATCAAGTAAAGATTTATGAAGCCAAATAACCAATGAAAACTTGGGAAGTACAAGCTACATTCCAAATGGACTGAAACCTAGCAAGGATATGTGAGGTCATTTTTATATTCGTTTAAATGAATCGTGTATATATGTATACTTTTTTCATTTAAATGATAAATTTGAAAATACTTCCATTGATTTCATTTACCACTTTCAAAAGATTATGTGTGTTATAAATTCTTAGATTTATTGTTTTTACATATATATATATATATATATATATATAGCAGGACTATTGATACCTTACATATCAAAACCTCTAACAAATAGAGCAGTTATTTACTTCGGTCATTTCATTGAAGACCAAAATAAGATGTCATCTGCTTGTATCAAAGTACGATGAATTGATTCTAATCAATTGAATCTGTAATTTTTTTCTTTCAAAATACTTACTCGTCTACCGGTACGGTCCATCAGAAGTGATCCTATGCTGCTTCCTACTGCAAAAATGCCGGTATATATTAAGCCGCAAGTATCTGCAGATAATCCAGTTTCTTCTTCATTAAAGATTACACTCAAGTAAGAGTCCAATGCGAACAGCCCCATCATAACTTGCGACATGACAATGAATAGACAAAGCATGAGAGCTCTCCGAGCACCGTATGATGTAACTAGAATCAACATTAATTAGACTTTTTGAAAACCAAAAATATTAATGTAATTTTATATTTGTAACTTTTTTTTAGAAGCAGGTTCTGATTAAAAATAGCACTTCTAACTATTTCCTTGAAGGTCGCCGCATAAGTAGAATGCACCATGGATGTGTTAATTTATTCAGAAGATATCGTCGGTACACTGTCAGAAAACGTTAAGTCAAAAATTCAGTAATGAATGAAGATTAATAAGTTTAAATAAGCTCATTCATACAACATTTATTTATTGCTTTATTTAAAGAAGTAAAATGAACTCAGTCAATTTCGTTGGCAGTTATTACTGGCAGAAACATATAAATAACTTAACTCTTGTTAGTTGTACAAATTTATTTCTACAGCTACCCGATGATGATTAGATGAGTAAATGTTTGAGTTGTAAAAATTATAGTCAATTGTGGTTTATTCATTAGTTACATTATTGTCTACGGTCAGGCTAAACTTCAGTGCGTTTCACGATATTTAAAAATCTCAAAACAATGTTTTGTTACTTTTATTTTCTGGCAATATACCGTTAATGTATTATTACAATAACTAAACAAGTTTTAAATCGTAGCATTGTAAATAAGGAATGCACAGAATGCCAGATCCAAAGATATTGAAGTATGTTAAGCAAAGAGCACAGATTTTTTTTTACTCCTAGGCTTGTACTAAAGACCTCTAAGTGTGATGTCATATGAAAATTAATGGCAAGGTTCAATCAATGCTATACAATATAGATGCTGCCTACACAAAATTTTCCATGGCGATGGCCTGTCGCTCAATGGCTCTTCAGTATATTGAGACAGCATCTTTTGTTGGTTTTCTGGCAACTTCAAATGAATCCATGCCAGCTCAGTGGCCAGTTCCTCTTTTGATGGCTCAAATTCTGAAATAATAAAACATATGGCCATAAAAATATGTTCTTGTGTTTCCCTAGCACAGAGAAACAATTACAATAAATCCCTACTACTCTATTCGAAAAAGACATCGAGTGACTAAGTAACAAACTCTTGTTGAGATACCTCCATTAAGAGGCCATATGCTCCACGTTGGGAGCGGACATGGATAAAAAAAACCCAAGATACTTAATAAAGATGAAAATGCACAAATATCTTCTAAAAATGTTTTATTTTTATTTTAAGCATCTTAAAATTGTGAAGTTATTTTTTGTCAAAAGATTCTTACTGCATTATAATCCCTACTAATTCTTGTAGCATTCAATGATAATTCCTTGTTACTATTCTAGAAATAGTTTACTGCATGGTTTGAAACCATGTTCTCTTTCAATAATCATGAATGTGAGAAGTAAATTTATTTATTAGCTTTGATAAAAACGCAACATAGAAATTACTGTGAATTTGATTTGCTGGTACCGCTTATCAGAACTAATTTCAACATAGAAGAACATAGCTAATAAAAAAGTAATTTATTTCTTAATTTCATACCAATTTGAAGCGGTTCAGCTCCTCGAAGCTGCCTTGATATCCTTAAAAGCTCAGCACGAACTTCCCCTCCATCAACTGAAATCTTTCTGTACCAAGATATTGCTTTAGCAGCTTCCTATAGTAAATAATAGGGAAATAATATTTTTATTATGAAACACTATTTATTAATGTACCAGGCTGTAGCTGCGTGGTCAGTATTGTCCTTTAATGCAGCGATTTCCAACCTGGGAGGCGTGGACTATTGCAAAGGGAGGCGCGAACAGTCCAAAACATTTATTTACCCTTTAAAACGTGTCTTTATTACTATATGAAATAAAGGATGAGGAGGCGCAAAGATATTTTTTTCTTCAAAGGGAGGCGCAGTAAGATAAAGGTTGGAAACCACTGCCTTAATGGGTTAAAAAAAAGAATGATTATTTTGTTATGAATACCAATAATATCTAGCTAATATTTATTGTAAGCTTTAATGATTACTAAATAAATTCAATGCAAAAAATACAGAAATTTGTCTGGGGTCACTTTGTACCGCATCACTCATCAATCCTATTATCGATGTTCATTATTTAACTTCATTTATATAACATGCTAATTCACCGCCAATGATACAAATAATCACCCGCATAGACTTAAGATGGTTGATGCAATATTTGTATCAATAAAGTACAATATATTTATAAACAAGACGTATACTAAAATAGTCATTTTACAATAATTTTAGAACTTGGTACTCTAATAAACAAAACCAAAATTTTGGTGATATTGGAATATTTGACATCTTGGATGCAAACGGGTTTATTGAAAGCTCAAGTGATTAACTTTTCCGGTTCTAAGCTCAAGAAATGCGACCCCAATACCCACATTTTCTTAAATATCTATTTTAATATGGGTGATACAATGTTTATAATTAAGGTATTCTTATATCATAGTTTTTTGGACCTTTTGTAGTTTATATAAATACGATAAGATAAGAGATAAGCGCCCGCTTATCAGTGATCGTTGGTAAGATAACTAGACTGAACACTGCGCCAGTCGCACATTGACATTTGCATTGAAACGACGTCTTTTTTACGCGCAACTTAAAATATGATAATTTATTAAAAAATCACGGATTTTTATAAAAAAAAATGTGTGAGGAATGATGCAGAGAGATATTTTAAGCCCTTAGACTATTTATTTTTTTGAAATTCTTAATAATAAGGCCAATAATGAGGAAACCACTGGGGTCCCTAAAAGACCCCCATCGGCCGAGAAGTATTTTTCTAGTCTCCGAGCCGCGAGAGTTAAAATAAGAATCATAAAATGATATATATTGGTTTTAAAACCAACACGTCATTTTAACACTAGTCTTAATTGGCGCCCCTGCATGCTACTGAGCCTAAAAACATATTAGAAGATTACAAAAAATCAGAGAAAAAATTTTCA
Organism: Himalopsyche anomala; assembly: GCA_031772345.1. Classification (NCBI taxonomy): domain Eukaryota; kingdom Metazoa; phylum Arthropoda; class Insecta; order Trichoptera; family Rhyacophilidae; genus Himalopsyche; species Himalopsyche anomala. The sequence goes on from CM062825.1 coordinate 1,651,053, forward strand.
ATTCTTTATCGAGATAATTAGATAAAACGTTGATATGAGGATTTCTCATCTTTTGTATTCTGTAACTACATACAGTATAAGTAAACCTATCAGCTTATTCATTGTATTGATTAAAATTATATAGTCTGTGTAAGGTAAATTGTTAAAAAAATTGAAGATCATTTTAAAGGAGGGAAAAAACAATTTTTCTAAGCGAAATTCAGAGTTGGAGTCGTGTTTAAATATAATGTCGGAGTCAGAATCGTTTTTTATAATGACACTAAATCCCTGGTTAAAATACAACTTAAAAATTTACCAATGTATTGAAATTGATAAAATATCCATCTTACCTGCTCTTTGCCAATTTTAAGTAGATATACCGGTGTCTCAGGAATGAACCAATATAAAATCATAAAAAGGACTGGCATTGTCATCAGCGCAACGGTGAAGATTCTGAATGGCAAATGCGCTCCAAGCAAATAGGCACTCATCAAACCAAACGAATAGAGCACGGGCAAGAGTGCAGCGAGAAGACCCCGTATACGAGTCGAGCAACATTCTCCGACGAGCAGTGTCGGAAGCGAGAGGCATCCAGCTCCGCCGAAGCCGCACAAAAACCGCCCCATCAGCATTACCATAACTGAATTAGCACAAAGCTTGAACAGTAATCCGATCTAAAAAATGCATACAATTTTATTTATTTTTTTAATCCATGTTCGCTTGCTATGTGGACTATATTACCTTCTAATGGAGAAGTTTTTATACAATACTGGTTGTTACTCAGTCGCTCAAAATTTCTTTTTTGAATAGAGTAGAATGGATAAAGGGATAGGGCAGGATAGGATTAGTGGTTAACTAATCGCTCTCACTACACTCCGTTATTTAAGGATCTCGGAAGAGTGGGAGAGAATTTCTTTTTGACATCACAGACACCCTTGCCTTCGAACACTAATCGATGTATCCATTGAAAAAATGCTGTTCATACTGGGGCTCGAACCCGTGAGATCCATCACGGAAGCCAACGACCCTGATCGCTGCACCATGGACCCGACAGTAAGTACACTTAATAGTCATTATACTTTTCAGAAATTTTGAAAACAGACATAATAAATTCAAAACTTTAGAGCTTCACTTATCTTAAGGCTTAATTTTATTAATTCCTTTCCAACTTTATTAGAGTACTAAAGATATCTTTCAAAGCACTACACTCCACAATGGGAGCATGATCATGTTTTTTAATGTTGTGAAAAAATTTTCAACTGTAAATCTTATACAATCCATTGTTTTATAGTGTACGTAAGTGAGTGTTCACTTTTATTTTACTAAGCCGCAGTAAAGATTTAAAGTCATTCTCATATTTATATGATGTTAAAATTATGCACACATCATTTTTCAAGATTGTTATCAGTTTGAATAGAAAGATAATAGAGGGGCTTAGAATTTCGAGAGCAGTAATCTGTTAGATGCTTTGATTGGAGATGGCACGATGAATTGCTTAGGCTAAAATTTGCAATCTTTTAACATATCGACTGTGGAAAGGAAAAAGGACGTAACCCATACATATCAAATTGTACAGGAGGCACTAAAAACGTGTTTTGATTATTTTGTGACATATGTAAATTATGAATTATACACGACCTTGAAGTGCACGGAGACTTCTAAACTGGTGTTTAATTGACATAATCTAATATTAATTAAAGAAATTGTCTAGGAAAAACCTTTATTTCAGTCTTTTTTCTTGGCTTAAATTTTTTACAAGGTCATCTTTTTCAAACTTAAAAGTTAAAATTAGATACTAATTCGGCATTTTCAGCAAAGTGTATCAAGTTTGGTACATTGTAATTATCGAAAAAAACCTGTTTTGAAAAAGGTGTGGGCTACGTCCTTTTTCCTTTCCACAGTCGATATAATGACATTAAGAATAAATCTAAAAGAACATTTTTAAATTCTTTTAATATCAAATTGTCTGTGATTAGGGCCGGCTCGTGGCGTGATCGAAGTGTGCGGCGCACACAGGTGTACGGGAGCCACAATAAGATATTAGCATTATCCACTCATTTAGTTCTAGTTTTGAAAGGTTTAGTTCGCACACAGACACAGAAATCTTCGAGCTGAACCTGTCTGTAATGTCTAAAAACTCCAGTAACAAGTAACAAGCATTTCTCTTAGAGAAACTTCATTAAGTGTCTTTAATATGCTCCACATTGTGAGTGCAAACGACTTAAAAAAATCTAATTTATATTATAAAAAATATTTATCGTACCGTTATTGGTATTCCGATGCAATAACCTCCTATCTTTCTTCCATATTTACTGGTGATGATCGTGAAGAAAGGAAGTCCTGAAAAACCTCCTAGGCAAAAAATACCTCCTGAAAGCGCAACCTGGGCTGCTGTCAGAGGAGCTCCCAGTGGTGAGTTCTCAGATGTGATCTCAACCAATACAGGAGATAGCCATCCGATTGCCGCGCCCAAAGAAAGTGTACCCAAATTAACTGAAATGTTAAATAAACATAAGGAATGATTACCAAATTAATTAATTTCAGTGGCTCATGAATGAAATTATTATGTTATAATATTTTTCTAGCCTAATTTGCTTTTATTGAGATTAAGTTTTTGATTGGAAATTAGTGGTAATGCTAATAAATAAAACTTCGAATTTGTTGTAATTGACACAAATTCTGAAAAATTAAGCTCGCATTTAGAAAAAATTGTCATAGTGTGACCCTAATATTGGAACAAAATATTTTAATAAAAAATGGATCAAAACATGCAATTTTGATGTCTCTACATGTCAATGTTGACAAACTCAACTATAAAATTCAAGAAATGATACAAGCACAGTCTTGAACATTCATATCCATGAACAAATGTGCAATCGAAGACAAAGTGACCAGTTATCTTGTAGATTTTTTGAATTCTTTGAATCAAAATGGGACTCCACCTCACAAATTGATATTAATATTAGCATCTTGAATCATCCTTTTAATGAATTCGGACCCACCGAATCTATGTAATTAATTGGTCAATACTTACAATGAAAGTGCTAAGCATGTATGTTTTTGAAGCAACCATTTTAATCTGGTAATTTGAAGGCTAAAGAAAATGATACCAAGAGTTCCAGGTATTCTATTTGATTTGCCATTTTCATTAAAGAGATTACTATTCTCTGTTCAACTTACATTTTCTATGACAATAAATAAATTTGAGGACCAGTCTCGTAATGTTACAGGTTTGGATCTGACAGAAAAATGTCTCTCACATGGACAGCTATATATGGAAATATAAAAAGCAAAGAAACCAAAAAACTATGCATTTTGACTGATAACAGGAAAATCAGAATATTTTGTACAGTCAAGTGCTTAAATATATATATATATATATATATATATATATATAAATTTATGGCTTAGTTCGATAGTGCTACAACTAAAAATGTGTAATTTTGATACATGGCTGATCAAAGTTTTGACGCATCTAAACTGAGTTCTAAAAAAGTGATAATTATTGTTAGTTTCATATTTTAAGTCAATTATTTTGTCATTTATCTCAATTCAATTCAAATTTATTGCAACGTTGACCAAACCATAAATGATATTTCGAGTTATATTTATATGGAACTGAGATAAGATTGTTTATATTTATTTATTTCTTAAGCATCTGCCTACCGAGAGAAAACTAAAAAATATTTCTAGTCGTACTTTTGTGGAGTTATAGAAGAGAGGTATTTGGATATAATGAATAACATAACTCAAAACATTTTTTTTGACTCATCGTTCTATGGAACTAGGCCATCGATATGTTTAACATAATATCCATAACATAAAAATATAAAATAGATTCTTAAATAAAAAATGATAAAAATAGCTAAAACCATTTTTTTTATGTTCCTTTCAAAAATGATGATAGTAGATCAATTTTCTAATATATTTTCTGTTCAAAAAAAATATTGTGAAATTATTATTAAACTAAAAATTAATATTATACACCAGGTGGGAGTGTTACTTTCCAACATTCGCTCGACACTCACACTCTCTTTTTCTGCCTGCGCATTATTTGTAAACGCGGTGTTGTCCTGTGCATTACAGACAGTATTCTAAAGTCGGAAATCAACAGTTTTTCATGTATTTCAAACTGTTCAGTAAGAAAATTGTCAAGAAAAATACATATTTTACATAAAATGAAAGGTACTTAAAATTTTACTTACCTACGAGTGAAGCAATAATTTGGTTTTGTAAACTCGAAAGATCTTTCTTTACAACATTATTTGAGAAACTCATTTTTGTTAAATGAAAATTGTTGTCTAACAATAACTCCCTTTCAAATTTTAAGTTAGTGATTTAATATAATTGTTACTACACATGTCATAGAAGTACATATATAATTTTCACATAAACACAATAAATTTATCATAAAATATTTATTTTTCAATTTATTTACTACTCTTCAAAGAATTCTATAGCTGTGGAGAAGAAGCATCACAAGACTATCAAAAAAAATCCAATCATTGACACATATAGAAATAATCTAAAATTAATCATGAGTTGCTATATTTGCTAACGAAAATATGAAACTGAATAGTTAGAAATAATATTTCACATTTACGAAATTAAACCATGCAATAAACATTAATGGGACTAATCCAGCTTCATCACTATATTGCTTTTTACGTTTATTCTCAAAAGGTGACTGATAACTTATTATATGGTAAAATGTTAATTATGAATATAATTATCAATATATATTATGAAGGGAATAATGGCATGAAATTGCCTCTCAGCGGTTAATGTTCATAACATTTTGTTACACACCCAAATCTTTTCTACTTTGAAATAACAGAAAACGAAAGAAAGAAAAAAAAAGAAAGAACACTACATGTAATTTTATACAAATTATTTGTTGTAACACTATTCCAAGAAACAAAAAAATAAATGGAGAACAGATTTCTTAATAACAAGAAAATCAACAATGCAGAACAGTGATAAAAATAAATATCTTCATAAGACATTTTCAGTGATGAAATCGATTTAACTCCAGTTCCTCATAAACGTGCACATATGTTATTAAGTAGCCATGAATAGTAATATTTTTTTCTTAAATAAAATATATATTATGTATGAACAATATTTGAAAGATTTTTTTTATTGGTTTTTCATTATCTTTTGTTTACAATTTTTTTTTTACAAAAATGTTTTTTTTTAAAACCGACAAAAAACAAAAAATGCAGATAGATAGATTTTAGCACGCTGTATCTTCTGAAAAAATAAGTTCAGCCATATTCTGTGTATTTTTACATAATATACATCAAGTGAATTCCGTTCAAAGTAATTTTTGACAAAAAAAAAGACGAATTGTCCGATGTTTGGTAGAACGTATCCACCATGTAAAAAAGAGTTGAGTGTACAATGAGCAAATAATTAATGTACTATTTGAATATAATCAGGTATGGCAAATAAGTTCTTAAATTAATGACGATTCTATCGAGCAAAAAGATGTTTTTGTACCAACTTAGAGAAGCGCAAAAACGGTATGGTGCTGGCTGCGTGGTCGAGTGGTCAACGTTTTGGCTATGGTTACGGAAGTCGCGTGTACGAATCCCAGAACGAACAGTTTTTATGAATTGATTTTCAATTAATTTATGGATTTCTGTACAAAGGTATGAATGTATGTGATGTCTTGAATTCCCTCTCATCCATCCTATCTTAAATGTGGGCGTAGCAAGAGCGATTAGCTAACAACTATTCCTGTCTTAGTCCTACCTTTCTACGCCTACTCTCGTTGAAAAAGAGAGGTTGAGCAACTGAGTAAGAAACAGTTTTAGTATAGAAACTTCTGTTGAGATACGATTTAGTAGGTCGTATGCTCCACATTAGGAGGCGACATGGATTAACAACAAAAAAAACAGTGAAACGTTGAAACAGCATAGCAGTCCTGATAGTATAAAGTGAAATATAATATTAAATTTAGTCAACAGAGTATTATTTTCTTTTGTTAATGATATATTTAATACATCACTGCAAAAAACACTCTATTTTATGGTTCAGCTTTTCTAATCTGATGCCCTAAAATTAAATAATGAATAAAACTGCTAATTTAATAATATTAATTTAATAATAAAATATTTCAATTAATTTAAAATAAATTGCTTGTTACTTTTTAAATGAAACGGTGCGTCACAACACCAAAAAAGTTAACCAGCATGACTTTACGTCTATCGTAAATTAGAAATTTATGTGTCATAATTTTTACTACAAATAACACAGGGATGATCAACTGGTCGATTATTCCTGTGTTCCTTATTAGGTTTTGTTTCTCCGCTCAAATATTTTGAAAACTGATTATTAATTTGGTTTATTATGGAAAAAAATATTTACAATGCCAATGGTGGACATCTTTTCAATGCGCAAATAGAGTGTGTGTGTCTTTATCTGTATGCTGTGTTGTGCAGTGTCAAAACAAATGTATATTGAAAATATCTTGAATTGGCATTCAATGGGGATGGCCATTTTTGATTAGATTACCTTTTTCTTAAAAAAGGATTACTCTATATAGATTGATCTCTTTACAGTTTATCGCTGAATTCATTTTGTGATGTATCTGCTAAATATAAAATATTGTTATAATTCATTATTTAAGTTTGAGATAAACGGATTGCAATCACCTTTCTGCTGCTTGATATTTTCAGCAGTGTTTTATTTTATAATTCTTTCAAAGTGGAAAACATTTATAATGACACAAATTATTTCCAAAGATTTAGACATCATATAATCGTTCTTTATCTGAAGGAGCCTGCCTTATCAGTCTATCAACAGAATTAATGACATGCCAATTAAATAATTACACTGACTTGAAAATTACACATCTTCGAAACAGCGTGTGTATCTGTTACCAAAGAAATGAAATTTCTCTATCTTAAGTGATACAGTTGAAATTGGTTATAAAACACATTATTGTCTTAAATTTTCTACAAACATGTATTTCAATTTTTGACATTTTTGATGAAACAAATTAAGAATTTCAATGCACACATATTCCATTGACTGCCCTGAAATATAATTACTTCACGTTTTATTTAATCTATAGCAAAAACGTTGGCGAAAAAATAATTTGGCTAATAATACAGTTATGCACTATGTTCGGCATGAAGGAGATGGAGACATGGGTGGAAGTGTCTTTCCTGCCTTAAATTTCTCACAAATATTGAGGACAAAACTATTCCAATTGTGTTTAATAGTTGATGGCTGAGCATTTTGTAAACTGGTAGAATAAAGTATATTTGTGTTTCTCGTGAAAACTTGTACTTTTTGAAATGCCAGGTTGTGAAGCAATATTGGTTAAAACAAAACAAAAAAATATCAAGAATAAGCAGAAGAGTTCACACAAAATACTTTTAGCAACATCAATTACATTACTTTCTCCTAGAGCTAATTTTGAATGACTTTCTTAAAAATATTTGTTGAACTATCACTAAAAATATAACATTTAAGGCATTAGTTGATTACTTGGGAGATATTCAAGGCTTAGATAAATTGTCAAATATTTCAAAACTTTGTAATGTCTTTGAATACTGTACATAAATTAAAAAATTACAACAGATCTCCAGTGAACATTTATTTATACAGATTAAGGCGGAAGGTAATTTCTTTTTCTCTTTTTTGCAAATCAAGCTGATCACTCTTCTACTTGCTTGGGGCGACTCTTAATGCACGGATCACTGCATTGTAGTTCATTATGGTCTGATTATAAACAATTGATGATAACCTGAAATAAAAGTGCTAATTTGCATTGCACTTGAATTTTAAAATAAAAGATTTTACACTTATGTAAATTACTAAAATTGGTGCAGCAATATTGCTCTATTTAAACTCACGGCTGTGTAACAGAAAAAAATAAAACACAAGAAAGGTATCTTCAAAAATCTTTATTCAAATTCAGATTGTTTGGTAACACTGCAACAAAATAACACAAAATCTGGTTCAGGCACAACTTATGACTAGAGAATGATTTTTTGGCGAGAATACAAATAATCTTGTAAACATATGAACTCAGTAATGATGCTCTACAATTTTGCTAAATCTGCTTTTCTACAAGGACAGTAAAATATATTATTATACTAAATAACAAAATATTTTAACAAGCAATGTATTAAATCATTCATGGATTATTATACAATGACTGATTACTTTCATTATCAATAATTATATAAATAATGAATTTTTAAAAAGTCATTACGAGGACTACAAATTGATTATACAGTATCGATTATTTATATTATCTTTGGGGTTTTTATTAAACAACAATAATTGCTAGTTATAAATACTGTTAAAAAATACATGCCCTACATAATAGTTAAATAATAATGTATGACTAAGGTGTTAATTTATCTGTTAAATTACCCAATGTCATCTCATGACAATCTAACATATGTAGATTATAAATCAATGTAAAAAAATCTTCAAATTAAGTTTTAATTTAACAAATAAATGTGAAAAGTCACAACAAGTTTGTGATATAGTAACACAAAGGTCTCCAACCTTATTTGCCCTGGGATCGACTTCTAACATGATTCTTATAAGAAATTTTATTTAAGGTGGATTTTTACCTTCTTTAAACATAGATGTTTATTTTAAATGCGAAATACATATCATTAGATAGGCATGTGCTTACAAAATAATTCATTTTTTGTATATTTTATATTTAAATTATATTTTTTTCGAAATTCACGGAAGCTTTCGGGATCGACCAAATTTTGCTTTGGGATCGACCGGTCGATTGCGATCTACCGGTTGGACACCCATGCAGTAACATCTTTTTCGTAAGTGAATATTAATTTATGTTCCGATTTGTCCGTCATATCTTAAAAGATCTGTTTGTATCGAAAGGCATTCAATGTTGCAGATTCTAGACAATATCTCGTCAACATACTGGCAGAAGTCCGTAGGTAATAAATTGACAGTTCTAGGTTAACAATTCATGAATAATTGAGCTGTTAGGAGAAAAGCAATACCCTTCCTAGTGACAGACAATTATGTCAAAAAATATGTGGATTTATGCCAGGGAATTGCCTGCTTATAGATACATTACATCAGGGATCACCAAACTTCTTAAGTGACGGGCCAGATTGATTTTTTTAAGAACTTACGGGGCCGGAGGATAAATAAATATGTATTGGAATCCAATCAGAAATTTAATGTTTGTGCTTATCTATAAAATGTATTTTATATTGGAATTTATAATGGAAACTATCTATTGTAATGTTGGGGTATCTATTCAAAAGTAGGCCTACTGTAATCTAATAAAGAGGAATAAAGTAATTCCAATTATTGAGTTTATTTTTTGTGTAGCTTTACATTTTACATATTGTTTGGATGTTTTCCAATTATTTAATTTTAATTAAAACAATGAAAAGAAATATGTATATGTCGATACCTTATTTCCAGAGTGCACTATGTTTGAAATTGGCAGTATTGAGATAAGCATAAAAAGTATTTCAGAATACATACATCCGACACTTCCAGAGAGCAAGCAAGACGTTAATATGCTGCACTGGATTCTAATTTTTAAAATCCTATATCTGGTCTCCTCGCCTCCTACAATACATGTTATACCCAATTTCCTTCACTTTGGATCCACTATTAGATAGTCTAATCACAATTGATGAATCGAAATAAATAGTTGTCAACCGCTGTGAAATTTTATAAAATTTATTCAATATGAATAATGTATATACAAAAATCGGGATTTTTTTGAGGGCCGTATGAAAATCTTTGACGGGCCAGATCCGGTTAGGTAGTTTGGTGACCGCTGCATTACGTTAACTTTTAGAGTATGGACGTACATGTACGTCGGTGCCATTTTTTTGTTAAGGAGTACAGACGTACTTTTAACTCAACAAAGTAGCGTATCTGTGAGCATATACAATATATACTTTAAGTATGAATTATATATATTCATTGGAAAAAAGTCACACAGTGTTCATGTTCAATTTTCCCTCTAAGGTGTGCCCGTGTTTTTCCATCCCCGCACAAGGCCGCATACAGAAATATTGTAAAGATAAGTTTGTTTCACCAAATATTTATATTTTCGCACACTTTATATTTTGCTGAAAATTTACTGCTCACAGAAGTTGATGGTCCGCACACACAATAGAAAAATTAGAGGGAACGTTGGTCATGTTAATAAAAGCCAGTAAAGTAAGGTAAGGTCAGTATAGATCTATTCACTCCTCTAAAGGTCAAAGTACTTATTAATTATTCCAGACATGAAATTGATATCCAAGAATCTCATTGAGCAGTAACCTCATAGTTAACAATTTTTTATTTGTAATACAAACTTCTGCCATTACAGAGTCGATATTATCTACGAGCGCATTTATATTTTGTGTAAAATAGCCACGGCAGTCCGCCCCACACCGACATAGCCTGTACCCCTGTGGCCATAAACAGTATGAATACATAGTCCGTTACCACAGAAGTCTTCAGATATGAATCGACGTACAGGTTCTGCCTGTGAGGCTTACTTATCAGACAAAGAGTAATGCACAGCGCACACCTTAATTCCATTGAATTCATTTCTCTTCTTTACAACAGACACAACATAAATTTTAATCTTTATTGCTCTCATTTCTTTTTCTGCGACATAACACTTCAGCTATATTACTATTCTTAAATTAAATTTTATAATATATATTTATTTATAATAAAATGGTAATTAACCATTAAACTTAACAACCTGATAATATATAAGGCTATAAGATTAGTGCCGTAATTTCTAAACACCGTATTAATCCCATTTTTTTTTTAATGTCAATTAATAACATTCGAAAAATAACAAAAAAAATCACGTGACACATTACGTAATCAATTTATAACACAGGATATTTAAGTATTACAACCTAAAACAAACGTGCAATTTGACGGTGTCAAATGGAAAAGTCATTGTATCCAGAATATTTCTCAGATTGAGATCAATACAGTGTGGTAAACATATACAATAATAACAGTCCCAAATTCTACCACAAACAGCCAGATATGATGAATTCATTTTACAAATCTATAATAATGTTAAATTAGGTTTTGTTTTCTTTTTTGTGTCGTCAGAAATATTGTAGATAAAATATATTTATGAATGATACAGAAATATAAGATATCGCAACCACTCCTTTATAATAAATTTAAATTCTATAAACATATTTAAAACAATTATCCATACTTGGCAATGCACCATATTCCTCATATTTAAGTAATAAGTATATCGTTCATAAACAGCGATGCATGTGTTAATGAGTTGACACATAGGTACATACATATAAAGTGCATTTTGATTTTTTGTTCAAGAGTTCAAATAACTGTCAACAGAGATTCAACAAATATAGCCATTTCGGTAAATACTTGTAACTCCCAATGCCGAAAATAATTGTAAATTTTATTTGAAGTTTCTTCGTTTTTAGATACTCTAGATTTTTAAATATAAAGCACTGATATCTAAAAATGATGTTTTACAATGTGCATTCAATTGATGACATTGTTAGTCCACTAGTAGTGGTAGTAAAACAACAAATAGTATAACAAAGTCATCAATTTTACATTCAAAAGGATTATTTCATAAGCCCCCTTATAAAGTAATTACGTAGTTGCTCTCTCATATAGAGTTGTAGCAGTTAATGGAGTTACGAGATTTGTTTCATAAGCTGACAATATGTTATATTATTATCAAATAGCTCTTCAGTGAAAAGAAAACCATTTTATACAACCACTGTCCAAGTGTGCAACTGTCAAAATGCGGCAAAATTTTAAAACATGACAACCGAAAACTAATTAACATAACGAAATTATTTTGTGGTGATTATTGTATGCATTTCAGATTGAAATAAAAAAAAAATATTGAAGAAGCAACTGTCTAATGGGAACCGTGCTTGCTCTAAAAATAATTCACAGAACAATGCTCTAAATTTGAAATTTAATCCTATTTTTTAAAGTGAAGTTTTCTTACAGTTAACAACAAGTATTGATAGAAATATTTTGAAAACAAAATCAAATCGGGTGTGTTCACAACTAGAACCGGTACACGATAAATTATGTTTATTTAATTAATTCTTTCATAGACTATCTAAATCAAAGTGATATGGAATAGACAGACAAATTTTGATATTACTTATAATTATTTTAACTTATGGAATGCCGTAAAGGGGTAAATCTTAAATTATTACACTGTATATATTTTAATTGTGTATATTTAGTATTTTGTTAAAATCATGCCATGTTTACAATTTCTTACCTACAACAATTAGCCACAAAGCTTTTAGATGTGTGCAGAAAACCATTATTAAATAGGAGTCCATGAAACCTGGTTCCTTTATATATGACAATAATAATAATGATTTAGGTCATACCGCAATCGTTAATATTTGATGATTGACAATGATTTTTCAAATAAATTAGGACATTATGTTCAACACTGTAGCATTATACCATCAATTGTTAATTCCAAATGAGGTTACATTGTTACTTTGAAACAATATTTACAGATTATAATTCATAATTTGAAGAACTTTTAACTCTTAAAACTCCGTTGGCGCCGCTACGGCGACATAGAGAATATTTAAACAACTCCGATGTCGCCGTACGGGCGCCCTAAGCAATGAGTACAAGTTACGATAGCGGTGACGGTATAATGATCTCATCGCTGGTATAAACACTTGGCATTCAATTGTGCATTGTATTTGCTAGCGATACGTCGTAGAAAAAAGTCGTAAAAAAAAGTCGTAAAAAAAGTCGTAAAAAAAAGAATAATGAGAAACCTATGAGCCATTTAAATTTTATCAAAACTTTAGTGGATCAATTAGTGAATGACGACGAAGATCTCCGAAAAAGGCCATCTACTTCCGCTCCATCAGAGAACAGACTTGATGGAAAACTTCATATTTTGAGTAAAGGTGCAAAGAGAGACTGTGTGGTCTGCTCAAAAAGGGCAGTGAAAGGCGGCAGACGTGAAACCAGCGAATACTGTGACACATGTCCAAACAAACCACATATGCATTTAGGAGATTGTTTTAAGAAATATCATAAATATATAATTCTTAAACTTAATTAAAAAAAAATATTCATTATTTCACTGGAAATTTTTTATAAGTATACTAATTTTTTCTAATATTTTTGCATTTTAATGCTTGGATTTGCTAAAATTTCAATGAAAAATGCTCTGGAGTGGTAAGGGTTAATATGATTTCAAAGTTATAAAGTAATAACAAATTAAATATTGTACATTATAATCCACGTGTCAGCGAAAGACTGATTTGAATCTTAATACAGAAAAATTAGAGAACAGATAACACATTCAGACACTTAACAAGAATTAATTTAAAATATAGCAGTAACCGCTTCGATGAGTGCTTCACCCGTTTTTAATAAGAAAACATTGGGGAATACTCAGCAGCTAAGGATGCCATTAGCAACGTAACTTGATTATTATGAATGGAAAGGCCAAATGAATGTATGAGCGCCATAGTTTTAAAACCTACCTAAACCGAAAAACCAAAATTGTTGGCAAAGTGCAAGAAACGTCTTTAGGTAGGTTTGGAAACTGAGATCCTCATATATTATAAAACAATTAAATCAGTTAATAACAAAATAAAGCATTTAAAAATCCTTCCATACAGATTCATATTTTATTGTCTATGACAGTGCTTCCCAACCTGGGGTCTGCAGGTTTTCAGGGAGCAGCGGCAAAACATGTTTTGTATTGAGGGGGCCGCAGATAATTTTTTTCAGATTTAGGAGGCCGTGGTAAGAAATTCTTTGGGAAACACTGGTTTATGACACATTAACGTATTACAGAATTATTATGCCATTTCTCTATTTTCAAAAGTGACTAATTGGTATTAAATAAATTAATTCTCGCATTGTCATTCAAGACGTAATTGATTTGGATCATTTATACAATATGTTGGAGCCCCGAGTTATCATATTTGACATTGCACCTTTTTTTTCAGATGAGAGATCGGTCATAATGTGATTTAAGTTTAATTGGTACCGGTGTGTGATTATATGACATTCATAAACAATGAGATTCCTTGCAAATCATAACTTTTTCTTGAGTCAAAACGAGTCTAGCACTCTTGGAAAGGTTCGTCAAAATAACAATGCATTATGTTCTTCAAGAATTTTTAAATGACCATTTTGGCATCCCAAAATGTTGACACGGAAAAAATTGTTATTTTTGAAGCCCTGTAAGAAGTGATTTTGGAGATAATTACCTCTGCTGTTGACAAAAACAAAAGTAATAAATTAACAATAATAATATATATTTACTAATACACTTTGGATAAAATAATTATCAATACTAAGCTACAAAACAAATATACCATATAACCTGGATTTAAACTCATGCACAAAAGGCAAATATTTTGACATTTAAGTCTTTGTATTTTGTAGGTGTTGACAAACAAAGTATAATACAATAAATATATTTACAACACTGGATAAATATACAATACAAGCATCAAAAAAAAATTACTATATAACACTGATTAAAATCATCAACTGCACAAAAGGCAAGATATTTATTTTTGACATTTTTAAGTCTTTTGTGTATTTTTGCTAGGCTGATAAGTGTGAAAAAAAAGGAACATTTTGCATAAAATACCAAATACATCATTTTACTATGTTTTACTATGAAATTACACAAAAGAGAATGTTTCCAAATAGTCTTTCGAGTATATATATTATGATAAGAAAATTACTGATGCATAAGCTTAGATAAACTTATATAACAACAGTGAACATTGTCAGAATAATTACATTTAAGTTATACCAATCGTAAAAACCCTGCCCTGAGTCCTGCAAGTCCTATTACATACTTAAAATAAAATCAAATGGTAGACTTAAACAACAAATATCTTACTAAGTGTGTGATATTTATTATCCAGTAAATAGTTTGAAATACAGGAAGATATTAAAATGATTGTTGTTCGAATTGACACAGTTCGACCTGTATAAGTTATACCCCAAAAACAGAAATTTCACAGAGTTGTCTAATATTGGTTAACAATACGATAGGAATGATTATTAATATTACGAGTGGCAAATTTAATTACTGAAATTGACTTTGGCCGTTATTTTATTTTACTTTCAAGATCTCAATTTAAAAGCTAAACTTTCCTCTGACTTTAAAGAAGCCTAGAGAGTTCTTATTGTGGACGAGTGAGGTGACTCCGACATAGCTCTGCAAGACAATGTTGGAGTGGTGAATTTGACACGGCGCCACACGCGATTCCTGCATCGCTTCGACGGCTGAGACAAGCATCCGCCCAAAGTTCTCCACGTTGTACAACTCCTTGGATGTTTCCTCTGGGACATCTAGACGGATACAACAAATGAAAAAAAGTAGAATGAGGTACAGTTAATCTGGTAATACACCCAAACCACTTTAAACTGTACTGTACTGTGTAAACTGGGGTTTTGGTATGCTAATATATTTGATAATAATAAGAAAATATATTCAATAGATTTGCTATTGAAAAATATAGCTGTTTTAATTATTACCTAACAATTAAATATTTGGTAAGTGTTAGGAACCATTTCTTGGCTGTCTTAAATAATTGAAAGTTAAAACAGAGGTCATTAATTAGTGAAAAAATAATGGAAAACAAATTATATTCAAAATGCAGTCATATAAATTATCAATTATTATAACAAAGTTTCTCTCACTGGCATTACTGCTAATCACCTGTTGTTTAGTGATAGATTGATGTACAAATTATACTCTATATTCTTATATTCCACCAATGTGTATAAAATACCTTTATGCCAGTATAACGGATGAGACGAGAATGTGTTCATTGGAATATCATTATCGAAAGGATTCCACTTCTTCACGAAAGACAACGGCTTGCCTCTGTTCCACATAGCTCGCACCCCCTTCATATTTCTGTTTCTAAAAATGTATAAGAAAAGATATTTTACAATAGTGGAAATTCAATATTAGAAATTTATTTCTAAATGTGAAAATTTACTTATTAAAATATACATAATTGAGGCGTGACATTTCAATAGGGTTTATTTCCAATTTCAATATTGAAGTGTATTCTGATTGGATCACCTCTATAATGTTCAAATTGAAAACATATGTTTCGCCCAAAATTAATATATGGGTCACAAACATAGAAATACACTCTTTTAAAAAATCATTTCACAAAAATAATACAGATTAGGGCGAAAGTAGCAAAAACCAAATTTTTCAGTACACACCAATTTCAAGTTGTCTCGTTACATGGCACTATCATCTTCTATATAGTACAATAACTAACAATATTAATGGAACATTAGCCAACAAGAGTAGAATGGCGGTCAACTTGTGCTGTAAATTTACAATGTCCAACGGTTCTATAAACTAATATAAATACAGAAGCTCCTGGCACTTTCAATATTTTTCAGCATACGCAATATGGCTTAGGTAGATCATCATTTAATAAAAATGATTTTGAATATTTTTGGAACGTTCATCCCTTTAAAAACTCAAAAAAAAAATATCATCGCTATCAATTGATTTACATAAAAAATACACTAGTAACATAACATTGCAAATTATATAAATACGATAAATATTAAGCAAATCAATGAAGCTGAAATTTGAGTAAAAAAATAATATTAAAAACCATAAGATAATTTTATTGTAAAAAAGCAAAAAATTATACATTAACACTTTGCAGTTAAAGTATCTTGGTAAATATGAACTAACAATATGTAAACAAGGTTTGTGTAGCTTATAAAATAATATAATCAGCAAAAGTGAAGTCAAAATTCTATGTTACAAAATTAAAAAATTATGTAAATCAAATATACTATATTTCCTCAATTATTATAAGAAGCGTGTTTTATCCAATTTTGTTGTCTCTAAATTCAGATTGTGTTTTATAATTGATGTTGATGATGTTGGGTTGTTATTTTTACTATTGGTATATACAAATAGAGGTGTCTTATAATCGAGGAAATACAGCATTTAACAAAAAAAATGTGCCATGAAATATTATTAGCGTGCAGTGAATGTTTCTCTATCTTCATCGCACAACCTCACTAGTTTATGAGCAACTATGATTTTAAAAATATCAGCAGCTTGCTTTTATATCTTGCTCATGTCCTTCCCTTAACCCGTTAACAGCTAGAAAAAAAATAACGTTTTTTGTCCTGTAAGCTAGCAATTTTTTAAAAACTAATTAAGGAAAACTTAATTCATTTTGTGAGTCCTTAAGAGATGTCGGACCCTTTTTCAATAATGCAAACTCTAAAAAATATTTATTGACGTCGTAATAATGACAACACACTGGTGGGTAGCGTGTGTGGTTAGTAGATATACGACACACCGGTGGGTCGTTAGCTTTAGAGTGGTTAACAAGTTATATGAGAAAAATTCACAGAGAATGCCCGACATTATTAGTAAAGAAGCGTGGAGCTGAACAACATTATGGATAAACTAGAATTTTACTCACTAAAGCGAGCGGCTTTACATTATGCAGAGGAAAAATAAAATCAAGATTATTAAATTTGAAAATGACTTCCATAAATATTTCATTTTTCTAGTTTGACACAGTTTAACACTTCAAATAATTTATCAACTATTTTTAAAAGGTGTTTGGTGAGTGAACTGATTGAATCAATGAATATATTTTTGTGGCGATTAATATAACGCCGCCTTAAACAACAATTATTCGAATATTATCTAGCAATAATAGAACATATGTATCTTTTTGAAATACTTAATTCTACTGTTGTTAAACAAAAAAATAGAAAATAACCAGTATTTATTTTGAATTAAAATCGTTACTTAGTAAATCGGTCATAAACATGATAAAATAGGTAGTGTGGAATTAATTATATACATTTACACACCACAAAAATCATTTTGGCAGCCAAAATGTGAGGATTTGAAATGAATGATAATTTCGCTGTATTGCTAAAGGTATGTGAAATAAGCAATGAATTATATTTATGACTGGTGGAAATTCTGATACCTTCAGATGACTTGGAAGAAATGTTTCCAGCTGTTTTTGTTCTTTGATAAATAATTAAAGTTCACTTTATTCAATTATTGGCAAATAAAGAAGTCAATCAATGACTTATGGATTATTTTAAGCCTACTTAAAATGAGAAAAAGCATTTAATAACACAGTCAAACTACAGATTACATATTGTCAAACTGAATTAATGCGATTGCCAGATAACTTGTTGCGGTAGAAACAATACGACATTACAAAATTCAAAAATTGGAAAACAAGATCAAATTTTACTGTTAATGGAATAAAGCAAAAAAATATAATTAGCAATGTTACATAATACGTAGGCCAAGCAATTAGAGGTTTTACAATTCTAATAAAAATTGTTATAGAAAGTATATAATTGATTTAAACAATCTTAACTCGCTTATTATTAAAGTTGATGAGAAAATTTCCGTTCAAATGTTCAAACCCATAATGAGGGAGCAGCATTTATATGGAAACATAAGAGGGTCACTGCATGGCCACAGCAATCAAAATTATAAAATCAAAAAGAAATTCAAAAATCTAGAAAAAAGAATCAAAGAAATATAATCAGATTTATTCTATAAAGCGGCAGCTAAAATTGGTGTTAGAAAAGTGTGACACAATGACAGCGAGCTCATTCTAAAAATTGTACCTAGATTCAAAATGCTTGAGATCGATGGGTCCGAACATTCCTTTAGAATCGTCTCCGTCATCTGCGCTCTCGCTTTGAGGAGGCGGTGCCGTTGAAGAGTTTTTGGAAAAGCGATCCCAAATGCAGTCCCGGGCCACCGACGACACACCGTGTGCGAGGCCTCTCAGACGACTGATACGGCACACAATGGCATATGAATAATTGTGTAACATAAAGATTACCTCACAATAGTATTGTAATATCACATCATATTTGACTATACACAGAGTGAGTTACGAGAAGTTTCAATAAATTAACCGTCCAGTACCAAACACGGATAAGTCATGTTTTTGCCGATGCACACTTTTTATTAAATCTGTTGGAGAATTTTGATACCTACATTCAATATACGTTTCAGTTTCAGAATCGCTCTACCTGTGTATGAAAACCAACTTTATAAAATGGTTGCACTACCGAAAGTGGCCAATTCAAATGCATCTTATTATCATTGGGAGCTAATCAGACTGCAGGATTTGAATCAATGTCATTCAGTATTTTGTATAGAATGTAATCGCTTAACATTTAATAAGTTGACATTTAGTGACTGTGTTTTTCATAGTTAATTCACATTAAAATTTCGTCGAAAGTAGTCAAACAAACTTTCGGCTCTCTTAAAATATAAAGTGAAACCGACTTGCCGTGTTTGATGCTGGACGCCTCAAATAAACTGTGCTGCATTCAGGAACTATCAAAATTAAAGTTTTTTTAACAATGTTTATAATAACGTCAATACGGTGGGAACGCTGTATTTCATTTTCAGTCAGTAGATTCAGCAGATACAATATTTTAAGAATCTTTTATTAACTAATAAAAACGAAAGGAGTATATATCGACCCATAATCGGCAAAACAGCTTAAGTGACACAATTAGGTAAATTGCTTTTTAAATATCACCTAGGGCGTCAGTGACAAAAATTTTAGAGCATTATCACATTTGCCTGACCTTTTTTAGGGTCTGTGCATGTTAGTGTTTTGACTTGCTATCCTTTTATGCACGAGGACTACGGTTGAGAAACGCTGATCTAGAGAACTGAAAGTTATCAGAAAGTATCAGGATAGGCATTGACCATATATCACTATTTATTAACCGCATTTAAAGAATTCTTTTTTTAAACTTATTATTAGGGTAACTTAAAAAAAAGTTCTGTAAAATTTATAAATAGTCGGTTATGATTTTCTGCTTATTACGGGTCGATATTATTAAAATAAATCATTCATATCAGTATATAAAGGTGAGTATTCTGGAATAATCCACATACAGGTACCAAGAGTAAAACAAAGAAGTTCAAAGAAGGGCTTCTTTGGTGACCATGATTCACTAGTATCATTTTGATCCATTCAGCATTCAACATTATCATTCCATTGAAACTGTTTATGATCCATCCAACACAGGAGTATTGACCGAGCTTATCCCTCGCCTCCTTTGTGAGTAATCAACATGGAATGTCTTGGAATGAGAGAATCTATTGTAAGTGCATTCTTATTCAAAATGCAATCTATCTGCACAATATCTAACTCGTAAAACATACGCCTTTTAAGCTTGCTATAGCTTAAACCAAACTTTTGATTCCGAAAAATAAATTCACGGCGCTTAAAATTCAACATGCTAGATAAAAAGTAACTTCTTGCGTTAACTTACGGCACAACTGATGAAGGAGGATAAACCAGGTCTCCAATGACAACAGTGTCGACATTTTCAAGAGGAACTTTACGAAAATCGAGTTGACGCAAAGCAATAAAGTCATATTTGACACTTATCAAAGCTTTATCTGTCAACGTTACGAGTCTTTCTTTTTCATAATCCCACAGGCTTATTCTGAAATTGAAACAAAGTCACATTCAAATTCATTTGATTTACAATATTATTAAAAGCAAGCTACAAGATAACTGTATTTTGAACTTCAAAATTAGATCCTTACAGAGAATAACAGCGGTAGCGTGGTTTGATTTTGTCAGGAATTTGTAAATAAGAGATATTGAATCAAATACAAAAAAAAACTTGGAGGCACTGTGCAGTGGCCATATACTCCAAATAGGGTGTGAAAATTCCAATTTATAAAATATGTCAACGGTAAAAAAGGTAGAGTCCTTACTCTGTTAAAAGCCAAGATCCCAAAATCCTTCCATCCTGATTTGGGAATATCAGAGTTGAATTGCATTCGTCAATGGCAGCCTCTACAAGTCCATTCCTGTGCGAAAAGAAGTCCTGAGCTTTGTCAAATGCAAAAGGAATATGATACTGCGGCAGTAAATTTGTCTGTCGAGTGCCACCTCCGTCTAAAAAAGAAAACAACGAACTTTTAAAAAAAGGTATTATTTTATATTGAAAATAGCACCTGTATATATACTTTTTTTTGTTCTAACGTTGGTGTAAATAATATTATTTTATTTCTATTCATCTTTTCTCAATACTATAAAATTGTTTTTTCATGTTACGTATAGTCTTCACTATATTTGTCGAGTGCAGGGCAGATTGGCGTCCTCTATAGTTCCATGAATTGTTCTGTTTTTTACAATAAAGAATGACAACAATTATCATTTATATTCAATATTATTGTATTTCGCTGGCACAACAAAGTTAACTATATAATAAGGTAAAAAAGAAAGAAAAAATTGGCATCAAAACATATTGCATTGTTAAATTTGAATTGCTTAAATTTTGTACATTCGCAAAGGTTTTGTCACTAATGAATGACATGAGTTTGGCCTTTCGGCATCTTCTGGTGTTTAAGTGCATGGATGAACTTAAGTGAACATTTCTTAAGTCATTAAAATCAAATCATTAGTAAAATTCACGTTCAGAACATTCAGATGATCAGGACTAGTTTAGCTCATCGCAAGTTTGCTCACTTTCAACTATTGAAAAATAAAATAGGAAAAAATAACGGCTAAGAATCAAATGAACTTTCGGTTAGATGATTTGCACTTATAGTGTAGCTCCCCATAGAGCTCTGTTTGCCTCCAATAACATATAACAAAATATATACCCAAAAATAATAGGGTTTTCGTAAAATCGTTTCTGAAAAAATATTTCTAAAGTAAATCGATAATAAACCTACATTTTTTTCAAAATATCGCCTTAAATAATACATGAATGGTTGATTTTACAATACGCAACAGCTTAGTAAATATTCAGGCTCAAATTATTGAAATTTAATTATTTTTTCGAAGAAAAGTATCCCAAATATGATACGCGTTATTATGTTTACCATTCTTCACAGATTGTCTCAAAATACGTTTGATTTTTGTTTAAAATCATATTAAATTTGCTGATATGAGTAAAATCTGAACCCAGAGTAGTCTATTGGTATTGATTAAATCTAATGAGAATGCAAAGTGTTAGTACTGATATTATATTCGTATGTCGCGTAAAATATTAGATTCTAATCAGTGGGAATTTGGCATTTTCCCATACGTTAAAAAAAATCTTATTGAATAGCATTCTTATTAGCGGCATTTAGTATTTTTTTGTGAGGAAAAGAATGGCATGTTGTAAAGCATATTTACCGAAACGAATAATGTATCAATTAATGACGATTTAATTCTAGAAAATATCTCAACCAATTGTACAATTGTGTTATGTTGCGATACGAACAAAATGATATTATCAGTCAGATATAATTTTCTCACCACTTGTCGGAGTCGATACTGTAATTGGTGAAACGACATCGGCACCTGTTAGAATAGCAGGCTCATTGTCCTGCTGACTTTTCCTTTCATTATTAACTGCGTTGCTTGTTGCCGACGAGGACAAAGGAAGACGCGCAACTCCAGAAGATTCGCTAGCTCCGCTTTGAAATCCTGTTCTGTTTTGCAATTGGCCAGACACCGTGTTGAGTTGGAGTGTTCCGCCTTGGAACTCTTTCACGCTATCATAGTCATCCTCGATCAAGTTGTTCATGTTGAACTTTCTATGAAATATTGCTAATGAACACTGATGTTTTTACTAATATATTTTTTTATCACCAACAAAACGTCAAACTGCGCGTTGACCTGTTGACAGGTAGAAAGTGCCGCCATCATAAAAAATAACGAAAAAATGATGAAGTTATACTTGTCTAAAAATAAAAAATAAACACATAAGAACTATCGTTTTCATATTTTTTTGAGTTGAAACAAGCTCTTAAAACTATTTTCGGTGCTTGGGAGAAGAAGTTGATTTTTTAATTATTAAAATAAAAATAATTATTTAAGCAATCATTTATTCTCTCGCAAATTACGCAATTTTTATTTGCGCGACTTTGCTTTTACGCGATTTTTTTTTCTAAAGTTTTCTTTACATAACTACGCTTTAATTTACTACGCTTAAAAACGTGCTGACCTTGCGCAAAGTCGTGTAATATGATGACTCTACCCTAAATCTTGTTAAAATACATTTACAAGTAGTCCTTGACTTACGACCGAAATACGTTCCTGAGCCTTTGGTCGTATGTCAAATTTTATACAAAATATTTGACGATTTTACGAAAATGAGCTAAATATAGTTTTTTTATTTTTTTTCTTAGCCTTCTAAAGTATGAACCATGTAACAATATAACATAATAAATGAGATAGAAAACAAACTACCTATGTGCCATCATTTAAATATGAACCATGTGATCTTACTGCACAAGTACTGGGTATATGGTTCATATTTTACAGCTATGATTTCACTTACTTCATACTTCGCAGGTCAATTCCGCCTGATCGAGGTATAGCTGTTGGTCCCGGTCTGAAGCTGTGTGACCTTGAATATGCCGATGATGCTGTCATATTCGATAAATCTATAAAGGGCATCCAGGAGACTATTGATGGGTTAGGAACTAACTCAGGTTGCATTGGTCTAAAAATGAACACTAGTAAGACCAATGTGATGTGTAACCAAACCTGTCATGACTCTGATAGGACACTTACCAGCGCGGGACAGATCATTGAGAGGGTTGACAGCTTCAGATACCTCGGCGTACATATCCCCGAAGACAGTAGTACAAAAGAGGAGCTGGCCATTCGTTTAGGAATGGCTGGAGCCACATTCAACTCAATGCGGACTGTCTGGGACACAGCTGTACTCGATTAACACCAAATGCCACTTATTCAACCCTTGCATTCTGCCGGTACTGCTTTACGGTTGCGAATCATGGCACCTGACGAAGACCGTATACTGAGCTTCGAGAACAGATGCTTACGTTGGATAATGGGGGTGAGGTGGTTTGATTTTGTGAGGAATTCAGAGATAAGGGAACGTACAAGACAGCGTCCCGTCACGTCAGTGTTTATGGAGAGACGTTGGAACTGGCTGGGTCACGTGCTGCGGATCCCTCCGAAAAGCCTCAATCCTGCCTGCCTCTTCTTTCAACTGGTGGGATTCCGGCGTCCCGGACGTCTGTCAGGTACTATCCATAGGATGTACTCGGCAGAACTGAGGGATGCTAGCATCTATGGGAGGAAGCAAAGGAATTGGCGGGAGACTGGGAAACATGGAGGTGCCGCATGGCGGTTATATGCTCCACATAGGGAGCGAATATAGTCAAAGAAGAAGAAGAATAATAAATTTGCACCATTTAATTTGCCTTGCCTTTAAGTAAAAAATTATCAAAAATGTATGAAAAACTAAAATTTGTGGAAAAAAACATTTCGTTTTTACATATTTACCATTATTTTCTTTATTTAATATAAAAATACAATGAGGAAAAAATTCGTTTGTAATACATGCATAATTGTATTCACTTTGTAATAGTGTCATTTGCTGCTGTCAGTTGCGAACTAGATATAATCGTTCGCGATTTTTTGAACAAACATTGAATTTGAATTTGACCCGTTTGATAACATGCTGTTTTTCCTAGATTCTTGATCTGAGTCGATTATTATTACATTAAACTTGTTTTTTTAGTCAGACGATAAATTATTTGTCTTTACAACAAATTCTGTTACATATAAGTTTTTGGTTTGATTTCTGCATTTCCTGTGGCTGCAATTCTTTATAAATGAGTAAATCGCGTAAAAAAAGGAACAGTACCGCCCAAAAAATTGCATAAAAAGAGGACCGGGTGGATCGTATTATGATAAAAACATAATATTATAATGATAAATATTCAAAGTAATGCCTCATAATGAGAGGCAGATTACAGTATAAGCGAATGAGGCGCGCGCTTTGAGCATCGAAAATAGCTTATAGTATATAACTTACATACTTTTTTTTCAGATTTTGATGTATTTTTATTATTTTACATGGAATTTTACGACGTTTTCATGTTATCCGAAAAACAGGGCCTACAAATTTCATTGCAGCTGGGGGCCTCTGATGTGCTTAATCCGCCACTGATGACAGGTGTTAATTGACATTTAACGGTACTTGTTTGCCTTATATATGATATACAAATAATGATTGTAATGCAGAATAAAAACAAACATTGCTATATTTTATTTTTTTAACCCTTCACCAGGGCACATAAAAAAGCCCCATAAGAAATTATTTTACATATATACAGAAAAAATATATTATATATTAATATTAAATATATTCATTCCAGTGTTGATCACAGCTGCTTCATAAAACTTGTTACCCAGGTGGCCAAGTCATTTGTCTGCCTCCCAAAATGTGAATATGGAAATGAAGCACACTTTGAGCCCCATCTTGCCCATTGTTGATCACAAGTCGATAGCCGTTTGGTAATTTTTTCTGAGCAAGACCTTTTGCCGTCAGCATTAAGTGGGATAGAATCTGAAATTTATCATTTTATTTAATATTTAGGCCATTCCCAATCTTGAATATATGGACTTATTTAAGGCATTACAACAAAGAGGCCAAATAGAAAGACCGCTTTAAATATTGTTCTCTCTAGGACAGGGTTTCTGAATCCGAGGCCATGTACCACTTGGTGGTACGCGGTTGACGGTACGAGAGAAAAAATCAGTAATGGCAGACATGCAAGAATGAATGATTTACAAATATAAAAAAATAGTAATTTGAATTTTATTTTTATACCGTCTTACAATTTAGCGTAATGTACTACCAAGTGGTACACAAGTCAAAAAAGTTTGGGGAACCCTGCTCTAGGAGGTGGTTGGATGGCAAGAGATAAAATCATCATTTGATACATTTGGATGTACATAAATCCTTATTGAAATTTCAATATCAATGTAGCTAAATCAGTAAATGCACTTTCAAAATAGGCTTTGGGTATGACATAAAATCTATGGTATATTTTTAGGAAAAAATCTTCATCGAAATCTTATAATATAAGAATATGAACCAATATATAAATATATACAGACCTGCATTGCTGTATAAGACATCATAAAAAGAGCAATTATTATTGTTGTATAGTGTATTACGCTTTTTGCTGTGTGTATGTGGATTAGAGGTCTGCACGGGCCGAAATTTTACAAAATTACCCGGTTCGAGCCCGAAAAACTCAGGTCCGACCCGGCTCGAGTCTAATACCACACTTATTACCTGAACCCGTCCCGAAGCCCAGATTTATACTCCTCAGCCCGAAAAAAAACCCGTTTTTTTTAGATATATAGATAGATTCTCTATAGATAGGGCCCGTGCAGACCTCTAATGTGGATGTTAAGGATATCCTTATCGTTCAAGAGGTCTTTATTACAATATAAAATAATATCAGTTTTGCTTTTCGAATTAATTAAATGTTGGGATATAAAAATCCTTTATTCATGATTGTGGATTTTAGTGTGAATAATATCAGTTTTTTAAATATTATAAAAAAAGCAAAAGGAAAATGTATTCAGGCTTATTTAAATTTGCCTATAATCCAGTAATTACTAATTTTAATATCATATGCATTGTTTTATTTAAGAGTCTAAATGAAAATAAAAACACTATTTTTTTCATGCCTGTTATGTTGATTACACAGGAATGTATTGAGTCAGTTTTTAGGAATTATGGTGTTTTTGATAACAGTGTAAAACTTAAACATTCTATCCAAGATGATAAAAGGAGAATTTAGGTTGAAACGTTCTATTGATTCCATGGCATTGATAAACTGTAGCATTGAAACATAACAGAGCCCGTTCAATGATAAAATTACAGCAATGAATTTTAAGATAAGGGATTTGTTTTAAATGTGCTGTCAGTTGTGTGGCATATTTTATTTAAAAAAAATTCTTTTATTTTTTCTAAGAGGCGAATCGAGTGTCACAATTTGTTAGATAACCTGTAATTTCAACGATTTTTGTGATTATCAGCTTTATTTCTAGCCTAGTTTAAGTAATCACGCATTTCTAAGTATTTATGTAGGAAAAAAAATTACTTCAGAATCATCCTGTGTAAAAGCGTCTAAGCAAGCCAATCGCTTCTTTGGAATGACCAGAAAATGTACTGGTGCTTGCGGGGAAACATCGTTAAAAGCGAGACATTTGTCATCTTCAAAAATTATATCAGCTTTTATTTCCTTTGATAAAATTTTATCGAAAATAGTTTCTTCTGTTCTAAAAGTCTTTGCAGCTTTCTTAGCTTTTTCTACCTCGTCACTGAAAAATCTCCTCTGTAAAATTAGATTATCCAAATTTGGAAATGGTAGCGGGTTATTAAATCTGGATACGTCATAAACATTTACTGATTTTGGACGATATTTTAAAACTTTAGTTATTAATTTCAACATGGCGTTCGTTGTTATAGCTTAATATTTATATTTTTTTAGTATTGCCTATATGAGTAGGTATAGTATTGAAAATGTTATCTATCTTTTTCATACAAATTGGAGGTTAGAAATGTTTGACAGCTGTCAGTTTGAAATATTGCAATATGTATAAAACAAAAAAATATTTTTAGCGTAGGTAATACAGTCAACACAATTTTACGCGTTGCGAAAAAGCGCGTTTTACTGGGAGACAATGGCAAGCTTCACACTGGGGCACAGTTATAGGCGATTAGCTGACGTATTTTACTTGTGCACTGTGGCATTACCGCCTCCATCCTAAATAAGCCATAAATTTAGGGGGCTATGGGCATAAGGCAGTGGCTTCCAAACATTTTATTATTTCACCTACCTTTGAAAAAAAATATCTTTGCGCCTCCTTATCCTTTCTTTCATATAATAATAAAGACAAATTTTAAAGGGTATATAAATATTTTATATTGTTCGCGCCTTCCTTTGCAATAGTCTTTACCTCCCCAGGAAGGCGCACTTCCTAGTTTGGAAATCACTGGTATAAGGAAGACACATCATCTAATCGCGTACGACTGCTCCTCACAGTACAGCAATGATTCCCAAACTTATTATGCTCAAGGACCCCCAAGTGAAATAACACCCCCAAATTAATTTTGACCGGCCACGGACCCCCTGAGCGGTCTCAGGGACCCCTGGAGGTCTGTAGGAACCACTGCTGTACAGCCTGCGTATTTCATGAAAACCACAATCTGCAACGTAATAACTAGAGATGCAAAAACCTGGCAATTTTGAAATGTGGAAAAACAGAAAAAATTGGGAAAAAACGCAGAATATAATGTATGATTTTCTAAAATGATATTTCTTGTCATTTTTTCAATAAACTGAAGTCCATGAGCACACATGAGTATGTGCGTTTTGCAAAAAATATCATAAAAACAGGACCTTTCCCAAATATTTTATTTCGGAATCAAGTATACCTACATGTCACTTGTCAAACTCATAAACTAATAAAAGCTAGCGCTCTTCATAACAAAAACCTCTAATTTATGGATAGAATAAAATTTTGAAAAGTACTGAAAGAAAATGCTAATGGAAGATATTATTTATAATTTTTTTTTTTTTACAAATTCCAATCATAATATAATATGTATATTCCTAATAAGATTTACCATTTGGAGAAAAAAATGAGTTCAAAGATCTTCTGGTTAATTCAATAGGTAGTTTTGCATTTGATTGTTCACGTCAATAAATTTTTGATTATAAAAAAAAAATCATCCGTTGAGAGCAGCAGGCTAACAGCTAGTCGTTTTATATTCCATCAGCATATCAGGTCCTTTCTGTAAATTTTTCTTTTTTCGCTGAATCAAGTTAAGTGAACGGGGATAGGGATAAAGGCATAGAAATGTTTACTTTTACTATCATACTCTTTTCAGTTTCTTCTATGCCAAAGTTTATCGCTACTTTGGAAATAAAGAAGTCAATCACGAAACTGATTCTTGAAATGTTTGATCTAGCTCCGATTCAGAATTTTAATAAACACATTTATTATAGAGCAAACCATATCACATTTTTCTAAGAATGAATGCAAGTAAAATAAACAGTGCCTTGGGTCGCATATTGAAATGAGCGCATAGTCGACTGCTTCTCAGTGATGGTTACCATTTTCGGATTGAAGTCGTTTTGGTGACGCTATGGTGAAATTAAGCTTTCTTTATCTTGCAAATGTAATATTCTATTAACTTTGAAAATTTTTTGTTTTTGGAAAACCATGTCTAGGTTTGTTACATCTTAATACTAAAATCTTTTGAAATTGTTAATCTTGAAAATGTCAAAATCAATCACTATCTGGGCCAGCTAGTAATAAATATAGGTTTTCTTTTTTTGACTTTTTTATTATTCGTATAAGATGCCTGGCTGCATTAAGACTTAACTCTGACAAGAGCAGTGCAGAACATCGTGGGTCAAGATACCTGGAGATACACATAAAAAAAGATGGCAATCCACATATAGAGCTTCTTATTAGAGTATCCAATCCTGGACCCTCTCTGTGATCCCGGGATTAAGCACTCAACATAAAATCATGTATCAATTGGAATTTGAGATTGACAAAATTTTGGTCAGCGATTTTGAAATCATGGGATTTTTCAAAAAATTTCATTTCCAATTTCAAAAACCCAGGAATTTACCGATTTGCTAAAAAAACAATATATTCCGTGTTTCATTGGTACGATCGCCATCCCGGGATTTCGGGATCACAGAATTTGACAGGATCCTGGGATTGGAAACCCTACTTCTTATCTCACTAAGGATCGCTGGGGCAGCCTTCAAATCGAAACAGAAAGATGTCCTCGATCAGAACCAAGCATTGTTTCTTCGATACATTTGACTTGTCTCTCTAATACTGCTTTATGATTATGAGGCAATAAATTCATCAAGTTTAGTGACTGTATACTGGGTTAAAAACAGATGCTTACGGCAAATACTAGTGTACTGAAACTAACTGGTCGGAAGATGAAATAAGCAGAATTCAAGTTGTCTGAGGTTAACACAATGCATAAGCAACGCATGCCCAAGAAAGAAAGAAAAAGTACTATGTCATAAGGTATCGACTCGCAATCTGCATATGCACCAAAACATATCAGCCCAGTGTGATAAGACAAAACCATTCCATGGGATACTTATATCCAGTGGCGGTTCTAGGTACTGGGCTAGGTGTGCTTAGCCCGACCTGCATTTTTCACCCAAAACATTAGATGGCTGAATAAAAATGAACAGCAATTCGGCCGCTGAACAAATTAAATACATTTATAAGCGTAACTAACCTTTCCCAAATGAATATAATATCTTTGTTTTAATTTTCCTCTGTCAATATAAGACAATGTTACGTCTACCTACAATCATATTCTCGATTGTGTTTTGTATTACAATTTTAAACTGAGCCGGCATAAAAAAAACAATAACCCTATAAATACTTCACAGGGAACAGGCAACGTCACGTCACTCTGGCAACACCAAAGACTCAGGGGCTAAATCCTTCAAGCCCGTAACCACAGACAATATTTCTTTACACTGGGGCGCAATCAAGCACGATTAGATTTTTTTTGTATTTGTATGTACGGAAATGTCATCAAACACAAACGATTGTGTTTCAATCTGTCAAGCTTCTGTTGATCGTTGGGGGCTAAACAGAATCTGCCCATTACGCATACTTATGCATTGAAACACAAAACCAATATCGTTGTATTGTATAAAAGTGACAGGTATTGACTTTCAGTGACAGCAAGTGACAGTTCTGTACTGCTTTTAGTAGGTACTTGTTATTTCACTTTGAAAGAGACGAATTTAAGGATTCCGTGTTATTATTCTATTATTTCTTAGTTACATTAGCATTTATTTTATTATATAATAATTTATGCATTGCAGTAGTGTCGTAGTATTTGTTAATTTGGTTGTAGATTAATGTATAAGGTGAAGTGGAAATATGCTTTTCTCTAGCCCACCCAAGATTTTAGGTCAGGAACCGCCACTGCTTATATCCATGAATGATACAAATTTCATAAGCGATCAATTAATTATATCAGTGCTCTACATTGAACAATTTTTTATTATTTATTAATATAACATTAAATTAAATCAAATGTGTGCCTAGACTAGTGCCTCTGCTCATTGGATAATAATAACAGTAATGTAGTTATGCCACAGAATATGAAAAATGTCACAAGTATTCAATTCTGTAGATCAAAGAAAATTATATTATTTTTAGCCAGTAAAACATAAAATTACACAAATTTTGTTAGTTCACAGTATTAGTTATAGCTATCTACTATTATGTAATCTTTTTTTATGTAAATTAGAGTCCAGGCATGATGTAGGCAATATTGTCCAAGGTATCTTGTAAAATATGAAGCGGAGGAGCGATCGATGGAATGTGCGCGGTCAGACAGACTAGAGGCGCTAATGAACACAGCAATGTGTCTAGAAGAACAGATACGGAGCCAGAAACTGCTATTTGACCCTGTAACCACAGAAAATAACTTAAATTATAACATTCAATGTTTTACACGACGACAAAGGAGTTTGTTCAAGATGTAATTTTGTCACTAAATAGTGAGTTTTATTTATGACAAGAAATATTTTTTTTTGCTGACGGATGACGTTAAAATTTATTAGTAAAAAAAAACAATAATCCTTTGTACTTTATTCCACTTTATTTAATATGTCAGGACCGGTTTCGCTCATTACGAGCATCGTCAACTGACGATGTTGACGATGCTCGTAATGAGCGAAACCGGTCCTGACATATTAAATAAAGTGGAATGAAGTACAAAGGATTATTGTTTTTTTTACTAATATAATGCCTTTCCACCAAGTATTGACAGTGAACACCCTAAAAGTGATTAAAATTTTTTGTTATTTATTTTGGTTTTCCATCAAATGAAGCCAATTAACATGTTAGGTTTATTTATTGAATTGATTGTTTTTACTTGGTAGAACTAATGTTATAAAGTAAAAATACCAAAGCATTTAGATCAGTGATGCACAACCTTCACCTTCTAGCGGGCCGCATAAAACAAATTATCGTGGCTTCGGGCCGCAAAGAAAAAAATGATTTAAAGTACGCTCAATCCTTTTTTTATACAGAACATATGTACGTTCCACGTATAACAGCCTTAAAATCGTGTAAAAAAGATCAAGTGAATAATAGGTTCCATTATATTATTTTGACCGTGTTATTTCGAAAATAAATAAGCCATGCAAAAAAAAGGATTATGAGTACGTGCTTATTAAAAATCGTTTCATTGTGAAATATTTATGTTTCATTTATATGCAAATCATAAGTTAATGCGTTGTTGGTCTTAGTTAATTTTCAACTATTTTTTTTAATTTGACATAATATTTGTAAGCCTGTTTCTATGCACCAACAATTCTTCTTCATTGAAGAAAAGGCTTGCTTACATTAGTTAAATAAATGTTTTACGTGAAAAAAGTATGTTTGAGAAAAAGATTTAAGGGCTGCCACGATATTCAAAAAGGGCCGCGTTTGTGCATCACTGATTTAGATCTACAAGAATTATAAAATTCAATTGATTGTTATTTCAGCCTCACTAACATTCGTCAGAATATGTTAAATGTTAAAAAATCGTATTAAAAAAATGCCCCTTGTGTAGTGTCATTTAACACGTTGGATGCTGAAAACGCGCCTAGCGCATGCACCTTGTTAACGGAGCTATGCGCTAAGTTACATTCACACAACCAATGTTCCCTCTAAGACAAGTGGTTAGCTGCGCGGAAATTTTAAAGGCTGCGCGGACCAATCAAATATTAATTGAACAACTGTCTTGAAATGCGCGCCAACCCGGAATGAGTGTGCGGGGGCTTTTCGATCGCTGCACTGCTTAGAGCAGTGGTTTCCGACCTTTTTGTCATTGCGCCTCCCTTTGAAGAAAAAAATATCTTCGCGCCTCCCCATACTTTATTTCATATAGTAATAAAGACACGTTTTAAAGGGTAAATAAATATGTTGGACTGTTCGCGCCTCCCTTTGCAATAGTCCATGCCTCCCCAGGGAGCACGACATGAGCCTCCCAGTTTGGAAATCGCTGGCTTAGAGGGAACATTGCACACAACTCTTATTTATTTTTTTATTTATATTATCACTCGAGTAAATACAGATGCTTCCAAAGTCTCCTTACGTCTCACCTTTGACAACAAGTGAATGCACTGTGACAAAAAATATGTATTTATGTAGTATGTATGTATACAATGAATTTTTTCCGCAGTGAATGTGTTAACGAAACATTTTTTTAAATATTGAAACTTTTGAGAATAAAAGAATATTTTTATGTTAACACAGGTAAATTTATCAGTTAACAATGACTGTCTGTTTTACTTGAATTGTATAAACTGGCCGTTAGTGTTTAGGCGTTTAGTGCCACTTCAGTATGAAAAAACTTTTTCTACATTAGGATTGTTAGACATGAATTTATGTCTATAGATAAAATTGTTACAATTTATAATAACCTCATGTTCCTTGAGACGCTCCCCAATGATGGCAAGACTTTCACCAAGCAATCGAAGATGAGCTCCCACCTCAGCGGGTCCCACGCCGACCACTCGGTACATACCGCCGCTTCCGCCTCCACTGCCTGCTCCTCCGGAAACATTTGATGACTGAAAACAGTAGCGTATTGATTAATAGTCTCCCTTATATATTGTGCTCAACTAATAATTAATGCCAATAGATTGATGCTTTGGGGATAAAAGGTTTGTAGAGTAGATTAAGCGATCGAGGAGTAACAATGACAATTTATTTCGGAAATGTCAATCAATAATTGAGAAATATAATGTGAAATTATTCATCTAGTTGAGCCTTTAGAATGCTTCATGAAATGAGATACACAAGATAATTACCGAATTTACAGTGTGAGAGGTCGGTTTGCTATGCGACTGGTGTCTACTTCTCGAAGAATGTTGTCCATGTTGGTTAGGAGGAGTCACATTTGGTGCATTGTGGTTTGACGATTGTTGACCTTTGACAGAGTTTGCAGGCGCTAATATAAAAAAAAATAAAACAATAACTGGCTTGAGTTAAGCAAAAAGAAAGTAACTGACGTTTTTAGGTATTTTGAGTTATGTCCAAAATATTCCAAATTTCAATTTGACAAAGCGATCAAACTTAAATTTGGCCTAGTTTTTTTTATTGACATTATTTCCTGTTTACTTGACGAGCAAATTCTTTAAAAGTTATAGTATTTATTATGAAAAACGAACCAAGTACCAATCCAAAGACGAAATCCATTTTAACTATAGACATATACTTTTAGCATTTTGCGATATACTAAATATAAGCTAAAATTCAAAAGAAATGCTAATAAAATATGTGAATATATGTTACAATCACAAATAACTGTAAAATTAGTTATTTTTAAGATAAAGGTTACCATAATATACATATCAAGCACTAGCTTTTGTCTAGGGTTACTTAACTTGATCCACTGGCAACATTTTTCGAAATGTTTCCATCCAATGAACTGTAATGAATAGAACACTTAAAAATAATTGGTTTGGTTTATATCGAAGCCAAATGCATAATGAACATTGGTATCTGACTGGCGTAACATACTCAAGTTTCCAATATAATTATTCAAGATTTCTCTTCCCGCCATAATGACATCCACAGTTTTAAAATAAGCAAAATATCATGTTTTATGACACACATATATTCGTTTTAGATTCCACTTTTTGATTAGATCAGTACACAAATGTAGTATGAATGACTGCCGCCAACACAACTTTCTTATGGCAAAACAAATTTTTCTGCCATACGAATGCACACAAGTTTTTTTTTAAATTTTAATCTCCATCTAAAATAACACACGACAAAAAATAAAAATAAAGATTGCGATATACAATTTTATGTGATAAAGCTTACATATGATACCACACACAGTTTTTCTTGCTTGCCATCTTTCAAACTGATTACACAGCAGGCTTTATAGCACGGGTTCCCAACCTATGGGTCGCTAACTTTTTTCGATTTTGGATTTGAACAACAAAATTAAAACTACAGTCAACTAAAATTATCTTATTGAAAAAAAAATGCCTTTTTCAATTACATCGGGGCCGCGGGTCACATGGCTTTTATAAAAAGGGGTCGCCACCCTATGAAAAATGTTGGAAGCCTATGCTTTATAGTATAACAGAACCATGCACAAACACAACATTTACATTAAGTATCTAAAAATATCTCCAAACTTTGAAGCTCAATATCTCCATTCTGCAAATTTGCAGGTGGTTCCCTTTTATTTAATTCAACCCAATTAAGATCATCAATACAATTATTTATGCCAGTCTTAAAAAGGAAGAATAATAAGTATTCTAGTGACATTAATTACCATTAGAAACGGTTTTCACGGGAGTTTGTTCAGCTTTTTTAGCAGACAGCCGCTTTGCCTTGCGCTTCCAAACATATCGCTCTAAATAATTTACCTAAAATGAAAAAAAATGGGTTAAATAAAATATTGTAATAAAAAATGGGTTAAATTAATTACCATTACATAGAAAAAATGCTGTCATTTCGAACATATATTTTCTTCATTTGAATTAAAGGTAAAAGTGAGTTTGTTTACACAAATGATTCTTAGCCTGGGGTGTGAGAAAGATTTTCCGGGGGTTTATATTTTGACATATGTATTAAGAAAAATGTATATTAAATACACTAAAAAACAAGCTATACATTAAAAATTTAATATTTTTTTGTATTTATATGTAAATGTGTGTATATATTTTTCAATACAAAAAATATCTTTATATGGAATAAATGTAATTTCCGATATAAAAAAAAAGGAATATATTTTTTAAGGCAGCGCGAGAACACTTTTTCAGATTCAAGGGCGTGTAGATCAGTGTTCTTCAACCTATGGTCAGCGGATCGGCACCGGTTCGCGAGAATTTATTACCGGTCCGCGAAGACTTTTATGGTTCGAAAATTTTTCAACTGTGTTATCTCCTTGATGTTGATGCAAAATGGTGAATGAACTGATTTTTGATATCTTTAAGGTGTCGGCTATCTCACGCAACTTTTCTGGAACAACTGTCAAATTTGGGCGAGTTCAGAAATCAGCAAACCACTTATGTACCATTTGTTTAACAGAGTCCGAATAACACTATTCAAGCAATTGCTTTGCTTGAACGGTATTGTTTCCCATTAAAAAGCAATGCTTTATCAACACACGAAATTCAGATTTTTCCATAGTTTTGAAAATTACAAAAGTAGCGTCTCTAAAACCACTGAAACTTGTGAACTAAATGTCAATTGTTATGAAATTTTGACACGTATTATTTGAAGGTGGCTACTTTCTAAAACTTATATTGATTTGTCAATAGTGGCGCGATCTATTTTTGCCATCCTACGATCTTATTGAGTGATGTTGCTTGACTTATTCATAATAAGTTCAACTTATTGAATTTTTTAGTACTAACATTTGCCCACATTTCACCAAGCCGTTTTGAAATAGCAGAGAAGTCCATTTCAGGATATTTGCGAATGAGATCATTCCTCACATCACGTGACCACATCATGTATGCTGTGATGCGACTTTTACCTAGAATAAAAATTACGGTTATGATATACTTTCATCACAATATTGTTTCAAAAAAATTATATTTTTATGCCTAAGGTGGCCTTAATTATCATAGCAATGAATATTAATTACTATTGAGACTAAAAACTTTTGTTTCTTTGTATACTGGATTTTGCACTTATGGCAGGCATGCTACAAAGTTTCCTTCATTTCAAAATTTAAATGAGCTTGTGACATCTGATAAGAAATATTCATACTAAGCTAATGTTAAAAATATTGTCACCTTTTTATTAATGACAAAGCAAGGCTAAAATAAGAATAAAATTTTACGTGACTGGCAAGAATTATAAAATAATATAATGTACTTCGACATGTAGTGGTTTTAAGCATGTTTAAAATTTCTTCAAAACGATTACACTATGATACAACTTTAAAAAGAAAAAATATTGAATATAGAGAAGAATATGGAAATATAGCAGCAGGAAGTAAATTTTACATTAGCCTTTTAGCTGCCGTAGTTAATTATTAGTAATTACCTAGCATGTCAGCTATAATTTGCAACTATTAGTTTAATTAGTTATTGACGAGATAACTCGTCTCTGGCGTGTTACGCACAAAACAATTTACAAGATCTCGTCTGTAGCAGCCATTGAGTTAATAAAGTTAATCAACGTATGTGATCATACAGTAGAACTTCGATATAACAGACTAATCCTGGTGAGGGAGTGTTTGTCAGAGCCTCTATGCTTGATTGCAGTTCTACTACTATTAATAAATTTAGAAGCGCTGATTCCACCTCCAGGTTAAATGGAGTTGAGAATGTTTTTTTAATTGTACAAACACCAAAATGCAAAATATAGAAAGCTGATCACTTCCAATTGTGCTGCAAAAAGTCTTCAATTGAGCTGCGGATTCGCCATGCCTGTGCATATTAAAATCTATCGTCTTACATTCATAGCTTATAACACCCATTTTTTGACATAAAGATTTCTGGCGGTATACCGACGATTTACAATTGCGTTTTATAATCAACACAATGCGATATTTATTGATATGAATAATTTATCAAGAACTAGTTTAGGGATGGGAAAAAATTTACGAAAAATGTTATATCATCAAACCTTTATCTTTCCGCTGCGCTTTGGCCCTGCCAACGACTTTGCCATCTTTCACCAAGAGTTTTTTTTTATTACTCTTTTCCATCATGTAAAGCGAATGCGATGGACGGCTTTCGAGTTCAATAAGATGTCTGCCGTCTGATCCCGAATGTGACAGTCGGTTCGCTTCGCCAGAAGAGTCAAGAGGCAAATCAGCATCAGATTGATTTCCATCATCTGTATCCATTGATTCCATGCTATGTAAATTACATAATTTGTACTCATTAAATATTTAGGGTTGAATATAAGATTTAAAAAAATATAACAGTTTATAGTCGCATGCAGTCAAATATTGTCACTGATATAAACACTCAAATGAGACGCTCTGAGAGAGAAGAGAATTTTTGATGTCAGTTGAATCCGAATAGAATTTAACTGTGAGGAATTTACAGTATACTGAATATGAATCCATCTAAAATTATGAGTGACCATGAAACAAAAAGGTAGACACCACAGCAATTTACATTTCATTGTATAACACATATTTTTTTACCTATCTTGATTATCAAGTGTAGCATCATAGAAATCAGAATCACTGCCCGACCCTCCCATCCCGTCAGCGTCTTCTTCACTGTTCCCCGCATTTTGCATGTCATCACCGTCGTCCATTCGACTGGCATGATGCGGCTGCTGTGGATGCTGATGCGTGCTCGACGGTGGGGCGTGTCCTTGTGGTTGCATTGGAGGTCTGGGACCAGCCTTTTGGGCAAGCGGTGGAGCTCGTACGGTTCTGCGCGAATCAATGTCGTCAGGAGACTCGAAGTCAGTCAATTTTGAGCTCTTCTTGCGGACACGCCCACTTCTCGATACTCCGGTCACCTCTAGGGCTTCTAAAAAGGATTGTGAAAATGAATTGAAATATTGAATATATTTTTGTTTACTTTTTCTTCTATTAAACTATGTCTGTTTGGAATGAAGAGAATATGGATGGCAAAGATCAAAAGTCTTTTATGGTATAGCGCATAGGTTCCCAACCTTTTTCGGGTGGCGACCCCTTTTTATAGAAGCCATGTGACCCGGGGCCCCAATACAATTGAAAAAAGCATTTTTTTTTCAAAAAGGTAATTTTAGTCGACTTTAGTTTTGTTGTTTAAGTCCAAAATCGAAAAAAGTTGGCGACCCCAGAAAACTCGTCGTGACCCATAAGTTGGGAACCCGTAGTAAAGCGGCTTTAAGGTATTCAAAATAAAGGAATCAGTTTAATTTTACCCTCACTGACAGAGAAATATAGCCCGGTTTCTTCATCTTTTACTAAAACTTCTATTATTGTTGCAAATAAATCAGTTTTATCTTCGAGTTATAGATTTTTTATATATACACTCTCCCTCGATTTACATGGTACCCATTTTATGCGGTTTCACTTTTACGCGGTCAGGAAAAAATCACATTTAAAAAAAAAATCAAGCATATTTTGTGGCACGCGTCATACAATTGCTAGAATCAAATAGATAAAAATGCGCCACTCACGATTTTAGAAGCCAGGAAAAACTTCACGATCTTAAATTGTGTGAAGTATATAGGATTAGCAAATAAAGATATTAAAAAGTCAACATTAAATGCTTATTGGAGAGCAGCGTGGCCAGAAGTAGTTGAACCTGATTATATAATTCCAGCAAGAGATGAAACATTTAACAACATTTTAACTATAACAAAAGTGTTGGGACAAGGGATGGAGAATTTAGAATTCAGTGACATCGATGAATTGTTTGTTGATCAGGAAATAGTTGAAGAAGCATTGATTTATATGGTGTCAACCAACGAAAAAGAAAATGTTGAAAGTTGCGATGATAGTGATAATGACATTACTAATAAACCAAATAAATTTACGTCTAAAGACATTTCTGAAATTTTACAATTGGCCAATAACTTAGAAAATAAGGTTTTGGCTACTGATCCGGTTATTGAACGTTCTGTTAAATTTCAGCAAGACCATAAAAGCCTGTGCGCGCAGTACGGTGAAACTTACAAAGACTTAAAAAAAAACACAACACAAAAATTAGTTACAGACTATTTAATAAGACGAGAAGAAGAGCCTGCTGCTGGATTTGAATCCGATGATAGTAGTGATTTCGAGCCAACCAAAAAGAAAAAATTGGTTGAATTATAATAACTTTGATTATTCCACGTAATGTGTAACTAACTGTGACACGTGTTTCGCCTCTTTCAGGCATCTTCAGACTTACTATCGCAAAATTTGCTTAAGTAATGAAGCAAGATTGATTCTAAAATTTTAATTATGAAATTACAAAATGGAGTTTGGGTTTTTTTTCCCTTTTAAGGTAAGCAAAGAGGGGGGTTATTGAATCGAAATAAAGCAAAAAAAAAAATGATACTAAAGAGCTGCAATCAATCAGATTGGGATTTTTCCCTTTTAAGGGAAGCAAGGAGGGGATTATAGAATCGAAACAAAGCAAACAAATATAGTCATACTACTAATGTCGTTAAACATTACAAACTAATAAACTAATGAGCTGCAATCAATCAGATAGGTTGGTGATTACTCTATTAATTGGAAACAATGTAAGTAATGGCGGGCAACCCGTCTTATTAAGAATATTATTTAATAATATTTCTTTTTTGTTAGGAGTTTTATTTATTTCTAAAAATTCTAAGCTATTCAACTTTAAACCCTTTTTATTTACTCGGTGGAGTATTTCTAAATTATTTTATTTTTATATTAAAATGAACTTCCACAAAGTTATCGCCAAAACCACCGAAAGTATTAACTCAATTATGTTGTTAGGTTGGGTAATAACGGTGTATTTGAGTTAATTTTGATTGCAATAAAAAAAGGCTGGCCTCCGAAAACTAAATTATAATTGTTTATATTGTCTTAAAAAAAGTTTTTTTAATATAATTTAAATGATGTATCCAAAAAACAGGAAAATAACAAATTCTCATATAAAAACTAGTAATAAGCCAGTAACTCAACCCATCTCTTGGAGGAGTAAGTAAAGTAGAATGGTCTAAGAAGAGGACAAGTGACAGGAATTAAATAAAAAATAGTACAATACGTTTGGCGAAGAATAAGCAATGTTTGCGATTGCACTGTCTGATGGATCTTCTTAAAAAATTGAGATTAGGTTGTTCGACACACTTCACTAGTATGAGTCCACGCAAATTCAGGCATACAGCCTTCCTTGCAAACATTTAACCGTATTCACTGTAAATCTGGGAACACTTGCGTACAATAATTTCATGAATGTTATTTGCCGCCAAAATGAATGTAAGGTTAGAATAAAAAAAAATGAAATAACTTTCAAATGAATAGCAGAGTAGTTTTTTTTGGATTAAAAGATGCGCACTATGTTATTACCCATTTCGAAATAGCATTGAAACTTTACAAATCTTAAGAAATTAATACATCGAAATGTATTTTGACACATCATTTACCTTCGGCTTTTTGTTTCTTAGTTTCAGTATCCATCATTTCGATGATTCAATTAATTGAATAGCACTAATAATCATGAATATGATTCAATGATATTCCTTATTCTAGTGTAAATATAAGTTTTCTGGTTCAATTATTCGTTTTGTAAAAGCTATACAAAATTATTGAGAGACTATAACAACACACACATCAATCCATAGACTAATATAATAATGATTAATAAATTATTGAGTTTTGTATAACAACATACTGTCTTCTATGAGTGAGCTGACCCGCAAATAGTTAATAAAGTTTTGATTTTGAAAAGGCGACCCAATCTCATGTTTTAAATTCATTCCCCAAATAAATAAGTATTAGGAAACATAAAATTGCAACGTATTAAGCTATCCACTTTTTTAAAAATATGTCTTTATAATATACGAAATACCATATTATTCTCTTAAAAAAGTGCCAAGTGATTTTTAAATATGATAAAATATTTTTCATCAATAAAAGTATTAATAATATTTTCGTTCACAATATAATGAAATAAAATGCCTGAAAATGATAAATTAGAAAATTTATGGTTCTTTTTGACAGATAATTTTTTGACATTTCGTTAAACGTCAGTAAACAAAATATCGCATTAGAAATACTTCAGATTCCAGGGTTTACTGAGTGCACGTGTACTAAGATTTTCAATTGTAAGAAGTATTTATTACTCGCGACTAATGCGTAATTAGATTAGTCGTCATTTTGTTTGGCCAATTTGTATATCCGTATATATTTGTTCGAACGTAGTACTATTCGAAAAACAGTTGAAATATGAACTATCAAAAGCTATTTTCGCGGTTTTATTCGGCGACCGACCTAACCAATTCAGAGTTATTACAAAAATATAACAATGTTACGACAAATATTAGTGGTTTTGTGAATATTTCAAACGATGAGAGAACACCAAATAGGCAGTTATTAAAGGAAGAGAATCAATTGGATGAATTTGAATTTCCGCCTACTAATCTTCCAGAAGAAGATGAAGTGTTGTTTGTGAGCACTTCTAGTGAAACTAACATGAGTCCTGCTTGGGAGCCTCTTGGCCTGGAACTAAGTTCCTCAGTTGTTGAGCCGCTTACTGCTGAAGAGGTAGGGAAATTTTATACTATCAGAGAAAACAACTTCTAATCACTAACACAATGTATAGCAGAAATGTTCATGAGATAAATTGCGAAATGCTACCAGTGAAAATAAAATTACAGAGATGAATTAATTTTAGGACAGTGAATTCACAATTCATCTCCATCGCTGTTACATTATTAGTCCATTAAATTCTTACACTGACCTCACTCATTTTTAATAATTAATGCTATACATAATATTATTTATTATTCAGGTGCGGTGGTTTTATAAACCTACAGATGACAAGGTGTGGAGTGAATTCAATGGTTATGACTCATTACTCATCGAAAATAAATACAGAGAGACATATTCCGCAGAGTGGCAATTAAAACAGGAATCTGATACCGGTGGAATCGATGCAGTCACATTGCACAAAGTTTCTTTCAACAGCGATCAAAATACTTTTTTGAGTGAGGATACAGTTGT
The DNA here is from genome assembly GCA_031772345.1 of Himalopsyche anomala. NCBI lineage: Eukaryota > Metazoa > Arthropoda > Insecta > Trichoptera > Rhyacophilidae > Himalopsyche > Himalopsyche anomala. The sequence goes on from CM062825.1 coordinate 1,693,560, forward strand.
GCCACTGCCAGTTGATACAGGGAAAGATGAACTGTGTACATCTCCAGTTAAAAAATGCAAAAAAGATGACGATTTGGGCGCCAAAATGTATGTAATTCATGCCAAATGTTTTATTCTAAAATAACATATATTATATGAGGAGGTGGCGGGAGGTGAATAGTGGATTTATTGCAAAGAGACTAATAAGTTAATAAGACATATAACAATTGTAAAATGTTGTACATTTGGTTTTTCAATGAATGTCATTTATAAGTGATTCTTTTCTGAAATTAACTATTTTCAGGAATCAAATATTTTTTTTTGTTTCATAATTAGCAATGAAACACACCTGTCAGCAGTGTTAAAAATAATAATTCCTGGAGATATATTATATATTCTCCTTTACTTTAGCTTATTTTCAATGAATTTTGGTGCCTTTGCGAATTAATTAACACATTTATTTTGTGCTTTTTTGTAATTTTAAAATACAGTGGGGCCTCGTACCACAAACCTAATTTGTTCCACGTGCAGGTTCGTGGTATTAACCATTCAAGCCCATTTGATGTGCTGTGCACGCGAATTAAAAACCACTCCCAGGGACTGACGCGTCCACGCGAAAACAATACCGTATTTTATGTTCCATTTATAAAAGCAATTTGATTTCGTTCAAATGTTCTATGCGTAAACAAAATAATTAAAAACAAAACTTCATATTTTAAACCTTCTATCCCGAAACGATTATGATAAAAAGTTTTCTGGAATTGCTTTAAAAAATATGTCGATGCTATTGGGGGGAGACTGTAAATTGCATTGTTTTTTGCCTCTTCTGTAAAGTTTTGAAAAAACACATAGCCGATTTCAAAGACACAAGGATGATCTGATATGTTTTCTCGTGTTTACTGTTTCTATGATAATAAAAATAATATGCGTGAAATTAGTGGTCCCTCTGCTGTAAATGAAAATACATAAATCTACGAAACAAACGACATGTGCAAAGGTGACCTGTGAATGATGCATACAGGGGTTTTACACTTTTAGTATTTTTATTTAAATTTTATTTGTTTAGTGAAAAATATTTTTTATTAGTGATGAATAGTGATGAATAATATTTGCCAAATATATCATTCACCAAGTATTTAATGCAGCATATACATACATCATAAGTTGAGTAATATTTTTTTATACTATTTTTTTTCCATAAATTATATTATATGATGATTCCTGCCTTTCATTAAAGACATGCACTGGTACTATGTTTTCATGACTAATCTTTTGAAATAGTTGGTATCTTAATTACGGAAGGTCCTCCTTAATCCACTCTATATTTATTGCTTTTTTAAAAAAAATAGCTTTGGTCATGAATTATCGGCTCGGTTATCAACGTTTATGCAACGGTAAACTCATTCTGGCAAAAAAAAATTGCCGAAGGCCACTCGGAGTTTGTGATATGAAAATTTCGTCATAAAGAAAGGGCGTTTGCCGTACGAAACCCATTGTATTTTCGATGTATTGAAAAAAAGTTTACTCCATAGGACAATAGTTAATTAATAATTGTCTAGATCAGGGCTTCTCAACCAGGGAGCCACAGAGATTTTTTTTTGTGCAGACAAATTTTCAGAAATCCCAAAATTTCTGCAAATCCGTAAATTTCCAGGATTTTAAATTTGAAATCCTCGGAAGAGCTAAATAAAAAAAGGTCGCACGCAAATCAGTAAATTCCTAGGAATTCCTTGAAATTCGAATTTTTATGGGATGACAAAACATTGGTATGGGGGTCACAGAAAAATAAAGACACTCAAAGAGAGCCACGGGCCCAAAAAGCTTGAGAAACACTGGTCTAGACACTTAAAGTATAATTTAAAGAACATAACTAACCAATTTCCAAGGGAAACCTAATTTCAAAATACAACGACGGTGAATAGAAATTTAAGCAAATGATATTAAAACTGTTAATTGAACATATAAAAGAAAATATAAATACTTTTTTTATTAACCTACCACTCTTTGTATCACAACTACCACTTATCTTCAAACACATTCCAGGATACATTGAATTCCATCATTCGTGCCTTCAATGCGTTCATAGAATGTATATCTTCAGGTCTACATCTAATTGTACGGTGAATCTAAGTATACAAACAAATAACTGATGACTTTGTTTTCAGCAACCTTAACGGTTTCACTTCGGAACAAGACGAAGCACTATTAGATAAGGACCAATCATGCGATGGAGTCTTCAAAGATTGCAGCAGCAAAAGTAATTCGCAGGATTCTTCGAAAAATGAAAGCTTCGATGATGACGTCTCGCTGAATGCTGAAAGAATCGTTGTCCGAGGAGGTGATAAGAGTATTTTAGTTTTATTTGTGTTTGGGGACTTGTGTTTGGGACTATAATCATAATAATGTAACACAAAATTACTGGCTTGAGCTGGTCAAAGAAAATGATGTTTCTAAACATTTGAAGAATTGATCTGCTTGGCTTCTTTTCTGGCATTACAACTCTGTACATGGGTGGTAAACTTTCTTTAATCCATGTCCGCACTCCCAATGTAGAGCATACAGTCTCCTAATGGAGGAATCTCAAAATAATTTTTCTACGAGAACTGCTTGTTACTTAGTTGCTCAACATCTCTTTTTGTCAAAGAGAGTAGGGATATAAAGGATAAGGTTGGAACAGGACTAGTGGTAAGCTAATCGCTCCATTACTAACATTGCTTTCGAACAGAAATTGATTGAAAAAATACTGTTCATACTGGGATTCGAATCCGTGAGATCAGGCATGGAAGCCAACAACGTTGACCACTCTGCCATGAATCCGACTACACTGATGTCAATTCTCGCCAAATTAAGATATCAACACAGTGTAGTGCACCACGAGATACTCTTTCCATAATATTGTAGAAAAACACCTCGAGTATAGAACAAATATTCTACTATACAAATAGTAGAAGAAAACCATTGACAATGTTTATGAAACTATTTTTTTTTACATTATTTTTCTTCAAAATTCTCAGCATTAAATGTGTCATTTAGAATTTGAATGGGCAGAAAGAAATTGTATTCAAGAAACATAATTTAACAATCATTATATAACAATATCTGGGTTGGACTGAGATCAACTGGGAATAATTTGGTTAAACCGTGTCTTCAAAAAAATTCCAAATAATATAGTAATTTATAGCAGACTAATTATCGTTAACATACATAGATGTACAAAGATCTAGATTCTTGGGGTTAATGTTACTGTAAATTAATAATATGTCATTTTTTATGCTTCACTTCTTTTACCCATTATTTATATGTATTTTTTGCTAAATAATAATCTTAGTCCATATCCCCATATGGATTATATATATATAATATATATAACAATAATCAATTGAAGAAAATATCAAATGAATTTTCAATCAACACCCGTACAAATGTTATGAAAATCAAATAACGATGAATACAGAAAAATCAAGTAATTAATGATTAATAAGTAATTAACATTATCAACCTCTTAGTAATTTGATATTTATTGCCTTCTCTGTGTGGTGTGGTATCATGTGTCATTTCTATAATTAGCAGTAAAAGGCTAAAAAATCTAATCTTTTTAAATTAACAGCTTAATGCACTAACAATTTATAGGAATGTATGAGGTCGATTTGAAGAAGATGAGCTGTGAATCGATTTACTGGCCCGGGGAGAAGTGTGTTATCACCAGGTTTGTATTTTTTTCTTTGCTTGCCTCGTAAATTACAACTACCAATTCTTATAAAACGAAACATCCCTCTCAATATCCAAATAGTCACACTGCTAGAATGTATGTCTGAAATTACATTCGCATTGCATTGACAGTAATAGTGATTTGCCCATGATTCAGCTGTCATAATTGAAATACGGTCTACTCCTTCGGTTCTAATATGTAATTTGTTACAGAGGGCTTTATTTCTATGATGGAAGTTGGCAACCTCTAGAGGGGAGACACGGTGAAGTTCTGGAAGTTGAGCACTTAAGATTGTTTGGACAGAAAGCAGTCGAGGGTGTGGAGAAGCAAGCTGTGCCACCGGGTTTGTAATTATTACTCGTGCGCACTTCGTAATGATGTATGATTTCATTGGTCAGCAGATGAAACTATTTATTCATTTTTAAGGCGTCGCAGTACATTCGGAGCATTTTCAACAATTCCACGTGGAGTGGATGTCTAGTTGTGAAGTATATCTTTATTGGGGTGGTGCGCCGAGGCAGCTGGTTAGAAGTGTCACCCAAAAACTTGGTTTTTATCAATGTAAGTATTTTTTTTCCATTTCCATTCATTCAAAATTTGTCTATAGCACTAAGAAGTCATTATTAAGATTGTTTTGAAAAAAATATATTTAATAGCTATATAAAATATTTAAACATTTTTGCCCCATCAGCGACAGGCTACAGATTAAGGCGAGGATACAGAACGAGAGCATCGGTGTCGGAAAGGCCTCCAGATATCACACATGTGGTGTTTGTCATACATGGCATCGGACAAAAGATGGACGCTGGAAGGATTATCAGGAACACCAATGCGTGAGTAATTCCTGAATGTATTTGTCACAGATGTGATAATTGTTGAATAATATTTGTTTTAATTATTGTTAAATCGATAATCAGGTTGAGAGCTTCATGTGATTGGTTACGTATTCAATACAATATCAGTGGACGAGCGGAGCTGTTTCCAGCACGGTGGCGTGCGGGAGAACGTGGTGCTGCTGCGGCTATCTTAGCCGCTGCCGCACCGCCTGGTGCCCCCGCCCTTCGGAGAGCTATCAATGATGCAGCTATGGATGTTATGTATTACACCAGTCAACTGTATGGTAAACAAGTGAGGAAACAAACATCTAATTACAAGTTATAACCATAAATTCCATTGATTGAACATGTATTATAATTTATTTTATGCACAATGAAATTGAATGCATAGTTTATATTATGCTGTAATTTGAAATGTTCGATAAATGATTAGGTTTACATTTTTTATACTTTTCTTTGTAATTTGTTCTATAACCGCCATAGTGATATATTTAGAATGAGTCGGTTCTTTTTAGGTGCAAGATGACCTCCGGAAAGAATTGAACCGTCTTCACACAATGTTTATGGCACGAAATCCGACGTACACAGGCGGCTTCAGTGCGGTGGCCCATTCTCTCGGATGCGTCATTCTTTATGACATTATAACCAATTATAACATTGGCTGCGATAAGTGTGCTGATTCTGTAAGTAAATGATTTAATATTATCAACGACAGTTGACTATTTTTACTCAATAACTGTCAAAAAATAAAAAGATTTTTTTGCACAAATTTCGATCCCTTGGCCATGCAGTCGATGCTGTTGGGCTTAAAATTTTTACAGATAGGCTGATGTGAACTTAAGTCCTTGAATTGATGAAATAATGTTTGCCCAATCTAATTCTCCTGTTATGTGATTGATTACCCTGTCTTCCAGAATATCCATTTAATAATTAAAAATAAAATGATTTTGCAGTTGTCAGGTGGCACCCGTCAAGTGCTCACATTTCCGCTCAGTCAAGTGTTTTGTCTGGGCTCTCCATTGAGTGTTTTCTTGGCGATGCGTCATCCGGAGCCGTCTCTGCACCGAGTACTGCCACCCGATTTTCATCCTAAGCTGTACAATATCTTCCATCTTTCCGATCCTGTTGCCTATAGGTATACTATAACATAATAAATGCTAAATCTATTTCAACATCATAACTTAATTGATGTTGAAAATCAACAATGATAATATAATATGAATAAATTGAATGATCATGTTCGTACGCAACAATTAGGATTTTGTTTATCGCTCATTTCAATGAATGTATCTGACAGTGCTAGTTTCAAGTTGAGACTCATGGCACCTCACGGATGTAGCCATATACTGTACTCCAACAACAAACATAATATGCGACGAATACTAGGAGTATGGTGGATTGGCTGTCAGGAATTCAGAGGAAGGAAAGCCGACTAATAAGCCCTTTATAACATCCAATGTACCTGGCTTTGGCATGGCAAAATGGCAGCCAAAATCTAGTCTGTCTCTACTTTCAACCAGATGTATTTTTGTTGCCGTGGAAGACTGGTATTGACTATTCATAGGGTGTATTCTGCAGAGCTCCTGTGCACTAAGATGACTTGGGAGGAATCAAAGAGTCTGGCAGTAGATAAAGAATCTTGAAGGCACACTTTAGTGGTAATACACTCCAAATAGGGAGCGGAATTCATTGAAAGAAATATTGGAAAAAGCACGGGAGAGATCTTTAAAACAATAAAATTTACCTGCATGCTGTAAACGTCACCCAGTTGTTAAGAGCTTAATGTGTATGTTATGAATTTTAAAATTTCCTTTCTTAAGATATTACAATTTTTTTATGCATATTAGGATGGAACCATTGATATCACAGTGGCATGCTTCTCGTCCCCCTGTTGTGATTCAGCCGTACCATGCTGCACCACCTGCCAGTCCTACATCGCAAGCTTCGCCAGCCAAAGGTACCCTCTTGATAGATTTAAGAAAGATTTAGAAAAATTATACAATTAATCATTTAAGTTTGTAGGTAAGCTCATAATATTACTAAAATGCCAAAAAATAATATCAATATGGACCAAAATATACTCCGAAAGTATCAGTCATCTGTTGGCAAATAATACATTAAGTGTTAATACATTACTCGGCCAGGGTTACAGTTATTGTAGTTACTGGTCGAAGTGCGAGCAAACTCATGATGCTTGCCTGTCTCATAACAGATTAATTGAAGCTGCTGCCATTTCTGTTTTCTCAACAGACAAAAAAAAGCGTATGCAATGAAGTTAGGATCGACATCCTATTGAATTGTGGTTTCTTTATTATCTTATTTTATAACCTGTATTCCCTGCTGCATTCTAATTAATCTGTGTCCTTGTTTATTGATGTAACCATATTAGCTATCACATATCATGGGAAAGGATTAATAATAATCTCAATAAATGAAATTATAGACATTCTCAATCAAAATTTGTTTAAAAATTATACTATGTATCTTTATGTCAACATTTCTACATTTTATCCAAGGTCCTTGGCGTATATGGTCTTACGTGAAGCATCCTTGGCAGCGTTCTGAATCAGGTTCACCGATCACTGTCAACAATTCCCAGCACAACACCAGCATTGAAATGAACGATGTCGCATCTACGAGTAGATCGACCAACACGAAAGTGTCTTGCGATGCCGAAAGTGATATTTACAAAAAAGATCTATCAGACAACGTAGCGGCGAGTTATCAAAATGAGATTAGCGATAATGTAGAATTTTTAATACCGTCTTTAGATTATAAGAAAGTTTTGAAAGACATTGCTTCCAATGAGAAAAAAGAAGATGCGAAAGCTTTGAAAAATGTCATAGAAGAAAATTCAAAAGACGATATTGTCAAAGGCGAATCGGCGGTGACGGAAGAAGACATTACGAAGGGCGGTGATAAGAAAGACCCCGAAGATAATTTGCCGTATAGAATTGACTATACTGTTCGTGATACGGGTATTACTAATAATTATTTATCAGCGATCACGTCGCACACCAGCTATTGGCACAATTACGATATAGCGTATTTTATTTTAACACACCTCAATCCTTCTGAGAAAGTGAAACGGGACGAGGGAAACGCTGACAAACAGAGTACGAATTATTTATCTAACTCGCTTCATAATAATTCCTGACTGGGGAACGAGTTCGACACTACAAAGCGAGACGTATCCGATGGTAATTTAATCACAGAGGAACGGGTCTAGTGAGTTTAGGATTTTAATTGTTTGGTTATGTAGAAAACCGTTACGCCGTTTGTATTAGTGCTGTAGTTGCTGACGAGTGAAAAACATTCCATTTCGATTTTGTGGGTTATTAACACAAAAAAGGCAATCTGCAAATTGATAAGTTTTCAGAGAGACAAAAACAGTTTTTATTGAGATTAATTAAACATCAGAAACCATGAAATTTAATTTTTATACACGTGTGTAAAAAGCATACCAAACACAAAAATGTTTTCGCTGAAACATTTTCTATTTTTCACATTTAAACCATGATATAGAATACAGTGATCCCCCCAATTACGCGAATTCCAGAAGTATTCGCGGCTTTTTTTTCCATTGTGCGGACGCATTCCATTGTCGTTGCTGTGCGCTACTACACACACAACCGAGCGGCTGTCTGTGTCGTGCATACAGTCGAAACGTTGGCAGCCGACTATGCATTTTCCGCCTAGTAACTAAATATTTCGTCCATATATATTCTTAGTAGTTGGCAGTTCTGCATTTTTCGCAAAAGAAAACATAACCCTAATTTTTGTATGAGCTTCAGTATCCCAATTACACGAATTCCAATAATGCAGTCCCGACTTTCGTGTAATTGGGGGATCACTGTACATGTTTTAGAATATTTCGTTACGCATAGTTCTCACAGTGATGTATCACTGTGTGAAGGATAGACCTGACTTTAGTGAATTATTCTGCATACATAACGAAAAAACAATTGTACCAACCAATCGAAATATGTCGTATTATTTTGTTTTTAAAATACTTTTATATTATGATAGTACAGTATGACTGTTCATAAAGATTTGAACAAAATTAATTGTGATTAAGATTCCAGAGACTATGATTTTGAGGTTGTGATCTTTTATCGTGCATGTTTTTTAATGTTCTCTCAAAAATTATCTACACAAAATTGATTTTCCATTGTTGTTTTACTGGTATCTAATGTTGGTATAAATACTTTTACCATCCGTTTGGAAGCTAATCTGTATAAACTAAAATTAAATTGCCAAAAACCGTTTAGAGCTCATTAGGTTAACACTAGGTGGCTAAAATGAATCTTCTAACAATATTTTTTTGTCGTCTGAGAAGAGTGGTGATTTATTTATAGATTTTAAAGTTTGACAAAGACAGTCATTTATAATTATTAAAAAAGTAAATTTTAATATCTTGTCTGATCATCGAGTCATGACAAAGTGATTGTTGAAATCAATTGTTCATGCCATGTTGGAAATGATCGATTCATTAATGATGATAGGATAGTTTTTTCAATGATTATTCGAAATTTCTCATTATTCTGTACGTTAATATTCCCTTACTAATTCTTAAAATATTGTATTGATTCCCTATTTATCTAAACTTCGTTCAATGAGACCAGGACACAAAATATCACATGAAAGTGATTATTCACTTATCTTTTCTTATGTTGAATTAACTTTATTGGTTATATACATTGAATCGTTCAAATTATGTACATTCACACAAATTTTGTCACTAATCACGGCATCTTCAGGCGTTCAAGTGCACGGATGAACTTGAACTGACGCTTAGTAAATGAATGTTTCGGGTTTATATAAGAAATAAATGTATCATTGAGTTTAAAGCCATTGCTGGCGAATAGGACACAGTTTGTTGGAAAAGGTTTTTATGATTATATTACAAACAAAAATAAATATAATTCTTAAAACTTCTCACCATTCAAATCCGTGGGCATTCCCATGGGTTAATCCTTTTCGCCAGCAATGGCTTTAGACTCAATGATAAATTTATTTATTATACAAACACGAAACATTAATTTACTAAGCGTCAGTTCAAGTTCATCCGTGTACTTGAACGCCTGAAGATGCCGAAAGGCGAAACCCAGGTCGTTAGTGACAAAATTTGAGTGACTACATAATTCGAACAATTCAAATTTAATATTGAAATTCCACCAAGCACCTTCAGTCGAAAATCTTAAATTATATTCATTGCTTAAATGACGACACTAAAATTCTGTTATCAATATCAACTTGACATATTGTATCCCTGTCTCACTTGATGAAATTTAACAGATTTTCTTCGTATATCTCTGGTTTCAATCTTTAATATTGTAAATTGATTTTAACTTTGTACCGTATTCCATTAACTATAAAACAAGATGCCTTCGATTACAAAAAGGATTCTTATTCTGGTTGAATTCTTTCTTTGACATAGTTTCTAAAATGAGTTTTTCACTGTAGACTCTGGGCCTTGTTCAATCAATCAACACCCTATTTTTATTTCAAAAGGTTGATGCCTACGCCATTTTTATTCGACCAGAAAGTGTCAACTGATTAGTGTCTTTTCGCTATCAGAACTCAAATCCCTTCCTTAAACGATTCATTAACTGAAACGTCAAGAGGTTCAGTAGACTACTCATGCCATGACAAATAACTACCAATAAACTGCATATTATCAACAGGCCTAGTTATACGCTATGGAACATAAGACGCACCTGCGCTACATACACTTATTTTGGACACTCTGAAATACTCAACACTTGATTGTCTTGGACGGTCTGTATACGCAAAATGTAATTGTGTTGAATATTTCAGACCATTCAAAATAAGTCTATGCATGGAGGAATAGCACCGGTGAATTCAGAGACATTGAAATAGGAAAAATATTCATCATGTGGGCCCATTAGAGGTGAAGTGAGCCATTTGGTATTTTAGAAAAAACAAGTTAGACGCGTTGTAATATTCTACACGTCTTAAAGTATCATAAAAGTGAAGTAACCTCAGTTAATACACATCGCAATAGGGTTACCTCCGTAAAATAAAAATATGTAGTCCACCAAAACACCAGATAATGATAAAAACACAATATTCCTTTGTACTTTATTCCACTTATTTTAAAAGGTCAGGACCGGTTTCGCTTATTGTGGAATAAAGTACGAAGGAATATTGTGTTTTTATTAATATAATGCCTTTCCACCAAGTATTGACAGTGATTACCCTAAAAGTGACCAAATAAAGACTTCAGTTAAGAAAGTCCAAGAAAAGTGTTTTACCATTTTACTAGTTGGTTTGCTTCACCTTCGGGGGCCTATTTAATCAATGGGATGCGGTATATATATAATACTTAATATTTATATGTATAAAAAAATTTAAGAATACCTATCTTTCGTAATTGCTTAATCTGTTGGTCCTTTGATAAATGAATAAGAATTTATCGTGTTCAATTAACCCTTCGAGCACTATATCTAAAACATTTTGAAAAGTACGTCTGGACTACTCATAAACAAATAAATAAAAATGATTTTTGTGACATTGAACATTTCTCGTGACAGTCTAGGTAAATATTTTTGACACTGTTAGTTGTCACGTTTTTTTATTTTAAGATAATATTCTTAGATCGGTGCTTTATCGGCGCCGTATGGTAACACTAAAAAGCTACAAATCATAGTATCGAATATATATTTTTTCATCATCTTAAATACCACTTGTAAGTATATCCTCATAAAACTAATTCTTTATTGAATTGGAATGTGTCAAATTGGAAAATTCTTAAGTAATAAAAAAACAATATTTTCAATTTTTTCTGTCTAATCTCAATCTAATTTTTTATGAGAACTCATGTTATTTAAATGAAATTGGTAAATTGTTTCTATTATAAATCGATTTCAAAACAAAGCGTTGTTTTCGCGTGCAGTGCATGTTATACCAGCTTGAAGGGTTAATGTGAAGATATCTTATTTTAATGCCTTATACAAAAAACATTTAAATACATTTATTTAGCTAAAATGATATAAGATGGGATAAGTAGGGAATTACACGAGTTGGCTCAATAAACTTGTCAAGTAGTGGTTATTGATAATGAATAATGTTGCGGTTGCCATGAGGGTAAACTTAAAAATGGCAAGCTATCTTTGCCGTAATTCATTTAAGTGTCTAGTAATGACAAACATTTTCCTACTAGTGGTTCAAAATTGAATTTTAAATTTCATGACTTCTTGGCTAATTTTATTTTATTTAACTTAATAAACTAAAGATTAAGATTTTCTGATTTCTGTTTCAGCATTGCGCCATCATAAAAATGAACTTTATAATTCTTGTGAAGCCTAAATACTTTTCTGTTTGTTTTAATCTTATTATAGAAAAGTTCTATCAAGAAAATACCAAGTTGAAAAACTGAAAGTTTTTCAGAGAAATAAATATTAAAAAAAAACATTTATGGGAAATTGGACGTACAGTCAACTCTGCTACAGAGCTCTCTCATAGAGCGCCGTTTTTTTAAAAAATCCTAAATTTTCAAGGTAAAATTACATGTGAGATGTTGTACATAAATATATGCATCAGAAAAAACAAAATATAACATGCGCGCTTGTAAACAAACTCAAAGTAGAGCGGCATTGAAAGTATATGAATGGAAAAATCTTTGATGTGTTGATTTCAATTTACAAATGTATGGGTGCCTAGTCTCTTATAGTGCTGGTTTCTATAATGCGGTCCCTATCTCGGAGCTATAGGAGGGTTGACTCTACTTTTTATAAGAATGATATCACTTGTTCTAATGTCATAAGCAATATAAATTATTCATCATCAGAAAATCTCTTCTCCAAGATGCAAGCTTTGTTGTAACAGTTACCATATCTGAAATGTTGTTAGTTCAAAAATGCAGTGAACTAAGGTAATGTGAATCTTCTGTAACCAGCTAATTAATGAATACTTTATTACTTATAAGATTAACCATTAAGACATTATCCCAGTTTACAAACAGTGCCTGTAATTACTAGCTCATTTTTGAACATTGTCAATAGTCCATTACTATAAAAAAAAAAGTATTGAAATAAAATTAATTAACAGTTTTCACCATTATCACAATTATAAAACGTAGTGTCCATTACGTACAACATTTAAATGGAATTGGATATTTTGATTCTGATGATCATGTTAATGGTAATTTTATTTCTTGTTGCTTTTTTTATTTTTTAATGTCCGCTCCAAATGTGGAGCATGTGGCCTAATGGAGGTATCTCAACAATTTTTTTTTCAAAGAGAACAGCTTTTTTCTCAGTTGCTCAACCTCTCTTTTTTTAGGGATTGAAAGGATTGGGCTCGGACAGGATTCATCATGGTTTTATACAGTGATTATACAAGGGTTTAGGGTCATGCGGGCCTGACTACAGAAATGCGTGTTTTGAGTTAAGGTCAATTTTGGCGATGTAATAATCATATTTATCAGTTGAACAAAGCAATATCTCGTACATACAATCGTTTACAAGATACGGTTGGGTATATCTACAAATGAAGTTATAATGTTAGAAGTACAATACTAAATCACATCATACTTATGTGAACTTAAAACTAGGTTTTAGTAGATCTAATCCCTTGTTTAACAGCAATGGAATCGACAATACAGTGATTAATGCATCTTTGGTTAGGATGTGCTATGGCTAGCCGGTACATCAAATGAACACCCTACTGTTTTTTGTCTGTATCATTAATTTTTTTAGCTCTCTTACCGTATTTAAGATTATTTGTAAAAGAATCAGTATTTCAATTTTATTTGGTCTAGATTCATAATTAGCAATAGTTGTGATTTGTTTATTTCTTTAATATTTAAAAATACATTTACAATTTACAGCCAATGTATAGCTTTTCAAGGACTGAAGAATCAAATTCAGAGAAAAAAATACTTTACCAACAAATGAGGAGCTTGGGATCAAACACACCCAAATCGAGTTTTGAGAAAAAATGTATCTGATTCAAAAGAACAGAATTTATTTTTAATGTTACTAAAAATTTTGTAGACTCCGTGCAATTACGGGTCAAAATATGTCCTTATAATGAAAACTGTCAATTTTTATAAAAAAAGTATGTTTTTCTCTGTTCAAGAAAAAGTGGGTCTGGTCATTTTTAATCCCAAGCTCCTCATATAATTACATAGATAGAAGTACACATGCTCTTATTTAAAATATCTGAATGCTGAAATTAAAAAATCTCCTCTTCTACTCGAATTGATTTTACCTGATACTTGATTGTGCGTACATATTAACTTCCATACAATATTTTATTTTAGTTTTTCATTGATACATATTGTGTAAAAAAAATGTGTGCGGTGTTGAAAATTAGTATGATTTATCAGATTGCTTAACACAGCAGAGTAGGCAACTGCCATCAACATATTCAAAATCAATGCTCAATAAGTGTATCAATGAAATTCTCCTCGATGAATCGACTTTAACTTTTATGCTGAAAATTCTTACAAATATTGTCTATGGTAATATGAAACTAGATCTATTTTATTTGTGATATAAGTCTATTGCTATTCATTTATATGATATAATTGAAAATGATCTGATTCGAGTATTAAATTAAAGATAATGTATTTATGCCTTATGTTTGAAATGTCAAAATTTAAGGACAATAATAATGTATGTATTTTAATTATTTAGGGAAGATGTGCATTTGTAAGTTATGATTCTAATTATATTAAATGATGTCATATGTGTGGAAAAGCTATTTACATCTAGCATTGTTTAATTTATAAGCATGAAGGTTTTGAAATGTGTTATATGCCGTCTTTCTAATGCAAACTAATTTACATTGTAATGTATCTGTAGCGGGGAAGTATATCCTCAGCATAAATATCTCAGCGCGGTATTGGATTTCAACTTATCTATTTTAGAATCCAATTTACCTTATGATTCGGTTTTCATACATGTATAAACCGCCTTTATAAGCAAATTTTCTGAGCATATTCTAATATGATTAAGTAACAAAGTCCTTTTCAACTAAGATTATGAAGGTATCTTGTAGTTTATCTTAAAAGATATTAGATGAAAAGATAAGTATATAGGCCTAGAAAGAGTTCCATAACCTTTCACATTCAGTGCCATAAGCTATGTATAATAATAATTGAGGATTGCAGTTTTATTAAGTTGTAGAATTGACTAGTATTTTTCTATTTTGATAGTTTGAAACTACAGTACACCCCTGCTGGAATTTTTATTCAAATACATTTTTTACACATTTTTACAGACAGAATATTATGTGTAAAATTATAATATGTTCAAGAATATCCCCAAATTATTTTTTGCTTGTAATGAATTTGAAGATAGCACAAAGTTATTTTGAGCAATGTTTTTTCAGAGGTGTAGCAAATGACACCGGGAAATTTTCAATCACATTGTGAATACTATGGAACTTTGATTTATTGTTGTAAGAGCCTCTCAAAAAAATTATGAATGCGGGGAGTTTCCAAGAGCGGGGTTCTACTGTAGACATTGCGTCTTCATCGAAAAAAGAAAATTAAAATTGCAAAATCTTCAGGTAGCTGTTCTGGTTTCTGCAATCTATTTGAAATATTCTGTTAAGAAATCATCATATTCTTTGTAATACATAGCGGCTCATAATAATTATTTTTCTTTGTAAAGATCTTAAGTGACACAATTGTGTTTTTAACCAATAAACGTTCAATAAACGCCTAGGGCGTCAGTGATAAAAATTTAAGAACTTTATCTCATTCACCTGATATTTTTTTGGGGCTTGTGCATTTTAGTGTTTTAACTTGTTATCGTTTGTTCTACTTTGACCCCGGTTGAGAAACGCTGATCTAAAGAACTGAAATTAGTCAGACAATTTTATTAAATCAGGATAGGCATTGACCATATATTACTAACCGCATTTAAGGAATTCCTTTATCGAACTTTGTAAGAGTAATTTAAAAAAAACCTTTTGTAAAATTTATAAATTGTCATTAACGATTTTCTGCCTATTATGGGTTCTGCCTATTTTAGATATAATGCAACAGATGAAGTGCATAGTACAAATCTTCTAATATTTTAATGGAACTCATTTTCTTGTGACACAAAAAATTTTTTTTTCATCCATGACAGAAACAAAACTTGTTAAACAATATTCTCCAAATAGTGTATTATAAATTGAAACTTTATTTGTTGAGTATAATTTCTTTAAGGATTTTTTAATGCAATTTCTACAGTTCATTACAAGTAAGTAAGGTCTCCTGGTAAATTGTAGCTAATGGAGTTATGATCCGGCCGTTTAGTCAGTATTATGTTTTCTCTTGTACTTAATTTTGAAAAAAAGTCTACATTTTTCGTAGTAGAATTGTACCAGTATTTAAATTTCTTGTAAATAATTAGGTAACAATGTTTTACAATTGATCAATAGCTATTTCGGCTTCATGCCATCATCAAAACTATGTTTATAAACCATTACAAGAAACTCATGTAATTACACATAATCCAATAATAACAAACCAGTATATCGTCACCGTACTGGCAGAAGTTACTAAGAATCAAATTGACTGTTAAGTAAACAGCAAATGAAAAATTGAGATTGTGCATACAGTGAATATGAATTGATATAATAAAAATTCAATGATGTATCATTGAAATTTTTTTGAATAGTCAATTAATTAATTTATATAAAGCAATGTATAGCTACAATAAATTAATTTTATTAATTTAATAGTTCTCACATGACATGAAGCGGAAATAGCTGTCAACCAATTCACATAATTCTTGTAGAACTAAATACTTTGATATTTTTACCTTATTATAATGGAGTTCTACCATGTAAATCCCAACGCAATCAATTTCTTATGACCTTCTCTATATTTCTTCTCTTAAAACGAGACTTTATCGGTATATGTCGAGTGGTGTTGTGAATTATTTCATATCATAATGAAGGTCGCAACAGTTGAGTATATTCTGTGTGATTATTTTTAAGTTAAATGAATTGTGATAAAATTGAGTTTGTTAATATTTAATATTGTACTACTCGAGTGATCGTCCAAATGTTGTTTCAAAAAACATATAGCAATAAATTATTGTACAAATTGTTCCACTTTTTTTTCAAGATGCTATTAAACGAAATTTTTATGAACCTATCGTTATCTTTTATTTAAAATTACTTTTTATTTCCATCATAATTTTATCAAGTAACTCATGTGTTTATTTGTTTGTCTATGGACGTTCTTCACTTGCTGTCAAGCAGTAGGGATTGGAATACCAGTATTGCTGAAATTGAGATCCTGGTAAATTAACTGTTTTTTTCAAGGCAATACCATAATGCAGTACAATTAGTAATAGTAAATGACATTTCACCCAACAAGCATTGAATCTGAGGGCTTTTTTCTGCAGCCGGACTCATTTGCATGAAGATTCGATCGAAATTAGATTTCATATTTTTTCGAAAATAATGATGTTATTTATTGTAAAATTGGTTTATTAGTCTAGTATGCAATGCGTATAAACCTGTTTTGTAATAACTGTATTAACCCTTCAAACTATAAAAAAAAAAATACATAAAAGCATTAAAACTGGATAAAATTTTATTACTGATTAAAATTTTCATTGAAACTCCAGATGCTATAACAACTGAAATACATATAGCCTAATGAACTGCAACTGACATTTTGAGGCTTGCCAAGATTAAAATCTTAAAATACAGGAAAGAAAACGTTAAATGATAGTTTTCATTGTTTAATATTTATTTTCTTTCAACAATTTATACAAAAGCTTTTCTCACATAACGTTTGAAATTGTGAGGCCATGGCAGCCGACTTCCTATGGCTTAAATCGCTTTAGAACAGTTTATTATTTACATGTTGTCTATTCATACCATTAAATAAATAATGCACCGTAAATTGAAAAATACAAAATTACCACATCATACGGCTTAATACCATTCAAGTAAAAGTAGACATAATTATAGGTCTCAATGTTCTTCTCTACGATATATTTCATCAACATTTCAAAACAAAATAACCATTAATATTTTGGATTCCTATGGCTCAGCATGTGCAATTTAAAATGCTTGGTAGTTTTATAGACAACTTTGCACACTTTACATGTAAATGATTTACTTCTATGATGAACTATGGTGTGTTCTTTCAGCTGACTTCGACGTTTACATTTAAAATCGCATTTCTCGCACGAGAATCGCATTACGTCATCGTGAACTGTATTGTGATATTTCAAATATTGTTTTTTTTTAAAGAGTGCATTGCAAACTTTGCAAGCAAAGTGTTTCTCTTCACTGTGAGTGAGAGTGTGCTTATTGAGATATCTCGCTGACTTGAATTTGGCGTTGCAAATTTTACAAATGAAATTGTCGGTGTGGCTTGATCTATGCATGGCTAAAAGAGATTGATCGCTACTCCTAAAAGTGCATTTATCACAACAATATGGCAAAATTCCATTGTGTTTCATTTTATGGTATACTAACGACACGTGTCTAACGCATGTAAACTTACACAAATCACAAGTGTAAAGTCCTCTCCCTATGTGTTGACGGACATGACGTCGCAGAATTTGTTTGTTTACAGTTCTGTATTGACACGTGTCGCATTCAAAATACGGCTTATCGAGGTCTACACGATTTTGGCGTGCTATGAATTTTTCTTTGCATTTGGTCGCCATCAGATGTCTCGTAAGATTCATTTGACTTACGAATTTACTTTTGCAATACTTGCAGCCGGCTTGAGGATGCGTTTTCATGTGGCTGTTGAACTCTTTGTAAGTCGTCAATTTTATTAAGCAAACATCGCAATGGTATTCTTTGTGTTTCACTTTATGAGCTATCAAGGACTCCGGATATTTGCATCTGTAATAGCACCGATCGCAATTGAGATATGTATCTTTGTGACAGAGAAAAATATGCTCGGTCACGTCGTGTTGATAATTACTGGAGAAATTGCAGAAATCGCATTTGGTGTTCGAATGGCATTTAGAATGTAGCTCTAAAATAGGCTTCGAATCGGATCTATAGATACACACTTTACAAAAAAATATCTGTCCCGAATGAAATGATATTTGATGTTCTGTTAAATCCTCCAAATTCATGAACTCGGATTCACACAACTTGCAGGAATATATTCTTGCAGACTTTCCAATTCTATTCTTAATTGAAACACAATGTCCTATGTCAGATAATGGTATATTTTTGTCAATGTCCTGTCCAATACCCTGTCTATTAGTATTCGGACTGGAAATCACATTTTCTTTTTCTAAACATAGTTGATCTTTTTCATTATTATCAATATATCCAGTTTCGTCAGTTTCAATTTTGATATTTGGAAAACCATATTTAACATCATCAAGAATAACCTCTATCGTAGTAACGTTTTTACTGTCCTCTTCTTCATTGATGATTTCTTCTTTGATATTTGAAAAACCATTACTCCTGGAACTTGTACACGGTAGTTGTTTTTGGGTGTATTTTTTTACTTCATTTTTAATATTTAATTCTTCGGTCGATATGTCATCACAGCCAATTTCTTTTTTTATTCTTCGGACATCTATTTTTGTTTCTATCTGACTGTCATAGTAGGTTTTATATACTTTATTAATATAGATGTCATTGCTAGACCAAAATTCATCTATGTATTCACTCTCATCGCATATGCGGGGCCTTCTCTTATTTCCTTTAAGATAATCTGTAATTCCAATATCTAAACCTACGATTTCAGATGATAAACTTTCAACCGGAGGTGCTGCATTATGAACAGTTGATACATGATGATCTAAATATGTTGACCAATTAGATTTGTAATTGCATAATTTACAAGAGAAAGAAGTTTTAGTATGATGAAGTAGCTTATGATTGTCCAAATCATTTTGGTTTTTACCTCTGAAATAGCACAGATTGCAAGAAATCATATTTTGTTTGCGTTCCATTCTCTAAGATTATTTTCCTACGTTCCAGGCTAAGTCAGTAATCAAGTGTATAAAATCTAAAAGAGAGAGAGATTCATATTAATAAGACAATAAATAAACACAGACGGAGGGGTGGCAAGTATCACAACGATCAATGTCAGTGCAGTTTGATTAATCAAAATTGTGAGGCTTTGTCGATTGGTTCATGTGACTCATATAACTGAACGAGAACCAACAATTTTTCAATATGATAGTGCTCAGAGTACTACTTGTCAATGGAAGTGATGACCCATACACAAATATCTAGTGATGTTTTTAATGCATGATCCTTTTTTCTACTAATTTCTCAAAAAAGTCTGTGCAATTCATTCACAACTAGTCATAAAATGGAAAAATAGTTCCTATTAGAATACTCGATTGCTTTTGGTTATTCATATTATCAACTGAGTAACTAAGCAAATGTTAAAATACTAGAGTTAGGAAAAAAATGCAGGCATCATTGTATAGTAATTATGGAGAAATTAAGTTCTTTAAATAAAAGATTCGATTTTGCATTATTGCTGAATGTTTTTTCACGATATGTCTAGGATAAATATGCTTTATTACAAGCTACTCTTTTACCTCTTTTTCTACTTGAAAGTAAATTAAATATCGCTAATACGAATTATAAATATTATATATAACACTTGACAGTTTGGAGCTGCTATATCCGTATCACTGTCATGTAACGCATTTTGTGGCACTGTGAACATGAATTATTTAGAAGAATACAACATTAAGCCATTGTTACGAATGCAAATGACACGATGAGGCACATAACAGAACAAAAATGGGTTGCCAATTATATTTATACTGCCTTATATCGTTTATTAATAAGGCTGTTGATACTGGAAACAAAATTATGTCGCGGGAACCACATTATACTGTTAAATAAATGAAATTTAACTAAATAATTATATTATTTCACTCACTGAATTTTAAAAAGCCTTCTCAATGGTTAATTCGTTCATTGGTAATTTTGAACAAATTATTTGACGGTCTGTTTATACAAAATATGTAGACAGATTACTGACAGTTCCGCATTTGTATTATTGTTAGTATATTGTCTCTGATTATAGTGATGATCATAGTATGTTTTCATAGTATAGATAGGTACGCCAGCTGACAGAACCATAGTCTAACACAGGGGTATTAAACTTTCCACAACCTTCTGAAGCATTCTAATTTATAATATTCTTCAAACTATCTGATGCATTGTTTTTAAACTTTGATAACCTACTTAAGGTCCATCTTAACATTTTTTTACTTACCGTGACCTTAGAACAACAAGGTATTTGGCTTTTAGACCAAGCTGAGATATTGAGCTCTTATGTTTTGAATATGAATAAAATCTAAGCCAATCATGGGGAACCTGTGGCCTTTTGAACTGATCAGCCAATTCTGGCTTTTTTGTAAATTCGTAAATTCTTGAGATTTTGGATTCGAAAATTTTTGGAAGAGCTAAAAAAAAGTTCCTGCGCTGGTAATTTGGGCAAATCCGTAAATTATTGAGTATTCGGATGTCTAGATCCTTGGGAGACCTAAAAAAAGGGTCTCACGATGGTACTTTTAGGAAATCAGCAAATTTCTGGGCTTTACAAATTGGCATGAAATGGCCAACGATTCCCTAGTCAACGTTTACTGTGGCTTTATGTTGAATCAGAAAAACTAATGCGGCCTTTTGAGAAGTAGAGGTAACAAATCACCTTTTTCAATAATTTTATGATTAATATTCACAATTTCTATAAAACTACACACATAATAATTTGATAAAATGAGAGCAGCAGGGTTCTATTGCATCAAAAAAATTTGTTGATATGAAAATGTTTTGTTACAAAGATATAAGTTATTTAGGTCAGTTTCTTATTCGCTAAACGGTCAGTAAACATTAAAGAAATTTTAAATTATTAATAAATAAAACGGTCAGTTAATAATAATAAATGATCACTAAAAAAATCATTTTGATCAAGTCTTTATTGGAAAATGGTAATTATTTTTTTAAAAAGATTAATAGATATTTATAAACGGGTTAGTAGTGGTAAGATGATTTGGCTCTACTACTGACCATTTATTTTATTTTATGATCAAACTTACTTCAATACCGACCCCCCGTTAAATACAGGCAAATTAATTACCATTTTCAAATAAAACCTTGACCAAAATGATTTTTTTTACATTTAATTTATATTTTTTACTGATCATTTATTGTTTTTAATTTACCGTTTTATTTATTAATAATTGCCAATTTATTTAATATTTATTAACCGTTTATCGAATTAGAAACTGACCAAATAATTAGTTGCCTATCTCTTATAACTGGTATACTTATTTATTTTCACATATGCCACACTAAAATCTTTGAATGAAGTGTGAAAGTCACTGAATATTTTGGAAAGGATTATCTGTATTTCAATAATTGAGATGTATATGGGGTATGAATTACTTTATTTAGTGCACATATATATAATAAGAGAGGCCATTAAATAATCATTACGATTTTTACATTTTATCCTAACCAAATAATTGCTGAGTAATATAACTTGCTGGCTATACCAAGGATTTCAAAATTGGAACAAATGTTTACAATATTATGAAATAATGATGAATTGTATCAGTATCTAAAGTAAACAGATAAATATTGACGATAGTTTTTAATGATTGTGTAAAATGAAATTAAAGAGTTCCATTCTTTTTTTATCCATCATCATAATCTGGCGTTTTCTGTCAACTTGCCAAATGTCATTGCTTTGTTTTTCGGAACGACGTCACATATGAAACAATTTCGCCGTAATATTTTAAATACTTTCCTAATACTTTGTATCTAACGTTCATTATAGCGGCAAATGTAATAATCGATAAATCATTTGACATAACCTTCTTTACTATATCTTGGTATCCATAGGAAATTGGTATCAACAAATTGGAAGATCGATGTAGTCACTCTGTACATTTATTTGAAAAATGTCATTGAGATTTCAATAAAATAAGAATCCTCTTGACCAACTCGCAAGCAATTCGCACAGTCATTTATAAATATATTCAATAGAGAAATCTGAAGTGCTTTTTTACTAACTGTGCTGACAACTTTGAACCATTAAATTTTGTTTTACAGATTTGAATAAATATTGAACCAGGGCGTCTTTGGCGAAGAGTGTTAAGGAGAATATTAGGTATGCATAGAAACTATTATTTACGAAACAGTGGTAACAATATTAGTCACTTTTTTGTTGCTAATTTAGTACAATTAATGTCCATTCATTTTCTAACTCAGCGAAGTAAACGGGTATAAAGTGTGTTGCTTTGGCTTTTACAGTGAGTTTTTATATCTTTGATCATATTTTGTTTGTAAATGATCTTCCAAACATACATGTCATAAAATTTGTATAAATATTTGTATATACCATAACTTGTTGTAATGAGTGAAAATTGATTTTTTAGATTAATAAATAAAGTTAATCACTTTTAGGGTGTTCACTGTCAATACTTGGTGGAAAGGCATTATATTAATAAAAAATATATTCCTTTGTACTTCATTCCACTTTATTTAATAGGTCAGGACCGGCTCATTGTGAGCATTGTCAACTGATCAGTTGACAATGCTCGCAATGAGCAAAACCGGTCCTGAACTATTAAATAAAGTGGAATGAAGTTCAAAGAAATATTGTGTTTTTATTAAAATAAAGTTAAGAATCTTTCTTATTAGCCAGTATCATACAGATTTAATTTTATCGGTGTGCATTCAATTAACGAACATAGTCTTAACTCACACTAATATACGTTTGTGTACACTAGGCTTGAAATTACGATCCCTTTATACCACTTCAATATACGATAAAATAACATACTGAAGAGTCGAAAAGGTGATATTGATTACATAATAAGATCGATAAAAACATCCTTTCTTTAAATGGTTTGGATAAGATATTTGTATTGATGGTTAGTTGGTTGACGTCGCTTTTTGAAAGGTAAATGATAAAACAACGCCTTTTGCAGATTTTTATTATTGTTTCAATTAAAAATTTGAATAAATCTGTCTTTTTAATGAGAGAGTAATAAAAATAAAAGGATGTAGTCAGACAAAACTAGTAGTTAGCTGATCTGATCGCTTTCGTTACACTCTGTTTTTAAGATCTGATGGGTGGCAGAAAATTTTGACTATATAGAGATTTATGCTTTCAAACGAAAATCCATTAATCTACTCATTAATCTGTCCGCACAAATTCGTTTTTTTTTTAATCAAATCATGTTGACCAATATATTCATATATCCCTCTAACTCCAGCTTTTCACTTCAACTTTAAACTTCAGCTTTTTAACTCGATGGTTGCCACATACGAGATATCTCGTGAATTTTTTCGTGCTCAACAGGCCAAATACGAGTTATCTCGTCAATAACTAATTAAATTAATAGTTGCAAATTATAGCCGGCCTGCTAGGTAATTACTATTAATTATTTACGGCAACGAAAAAGTTAATAGAATTATGAATAAATATTTTACTTTATGTGATATAAACGAAAAATGGAACTTTCAATTTCTCATCTTTGCCTCGTTCCTTTGAGGCTGTAGAAAGATTGATATATGTTTGATTGAACCATATCTTAGATTGAAATATTCTGCTTTTTTTAGAAGTAGCACATGCGAGAAAAGTGATCTATATCTGGGGAGATGTCGTTGAAGCCAAAAAATGTTGATTTCCAACAGACATGGCTGGCATTGAAGGAGACGGTGAGTGACGAGCTTATTTTTCAACAAACTTTTTTATTATTGTGGTTAGTGAATAATTATTTCAAAAAGAAAATATTTTTTTTCAATCATATAACATATTTAAAAGTGTAAATGTAAAGTAAAATAATTCATTATTACTTTGAAATGATTTTCTAGAAGCTATTATTTTTAATTCAGGCTTATTTTTTGTTTGTTTTCATCTGTGGGTGTGTGACGATCTACTGATGTTGATTCCAGACAGGGAACCTACCCGAAATGGAATATTACGCTCAATATTATATAGCTACCGATTTGTTTACAAATATGTACTTTATTTGCAACAAACAATGAAAATAATGTGACTGACATCTGAAGACATGACAATAATTTAATATAAAAATATGAGAATGGCAATATATAATAAATGACAAAATACTTTGCCGTACCAGTATGGCGATAGTTTTCAAAGGGTTAATAAAAACTCATTAATTTTTTTTTCAAAAGATTGAAATTTTCAACTTATGTTTTGTCTACTATTTGCGACTAGTGGGCGGAATTCAACTCTTATATCGAGACACTTCTTTATTGATGTATTGATATATAAATTGATTCAATATTCATCACTTAATCTTTATATTTAATAATGTACTGACATACTGGCATGTTTTAATATTGGTGTCATACTGGTGTTAGGTTCACGGAGTAGTGACATTGGGCAACGTGAATCGTTCCCAATGGAACAGCTGTTTCTCGGACGTTTATTCGCTTTGCGTGGCCCATCCTGAACCTCAAGCCGAACAACTCTATTCGAACACCAGGCTATACCTAGAAGCACACGTCGCTGGCCTGCAAGAGAGAGTATCGGGAGGCGATGATGACCAAGATGAAGATTTACTGCAAAGGTAAATAGATCAAAAATAGTCTGATAAAAACAGGTGATCAATGGAATACAGCCGGTATTCACAAGACATGTATTTTGTCTGTTAATCCAATATTTGAAAAGTTTGATTCACAAATCATGAAATAAACCCCACTCCTCATTTTGGTCAATGTCGTTGGCATCTGTGAAGGATCTTACGGGTTCAAGTTCCAGTACGAAGAGTATTTTTTCAATTGATTTATCTTTGAATGCAATGTTTGTTTATTATGTCTAAAAAATCCCTTCTATCCATTTAATCGTTAAATAACGGGGCGTAGTGAAAGCGATTGGCTAGCCGCTACTCCTGTGTTAGCCGTATCCTATCTATCCCATTCACGTTTGTACAATAATTCTTAACTTCACCTTGAAATCCCTAGTCATAATTTATATTTGACAATATTTGTACACTAGTTATTTGTTAATTAATGTGTTGAAATGCGATTTTTGCAGATATTATGATGCCTGGAATCAGTACAGTCAGGGAGTCCAATACCTCAACAGTCTTTATTTATACCTTAACCAACAGCATATTAAAAAACAAAAGGTAATTACATAAGTTTATATTAATATTAAGCGTTGTTAGGCATTTTTATGTTATTATTTCTGAAGGGATTGCTAACAGATATTTGACATGCCGAGAATTTTGTTTGCACATTGACCGTAATTATTTTTATGGACACCTACATCTCTCACAGTCATGACATTGTAATTGCAATATTGAGATTGCAAAATTCTGCTTTTATTAAGCGACACAATGAAGGTTATGTTTGTTTATAACAGTTTTGGTAAGTGGTCATCTCTTCAAAGATTGTATGTTCGGTAGGAATGACTGTTTGTTTGTTTTTACGTACCAAAATTGTGTTGTAGAAAATGAAAATTGTATTTTTCATACTTTAAATAAAATACCAAATTTGTGCTGAAACTCTGTTAATTTTCATTGCCGGTTATGTGTAGCTCATGAATTTTAATTTTTCTTTTAAAAATAACAGTTTAAATATACTTGCGTATTTTAAATAGATAGAAAACAGTCCAAATGATACTATCTCCATGTTTGAGATAATGAAGTTTTGACAAAAATATGTGGAAAGATTCAGGTTACAGCACTGTGAGTTTAACTTATCATATAATTAACATGAATATTCTTTGATCGCAGGTGTCCGAGGCGGATATAATCTATGGTTACGCCAGCGGAGTATGTTTGGAGATGCTGGAAGTGGGAGAGCTCGGTCTCCTCAGTTGGGAAAGAGGTTTAGTCCGTCCGCTGCGGCAGCGATTGGTCGAGAGAATTCTCGCCGGAGTCCAAGCCGCCCGAGACAACCTGCCACACAAAGCCCACGTCTTGAGGGCTGTGATTCACAGCTTTGTAGAGGTAAAATATTTATGAAGTAAACATTGAATGGCAAAGCAAAGCATGTCAATTCTTTCCTATTGCTTGGACTTTTAATAATGTTATCAAGAATGAATTCGATAATGAATAAATATTTATTTTAGGTTGTTTCATACTGAAACATATAATAAGTGTTGCTTTGTGAAACGCACACGAGTGAGTTGAGTCAAACAATGTGTGATTAGTTTATCAATTAGAAGCTCTATTGTGTTTACTTTATATTTTAAACTGATGTTTCTGAACTAGGTGCAAGCTTATCGCAAAAAACAACCATTAGCCTTATATATGGAATTGGCCGAGGAGCCGATTCTTGAAGCAGCTGGTGATCACTGCAGGAAATTAGCGGCTTCGTTATTGCAGCGGTGCGATGTTTCTAATTATATGCGGGAGGTGTTAGTTGGTGAGTTATCGTTTTATCGACTACTTCTTTTTCATTCCTTGTTTATTAACCACTATTGGGAACTATGTTATACAATAAAGTACCCGCTTTATTTATTCAGAAAATATTTAATCATTTTTCAAGAATTCATTTAAACCCTTATTAGTAAGTAACTAATCATACTATACATTAGGTGGCATTGCCACTAGGGCATCCAATCCCGGGATCTCGTTCAATTTTCTGATCCCGAAATCCCGGGATTGACATGGTCGCGATCCCGGGATTTCAGGATTGAGAAATTTTGAGAAAATCCCGAAAATTGACACAAAATTTACAAATTGTAGATTTCAAATTCGTCGGTGAGCTAAAAAAAACGAGTTTCTGTGACAAGCCGGGGAAAAAGTATACCAAATTGAGGATTTCAAATTCCTCAGTGAGCTAATCCCAATCCTGGGATTGGATGCCCTAATTGCTACGTGTCAACATTCTCTCAATTCAATTTTTCTGTCTGTCCATCGTCCATCATGTGGTGCAGTGTTATGTCGTGCGTACCAAATGACAAGCAGAAAATAAATTAAGACAAATATATCTATTGTAATGTTAAGAGCTTAACGACCGCACGTTTCTTTTTATAGAATTTCACCTGGCAGCCGGGCAATTTTGCGAAAAATTCCCAAAAATTGTTATTTTACTAAATTCACTATAATTTGTAAACCAATTGAGATATCTTTACCAAAGTTAATTTTTTTAGCTTCCAGATACTTCGCCTATACGCATATATGAGTCCGCTGGCCAGCAACCTTTGGTTTTCAAAGACTCAAATACGCGTCCTCGGTCGTTAAGCTGTTAAATGCATAAACAGTGTAATATCGAGTTTTTAGTGTCAAAATGTTGTAACTACTAAATTAATGTTGATTCCTGTGAGATCTAAATTTTTTTCAAATTAAATGATAATTTTAAATAAGTATCTTGTGTGACTTGATGTTTTTTTTCCAGCAATAAATATTATAATTTTGGCTATTTAAAATATTATGTATACAACAGTATTCTCAACTCATTTTTCACATTACTGCAGTTTTAAAATTTTGACACCAAGTCCTCGATCATTAATAATAAAAACTCCAATAAACCTTATTTCGAATCAAAATAATTCACGAATAATAAGGGTTTGTATGAATTAATGTTAATATTATATTTGTTGTAAAATTAATAATTTTATTATAGGGCTTGAGCAAGAAATGAGTAGGGGCAATCAATTTCTACACCCTTCATCGTTGAGTAAATTAAGAAGCGTATATGAAAAACACATGGTAAGCTTAATGTATTTCTGAAATTCTACTTGGTATTTAAATAATGCATTTTTTACCATATTTAAATCTAATGTAGAGAAAACGAACTCATTTTGGACCTCTCGTATAAGAGAGAACTTAAACTGTAGACAAATTGACTGTTAAGCATGTACATATCTTAAAATACTTAATAACAATTGAACAAAATAACCCCAGGGCCGTTGGAAATTCACAAAAAACAACACTAGCATATCCCATCAGGTTAGTACTATTACGAAATTCGTACGGCTAGGTCGTTTTGGGTGCATTACATCAACGCTGATGTATTTTAAGTAAATGTCTTAATGATGATAACTGATTCAATTCAGTTGCTCACTTGTTACTAGTAGCTCTCTCTATGGTCTCGTTTCCACGATTCAATGTAGGGCAGGGCGTGCTTGGAACTTTATTCACGCATACATGTACCCATAACTGAAAAATGAATTCATTTATGTTTCTATATTGGTGATTCCAAATTGTGACACCCCAAACGAGTGCATGTAAACCTAACACTCGGCTACGAGATTGAGTTTTTATTTATTCTAATTGACATCTGGTTGAAACATAATTACATTTCTCGACAACAATGATTCAATATATAATTGTGTTTTTATCCATGTAGGTGGCAGAGCATTTAAGTTTCCTTCACGCCGAATCATCAGCCATGGTCATCGAAGAGAGAGCCGCCGATCTTAGAAATGTTTACAGCCTTTTGAAAAGTATACCGAGCGCGATGAGGCCGTTGTTAGACATCACATTTGATCATATAAAGGTAAAGTATTATCTATTTCCATTAATTTTGGGCATTAGAAAAGCACAAATGAAAAATTAACGTTGTATGTTTACTTTGATATACATATTATTATAAATTATTAAATATGAAATCTTTTTTATTTGGGTTATGTATAATTTCATTTACAATAAGAATGAATCAGATATCAGAATACCACACCCATTCTCAAATTGTAGCATGTGGGCTGATAATTTAATATCCCAACATATAGAACTGATTGGATATTCAATATTTCTTTTAAAACAGTGAGCATAGTCAGATGAGGTTAGGACAGGAAGAGTAGTAAACTAATCATTATTGCTATGCCCACAGACATCCATGCCCTTACATGAATCTGTAAATCTGTTAAAAAATAAATTTCAAAAATGCGTCCGATCTGCGACTCTAACCCATATAAACTTACCCCCACTCGTATGCAGGAAGGCCAATATCATTCTTCTTCTTCTTTGACCATATTCGCACCCTATGTGGAGCATATGGTCGTCACAGGCACCTCAGCGTTTCCCTGTCTCCCGCTAATTGCTTCCTCCCGTGAAATGCCAGCATCCCTCAGTTCCGCTGAGTACATCCTATGAATAGTATCCGATTGTCGTCTAGGACGTCAGAATCTCACCGGTCGGAACAAGAGGTAGGCAAGATTAAGACTTTCCATTGACCTAGCCAGTCTCAACGTCTCTCCCTAACCACTGGCGTGACAGGGACCTGTCTTGTATGTTTCCTAATCAACATTCTACATACAACAATATTTTTAATAAAGATTAATATTGTTATTTTTTTTGTAGGAACAAGGACTCCGTGCGATGTCAGATTTGAAAGGAGAGAGTGCCCATAACCAATTTGTTGAGCAGATGCTCACCATACACACCAAATACAGGGATCTTTTTGCTCAGGTAATCAGCCAACAAAGATGTGACTACAAGATTCCACCCATCCATATTCTATATTAATTCCTTACTCCATTTTTATTTTTTACAAATCATATTTGATAACTTTTAGTGAAAAATATTATTTTATTACTTTTCCTACTCTTATTGAAAATGTTTTATATATTATAACAAGTATGTATTCATTTTTGTTCATGTCACTTGCAGTTCCTATGTGCATTGCTAAAAACGTGTTACATTAGAAATGCTGCACGTGTTATTGAAAAGCGTGTTTAGTGAATTTTCATTATTATTTTCAAAGACCAATTTCCAATTCGAACGTATAGCTTTGTAAGATCATGTGTCGAAATGTCATTCTATAAAGTAAATCAAACATAAATGGATTTTTAACCTTTTCATTGCGGATGACTATTGCACAAGTCATGAACACTGCACGGAAATTTGAACTTCACATTGAAACTGTTTTATGAATGCATATTTGAAAATATAGCCAGAGCTACAGGAATTGTTATTTTTTAATGGATATTAATGGTGTCAATTGAAAATTTTGATAGCAAAAATCCAGTATTTGAAACCACTATTAAAATTATGGTGACTTCTAAAAATCATTAATAGATATGTGTAATCCATATGCAAGAAAAAGTAATGATATTAAAAAGTTAAAAGACAATACAACACTTGGTTGTAACCGTGCGGTGATACTTCTCCGCACGGTGTGTTAGGATTGTTATGTTGAACTTGTCGATTTGTTGGAAAAGTGACATGCTTTTAAATTTTGCTACTTAATAATTTTTACAGGTGTTTGACAGTGATCAAGCGTTCTTGGGAGCTCTAGACAAAGCATGTAGCGCGGTCATAAATGCCAGACACAATGACATGCCGTGTAAGAGTCCGGAACTTCTTGCAAGGTATAACATTTACTATCTATAATTATTCTCAGGAATCAGTTATTAGCTACCATGTGTGTGCACACTTTTTGTGGTTTTATTCTGAGCTATGAATTTTTTATATGAATAGTCAAAATAATGATCAAAAAATATTGATTGTACGAGAATTATAAAATAACCATTTTTTTATATCCATGTCCACTCTCCATGTAGATCATATGGACGGACCCTGAACGAAGCGTCTCAGCAGAAGTTATTTTATGCTGCTTGTCAATTAGTCGCTCAACCTCTTTTTTGGAGAGATTTAAATCTAAATACTTTCCTATTTTAACCTTATGCATTTATTTAAAAAACTGATAATTAGCAATCGCACACATTACCCACTTGTGTTTTCCAGATACTGTGATGGCTTGCTAAAGAAGAGTTCTAGAGGAGTATCTGAATCTGAGGCGGAAGAGCGCTTGGCGTCTTCAATTGTCATCTTCAAGTATATTGATGACAAAGATGTGTTTCAAAAGTTCTACGCCCGCTTAATGGCGAAGAGATTGATCCATCAACAGAGCCACAGCATGGATCAGGAGGAGGCTATGATCAATAGGCTTAAATTGGTAATAAAAATAATTGTTTCTTGCTATCAAAGTATAAATTTAAAGGGAGAACGCCTGCAGTCTCTTCAACAGTTGTAACTTGTTAACAGTTAAAACCGTCATCAAAGTCTTATTTCTTGAAAACTCAGCTGATTATTAAAAAAATTTCCCAAGTAAATTTTTCTTTTCACTATGATGTGTAAAATAATAAGACAGGATACTATTAATATTTTACAATAATGAAAAAACAATAATAAAATATAATCATTTATTTCATATTATAAAAATAGATAAATCTTAGTTTCCCGAAAAAAACCGAAAAAAGAATTTTTAATTTAATGTCTCACCGCCGAGAATTGACAAAAGTTTTCATGTGATTGGCAAACTTTTAACCGTTGTTTGACTGTTTTTAGGCTTGCGGTTACGAGTTCACGAATAAACTGCTACGAATGTTTACCGATATCAACCTATCGGGTGACCTCAATTCAAAGTTTGTCGATTTCTTGAAAGCGCAAGGGGCCGATCCTGGTATGGGTTTTAGTATACACGTAAGTTCAATATATTCTACTCATTTATTACAATGAACTATAAATTAAAAATTCATTTTTATACATACATAAAGCCTAATGAAAACTTATAATTTATAATCTTTATTTATTTTCACCGTGATAGAGAAAACTGTTTTTGAAATTTGTGTGGAATATGTCTATCCGACACTAAGGTGACGACATGTGAAAACTATTTTTATTAATATAATTCTTCCATATTTTATTGCCATGATCGACCCGATGTATAATATTATTTGAACACGAGTCTTCTGTGAAAATCTATGATGATTTTGATTGTCAGTCAGTGTGAAAGATTGAAATTTTCAAAAGAAAACAACATTAAAAATATCAATATTCACCAAAAATATTTCATATTATTCAATGTGTATTGAGATAGTGTTTTGTAATGTCGGCAGGTATTGCAGGCTGGAGCGTGGCCACTTAGCGCTGCCCAAGGTGGCGCAAATAGTGCTCTGCCGCCACAACTAGAAAGACCCATCCAACTCTTTGAAAAGTATTACCACAATGCGTTCAGCGGGAGAAAACTTAGTTGGCTGCATCATCTGTGCATGGGTAACGTTGAAATTTTTGAAGACTATTTACTGCAATAAATTTTTTGAACCCTACGGTCCGAAATAGGAATTTACAGGCAAAATTTTAGACATGAATTACTTTTTTACGCTTCAGAATGCACCCTGTAAAATGAGTGTTGACGGGTACAATGTTAAATAATATTAATAAGATGCACTAAGTTAATGAATTACACTAAGGTGGGTCTGTTTAAAAAATATAATATCCAATACGGGGACTTGAAATGATGACTGTGTCAGACTCTAGTGTTGTTTTTTTTTTATTACAGGTGAATTAAAGTTATGTTACCTGCGACGGGCTTATTATGTCACCATGCAAACGGCGCAGATGTCTGTTGTCTTGGAATTTGAAAGAGCCGACTGTCGAACGGGATCAGAACTCGCCAAGGCTACCCGATTACCACACGACGCACTCTCTAGGCATATTGCAGCTCTAGCGGAAGCGAAACTTCTCATCACAGAAGGAGACCTCACCGGTGAGAACCTAACCTAATCCGTATTGTTATCTTCACTAATAGTTCTAGTTGACCTACGTGCATAATGCAAGATTGTGTTAGCAGTATAAATGATAAATCTAAATATCAATATTCTTCCTGCCTGCATTGAGATACCGTTGACAGATTGCTAATAATAAATTTTTGCTACCAGGTCAATGGCATTCACCTATATCATCATATAATTCTTTTTTGGCGCTATTGATCCTAATCATTTTTTAACATCCTTTAAATTGACAGGCTAAATCAGGCTTAAAAATGACAGGCAGGTCACATAACACAAAAAGTCAGAATTCAAACAAAAATACACTATTAGAATTTATTTATACACCCGTTACACACATATTACATTTTTCTGTCAATCCAATTTTCTTATAAAATTTAAAATTGATGCTTGTTTCATTGTTTTCACTTTTATTTTTGACAATATTTTTGCTCAGTATGCTCGAGAAGTAACTCGTTATAAAAGTGAATAAATGTATCGAGAAAACCATAAACTTTTATGGCAACGAATGTTCCCTCATTACATCCGAGATCTCGCTATTTCCGTGATCGTAATAACCAAGTTCGACTGTATAAATAAATAATATGTTTTGACTTAATTTTATATCTGCAGACCCTGAGAGTGTAATCCGCCTGAACTTAGAATTCACAAGCAAGAGAACGAAAGTTCGCGTCACGGGCGGAGGCAGCGGCGGAGGAGGAAGTGCAGGCGGTAACAGTGCCCGGGAGGAAGCCGAAAGGACAGCGGCCTCCGTCGACGAAGACAGAAAAATGTACCTTCAAGCTGCCGTCGTCAGAATAATGAAAGCTAGAAAGGTATTTATTTATCCAACGATCTCAACGGCGCATAAAATAGTGAAGTGACGGTATTTCATATATCGTCGCCTCGGCGGGGAATGATCGTATTCCGCATTTGTTAATTACTTATATATGGGTTCATGAAAATATTCAGTCTTTCTTGAGAACACAGGTGTTCTTAACCATAAATTCTTCATTATAATCCAGTCCTTTCACAATCAACCAGTGGCGGTTCTAGGTACTGGGCTAGGTGGGCTAAGCCCGACCTGCATTTTCCACCCAAAACATTAGATGGCTGAATAAAAATCAACAGCAATTCGGCCGCTGAACAAAATAAATACATTTATAAACGTAACTTACCTTTCCCAAATGAATATAATATCTTTGTTTTAATTTTCCTCTGTCAATATAAGACAATGTTACGTCTACCTACAATCATATTCTCGATTGTGTTTTGTATTACAATTTTAAACTGAGCAGGCATAAAAAAACAATAACCCTATAAATACTTCACAGGGAACAGGAACGTTACGTCACTGGCAACACCACTCAGGGGCTAGCGGCCGTTAAGTCCGTAACCACAGACAATATTATGACATATTTCTTTACATTGGGGCGCAATCAAGCACGATTAGATTTTTTTTGTATTTGTATGTACGGAAACGTCATCAAACACAAAGAATAGTGTTTCAATCTGTCAAGTTTCTGTTGATCGTTGGGGGCTGATCTGATTCAGCCCATTACGCATACTTATGCATTGAAACACAAAACCAATATCGTTGTATTGTATGAAAGTGACAGGTATTGACTTTCAGTGACAGCAAGTGACAGTTCTATACTGCTTTTAGTAGGTACTTGTTATTTCACTTTGAAAGAGACGAATTTAAGGATTCCGTGTTATTATTCTATTATTTCTTAGTTACATTAGCATTGATTTTATTATATAAAAATTTATGCATTGCAGTAGTATCGTAATATTTGTTAATTTGCTTGTAGATTAATGTATAAAGTGAAGTGGAAATATGCTTTTCTCTAGCCCACCCAAGATTTCAGGTCAGGAACCGCCACTGCAATCAACAATCAAATGAACAACACCTGCTTATTGTTATGAAGGTCATCAGCTCTATAAGCTGCACAGATCTTTTTGCGATCGTATTAAGTGTGATAGATCCTTCAGAAAATCACTATCTTTCAAATCATTTTAGGTTAAAATTATTACTTTCTTCTTTTCACCGCTGTAAAACTTAGTGTTTTAAATATATAGATTGGTTAAATAAAAACGTTTTTGAAATTCGTGTAATATATGTCGCTTCACCACCGATAAGGGGACTTTGGTTATGGATCTCAAAGCTAAAAATTATGAATCTTCCAAGCTCAAAAAGAAAATGTTTTTACTGAGAAATTTGACATTTCAGAAAAAAACTTTGAGAATACATTAACTCTCGCGGCTCGGAGACTAGAAAAATACTTCTTGGTCGATGGGGGTCTTTTAGGGACCCCAGTGGTTTCCTCATTATTGGCCTTATTCTTATGAATTTCAAAAAAATAAATAGTCCAAGGGCTTTAAAATATCTCTCTGCATCATTCCTCATACATTTTTTTATAAAAATCTGTGGTTTTTTAATAAATAATCATATTTTAAGTTGCGCGTAAAATATACGTGGTTTCAGTGCAAATATCAATGTGCTACTGGCGCACTTTGCTTAGCGGCGTTCAGCCTATTATCTTACGAACGATCGCTGATAAGCGTGCGCTTATTTCTTATCTTATCGTATTTATATAAACTACAAAAGGTCCAAAAAACTATGATATAAGAATACCTTAATTATAAACATTGTATCACCCATATTAAAATAGATATTTAAGAAAATGTGGGTATTGGGGTCGCATTTCTTGAGCTTAGAACCGGAAAAGTTAATTGAATCAGTAGTTACTTAGGTAGGTTGGAAAGCATTGATTAGACAGGCCCAAAAATATGTGTTTATTGGTCTTATCTTGGTGGATTGAAAAGAAAATTAAATATTGTGAATCCTTCTGAAATGAAATGTGAACGACAATATGTTTGATTGATGTATTTTCCCTGAAGATTTAAAAAATAGAATAATTTTAAGGAAGAGATTGTAGAGCTAATTATTTTACTTTAACCTTTCGATACACAAAGGCAGAACTGTGGTGATAATTTATACCATTGACCTCCAACATGTCTCATTCCTTATGTGTGGCATAAATGCTGCTCGGTTTTGATTTCATTTATGAATGTATGCATGCTTATTTCATGTCGTTCAACTGCAAGTCTTCAGCCTGCTATAATGCTAATTATATTTTACAGGTATTAAGGCACAACGATCTTCTGCAGGAAGTGTTAGCTCAAGCGAGAACCGCCTTCGCCCCGAACATCGCTATGATAAAGAAGTGCATAGAATCTCTAATCGACAAGCAGTACATAGAAAGAACACCCGGAGTGAGCGACGAGTACAGCTACGTCGCTTAAAATACATTTAATAACATATTATAATAGTGAGTAACATATAAGGATGCCCGATTTCAGGCAGCGAGAGGTTGACTGCGATTGCGAAAGATCTTGTGCAATATTTATGTTCAGTTGTTTGGAATCGACTAAGGCACTGTACGCTATAATTGTCTTTAAAAACAGAGTTTTAGTTGTTATTTTTCTATATCTTTCAACAGGATAGTGTCCGCAAAAGATTCACTGCTACTTTTTTTATACGAGTTCAAGTCAGGACACAACGCATCGGTAGCAGGTAGAAATAAATATCAATGTTTCGACGAAGGGTTGGCTATGGTTTTAAAGAACTCATTCCAATAATATGAATCTTGACAGTGAGCCTCGAGGAAGAACCGAATGAGAGCCTGGCGAAAGCTAATACACATACAACAGTTTGACTTCTCACATGTCAAGTGCTGGTATTATTATTGTTTAACGTCACTTCACTGCTGAGAAAGCTAAGAAAGCTGAAAAAGGTGGGTAAGTCGGTTCTTCTCGAATCGGTAGATGGTCAGAAGCCGAG
This sequence comes from Himalopsyche anomala, assembly GCA_031772345.1. Taxonomy (NCBI): domain Eukaryota; kingdom Metazoa; phylum Arthropoda; class Insecta; order Trichoptera; family Rhyacophilidae; genus Himalopsyche; species Himalopsyche anomala. Next base: position 1,730,348 of record CM062825.1, read on the forward strand.
ACACTTTGTGGTGTGTTCTTCGTTGATGATGCATTATCTTGATGTATTATAAATAGCAAAACTTGCACAGATTCTTTCTCAATTGCTGTTGATATTCCAACTGCTTGAAATTCGCAACTTAATAGGCTACTTTCTAATAAATAAAAATATTGTCAACCGTACTGGTAAATTTGTGAATAAAAGGATAACGTATCTAAAAAGGTATACTTTTGAAGTTAAATAAATTGACCGACTATTTCTGTACATTCTCGTTTTTGTATACAATTCCTGCATTAATATTTTCTTGAATCCGTGTCAGCCCGACTAAAAGGCGAAGCCGTTATGAAAAAAAGCGACACGGAAATAGGTGGGTCACCTCATATTTGATTCTCAAACAAATCTCGAAAAAATTAAATCTGTGAAGGGATCTCCGAGTTCCACAACGTCGGGTGGGCCAAGACCAATATACTGAAACAATGAAGCAAATATATGCGGTTTAGAAACCCACGATCTACATGTATCAATGGAAATACAAAATTATTATTACTATTTGCGTTCATTATCATTAAAGGATGTGCAGACTTCAATGTTTAAAAAATATGATTATGGATTGTTTTTCTTTTTTGTATTTGTCGTACAAGACTAATAATTCTCCGGTTTGAAGAGGGAAATGTTGGCGTAATGAAGACAACCTATTTTTTATATTGTATGAATATTCTGTCAAATAAAGGCAATTTGTTTTGAAATTGTTTAGGCAAAATATATTTACTTTGCTTTTTTTTTACCAAAGAATACAAATTATACTCTTCGTTTTTTACTATTGAAAGCGAGAGACTAAAATGGCATTGATACAGTACTGTTTAAAAATAAACACGATCAATTCACATTATTATATACAATTTACATGAACTATAGAATTTTTGTTTATACACATTCTAAATCAAGTAATTTGTACTTTTTAAGTATAAAATAGTTATGGCCAATTTATCGTAAATGTAATCGCAACAGATAAAAATGCACTAGACTTGTACATATTACATGAATTTAAAATGCTAGTTTGGAACGACATAAAAATGATATACGTTTATAATCAATATCTTTGTAAAATCAGAGGAATATTAACAGACATGGAACATAGGTATAAATAAAAGTTACTATAATGCCGTGTTCTTTGTAAAGGATAACATATTATTTTTCTTTGTGTTTATCAGTTATATCGATGTCGGAATGAGTTGTCTTTGATATGCCAATTTAAATATATAAGAAATGTAAAAATTATGTACCTATTAATATTGTATTAATAAAAAAACATGTTTGATTTAAATGTGGTTTTATATTTTGATAATATTACAATTTCATCATTCGAACTGCAGCAGTAATACGGAATTTTCGGAATGCATACATTGGATAAGTGGCATTTCGTCCCGGAATTACCGCACGCGTCGTGGAATCTCGCTCTCGTTCAGGGTAATTGTAATTTGAACATCGACAATAGATGCTTGCAGGGAATAGAAGTGGTAAGGTGGTTTGTTTTCGTAAAGAATACGAAGAATTTAGAGCAAATTCAGTGGCCCTTAGAAATTAAAAAGCGGCGATGGACATGGAAATCTGATGCAGACGCTTTAAGGTAGTCTGAACCATGCTGCCCGTCCTGCAAAGGTGTTTATGATCACCCATAGGATGCTACAGCCTCTAGTCTGTCTATTTTGACTTAGGTTTTTTCTTATATTCTGATTATTTGTAGTATTGCCACACAAAAATATTAAAACCTTTTTTTTGGATACGGACCAATCTGGGAAGAATATTAGTTACTATTTCAAGTAAATATTTTTTTTAAATTATAAAACTCACTAAAACTAAAAATGTAAAGTAAACTGGTTCTTTATTACTTTTGAATATTTTTGTAGAAGCTATTACTTCGCTTTTGCGTCAAGATCTTTTTTGCTCTCGTCTGTCTATATGTGCCGCTCTACAGACGTCGATTCCAGGAATGAATCGATCCCAAATAGAATTTTACGCTCAATATATATGGCTACCTATTTGTTTACAAATGTTACCCTTTTTTAAAAAACATTTTCTTCATTTTCTATACAAAATAAAAATATGTGGTGGCCAAAAATCACTGGTGGATGTGTCTAGTATCCATATCTGAAGAAATAACAAAAATATGAGTATGGCAATGGATAATAGATGACAAGCTACTCCAACGTACGGGTACGTTGATACTCATCAAAGGGTTAATGCATTTATTTAAAATGATCTCGCTTGACATAGATTACTATATTTTTTGTCTTCTATTACTTTTTACCCTTGGTAGTGCGCATTGTTATTTCCGTGTCATGTCAGTATCTTGCAGTTCCAACGAATAAACTCTGGATGACTAGTAGTTCATCGATGGATGGATCAGAATGTCCTATGATATTTGTAACACATAGTCAAACAAGAAACATTTTCCACTCATCACTTTTTTAACAGGTTGCTAGGTACATTCCCCTATTTTTTCATGAAGATTCAGCAGTGAACCCTTAATATTTTCTGGAATTTTGATAGACGGTTTTTCCTAACCCTTTATTAGTGGTATGTTTCACATAGTCAATATACGGGAAATATTGAACAGGCAATAAAAAAACAGATGTATTTCATTTTGACATTGATAATGGATGGATTTGTTAAATATAGCGTCATCATAGTCTTTAAATGATAACATGAAATTTAAGGATTAGAATTGCTGAGGTCAAGGCGTTGGTTGGAAGTGATGTTTTTTTATAATTGGCATTTATTATCATACATATTATTTCTGTTAGGTACATGTGATAATAATAAATTAATAATCTCTTAATTATTTTTTCCCTTAATTTAAAATGGTATGCTTACCATTATCCTTTTTCAGACTATAATTTTAATATGTACAATAAAAAGACATTTTTAACACACAATCACTGGTTTTGCAATATCTGTTGTAAATTTGTGGTAGATAAATATTTCTTTAATTCAACATTGTTCAAAAAAATAGTTACATCACATGTACCAAATTACATTAATATGAATAAAAAATATTAGATCACATTAATAAATATCGTACACAATATACAACAATATAATTATAATGTCCTTAAAATATTACACCATGCATCTTATGGCAACTAACAAGTATCAACATTTTTTTGGGAAATATCAGGGACATGTGGCAATTAACAAAACAGAAATTGCCTTAATCAAGTTTAAGGATGAGTGTAATGGTCTACAGCAGGGGTCGGCAGTTTGTCAAGTGAGAAGGGCCAAATTGTCATGGAAACAGGATAACAAAGGTACTAGAGAGCCGCATATATGTAATATACATATATATAAGGATATGGATTTTTAGGGAAAAAAAAGTTCGAGATGTTTTATTTAAATAAGTAATTAGAACGGTAATATAAATTTTATATTAAAATGAACTTCCACAAAGTTACCGCTGAATCTATCGAAAAAATTAGAACGGTGTCCATGCATCACTTTTAATAGCTTTACAATATCTGGCAAATATCTACTTATTTTTAATTGAATACATGATTGTAAATTTTCATCCGTTATTCTGCTTCTAAGTTTATTTTTCATTTGTTTCATAGTTGAGAATGTTTGGTCGAATGTATATGTAGAGTCAAAGATTGTGAGAATACCAAAAGCTAGTTTTTTTAACGCGTCATATGTGTCCGGCAACTATTCCAGAGGTGGGCTAGAGGGGCTCGCGCGAGCCCTTGTTAAATTTTGGCACGGCCAGCAAGCCCCTTGTAAAGATAAGAAAATCATTTGTCTTAGAACAAATCAGCACATAAATGCATTTTCGGTAGATGGTTAAATTTTATTATGAAACAAGACTTATTTGCAGACAAAATCCTATTAACAGCTTAATGACCGCACGTTTTTTTTATAGAATTTCACCTGGCGGCTGGGCAATTTTGCGAAAAATTCGCAAAAATTGTATTTTTACTAAATTCACTATAATTTGTAAACCAATTGAGATATCTTTAACAAATTTAATTTTCTTAGCTTCCAGATACTTCACCTATACGCATATTTGAGTCTGCCGGCCAGCAACCTTTGTTTTTCAAAGACTCAAATACGCGTCCAGTGGTCGTTAAGCTGTTAAGCTAGATTATATCAACTATGCAAATGTCAATTAACAGTATGTCTTAATTATAGATGCCGCTGTTGACTGTTGCACTCACTCTTATTCCAAAAATATGGACAACAATAATTGTATTTTTTTTTAATATTTTAAAAACACCCTAATTTGAGGCAGTTGACAACTATTTAGTTAACAGATATAACAGAATCAGTGATGGCATAATAAATCAACATATAATTTACAAAGGCAGTTGACAAATACAACACCCAGTATTAGAACTTGTTGTACTATGAATTTTTTTATCTTATATATAGAGAGAAAAAACTGACATCCATGCCTTTAGGTACAAATCCATAAATCTAATGAAAAATTAATGTATGCAAGTCTCGAGGAGTAGTACAAAAGTCAAAGATTTCATTAGGTTTCGACTTCAATTTGCGATTTAATAGCATTTATAAACTTAATATAAAATTTTCCTTTTAAATATTTGGAATTTTGTAATTCAAAGTGAAAGTACTGTTCGAGTTATGTACCAAAAATAATGATAATTTTTTTGAAAATTGAAGTTTTAGTTATATCTACTTTTTGCCGTATTTTTTTAATTCAAAAAAACTCGACATGAAATTTTTATTTTATTATTTTTAATACATACTTGGTAGAATTTTAAAATTTGACACATTCTAAACAGATAAGGAATTCTTTTTAAGAAGCTATATTATACCCAAGTAATTTTTAAAATAGTGAAAAAAATGTATATTCGATACTTTGGTCTGAGCTTTTTAGCGTTGATAAAGCACCGGTCTGTGAGTAATAACTTGAGTAATAATCACAACTATTGCTTTCATATATTTTTTTCTAGAATGTCACCAGAAATGATTTTCAAAACTAAGAATCATTTATTTGTTCATCTGTGGCTCATTCTTGGTTATGGATCAGCTGCTATTTAAAATCTATTTCAGCGATATGTGCCTGAAGGGTTAAAAAGTAATTATTTAACAATAATGATATCTTATTTAATCCTTATGCAGAGATTTTTTTGCGATTATTATATCTTGGCCTTTTTTCTTTTGAAGTGGATTACTTGATGTCGGGGCTCTTCATTCTTTGTTAAAAAAAAGTTAGTAAAAGATCCAAAAAAGGAATCACTTTGTTTGAATCATTAGACTGAAGCACACAAATTTGACAAGTTTATGAGCATGCACGACAAGGTCATGGATGTTTTATATTATACAAATTACAATTAGTTTACTGCAATGACAACTTATAGTATATTGTATATTACATATCACACATGACAGACAAAATGTCTTAGGACAGGTTAATACATAGTAACAAATGAATGACAATATTAAATTCTATAATATGATAAATTAAAAGGAATGCTATTTTTTTTTACTACACTATTTTAATTCTTATAATTAACCTTTTTTAAAGTCTTTTATTTATAATACCCACATATTTATGATACATCAGCTAGAGATATTATTGATGTTTTTGATTCCAATTGATAGCATTTTTAGGAATGAAAATGAACTACCTCTCCCCTTATTTTAAAAAAGTTAAAATCTTTTTTTTTTTAATTGATAATCTTCATAATAAAATCTCGCCAGATTTTATTTTCATTTAAAAATAAGCATTTTTGTTCTTTTTTGGCTTAGATTGAGAGACGCCTCATCTCATAGAGATATGAGTTTTCTGTTATTTTTTAATAATAATATTTTTTTTGGTTTTAATTATTACAAACAAGAGAAGATTTTCACTAGTTTCTTAAAAATAATTTGTCACAACCGGACATAAGCGTTTTTGATTGTTTGGTATTATTTTAAAGACTAATTTGACATTGGTACTCATAATTGTCTCACACTGCATCTATATCAATCTTTGCGATTGAGATGATCGATTTAATGGAATTGAATAGAAGATAATACAAATACTTTGTGAAATTGCTTTTAATTTAAAATTATAACTTTGTTATTTTATTTATTGCGTAACACTTAATTACGCAACCAGAAAATAATGAAGTTATCAATTCTGAGTTCATTAAAAGGATTTCGTTTTTATTTATTCATTCAATTCATGTCTACATTGAAGTTTTTTCAATCACAACGAAATTAAAACTTGGCTGTACAGCTTTTAAATTTTAACTGGAATTTATACAGAAACAATTCTGTCAGTCACTCAGAGCCATATGAAAAGTGCGTTAAGTCTTAGAATTTTTTATTAACTACAATTGTTACATGAAAAAGAAAGAGAATCAGTCGAATCAACATTGCTAAATCAGTAAATTTCACGTTTAAACATCACATTTTACATCAAATATATTAACGCAAATCTTGTTTTGACTCACCTGAAAAATACCAATTTAAGACATAACACACTTTTCGTTACGCTTACATATTTTATTAAGGCTTTATTTATTATTTTACTTTTACTTAATTAATGCTGGGTACTTTTTTAATACTAACTTAAAAGTCTTCTAAAACAAAAATATTTCAGTGACAATATATTTATTCGTCTAAGGCGCTGTTGTTTATAATACTAATTTCCTCTTCAATAGATGTTACTCTTACAGAAAATTTAGCATTTCCCTTACCAGTAGGTATATTTTATCTTATATTACTCTTGGCGCTTGCATGCACTGGTTGCCGCTTGTGTGAAACCGCCGATTTGCAGCGCCTATGGAGTAGGTGTTTTTTATACAAAATGCAGTTAGCAAATGGACCGGGCGGCATACCATAAAGCAGTGATGCACAACCTCTACCTTTTAGCGGGCCGCATAAAACAAATTTATCGTGGGTTCGGGCCGCAAAGAAAAAAATGATTTAAAGTACGCTCAATCTTTTTTTTATATAGAAAATATGTATGTTCCATGTAAAACAGCCTTAAAAACGTGTAAAAAAGATTAAGTGAATTTAGATAAATGAGTAATAGGTTCCATTTTATTATTTTGACCGTGTTATTTAGAAAATAAATAAGCCATGTGTTTCATTTATATGCAATTCATAAGTTAATGCGTTCATGGTCTTTGTTAATTTTTAACTATTTTTTTTAATTTGACATAATATTTGTAAGCCTGTTTCTATGAACCGATTTATTATCCTTCATTGAAGAAAAAGCTTGCTTAAATTTGTTTAATAAATATTTCACGTGAAAAAAGTATGTTTGAGAAAGAGATTTAAGGGCCGCCACAAAATTCAAAATTCATTGCCATAAAGGATAGCTGCCAGTGCGTACAAGCGCTTTCAGAGAAAAAATTCGGGCTACAATAGGTTATGAAGAGTATGTAAATAAAATCAATTTGAATTCTTCACTAATATAATTTATAAAATTTTATTGAAAATCATTTTGCTTACATTATGATACTAATTTAAAATTTAATCTAAAATAAACATCAGTTGTCCTAGTACAAAATGCCACATAACAGATACATTCTTAATACTAAATTTAGAATTTTTGTTTAAAATTTTCATAATTAATTAATGTCGAAAATTGGTGTTTCAAATTTGCAAATTAATTTAATAGTAATTTTACTTTTACATTTTAAACATAATATCATGATGACGATCGAATACAATCATTTGAGAATTTTTGAGTTTATTTTGATCATAAAAATATTTGATCAAATTGATTATCTAAACATTAAAGTTGAACTAGGGACGATCCAAGTAATCAAATAGTTGAGATAACAAACAGTTTACTCCCAAAAAACCACTTTGAATTCATATTTTGAATAGAAAAACAATAGAATGATATGAGGGGGAGCCCAAACGTGATCGGATTTTTTTTCTCGAGGACTGCTTAAAGTACTTGGTTCTCCCACTAGAAAAGTCTATCAGACGCCTTTCTGTAGTAATTGGTAGAGCACTGATGATACGCAGCTGTGTGTCCCTAGATGATCTTTATCTGGAGCAATCTTCTAGTCCAAATGTAGATTTTGTCATGGGAGATAGTATGTTTCGAGAAACTTATCAAGAAGAGACCATGATTAAAAGAGTTGAAACAAAAAACTATATAGGTGCTTAATGGGAAATATGGTAACTATTGTAAAAAATCACCATTCTAGTAAGGATGGCTGGAACCACATTTAACTCAATGCGGAAAATTTGAGTTTCATTTTATGGTAATTTAAACATTCATCAGTTTTTTTGGATTAAAACAAATACGAGTATAAATAAAAGTATTCATACATAAAACTGTCATCTAATTTTTATAAAACCCATGTTATTTGAATGAAATCTTTTTCTCTTCCTATTGTTAAAACATAGTACTGTTTTCGCATGCTGTGTACATCATACGTGGCCGAAAGGGTTAAGTAAAGTTTTTTTAATTTGTAGACTTCTTATAAAAATGATGCAGTAGTCAACATTATAAGAGGGTCACTACCATTTATTTTCTGTTCAATAAATTATCGGTAAAAACATTTCTTTTGGCTTAAACTTAGATTTCAAACATGATTTACATAATATGGTAGAAATGTATAATTGCTTTCCTATTACACAATAAAATGAAATGTTTTTTTCTTCTCACTCTACTGTCAGCGTGAAGATCCCGGTGAGACTACGGAGTGCCTAGGCCTTTGGGCGACAGTTATGTGGGCGTCTAAGGCGTCAGAAACACGTGATAGTCTGCGAGCCCACGATCCCACTACTCCCATGGCTGAAAATGCAATGATCTTTTGTGGTACTTGCAGTAGTTATAATTCATTTAGTGAAATGTTTATAAAAATATGCCACTTAATTGCCCGTGACCTGAATATTTTTCAATTGAGTCAAACTTTATCAAAGTCACCCGAATTAAATTCGATGAAAAAAGACAAGATTCAATCACATTTTAAGTAACATTAAATTTGGTTTGTCTGAATTAATTTAAGCACATACATATATGGAGTGTTGACGACAATCGGATATATAATTCAAAATATCTTTTTAAATACATAAACCTTTTTTTCTCTATTTTACTATTATGCGGTGACATTGATACCAACTAATAAATTAATATGAATCGGTAGTAAAGAAGAATTGATAATTCTACCTCCCGTCGGTGGTTGCTGGACATGCCTCAGTAGCCTTCTGTAATCAGCCTCTCCACTTGCTGCGATCCCTTCAGGTAAGTCATTTTGACCAACTTCATATTTTGCTTCTTTTGCAAGAAGAGATTCTCTTTGGCGCTGCGTTCTCAACTCCGCTGGCGTGTCTGGTATAGCATACTGCATCATTCCAGTCAAACCAAAGACTATGTGCTGCAAAAATTATGCCAGGTTTGTAAAAAAAGGGTTTTTTTTCCAGTGGCCATATTGTAAACTTCTCTAAAGTAACTGCTGAGTCCATAAAAAAAAACTAGATTTTAGTATAACATGAAGACAAATTCTACAGTACAATAAAACTCAATTTAAAATCAATATTTTTAGATTTGACGGTTACTTTTGTAATGATGCTTTTGATTATTCGTTTTTGATATAAAATTGAAATTGATAACTTTTTCTTTCAACTGGATGTGTAACTAGATGTGACACGCACAGTGGAATAACAAATATTAGTTATCAACTTTAATATTATATTTAGTATTTCTGCCGCTAAAACTTTAAGAATAAATGTAGTTGACAGTTGGCCTATTTAACCAGTATGAGAAATAAATAAAATAAATAGTAATAAGCATGCAGAGAAAATTTCTATTTAATCCAATCAGGAACAAATTCTTATGATGAAAAAATTACTAAGCAACTCAGTCGGGTATTTGCAGAGTACTGAATTTCAGCTTGGTCAATCAAACGTACGAGTTGTGATAATTATTTGTTGTTAATATAATTTTTAAATAGTTTATAGTAGAGTTCACCTCAAAAACAACAACGAATGCCAGTCTTGCAGCAAACACATGCCAGTAGTGAGGAGAAAGATCATATTCGTCCGGTCCTCCGGGATTGTTTCTATAACCTCTATACTGGCACGTTGGAGGATCTACTTCTCCGTCACGACCCCATTCTGAACGATAATCTGATGTGTTGAATACTAGAATAGAAAATTATTATCTAGATGAAAAATTTTGAGGAAGGAATGAACTTTGAAAAAGCAATCTGGTGCAATCGTTGATGAATTCCATTTGATATACATCACATCAGCGATTTCCAACCTGGGAGGCAATATCAAAGGGAGGCGCGAACAGTTCAAAATTATTATTTGCTCCTTAAAACGTGTCTTTATTACTATATGAAATAAAGGATGGGGAGGCGCAAGATATTTTTTTCTTCAAATGGAGGTGCAGTAACATAAAGGTTAGAAACCACTGCATTACAAAATGATTCTTACATTATAAGTCGTTTTTACGAGAGCTGTGGAGTTGGAAAAATCAGAGCAGAATAATTTAAGTGTATTGAAAAATTATTAGTCTATTCATCATGTTTGAATGAAAAATGTGTAATTACGTTACTAATGAAATGGTTGAATAATGTTTCGGTTTGGTGAACAAAATAATGTCTATTAACTTTTCCGGTTCTAAGCTCAAGAAATGCGACCCCAATACCCACATTTTCTTAAATATCTATTTTAATATGGGTGATACAATGTTTATAATTAAGGTATTCTTATATCATAGTTTTTTGGACCTTTTGTAGTTTATATAAATACGATAAGACAAGAGATAAGCGCCCGCTTATCAGCGATCGTTTGTAAGATAACTAGGCTGAACGCCGCTAAGCAAAGCGCGCCAGTAGCACATTGATATTTGCACTGAAACGATGTATATTTTACGCGCAACTTAAAATATGATTATTTATTAAAAAACTACGGATTTTCATAAAAAAATGTATGAGGAATGATGCAGAGAGATATTTTAAAGCCCTTAGACTATTTATTTTTTTGAAATTCATAAGAATAAGGCCAATAATGAGGAAACCATTGGGGTCCCTAAAAGACCCCCATCGGCCGAGAAGTATTTTTCTAGTCTCCGAGCCGCGAGAGTTAACTGAATGGTATACATACTTACATGACAATGAGTGGTCTATATATCCCTCCAATGAATCATTTTTAGAGTAAACTAATCTGAATACCATTCTTGGAATGTAGTCACTGGTGTACGCTATCACAAATGCCTATAATCAAGTACAATCATAATTATTAAAACACTTAGATAAATATTTTTACCAAGGTGGTGCAAAAAAGGCTAGAATTTGTTGGAGGGTAATTAAAAAATTAGTTATTGAGCCACACTACACATTCAAATAAAACTGTTTTAATTAATTTTCTATCAACAATTTCATTCCTCAGTGTGTGTTCTGTTGTGGGAAGGTCTTTCTTTTTTATTGATTTTATATTATACAATAATTTTAAAGGGTTTTTATATAATATGTCATCCACATTCTAAATACAAATAAATTTATTCAATAAGTAGAATCAAATGTCACTTACATTTGAAACCACAGATGCATAAGTGATGCCCCTGAGTATTCCATACCTACACACATGAAAAAGTTTTAAAATATATTGTATTATTAAAATATACTCAAATGAAGTGTCACCTGATATGGTCTAAATGTATGAATTACCATGCTCCGATATCTTCAATTCTTTCTGCGAGTGGTCTTCTAGCTTGTGTAACCATTTTGTAAGCATCTAACCGAATCTCAGCAACGTTATTCAGAAGTGCAAACAGCGGAGCCAGAGGAAACGCAGCAACAAACAGAGTAACGAAACCATATTGCAGTACTGGAAATATTGATAATAAAACTCAAATTAACATTTTTATTCTTAATGGACAAGTACTATATTAATTAATTCAGCCACAATCATACAGTTTAAATTGATTTCTGCTATGTAGAATTGTGTTTTTTCATTGATTGAAGACGCGAAAATTGGCCAGCGAGTGAAAGAAAGACTAATTCATTAGAACTGTGTCTTAATTTTCATATCTTACATCCAAATTTAAATAAAGTCGTTTTAAAAAAATTTAAATAGGACAAAAATAATACATCTACTTCTTTTTATTTATTCAATGATTAAAATTAAATTTGTGATTGAGTGTTCAGGGTTTGCTTGACGACAAGACGGTTCTGACTTTGAACCCTGCAAAGTTAATGTCGAATCTTCTTTGTATCAATTCAACACCTGAGTATTTAATTTGTGTTCGCTATGTCTTTTCTTCTGATGTTAATTTCGAACTATTTCATATACTAATTATCAATATTGGCTGTTTTCTTATGGCAATAAATTGACATTGTTATGTATATTAACTATCTAAATATGGAAGAAAACAAAATACTAACTCATCTCTAAATATTCATCAAAAAGTGCTAGCCTTCCTGGATCTTGAAGATGATAGTCTTCTTCCCAGGCTTGATGCTCTCTATCCTTGTCTTTGGTGTGTGCTCTGTGTGTTCGTTGCCTCCACCAGTTCCACATTTTACTATCAGGAGTGTATAAAAAAATAGTATAATATACATAATATACACATTCTAGTAAATAAGTTATGTAGAAAAGGTTATGTTTTGAATTATCTGTACAAAAATGGTTCGTTTCTCGATCTCTATCCATTGTCTAGTAAATAAAACACTTGCAACAATTGCATTGAACAAAAAATAGTTTTTACTTACGGATAAAGTATCTCTAGAAAATTATTGAAGAACTGCTTTCCAATCATGATGATTGCCAATTGGATGCAAAGCTCACTGAGACATCCCGCTGGATCACATACATCTCCTTTCAATTTCAGAAACGCTGAACTTCTAGCTTGGACATCTCCAGGATAGTCAAAGAATCTACCCTGGAAGGATAATATATAATATATATTGTAAATTATTATTTTTGAAAGTCAGCTCCGACATTGCATACTTTTTTATTTACCTGTTTGTTCCCAAGTCAATCTTATCGACCTTTTGTGGATATTTTAACTAGAGATAAATAATGAGCACCTTCGAAGGCAGGTTTTCTACACCCTTTCGTTTTAGACACTTTGAAAAAATAACATTTGCAATGTGTGTCAATGATGTAATGATATTATCAATTTTACATCATTTATGTAATGTAAACACACAACATATGCCATAAGATGACAGCTTAGAAATAATAACACAATATAAAAACATACAACATGAAATCTAGTTTGTATGAAAAGCATTATAGATGCTCTCAACATAATATGTGGGGAACATCTATATTAGAGGTCTGCACGGGCCCGGGCCTGGCCCGCGGCCTCTTACCCGACCCGGCCCGTGGACCGGGCTCGGGCGGGTAAGCGAAATTGAGAGTCGGGCTCGGGCTTTGGAATTTCAGATATAATCTGGGAAAAAATATAGCAAATCGAGGACTTCAAATTCCTCGGTGAGCTAATAAAAAAAAAAGGAGTTTCGGAGACAATCTGGGAAAAAGTATAGCAAATCGAGGATTTCAAATTCCTCGGCGAGCTTAAATAAGGAGTTTCGGGCTTCGGGTCGGGTTCGGGTAACAAGTGCGGTATTAGACTCGGGCCCGGGCTGGGTCGGGTATGAGTTTTTCGGGCTCGGACCGGGTAATTTTGTAAAATTTTGGCCCGTGCAGACCTCTAATCTATATTATATAAACTTACCAGTTAACTATGTTTGGAATTCATACAATAGCAACAAATATTGTGGTGTAAAATTCTCAAGTTGAATGTCTCATACTGTGAATAATTTTGCTGAAAGTTATTGTGCCTTTGCAATTAACTAGTACCATATATTTTTTTATATTTTGAAATCAAGAATTAAGTTAATAAATTATTACGCACAATTTTGAAAACTACAAACAAATTTTACTCACCTTGAAGAAAGCAATGTATATTAATGATGAATAAAAATTCATAAACTCAAAAAAGAAGATCTTAAAAGTATAGGAGTCTTCGTATTCTATTTGAGTGCGAGGATTCTCCAAATTTGTTAAGTGAATAGCTACTTTGGCATATATCTGAAAAAAAAAACATAATTTTATAAGACACAAAATAAAATACACTACATCATAGCATTTAATGTTAATAGTTTGCGGATTCAAAATTCAGAGCGTCATCGCACTCCTGCATGTTTGTGACAAAACGATAAGGACATGATAATGCAATAACAAAAATTAATCACCCTGGTTAAAATCATAATGATAATCAAATTGATCACAGCTGCAGTCATTGAAGTGAAGATTTTGGCATGACTTTGGATAAACGAGCTTCCTCCAGTATCACCGACGCCATATATCACAGAAACAACAGATATTCGGTATATAATTGTGCCTAAGACTGCTCCAAACACTACTGAGATCTGAAACAAAACATATATTATGATATATTTGATTAGGGATTTATGAATGTTGAACTTGTTTCAATGATATTAGACATGTTTACATTTTTTAAGTCTCATCTGCTCTTAATGTGACGCATCTCAACTAGGGCTTCTGATCTGAGTAGAACCGGAACTGGGTGGGTAATTTTTAACAGGAACCCGGTTATTTTAATTTCAATATAATATGTGACTTATCCATATTAAAAATACATTTTTTCAAGATGCAAAATTCTCTAGATATACTTACTATTCCGTAAAATTCATTTAGAGATTAGGTGAATCTAGAATCTTCTCATTCCACAAATCAAGTTATTTAATACGGAGGGAAAACTCAAATTGCGATACATCTTTTATACAGAAGATAATTGATTCACCTACACATCACTCACATTTGCTTTCTCCTAATGGCTTAAAAAAATTAAAATGGAATAACATTCACCATAAAAAATACAGCACTTCCTGTAGCAAAAAACCTCAGCGCTCTTGACCATGCAGGCAAATACGGTTCCTTTTCTCTTGTTACTGGATTTATTCTGAATGTCTTCACAGAAGTTTCAAATTCTGAAATTATAATATTAACACTATTGAATACACAAGTGGACTAGTCAAACTTTAATCTGTAGTGATTGTCACCTTGAGGCTTAGTAAGTTTAGAGCGCCAGTTTTATAACGTATGCATCGTAATATGCTATAAGTAACCGTTTGTTTTGATAATTTGTATTGTTGTGCAGAATGTGAATCCAGATAAGTATTGTAGTGTTGAATATTAGTACTATTAGATATCTAGCAAGCAATTTAGGCCTTTTAGATATTATATGTACATTGGACAATCCGTTACCAGAAAGAGATTGTGGTATCTTCCAGGAAACTCACATTCTCCATAAATCACAAACTTGGAGAAATGAGAAGGCATTTCGACAAATTATTAACAAGGAAATACATTTATAAATCTTAAAAAAGTATGTTTATATTCCATCGATCATGAAAATGATTAAAAATCACGTTATGTTTTACAGCCACTAGATTAACTGTGTCATTATGAATTTAAATACTATTTGCAAACGTCCTTTTTCATAAATCTTACATTTGATTCTAACCACAAAATCATTAAGAAAAAAAACATATGAATAACCAGTTATTCAGAGGGAAAAATCAAAATTTTCATAAAGATGTGTGTTGTATTCTGACCAACTGAAATATACAATGTTGTGAAATATTAAGAAATAAGTGTTCATTCTTTACCTGGTCTTGGTTCTTCATCTTGATCTACGGCATGAAGATCCCACTCCCAAACAATCACAGACTGTTTTCTTTTCCATAACTCCAAAAAACTGGTAGCTTGAAAATTAAAAAAAATTAAAACAAGTTATTTAGCTGCAGTTGGGTATTTTATATATATTTATTAGACACTATATAAAATTTACCCCAAAAAGACATGAAAATGGCAAAAAAGACAGTTGCAGGATTGTCAAAGAGATAGGTCACTCTAGCAAATAGGCAGGATTCATACAGTTTTTGATATTTGCAGGCTTTATCACATTGAGGGCATAAAACTATACTGCCTGGTCCGGACTGGTCACATATTTCCTTGCTGAAAGGAAACGGCAGAATTTTATGATTTTTAGCTTAGTATTTTTATTATTAATTTATAACAATTTTGAAAAGTTGCAAGATAATTCGTATAAAACTATATCAAAACACTACCATATAATTCATATTTACCTTGGTATATTATCATCAGAATCCATAGATAATACGCCATACAGAAAACAAAGAGTTCCAACTATTGCTGGTGCATACAGCATTTTAGTGTAAAACCCCAACCAGCAAAAGTACAGGCCGATCTTATCGCCAAAGTATTTCCGAACAAGCCACAGTGGTTGTTTTTTGAACCATTTTGATGGACGAGCCCATTCAAGATACAGTAACTGTAAATTTTTTTGCAATAATATATTAGGATATTTAAACAAAAGTTATTCAAGTCAAGCCTTGGGACTTGATTTATATGACTACATAAATGCATTTACAATAACTGACCATGGCTAAGTTGTAATTTTTGACAGCAAATAAAACAAAAGTTATTCTACCATTAACCACACACTCTCAAGTAGACTTCCATACTCATAAAGATGCAGTCATTGCAAGCATCAGCTATGAGAAAACAACACAATAATGTGCAGTGAAATAAAAGGCGATAGCACTAAAAGAAGCAATTGGTATAATTTACTT
Organism: Himalopsyche anomala; assembly: GCA_031772345.1. Classification (NCBI taxonomy): domain Eukaryota; kingdom Metazoa; phylum Arthropoda; class Insecta; order Trichoptera; family Rhyacophilidae; genus Himalopsyche; species Himalopsyche anomala. The sequence continues at coordinate 1,746,934 of CM062825.1, forward strand.
ACCCGTCTGTCAAAAATTTCTCCATTGGAAGCTGATTTTTCATATCTACCTTCATGCAAAGGAAAACATGCCGTATATGTACCATCATTGAGAAGCCTTTTTATGCCAACCTAATGAAAAAGCAACACTTAAGAGCATTATTATTATGTATGGTATAGTCTCCAAGTTTTAAAATACTTTTGTGAGTGGTTTCGCTGACAAATTATGCAATTCTGACCGATAAAAATTCTTGTATAGCCAGAAGCTTTAATATTTCGCATAAATTTGAGTTGTATTAATGTACGTTAAGCAACAACAGAATTATTCTGGAAGATCACTTGTACAGTCACATAATAAACATTCACTTAATTAAATGTTTTGTACCTTTTCCGTGGTGTCATACTTGGCTCTTAGCAAAATTTGCATTACAAGTAACGATCTCTGAGCTGACGTGTATGCCGTTTCTCGATCTTTTACTAGGAATCTGAAAAGATAGATAGATAAAATTAGTAGATGCTCCATTCTATTAGTTGTCACTATAAACTGTATCCGTCTGTGGCCAACTGTACATCAGTTGTTACAGTCAGCGGCGGATATTGAGAAAGCAATATTCTCAGATCAAATTAGTATATATAATATATATGCAATTTCTGACATATATTATCTACGACAGCTTCAATATACACAGTAGTACATTTTTATCCATTTACATTGATAAGTTTACGGTAAATTGCATATTGTTACATATTATAAATGTATTAAGTAACAATCGATTTCTTATTTAAATATTGCATATAATTGCATAAGAGTGATAAAAAATTCACTCCTTCCACAGAACACCGAGAATTGTTTTGAGATTAAGCGAGCCCCTTGTTAACCTATTGGCAGTGTCAGTTTATCTACTCTTTTATGAAACTTATTAGTTCATATTTAAATAAGCGAAATACCCTATATTTTTTAATGTTTTGAAATATTGGTTTGTGTGGTTAAATAGCACTTGGTTAATTTTAAATAACTCCTGTTACATTTTAAATAACCGGTTAGCCGGTTTATTTATTTGAAAAAAAACGAATTCCGGTTAGTTACTTTGGATGGTTAATTGGATGCCCTACTGGAGAGTCATTGAATTCTTTGACAAGAGCAATGTATGACTAAGAGTCCTGATTATTTTAAAGCCCATTTTTGATTACTGATATAAAGGATAAATTGTGTAAAAGGAGATAGGGCCTGATTTGTGGTTAAAAAAATGTTTATATTATTTTGAACTCACTGTTCTTCCTTACCACCATCAGATGGCGCAATTGAGCGATAAAAAGATGGTTCCTGCGGTATTAGAGTGTGATCCCAATCTAATAATGCATGCAGCCGTCTTAATATCATGGAAACACGCCCTTCTGTCTTTTGGCTCTTATTTTTTTCCTAAAAATAATATAATGAACTCAATTTGATAATTAAAGAGTGCTCCATAAATGTTGAAAAAATACTTTGCTTCAAATATTATTATAAATTGTTCTTTGATTATGAAACACTAATTCACCTTTCTGGATAAAATTATATGATTGCGTTATGTTAAATCAGTCTTACCCAAGCTCTTACGGAGATTGTAATAAATCTCTTTGTTGGCAATTTAAGACTCATAACCTCTGCATATCTGGCTTCAGTCTTCCATGGTATGTGAACTTTCAAGAACCAAGTTTTTTCATCAAATGATAGACAGCTGTTTTCAAGCTCCAACTCCAAACCTGTAATCATTATAATATATCTTTTACAAGATTATTACAACTTACAGAAAACTACACAAGCTTTTTACCGTCCATATTTGATAATATAATACTATACTTTATCTTTTTATTTTCACCTTCCTTGATGAGGTTGGCCTGAAAGACCCTTCTTTGATCACTTCTTCTGGTTTCTGCCTCAGTCATGACTCCAAGGTCTTCTTGTTCATAAGCAATCACCATGTCGATTCTCCTGCGGCCGTCACGAAACATTAACGTCTCAGGATCTAGTCCCTAGAACGATATCAGTAAACTGTATATAAAATTAATATAGTACTATAAAAGAATGATACAAGTTAAAACATTGCATAAATTATTGTCATAGCTAGAAAAGTAAAAAACATCAAAACCTCTCGGGATGTGTGTCCGTCGACTAAGTCAGCACCCTGGCCGTCTCCTTCCAGACTTTTGTTTAGTTTTTCGTCACCATTTTCATCACCGTTTAGCTGTTCTTTTTTGTATTCGTCCTACAGGAAAACACATATATCAAAGTCACAATGCATGCATGTTGAGCTGGTTTATATTATAGAATTACAGAGGCTAGAAATGCGATGACTTACTTAACCTTTTGGCTGCCGTAGAAAAAGTATGTCTGTACCTAGTACACTGGCTATAATTTGCAATTATTAATTTAATTATTTAATGACAAGTTAACTCATCCCAGGTGTGTTGAGCACAAAAAATTTGATGAGATATTTCGTCTGTGGGTGTTATTTAGTTAACAAGAATCAATATTCTTATAGATAGCTCACAATAAAATAATAAAGTTTATGAAATCAATTGTGAAATTGATATTTTATAATTTTGGGTGATGATTTAACTGGATGACTGCCACAGATGAGATGTCTCGTCAAATTTTCTCGCTCAACACGCCAGAGATGAGTTACTAATTAAATTAATAATTGCAAATTATAGCTGGTGTTTTAGGTACACACATACTTTTTTCTACGGCAGCCAAAAGGTTAATGTTTTTTAAATCACAAGAAATTTTTACACATTTACACATTATCACAAGAAATTTGACACATTTTAAAGAAATTGTATTTTTTCTCATGATTTACACATTTATTTATAAAACGTTTTGTACATAACGTGTTTTAAATAAAAATTTGAAGGCGAGCTTATCAAAATAGAACAATGGAAAATGGTCTTTTAGGAAAATCTATTCTCATTTCATATTGCTTTAAGATTAATAATTCAAATGAAATGTAAATCAAGGCTGGGGTATATACAAAATTAATGTTACCAAAAGTGAAATTGATGTAAAGCTTACTTGTAATGGTGGAAGTGGAGTTGTTCGGATTGGAGATCCAGCACATGGTGTTCCGAAAGGCTCTGGGGCTACAGATGATCCCACTGACATATTTCTACCTCTTCCAGAATTTATTGGAACTGCATTTCTTCCTAAGATAATTGTCTGGAAATAAAATATACCCAGTAATAAAATTTCAATATTGCTCTAATTTATTTTAAAGAGGAACAGACAATGCATCACTGGAGGGCGAGTGTCACGGTCTACAGCGACACCTATTATTAAGACAAATTATTAAATTGCTTATTTATAAACATTTGTTTGATTGATAGAATCTAGCTTAATAAGATTTTAAAACTATCCCGGTTGAGTTAAGCATTCCTTATTGTTATATTTTAATAAAATTTATCAGTAAAAAATGAACAGGGAGCCAGTGGCGTGCTTAAACGGAGACATATTTTATTTAGACGTAAAAGAAAATATTTACCGATTTCACAGGACTTTCCATGATATCGGTTAGAGTTGTTTCGCAACTTCCCTGCATGCTTATACCACCACCTAGACCAGTCCATGTCACATTCTGTAAAAAAAAACACATTATAAATATATTTGGTAACTGTACAAAACAGATCATGATGAAACTTTCTTTAATAAATAAATATTTGTAATATCTGTACAACGTGCTATTATTATCAATATTACATATTTATTTTTATATTTAGGAAAAGCCTTATAATAAATAAAAAAAAATTGTAGTTTTTTCACATTATTTATTAATGATCAGAACTGGTTTCAGTTGTCATAAACATTTTATCAACTGATTAACAATACAATATAAGCCAAAGTAAATATATTTCTTTCACCGATTGTTTGTTACACCTTCTTACATGGTTTTGTATCTTCAAATTACTTCACGATAAACGAAACTGGTCTTGATCTTAAATATTATAGATAATGAGAAATTAGTACACAACTGTTTTATTTTTCTTAATTTTACATATTTGTTCTACACTATGTATTTTATTTATAAATATATGAGATAAAAATATGATATGTTTTATTTTTCCAATGTCCTGATCTGTTTTAATCTTCTCTGCTTAAAGTGCCATGTTCTGTGTTGTCACCGAATCATAATAAAGTTGCTAAATAAATATTATATTCTTGCATTATATATTACAACCAAAGTTTTCCATTTTAAAATTGTTCAGTCCCTCAGTTTTAGCTTTTGTATTGTGACTCTTTTGTGGCATCCCCATCCTGCCAATGAAGATGCCACTGGGAAAAGCTTCAACAATGTTTAACAGTGTTTGTTCGGTGTTGACATATTCCGCGTGAATGTGAGTGAGTTCAGACGAGTACTATTTTTTATGTATTAAAGTAGGCGGAGCTTACTTTGTTGACTTTCTTGCCAATTTCCTTTTTTCAATTTAACTAAATTTTTTTGCAGTATGTTAATCTTTTTTTTACATCACAAGAACAATTAACTTATAATTTGTTTTTTTTTTGTATTATCACAAATGTAATAATTAATAAAATTACCCTTTTTTATTTCGACCATGAGAGCTAAAGTATGTCAACTGAAATGTCAAATCTATATTTTTTTCTTAAATATAAAAGAAATATAATATAATAATTTATGTATATAATAAGATTTATTTATGAGGTGAGTTGACAGGACTTCTAACAGGTTTCTTCACATTTCGCCAGTTCTGAAACCGGACACTTCTGACAGTGTCATATTCCCATTTCACGCCTTCCTAGCATTGAGTGAACAATTACTTTTGTCATATTGTTTTACAAAAAGCTGTCCAACCGTTAGTCCAAGGGTCGCATGTAGAAATAAATTGTCTGAGGATTGCACCCAGAATAATATATACGATGGGTACATAAATTTTGTTTCTTGGAAATTCGGATTAATTAAAATTTTGAAACGAAAAAAGTTACAGATTTTAATAAATATTAACTTTTCCGGTTCTAAGCTCAAGAAATGCGACCCCAATACCTACATTTTCTTAAATATCTATTTTAATATGGGTGATACAATGTTTATAGTTAAGGTATTCTTATATCATAGTTTTTTGGACCTTTTGTAGTTTACATTAGGTAAAACGGAAAGAAATGACATTTTTTGTTATTGTGACAAAAAAATTATTTTAAAAAAAAATGATACAATATTATTCTGTTATATAATTTTCCTCGTTGTCTTTTATCGTCCTCCATAAAAGAGGCAACTTTTTGATACCCTTTTCGTAAAACTCTGGTGACTTACTGGCAAAATACAAATCCAGGTGATTTTTCACCCTGTCAGCGTTTGTAAATTTTTTGTCAAGAAGTGAATGCTTCATCGACTTGAAGGGATAATAATCCGAAGGTGCTATGTCCGGTGAATATGAAGAAAGTGGCAGAAGTTCGAAATCAAGTTCTCTTATTTTTTGCTGAGTAATTTTTGCCGCATGAGGTCTCGCATTGTAATGTTGTAAAATCCGCCTATTGTTATTGACCAAAAAAGATCGTTTTTTTAATAACTCTGCTTTTAATCGTTCTAGTTGAGCACAGTATAGCTCTGCCGTAACTGTTTGACCAGATTTCAATAATTCAAAATGTATTATCTTCGAAACATCCCACCAAACACACAACAAAACTTTTTTTAACGTCAATGTTGGCCGAGGAGTAGGCACAGGTACTTGATTTGGTGATAGCCATTGTTTTTTCCCCTGGTATTACTGTAAAGGACCCATTTTTTGTCCCCGGTAATTATCTTTCTGAGAAATGGATCCGTTTCGTGCCTGGACAATAGAGAAGCACAGATGGTCACGCTTGTTCCAAGGCCGTTTGAGAGAGTGTGTGTTTTTGAGAGAGCTTGCCTGTGTTTTTTTCCCAATCTTTTCAGATGATCTTGCACAGTTGTTATTGGACAGCCAATGTCGTGTGACAATTCCTTCACTATTTTACGAGGATCAGCTTCCACCAATGATTTTAGGACGTCATCATCGATTTTGAGGGGTCTTCCTGTTTTTGGTTTGTCCTTTAACTCCCTATCGCCACTTTTGAACTTTTGAAACCATCTAAAGCACTTTCAAAGTTTCAAGACGTCACCGTAAATGTCACAAATGGTCTTCGTAGCTTTTTTTGGTTTTAATCCTTTATCGAATAAAAACATCATAAAACAGCGCAAATGTGTTTATTCAATCTTAGGCTTCTCCATTTTTCCACAACGGCAAAAAATATATAAAATATGTTGAAATGGAAAGAGTACACACAGAGCTTTAAAATAATACCAACCCCGACGTGTTAGCTCAACGGCAACCGTTGACAAACAGATTTTAAAGTGACGCGCCAGAAAAAATGTCATTTCTTTCCGTTTTACCTAATATAAATAAGCGATGCGATAACGAGATAAGCGCCCGCTTATCAGCGATCGTTTGTAAGATAACTGCGCTGAACGCGTCAGTTGCAAATTTATATTTGTATTAGAATGACGTCTTTTTTACGCGCAACTTAAAATATGATTATTTACTAAAAAACCACGGATTTTATATAAAAATGTATGAGGAATGATGCAGAGAGATATTTTAAAGCCCTTAGACTATTTTTTTTTTTGAAATTCATAATAAGGCCAATAATGAGGAAACCACTGGGGTCCCTAAACGACCCCCATCGGCAGAGAAGTATTTTTCTAGTCTTCGAGCCGCGAGAGTTAAAACAGATAAGAAACAGTACTGTGCTCACTTCATTATTAACCTATTTGGCACATTGTGGTCATAGGTGCATAATCACTCAAATAGGTTATTTATTTCGTTTTTTTATAATTATTGTTTAAAACTAGATTATACTTTGGGTAAAACAACAATGCCAATACCAAACGTTCCCTCTAATTTTTTTATTCTGTGTGCGGACCATAAACTTCTGTGAGCAGTATATTTTCAGCAAAATAAAAAATGTGCGCAAATATGTAGGCTTGAACTCACGACCTACTCACTGACGTTAGATGTGGAAGAGAAATGTGGAAGGTTTGATGAGTTTAGTATAAGTATTTAAGTAAACATAAAATTTTATGAAACAAACTTCTTTTTACAATATTTCTGTGTGCGGCTTGTGCGGGGATGGAAAAGTGTGTGCGGCCACATTTTGAGAGGTGTGCGCGTGCACACCTTAGCGGGAACATTGCCAATACCATCAAAATGAAAATACCAAAAACGTTTTCTACGTTTCTGCTTTATATTAGCGGTCACCAAACTACAGTTTTACAATGATTTTCATTCGGTCCCTGATTTTATACACAAATATTTTAAATATGTATGCGAAATATCAACCAAATTTATAATACGATTCTAATAAGAATATTTTAGGGCTTCCGAAAAAATCATACTTCACGTTTTTCTAAGCCAGGCGTGGGGAACCTGTGGGCCTAAGGCCGCATGCATCCTTTTGGCTACTGTGGTGCGGCCTTCTGGCCAATTCTTTAATTCTGTAAATTCGTAAATTCCCGAGATAATTTGGGCAAATCCGTAAATTCTTAGAATTTTCGATGTCAAAATCCTTGGAAGACCTAAAAAAAATGTTTACTGCGGCCTTATGTCGAATCAGAAAAATGAATGCGACCTTTAGAGAAGAAAAAGTTCGCCACCCCTGCTCTAAACGTTTGTTGAGCCCTGTTTTACAAGAAAATCTAAGGATATATGTAATCATAGCTCAGTGGTTGTATCATATTATATTCTCTGTAATGCGGTCTAAATTTCTGAGCCTTGGAGGCATCCGAAAATAGGCGTTAATTATTTTCAGTTTATTTAAGGAAAAGTCCTCTCAAAAGTTGAAAAGAAATTAAAACACTATTTTCAACCCTAGTTTTTATATAACTTTTTTGAATATTAATTTTATTATTTTTGGTAGTTGAATAATGATACACGTTTCAATTTCAATACTTTCAATAAATATAATTTAAATGTTTTCATTAATTACTGTACTTTAATAGTTTTTAGATAGATGTCGCTATCACACGATTTGCAGTGTCGCCTTTCCTCGAAACTAGATACCTATAGCAATATTGAATCGGAAAAATGTCAAACATAAAAAGTAAAATAATATGATAAATTTGTTCAATCATAATCATCATTAGCCATTGTTCTGCGAGTACGGAATTGTAATGTTATTATCATTGTAATTTCCGTTCTATACAAAATATCTTATTACTTATCTCGACCAAAAACAACAATGCTTCAATGTTGTATGTATTATTTAGATACGATTTATTTTAACGATGACGTTTATTAATAACCTTCGTAAATATTTTCAAAATATAAATATTTTAAGCATCACTTTATTGAGAGTAATAATACATATTGACTGTGGAAAGGAAAAAGGACGTAATCCACACACAAAACGTGTTTTGATGATTTTGGACCATATACAAATTATGAAATATCCACAACCTTAAAAGGCACGGAGACTTCCAAACTGGTGTTAAATTGACATAATCTAATATTAATTAAATAAATTGTCTAGGAAAAGCCTTAATTTCAGTATTTTTTTTTGGTTTTAACTTTTTACAAGGTCATGCTTTTCAAACTTAAAAGCTAAATTCAGATACTAATTCGGCATTTGAAGCTTACATCTTTTTGATAGAAGGTGTATCATGTTGGATACATTGTGATTATCGCAAAAATAATGTTTTGAAAAAACTGTGGGTTACGTCCTTTTTCATTTCCACAGACGATATTATACAATTGTGAAACGTTTTTAATATGTATGGGATAACGATATTACATAATGAGGTAGCTGTTTCATGTTTCTATTATATTTTTAATTAATTTTCAGAGTTATATAGAAACAGGGAATAAATTCTGAAATTGACATTTATTAAAATCAAAATAAACAATAAAAACGCGTAAACGAAGATAATAATGTTTGAAAAATTATATTTTCTAGCCAATAAAAATCATTTGTTAATATAAAAAATTATATTAATTTTTCTTTTCAGATATTTCTTCTCTTCGAAATAAAAGTAACAACCACTTTTAGTCTAAGCATTTCTGCTGCTATAAGCTCCACTGGGAGTGCACATACTTTTTACTGGAAGCAGACATGCTTAAAAAAATCATATCTACTCGAACTGTTTTCCTATAGTTTTTGGAAAAAATTAAACGCTATTTTACTATACTCAAACATTCTTAATTCAAATTCTGACAAATGAAGCCACTACAAAATGGCGTGCCTCGGGACAAGACGTGAATAAAAAGGTTTTAGCAATAATATATGTAAGTAATGATATTAATTGAGCACTTGCCGTTGGTGTTGATGACATGACCGAACCTTGACTGTGTCGCCTCCGAGCTGGACTCGATCTGGCACGCGCTGAATCATCTGAAATTATTATTTTGAAGAAAATATAAATAATTATTTTAAGTGCGTTATCAGCTGCTAAAATTATAATGATGTTGAAATTGCATATGGGCGATAATTTGAGAATAGTAATACGTTGTTACATTATTAAAAAACTATATAATTCTTCAGTACTTCTTGGTTAATAAAACAGATGGATCGCTACTATTAAATATATTTCCCATGCGATAAGATTTTTTAAAAATAAGTAATAACATTGTTTGTGTTTATCTTCCTTCCCGTATCCAGTACATAACAAATCCCAGTCGATATTTTAATAATTTTAAAGGTTTGAATTGAAATTAATGTTTATTTATAAAAAAAGATTACGATATAATTAATCTGACGTTGATTCTCAAAAAGGCGAAACACGTGCAACAATTATTGCATTCCGATTTTATACGTGCAATGATTTTCCACAAATCTACCGCCGAATCCATCGAAAATATAATTATATTTAAATGACGAAGGGTTTTGCCAAGATTTTTACTGTGTGATAAATGTTATATTACTTTCTGCTAATCATGAGAGGAAATAAAATATGATATATAGTAAATCACACATAAGAAAAGCGTTGGATCAGACACGTTAAAATCCAGTTTTGAGAAAAAAATGTACTGATTCAAAAGAACAGAATTTAGTTTTTGACGTCGCCAAAAACATCATAGTTTCCATCCAGTAAGAGGTCAAAGAATGACTTTACAATCAAAACTGTCTAAGGTTTATACGAAAATTATGTGATGTAGATGATCCACAATTGTTATTCCACAAACAACTCGACCAATTTTACATAAGTATTAAAGCGTATTTGAAATCGTAGTTTATTGAAAGTGATCACTCAGTGAGCAAAACTAATCTTGCTTTGGTACTTGTTCTTATCGTTAAAAAATCTTAAATAGAGAAATAATATTTCATATTACAATTGATTAATAATTTTACAGATATGTCACTCCGTATAACCTTGTAGTTGTATTTAAAATGCATGACAATAAGCGATAAGTAATTTAATTATAGTGCATGCTATTTTCAGAAAATTGAACTCAATTGTAAACTGCTTTTCTCAATTTTTTATTCGAAATCTTTTGAGCATCTTTTCGAAAATCAAATAATCTTACTGATTCACTCCGAGTTAAATATAATTACGGTAATTTTTATTATAAATAAAATTAGTACAGCAAAAAGAAAAGGCGTAACAAAACAATAATTTAAGTTTTAATTAATTAAATCACAAATTGAATGAGAATGTATTTTCTCCAAATGAAGCAGTCACATTTTTTGTAGAGTAGAAAACTCATCGTGATATTTATGCAGATAAAGAAAATGATATTGTATTTTATTTCAGTTGATATAATTTACGAAATGACTCTGAATACTTACTCTACGAATCGATTATTGTCAACACTAGGATAAATGGGGTCTGAATTGATGACATGCCATTTATCATTTAGTGATAAATCGAAATACCTGTTACCAGGACAGAACTAAATTGTTTAATAAATAAACAAAACACATATCAAGGATAATAGATACGCTATTCTTTCTCGAATACGTTTATCGAATATGCTTAAAAATACGTATGATCAAATAAAACGACAAAGTTTGTTCATTTTTGTTTTAAAACAACTGCTCTTATCTAAGGTAAATGGTCTATTCTGAAAACGTATTTACAGATACAGTATGTACTTTCATGTTATAAAGATCAGGCCCACTCCAAGTCGTTTAGTTGCCGTTATGCAAAACATTAAAATGCCACCCTATTTATAAATAATCTTTTTTTTTATTATGGTTTAATCACATATCGACTGTGCAAAGGAAAAAGGACGTAACCCACACATATGAAATTTTACAGGAGGCGCTAAAAACGTGTTTTGATGATTTTGTGACATATGCAAATTATGAATTATACACAACCTTGAAGTGCACGAAATCTTCTAATCTGGTGTTTAATTGACATAATATAATATTAATTAAGGAAATTGTCTTGGAAAAACCTTTATTTTAGTATTTTTTCTTGGTTTTAATATTTTACAAGGTCATCTTTTTCAAACTTAAAAGCTAAAATTAGATACTAATTCGGCATTTGCAGCTTGCATCTTTTTGATAGAACGTGTATCAAGTTGGATACATTGTGATTATCGAAAAAAAGCTGTTTTGAATAAACCGTGGGTTACGTCCTTTTTCCTTCTCACAGTCGATATAAATTTTACATTTAATTTAGTTTTGCGGCTGACAATAAAATTCAAGCTCTTTATTCTATATTTATATGTTTCCATAGACGCTAAGGCGTCCCTATAGAATAAATTGTTTATCACATGAGCGCTCTAAACCAGTGCTTCTCAAATGGTAGAGCTTCGTCCCGTGGGCCGGCGAAAACGCGCTCCCCGCAAGTAAATGTAAATATATACATAGTTACGTAAGTATTTATTGTATTGACATAATGAAGTCAGTCACCAAGTAATACTGAAAAATATACACTGGTTCACACCCCGAAAAAAATTGAATACCACTGCTTTAAACACAATTTAAAGTGGTTCATATTCAAATCGAAGTTTTCAATTATTGATAGGAACACTCGAGTGTTGTCATAGTTGTTTTGTAGCTACAATATCTTCAATAATATCTGTATCTGATACCGTTAGTTGCACGCAATATAAACAATCAATGGCAATATATTATATGTATAATAACAATATACCTAGATGAAAAAAAAGATACACGGGACGTCACTGGCTTTATAGAATATCCTATTTTGACGCCCTTAAGATTGAAGGCTCTAAGCACGCGTCTCGTGCGCTTATAAAGTAATCCGCCAATAAAGTTAAAATAAAAAAATATTTGTGTTTTTCCGTTACGCGAAATATTTAAATCAATAAATATTTGCATATTAATTTTTTACATCAAGAAAGATAAAACTAGTGTCAGAAAGTTAAAAATCAGTAAAAGAAGATCTTAATTATTGCGAAAAAATAAATAAAAAACCCTTACTTGAATAGTCGTTCGAGTTGTAGTAGCCAGATTGACAGACCGTCCCCTCATGGCTGGCTCTCCGTTTCGCGCTGTTTCCAGAATGTTCCTCGTACAGGCTGCTTAGGGTTCCTACGTTGCCGCCGTGGGTAACGCATAGTATTCCCGATCCGTCATATTCTATGACCCCCGCGCGATCTTCGAGCCTGTCTTCTCCGACTCCAGCTTCAATCATTCCCACGTCTTCCACGACGCCTCGGTATCTGGGTCTCTCATATAAAAAGCCAACAGCTCTCACTTCTCCGATTCGCTCTTCTACTTCTTTGCGGGCTCTGATCTCCCTTCCGAATTTGGAGTATATTCTTGATTCACTTTCAACTGCTATTTTTCTAGCCAGATCGTCATAATAATTCATCGCAATGAAGACATGGACGCTTTCACATTGCAACATAAACTAATTTATTGTGATAGCGTGACTGATGGAATTCTTTGATTTAACTATTTTCAATGCAGTCATTTTATTTTTATTTATAGGAAGTTCAACGAGTTTCTACGACAAAATATAGTAATGAAATAAGGCGTCAGCAAACTATGTCTCACTAGAGAATTTCAAGTGACTTGACCCAGCGATGGGCTGCCAATACGCTAACAAGGGGCTCGCTTAATCTCAAAGCAATTTTCGGTGTTCTGGGGAAGAGTGATTTTTTTTGTCTTTCCTATGCAATTATATGCAATAAATTGTTACTAAATACACTTATAATATGTAAAATATGCAATTTACCGTAAACTTTTTAATGTGAATGTCTAAAAATGTACTTCTGTGTATACTGAAGCTGTCGTATATAATATATAAGTCATAAATTTCAGTTATACACTAATTTAATCTGAAATATATTTTTTTCTTTAATTAGCAAGGGGCTCGCCAGCCGTAGTATAATTTAACAAGGGGCTCGCGCGAGCCTCTCCGAGCCTCCTCCAGCCCACCACTGACTTGACCTCCGCAAATGAAGAACCAGTAAGTTTTAAGAAGCATGGTGAAGTGTTTATATTTATAATAAAACTCGAAAAAAAATATTAAAATTGTCAATTTAAGCTTACAAATAAGATTTAGAAAAAGCCGAATATAGCCACCAAGTGTAGGACATCACTCCATTTAAGTTTTCATATTTGAAAAAAAAAAACTACTTTGTCATTTTGTTTGTCTTCGGTTCTACTTATAAATGTTTGCAAATATATTCACACATGAAATTTGTTTTTTGTAAGAACAGAGGCAGATTAACTATCTTCCTACAATTCAGGCGTTTGTGTTCATTTTATCTTAAGACAAAATACTAAGTATAAACCAGGCTTGTCTAAATTAGGGGAGCAATTGATAACAAGAATTAGTAAATTTTATAAATCAATTGACGAAAACTTGTCAAGTATAGTAAGAATTATGATTTTGAATTTGTGATAGATTAGTTACGTTGTACGTAAATAGTGGATTTATTTATTGTTCATACAGTGGCCGAATTGTTGGTTGTTTTTATTAAATCTCTTTAAGGCGGGCTGAGCCCACCTAGCACAGAACGTAGAAACGTTACTGATATAATTAGATTACTATAAAATGTTCTTTGCTGATAAGGGATTATACAAAAACCGACTTTTGAAAAAACCGGTTGTCGAATGTCAATATTGTTCTAAAACCGGTTTTTCCGGTTTTCGAAGTTTTACAAAAAATGGATAATTCAATTAAAACAGCGAGAAAAAGTTCATTTTTTTATGTTGTTTATATATTATACATGCATAAAAAGAAATTATTTGGTGTTACTCTTCAGAAAATGTGATTTAAGAAAACACAAAGCGTCCACTGATCGTTTTGTAACAAAATTTCCCGATATCGAAAATACCCTTTCGCTGGATAATAATGTGGGGCATATGGTATTTAAGCCATCACATAAAAGATCCAAATTTTCTGTCCTTATGTTTATAGACTCGTTAATGGAAAATTCGGCACAACCGGTTACGAAGTTGAAAAACCGGTTTTCGAATGTCACAAATTTAGCCAAAAAACCAGTTTTTGAAAACCGACAAGCCCTACTGCCGATGTCATCGTTCTATCCTTATCATCCCTGAAAAGTGGACATGTCGCAATATTTCAATATATTATATTATATAGTATATAAGCGTCACTCTGAAAACTTAGTTTAAAAAATACGATAATTATTCTTTAATTCTGGTGAAAATTCTACTGTTTAATTACAAGAAAAAACCGTCTTGACGTCATCGAAATGGTGAAATCGGGGACTGACAGACAGACAGACGGCCGTACAAAACTGATCGACTATTAATATATAGATTATTATCTGTGATGCTGATTTCAATTGGGAGCAAAAATTCGAGGTTATCCAACATTTTCTGTATTTTTAAATCATACTAATCAAAGTATAAAGGACGTGAATCTAGTACACGCATAATGTGGATTAAAAATGCATGTATTAATCGATTGAAAACACGCTACCAATTCAAATCGGGACATTCGTTAGGTTCACCTGTGCTATCTTCTAGCAACCCTTAAATTACTATTCTGCCCCATTTGTTTTGAAAGGGAAGGAGGTGGATAATTTATCAATCAGTCGATATAAAAATAGATATTGGGTGCACGATAGCATTGTAAAATATTTATTTTTAACATTTAAATTGGAACCTCGATCTACCGGTCTCGCATTGTTCGTTTTCCCGCATGGGTCGTTTATTTTTCAAATTCCCGGCCAAACACCCATAAGAACAATGTAAAATAATCCCGCATTAATCGTTCCCCGATTTACCGTTTTCCTCGATCTATCGTTTAAATATTTTGGTCCCGTCACAAATATTATCTCGAATGACCGTTTTTGTTGAATATTTCTCATAAATGGTCTTGTCTTGCATCTCGTTTCGCGTTTTTTTCACTGGAACCCTGATCTTCCGTTGTCAACTGAGTATGTATTTAAGTTGTATTCAAGTTATCTGGAAGTTATTTAAAAATTAAACATTTTTTGGTATTATTAGAAGATTTCCCGCGTTATTCGTTGATTTATTACGGTCCCTTGGAAAACGTAGAATCCAGGTTTCACTGTACTTATCGTCACTCTA
Organism: Himalopsyche anomala; assembly: GCA_031772345.1. Lineage (NCBI taxonomy): Eukaryota > Metazoa > Arthropoda > Insecta > Trichoptera > Rhyacophilidae > Himalopsyche > Himalopsyche anomala. The sequence goes on from CM062825.1 coordinate 1,762,399, forward strand.
GCGACACATTATGAAAGATGTACGATGAAACCTTCAATAATTCATCACTCTATCTTATGTCAAATATTTTTTTATGATAGTGATTTTCATGCAAGGGTCATCCGTTGGTTCTTATTCAGACAAAGGTACAAGAAGTTAAGCCTTTTTATTCTTTATTGCTTCGTTTATTAGGTATATACAGGGCCGGCGCCACCATACAGGCAAAATAGGCAACCGCCTAGGGCACAAACCATTAGGGGGCGCGTAAATGGAGTATTAAAATTATTTTTATATACTCTAATAATAATAAACAATAGTAAGTTATACTTTATTTTGATGGTTGTATTTGCTCGTTGTAATTATGTATCGTATTCTATATGATTCGATAAAGAGTGGTTGAGCGACTGAGTAAGAAACAGTTCACGTAGAAAAACTTCTGTAGGGATATCTCCATTGGGAGGCTATATGCTCCATATTGGGAGCGGACATGGATTTGTAAAAAAAAAAAATACATAATGATCCCGAATTGTTTTTTTTCATTATTTCGACAAAAATGACACGATATGTTAAAAAGGGCGCGCTAATAGACGTTGCCTAGGCCGTCAAATAACCTCGCACCGGCACTGGGTATATATCGGAATAATGAAACTATGTATTTCTATATAATGCTTAGAAACTATTGATCTATAGGCATTGCTGAAATTTTAATAAAGGAAAAAACGTTGTAATCGTAATTCGTAATGTAGTTATAAGCATACGTTTTTTTTTATAAATATTCCAAGTTTCGTTTCGTGATAGTAGCCAACACTGTCGAGTCCGTAGCGCAACAGTCAACATTCATATCTTTTGTGTTGGATCTCACTGGTTCAAATCCCATTACGAACAGTATTTTTAAAGATTTCTGTTCATGAATGTTTGTGATGTTTCAAATTTAAAAACCAATAATTTTATTCTAACCCTATACTTTTTATCCCTACTGTCTTCGTAAATACGACAGGTTGAGCAACTGAGTTACAAGCAGTTCCCGTAGAAAAACTTCTGATGAGATAACTCCACCTGGAAGTTATATGCCCCACATTGGAAGCGGATATAATAAATATATTTAAATATATTAATTAAGGTTATATATATCAACTGTGGAAAGAAAAAATAACGTAACCCACACATATCAAATTTTACAGCAGGCGCAAAAAACGTGGTTTGATGATTTTGGGCCATTTGCAGATTATGAATCCACTACCTTGAAATGCACGGATACTTCTAAACTAGTGTTAAATTGACATAATTAAATATTAATTAAAAAAATTGTCTGGCAAAAACCTTTATTTCAGTCTTTTTTCTTGATTTTAATTTTTTACAAGGTCATATTTTTCAAACATAAAAGCTAAATTTAGATACTAATTCGGCATTTGTAGGTTGCATCCTTTTGATAGAACGTGTACCAAGTTTGATACATTGTGATTATCGAAAAAAACCTGTTTTGAAAAAACTGTGGGTCACGTCCTTTTTCCTTTCCACAGTCGATATGTTGAGATACTATGAGATAGAAAAACATGTTTTTCTTATTTTTTATTTTACATAATCAGTGACGAACGGTGGGCTTCCTATTTTGATTCAATTTTTTACGGAACAATGAAATTAAAAACGTTATAATATTTTGCAGTTACAAATGGTTCAATCTCTTTTTTATTGTCTTGCTTCAATTAAAAAAAAAGCTACATTTAGATTGAATACTTTGTAAAGGGCGCAGGGTTGAAAACCCGTCAAATAGACTCACTCGTGTTATTTAGTTTTTTGTGAAAGCAATGGCTAATTATAACCAAATGTTGACAGAAATCAATGAATAACAAGAAACTGTAATTATACCAGAATACACTAGAAATGCTTTGACACAGTGTCAATTTTTGTTAAGAAAACAAAACAAATATGACAATCCATTCAGGTCATTTAACTTCGTTAGTTTGTATGCATAGGGGAACAATGGCGATTTTGTTTGCTGACCAATTTGAGACGTCTATTTTGAAGGCACAATGGGGTATTTCAGGTAATTACTCATGCCGAGTGTCATTAATTATTTAAACAGAAAAAAAAACAATTTGGTATAGTGAGCATTCGTGTTTTACTAATATTTTTAGATATCATATAATATATATAACATAAGCGAGTGTATATATTTAATATTTTTATCAGTGAAGTGTTTGTTACACGGGAAGGGATGGCTACCACTGTGAAAATTATATTATTTCCATTCACAATGACAAGCTATATGGATTCTTAATAGAGGTAATTTAAGAGAGGTTGTACTACAACTACTGCTTGTTATTTAGTCTCGAAACATCTCTTCTTTCGGAGAGAGAAGAGATAGAAGGAAGCGGCCAGGATAGGAACATGAGTCAGCTAATAGCTTCGCCATGTCCCATTTTTAACGTCAGATATATGGGAGAGTATTATACATCAAATACTTATGTCTTAAGTAATCAATTAAGAAACGTGACCATACTGGAATTTGAGCCTGTGTGCACCGTAACTGAAGAGTACTATAGTCAGGGCCGGCGCTACCATACAGGCGAAATAGGCAATCGCCTAGGGCGCAAATCATTAAGGGGCGCATAAATTGAGTAATCAAACTATTTTTTTATATTCTTAAAGCCAATAATAGTTTATACTTGTATCTGTTCCTTATAATTATGTACCGTATTCTATATAATTCGAAAACGGTAGGTTGAGCGACTGACTAACAAACAGTTCTCGTAAAAAACTTCTTTTGAGATACCTCCATTAGGAGGCCATATGATTCACATTGAGAACGGACATGCATAAAAAAAAATATCGTTAACAAAGGGGCGCGTAATAAACTGTTTTTCAAACATAGAGCCTAACGTCATACATATCCGACTGTCTAAGCAGAATTTGGTGCGCGCGATTGTCAGATCTTTATTTAATGAAGTACGCTACTGATAGCTATTTTTAATATACATTAAGCAGAAATATTCATTCTAGCAACTTGTAAGTAATAATAAAAATAGCTTATTATAAATAGATAAGATTTTTACGATATTTCCATTTATAGAAAACCTATTTCTTTCAATAAATAAATATATATTGGTTATTTTGGTAAGTCAGTTACTAATGTCAAATGAAAAACTTTGCAATTAAATTTTATAGTGGAATTATATGTAGTAAAAACTAAAACTAATAACAATTTTAACAACTATTATAAAACTTTTCTCTCATTAAAAATATAATATTCTAACATCGCACCTAAAGAAGAGTCAGTTAACCTTTTTAGCCCGGATGACGTACACAGCACATCAAAAAATGCTCTTTTTGACATCAAATTTATAATAGCAAAAGTTCACCAATTCATTCAAACAACTTGATTTCTTGTTAATAAATCCAATTCTTTTTTAAGTGATTTATTTTTGGACAGCGCCGTTACGTTTTTATCAAGTTATATAAAAATTAGGTTTTTTTTAAGCGCCACTTTCTGAAATCAATGTATCGCGTAAAAAAGGATGTGTATTAGATTGAAATTTCAGGTAATTATTTATATTTTTTCTCATATTTGTTCTAATTCATAAAAACTGATGACAGTTAATTTTTTTATTTTGTATACGTAGATTTTTTTCCGATCGATTTCTGTTCGAAGGTATTGGTGTTTTTGATGTCCGAAAATTACCTCCCAAACTTACGGTTCTTTAATAACTGGCCGCAGCGAGAGCGATTAGTTTACCACTAGTCTTGTACTAGCTTTATCCTTCTATACCTACTACATACTTTCTTTGAAAAAGAGAAGTTGAGCGACTGAGTAACAAATAGTTCTCGTGGAAAAAGTTCTGTTGAGATACGCCATATACATCACATTGGTGTGATATGTTATTAAAAGGAACTTAAGAAAAATTATCGTTGGAAAATAACGTAATTTTTATATATACATATTTATCTGCGTTTTCTGTGTGAACTTATACATTTTTATACCACTTTTTATTTTAAAATTTCGACTGAAGGTGTTTGGTGGAATTTCAATATCAAATTTGAATCGTTAAAATTATGTACATTCACACAAGTGTTGTCAGGTACGAGCCGGGTTTCGCCTTTCGGCATATTCAGGCGTTCAAGTACACGGATCAGTTCAAGTTCATCCGTGCACTTGAATGTCTGAAGATGTCGTATGGCCAGTGGCGGACTATCCTATAAGCGAATGAGGCGGGCGCTTGGGGCCTCCAAAATTTAGGGGCCTTAAAATGGCTTATATTGTATAACCAATATACTTTTTGTTCAGATTTTGATATATTTTTACTTTTTTACGTGGAATTTTTTGACATTTTTATGTTATCCAAAAAACAGGGCTTCCAAATTTGTATTGCGCCTGGGACCTCTCATGTGCTTAATCCACCACTGCGTATGGCAAAACCCGGGTCGTTAGCAAAAAAACTTGTGTGAATGTACATAATTTGAACGATTCAAATTTACCATTTTTTAAGATTAAAAGTAAATTTTTTCGGAACATACTCAGTTTATTTCCTTTTACAATGCCTACTTTTACTACATTTTTATTACCTATTGAAAAGCAATTAAACTATTGTTTTAAATTTTCCGTTTGTGTAAATACATAAAATATAATTGAATTGGAATTAATGGCTCAACCAATGTCAACCTCTCCTTAAATCATTACGATATGTCAGTTTTATTACACCTAAATATTTTATCTACACTTTAAAATTTTCTGTATAAATTTATTGTAAATTATTTGTTTGAATTGATTTCAATACCATCCATACCTTTGGTATTGAATGTATCCATATAAATGTATTGAAAAATCAACTCATAAAAAAGTACTGAGGTCCTCGGCAACAGACCCGTAATCAATATATTATATTAAATTGATTTATTTTTGAGAACTCTTTTAAATATTAATTGAAATTAAGACTTATAAATGGATTCACAAAAACGTTCACAAACTGGAAAGTTTTCAGAAGATCGAATAAAGTTTTTTTTAGATTAATTATACTTTATACAAAACTAGAACCAATTATACGAATTAAATTTGTATCTGTCGAAAAGCATATCATAAATACAAAAATGTATCAGTCGACATTATACAGTAAAACCCCCATTTACACTGAAGTCGGGACCGTGTAATTGGGGAGTGAATCTCATACAAAATTAGGAATTTGGTGTTTTCCGCGAAAAATGCTTAACTAAGATTTCTCTTCGTTTTGCAAAAAAAAGAGTATGGACGAAATATTTTTTAACTAAGTGATAAAATGCAAACGCGCCAAAATCCAACACATAGACAGTCGCCCGGCTATACGTGTATAGTCTGGCACGTGTTGAATACACAGAAGCTAGCCAACATTTTACCTATTCACCGCACAGACGACCGTCTCGTAGCAACGACAATGGAATGCGACCGTTCAATTGGTGGATTTTTGACGAATATTTCAAGCCAGCGCGTAATTCGGGGTGGTGTAATTGGGGGTTACACTGTACTTAGTTTCATTTTAACATTTAAACCATATATATTTTGTATTAATTTTCTTTTGACCATAACTCTAGCTGAAAATACGTTTATATATTACGGATTGAACCGAATGTATTGAATTATTTTGCAACCTTAACTAAAAATCGCAATTTTTGTAATCCCATTCATTAAAATATTCCGCTTCTTAAATTTAACTTCGTTAGGCGATCCTTTTGTTAAATTAAGAAAAAATAATATTCTCAAATGGAATAAGTACCTAACTGTTATTTCTGAAATAAAAATTATGTTTCATCTTTACGGTTTAAGAATAATGTTTATAACATGCAGTTGTGTCGAAAATAATAGTACATTTTTCAGTGTCAATCTTAGAACTTTTCACTCTTACACTCTGAGGTAGGTAAGTACGTTTATCAGCAATTGATATTATTTATTTTACGGTACATTGCGTATTGGAACATTAAGCACATCCGATTGGCTTAATTATTATTGTACATAATTGTGTAAGACTGATAAACTAAAAACCGCCTCTTCCCCGGCACGCCGCGAATATTATGAGATTAACCACTTGAATACCAAGCGAACACGGATGTCCAAGAAATTTAAAAAAATCAAATACTTGGTATTCTAATAGAATATAAGCAATATTTTGATGAATATGTCTAGTTCCATCTATACTGAGTCAATATAGGTTTTTAAAATATCGAATTCGAGTGCATATTAGGCAAAATTATTTTTCTCAAAAACACGTAGTATCTCTGAGACATTTTAATGATTTATTTGCGCGGTATTCGAACGGTTCTTCTTCTTTGGCCATGTTCGCTCCCTATGAGGAGCATATGGCCGCCACGCGGCACCTCCATGTTTCCCTGTCTCCCGCCAATTGCTTTGCTTCCTCCCATGACATGCCAGCATCCCTCAGACGTCCGGGACGCCGGAATCCCACCGGTCGAAAGAAAAGGCAGGCAGGATTGAGGCTTTCCGGAGGCATCCGCAGCACGTGACCCAGCCAGTTCCAACGTCTCTCCATAACCACTGACGTGACGGGACGCTGTCTTGCACACTCCCTTATCTCTGATTTCCTCACAAAATCAAACCACCTCACCCCCATTATCCGACGCAAGCATCTGTTCTCGAAGCTCAGTATACGGTTCCCAATACCTTAAAAATTGATTCGAACGGTTAAGCGAATCAAGGTATTGGCAGCCCACAGCTATTCAGCTGTGTATTCACATAAAAACAAAAATCGAGCCAAGACTAGCTATAAATAATATTGTTTGTTTCGATATTAATTAATACCAAGTGACTACTTCATCCTGAGAAAATCGATGAATCAGAATTCTTTAAAATTCGAGTCAAATCAAATTTCGACAACTGGTGGCTAGTTACCCGAATTGTTTTCAGAAGTTATTCAAAAAATCAATCAACCGAATTGTAAAGTAAACAAACACTATACCGACCAAACAGTCATTATTATTAATAATTCAAGCCGTAAATTATACATAGTTCCAATGTGTAAAGGTACTGAATACTAGGTTTCTTTTTTTGTAGTTGTGATTTTTTATGCTGTCTTAAAAAATGTAACTTGAGAAAGTTAATAAATTCGTCAGTTTTTGCAAACAGTTGCAAATTTAAAAGTGACAATTAAATCAATATTGCATAATAATAGGGTAAAATATCAAGGTATTTAAGTTGTACAAAACTGTAGAACTTAAATACCTTGATATTTTACCCTATTAAAATGGAGTTCTACCAAGTAAATGCCAAATCAATAAATAAATAAAAAAAAAATCAATATTGCATGTTTGAAAAACTGATTTTCACATAACTTAATGTTATAAGATCACCCACCTTAATACTACAGCTAAGATACTCTGGTTTTATTTTTTGTTATGAAAATAAAATTCAAATATTATTTTAATTAATATATTATGTACATCAAGCCAGCCATACACTTATTTTCGCCTGGTTCGTAATTCGTTATTAAACCATAAACTATACCGCTGTTATAATGGCAGAAGGTGGTAAGCCAAAAAATCATGTTTTGAGATAATCGCCATTTTCAATAATCGTGAAATTTAAAATCTCTATTTATGCACTATAAGAATTAGTTATATTTCCAACTGCTTTATGAATTCGATCTACATATTCAAAATTGTGAAGTTATTTATAGTTTTACTTTCTAAAAATAACTTTGAACGGAATTGACTTGATGTATATTATGTTCGAATCAGTGGCGGATTAAGCACATGAGAGGCCCCAGGCGCAATAAAATTTGGAGGCCCTGTTTTTTCGGATACTATGAAAACGTCGGAAAAATTCAAGTATAACTATATTAAAACCTGAACAAAAAACATTTGGGTTATATTATATAAGCTATTTGTGAGGCCTTTAAGATTCGGAGTCCCCCAAGAGCGCGCTTCATTTGGTTATAGGGTAATCTGCCACTGGTTCGAATTATGTAAACATATCGACTGTGGAAAGGAAAAAGGACGTAACCCACACATATCAAATTTTACAGGAGACGCTAAAAACGTGTTTTGATGATTTTGTGACATAATGCAAATTATGAATTATACACAACCTTGAAGTGCACAGATACTTCTAAACTGGTGTTTAATTGACATAACCTAATATTAATTAAAGAAATTGTCTCGGAAAAACCTTTATTTCAGTGTTTTTTCTTGGTTTTAATTTTTTACAAGGTCATCTTTTTCTAACTTAAAAGCTAAATTTAGATACTAATTTGGCATTTTCAGCTTCCATCCTTTTGATAGAATGTATGTCAAGTTGTATACATTGTGATTATCGAAAAAAAGCTGTTTTGGAAAATTGAGGGTTACGTCCTTTTTCCATTTCCCAGTCGACATGTAGGTACATACTACATACACAGAATATGGCTGAACTCGATTTTTCAGAAGTTGCAGCATGTTAAAGTCTACCTATCTGCAAAAACTCTTTACAGCCGGTTTTTGACGCCAGTATATCGACAATAAATAATATAGTAAGTAAACAATGTTCAATTGGATTTTGTTGTCGGAAATGTATCATCATATATGATCAATAACTATCTCAAAAACATTTAAAATCAATTTTCCTAGTTGAAGTGTACACTTTAATTCACCTCATCTAACTATGGCTCGTATACGACCAAGGTGCATCGGACTGGCGCGCCAGTTCGTGGTATCCGTGGATACTAATAAGCCGTATCCGTTATAAAAGTTCCGTTGCGGTTCGTAATTACAAAAAAAATAAAAATATATTGAGATAAATGGGTACGTAATACATATTGATGGAAAAACGTGTGATTATTTTGTATTATCGAGAACTGCTGAGTCGTGAAAAAACTGCAACTTTGACTACAGCAATTACAAATTCTATCCAAGAAGTGTAGTATTTACGTATTCTTAAATATCAATTAAATGCGTCACTTTTTGTAATTCAATTTAATTTTATAAAATGAATCGAAGTCACCCGTTTTTTACGACTCCTACTCGACACAAAACACCAAAACTACATATTATTATTATAAACTACAGTTTCTCAACCTCTTTGGGTCCGTGGCCCCTCATAATCTGTACATTTCTGGGATTTTGGATGCGAAGTTATGTACTGGGTTTTTGAAATTCGAAAGAAGACCTATACTCACAATGTAGTACAAAAGGGTCACGGGCCCAAAATGGTTGAGAAAAACTGGATGACGTACGCGACCAACCTTCAATTAAATTTAATGAATTTAAAGAGTTTTTAATATTAACAATTCAGAAATATGAAAATAATTATAAGACTTTAATTTACACTTTACCTTTATATGTTTATTTATGAATGGCGAAAAATGTCGTTAAGAAATTTAATTGTCGATTTTTTTAGTTCAATTTAATTAAATCATTTTTTAAACTATGTCCGCGCCCAATGTGGAGCATATGGACTCCTAATAGAGTTTATCTCAACGAAAGTGTTTCTACAAGAAATGCTTGTTACTCAGTTGCTCAATTACTCTTTTTTCCAAAGAGAGTATGGATAGACGGATTGGGCTAGGATGGGATTAGTAGTAAGCTAATCGTTCTCGATACGCCCCGTCCATAGGATAGGATGGGTGAGAGGAGGAATTCAAGACATCAAATACATACATGCCTTTGAACAGAAATTCATAAATCGATTGAAAAATCAATTTATTAAACTGTCTGTACCGGGATTTGAGCCCGGGCCCTCCGCAGCCGAAGCCAACAACGTTGACCACTCAACCACACAGGCGGCAATTAAATCAATACTTTTAATTATCATACATATAACTGATTATAAAATATTATATTAACATAGTCAATTTAGTATCATAACCAATAATTACCACTTAAGTAATAAAGTTTATGAAATAACTGTAATAGCCTATATTAATTGTGTCGTAAATATATTCTCTATGTAATTTTATTGTGTATCATTGAAATTTAATTGAGTTTTGTTAAAGACTATGAGGTAAAATATAAACATTAATTTATAATTAAATTCCTTTTGTTGTCATATTGTCATCCAACATGTAGGATTATTTTTTATTTGTTTTTTAATCCATTTCTGCTCCCATTGTGGAGCATAGTATGGCCTTCTTATGGAAGTATCTAAACATAAGTTTTTCTACGAGAACTACTTATAGCTCAGTTACTCAATCTTTAATTTAAAAGGTACACAATTAAACATACAAACTGATGTAAATAAAGATAGTAAAAAAGTTAAAATCTGAGCAAAATATGTACAATATAGGTTTTCTTCTCTGGTCACGCGTTTAATGCGTTCCGAAGTAGAAAACTGCTTAATTTAAGAAATTCTTAAATTTCGTAATAAATTTATTGTTTCAATACACTCAATCCTCCCCCATAGCGTAGACGCAGGGTTTCCCAAACTATGTTCCGCGGAACACTAGTGTTCCACCAAATCTGTGTAGGTGTTCCGCGAAAATTTTCAAAATACATTTAGGCATATTATGCTTCAAATTAAAAAGCGAGTAATGATCCATATCCACTGATGTTGATGGCGTCGAGTATCTAGATTTGAATCATTAAGAGCTCCTTTTACTGATATTTTCATGAAATAAGTCCTACAAATAATTACGTAATAAATAACAAGTGTTTTAATATATATATATATTTAAATTTTGATTATTGTGAATTACCTTATCTAAAAAGTAGGCATAGTGTTCCGTTAAATTTTCCGGATTTTCCAAACTGTTCCATTGCAGAAAAAGTTTGAGAAACCCTGGCGTAGAGAGTGGGACTACGCTATAAGAATGTTCCGTTATAGGGGACTAGGTAACCATACAAATTTTAAGGCTAGGTTCTTTTATTCGTATTTTGTGAATTGATCAAAATCAGCAAATCAAAAAAAAATCCTATCACGTTTCGCCTATCACATAATTCTTCTAGAAAAGTCGAGAGACTAATAACTACTGACAAATACATATTATTGAAAAATAAATATTTAAAAATCGCTGGTCTACAGAGTAGATCTTCATAAACGTTTTCAAACATTTTCATGAAATAATTTGAAGCAGTGCTCAATTTTTAGGCGTAACTAACCGTTTTGATATAAACAGAACTCGAATAATTGAATAATTATGAGCAAAAAATATGACGATTAGTTTTTTAAAATTATCGACTGTTTTACCTCATAAAATTGTTAATTTTAAGCCATGGATTAAAAAAAAAACACAATCAATTACATCGCCAAGGTTCTAGACCTCAAAATGAATCATATTCGTTAACCAAGTTTTGTTTGTTGTGGTGTTATTGAAGATATTTTCACTACCAAGCAACCGCTACGATGAAATCTTAAAATGGAAAACATAAAGAAAATAACAACTGTCCTTTATTTTCTCTTTTACTTTTAAAGTTTCATTAATGATTTCGAACAGATGCTGGACGATGCCATCCCTTGAATCTGAGGGGTCGGTAATAATCGTTTTTAAGTTTTCAACATTTAATATACATCATTACAGATACATACCCTAAAAGGAAAATGTTGTTTTTGTCAGGGCTTGTGAGATTAGAGAGTGAACGAAGCAAACCTTATCATGTCCAAAATTTAAAAGCAGCAATGAACCTGCCTTGGTCATACCGTGTTGAGCACGCCTAAGGAAAGCATGAGGATGTACTCGGAGAAGCTATGAAACAAATTCATGACTTTAAAATAATTCAAAAGATTTGCGGGGGTAAGAAGATGGTTTGCTGGATGAATGGGTACTGTGTAGACACATGACAGGCGAGTGCTGGTGGTCAGCAACTGGCGTAGAAAATGTCACCCGCTGTGGCCTAGTTGGTTATAGCTTGCTCTACCGATCAGATGGGGCTGGGTTTGATTCCTGGTAAGGTCAAACCTAAGACCTAAGACGTGGGTGTTTGTGATATCAATTCTCATCGAATTTTTCCCGTATGGTCTTATAAAAGATCCACTATAAAAGCGGAGATCGGAGAAAATTTATTAAGGCGGAATAATCAATTCACTCCGGAGTCTGCACAGCAGCGCCAGAAGAAAAGATCCTAAAGAAGAATCTGGTTTGTACAATGTGACAGCTAAATTCTCCAAATAAGGTACTGACATGAACAACGTGAAGAAGGAGTTACAATATTTAATTTAAAAGAAGAACATTTTTAATTGGTCACCTTTTCCGCACGTTAAAAAAAACATAATTTTAGTACTGTACACATATATAAGTATGTACAGATTTTTTTTAACTAATCGCAATAAAAAAATATATACTTAAAATATGGATAGATTAGAAAACGAAAATAGTCGTATAGATATTCGTCGCTCTTGACAATGAATACAGAATAGTTTAAAAGATTTCTAAATAATTGTGATATTTAAAGTATAAATCTTTTTGTATCGACCATATGTACATATTTTTCAAATGTCCAAGCTGAAACTTTAGCCCTGGACAACATCACTGAACCAGTTCACTTTATGAGACAAATAATACATAAACCAACAGAACTATAAATATTAAAATAAACCTCACCATAAATCGCTTATATTAAGCACGAATTTATTAAAACATTACACATTTTTTAAAATTTAATTTATAATTATTTTACGAACGTCAATAAGTTTATGAATTTAAATTGACAAAACCGCTTTCGATAAACAATACAATCACATTTAACAGCGCGGAAAATATCAAAATTTATTTATACTAAATCGTATTTTAAAAAAATGATAAAAAATATTGTTGATGCTTTTTTTTTCGGTGAACAACCTTATTCGATCGACGACGTGCGATCGCCTACTGGCCGCATTTTGTAAACTTGGAATGCAAAATGGCCGTCGGATCACGTGGGCGGGAAAATGTCAACTGAAACGTCACGTGACGTCACAGTGAAAATCCTTACGATGGGGATAAAAACGATTTGTTTTTGCTTCTCATACTCCCTGTGTACACGCCAGTACACTAGTTTACGGAAAACGCAACAATGTTTAAAAATAGTATTTTACAATTCAATCATATATGTACACCATACACGTGCATTTACTACATATGAAACGAGTTTCGTTATTATTGCATTTTGTTTACGGGTACAAATAGTTTACTAGGAAACGAGCTAAAAATATAAGGAAACTTTTAAATATATACTTTCGAAAGCATCTTATATAGGGTTGCCAACGTTATGCGCAGGGCCGGCGCCACCATACAGGCAAAAAAGGCAACTGCCTAGGGCGCAAGCCATTAGGGGCCCCATAAATGGAGTATTTGAATTATTTTTATATACTCAAATATTAATAAACAATAGTGCGTTATATTTTATTTTGATGTTTGTAATTATTCGCTGTAATTATGTATCGTATTCTATGTATATGATTCTAAAAACAAAGATTGAGCGACTGAGTAACAAACAGTTCACGTATAAAAACTTCTGTTGAGATACCTCCATTAGGAGGCTATATGCTCCACATTGGGAGCGGACATAGAATTATAAAAATATATATATAATGATCCTGAATTATTTTTTTTGTCATTAAATGGGAGGAATCGTTAAAAAGGGGGCGCGCCAAATAGCCTCGCGCCGGCACTGGCTATGCGGATGCTGGCATGAAGAAAATAATTTTGGTGCGGAAGAATTTTAATTACAAAACACGTATATTTAAAAAAAAATCATATCCTTAATAACAAAAGGGTGTATCTAGATTTTCGAAGGTATGAAAAATCACAGATTTACTAAAATGCACATCTTCGGGGACAAGGATTGTTGAAAATAATGTATGAATGTGCAAATATTTAACGTAATTTTCAACAATCCTTATTCCTAAACTACATCTTTGTGTATAAAAGAAAAAGCCCAACCCTCAGTTTTAAATTTATAAGTAAAGAATAAGAATCAATTTTTAGTTGGTTCGTTTACTTCACGATTCGTTTGTCACAATTTTTTACACAACCTGTATAATAACTAAGTTAACACATTTAATTTTATATTATAAATTAACACTTTGTCCGGTACATAACCAGTCAAGCAGTGCAAACTTTGATGAAATCAAATTAAAAACAATATGTGATGTAGAAACAATTTACTATATAATTGATTGCATATAATGCTGCTTTGAAGTACACATTGTAAGACAATTTATTGTCAATTAAAATTTCCGTACTTTGTACCAATGACTCAATGCAAAAAATACAATTACAATTTATTGTATATTACATATATTGAAATAAGTGTGGGTAATGTTATATTATGTAAGAAATATCATTTGGTACATCAATACAAATCAAATAACTTTTTTAAATATTTGCTAAATTTTCTCGCTTTTTTATAATTTATTCAGGGTTGTATTTAGCTAATATAAAATTTAAAATAACTTTGATTATTCCACGTATTATGTAACTAACTGTGACACGTGCATCCTCAGACTTACTATCGCAAAATTTGCTTAAGTAATGAAGCAAGATTGATTCTAACATTTAAATTATGAAATTACAAAATGGAGTTTGGGTTTTTTTCCTTTTTAGAGAAGCAAGGAGGGGGTAATATAATCGAAATAAAGCAAACCAATAATGATACTAATGAGCTGCAATCAATCATATTGGGATTTTTCCCTTTTTAGAGAAGCAAGGAGGGGGTTATAGAATCGAAACAAAGCAAACAAATATAATCACACTACTGATGACGCTAAACATTACAAACTATTATACTAATGAGCTGCAATCAATCAGATATGTTGGTGATTACTCTATTAATTGGAAACAATGTAAGCAATGGCGAGCAACACGTCCTATTAAGAATATTATTTAATAATATTTCTTTTTTGTTAAGAGTTTTATTGCTTCAAAATAATTCTGTAAAAACATATTTTAAGCTACATCCAGTTCAATGTGCAGAACTACCAAAAATAAAAGTGACTATTTTACATAACTTAATTTTACTGCACGAATGTAAATAAAGCTAGTTTAGCTGGGTACCAAATTTAATAAAAATAGCTCAATTTGAGTGCTTTATTTATGTAATTTATTAAGATCTATGGATTCCCCTGAGGGGTGCCTTCATTATTGATATATATATCACGAGATATCATGAGCAGTGGCGTCTTAAAATCAATAAATAGTTGATAAGTACTTCAATTCTTATCTTATTGTATTCGAAATCAAACATTCACTTTTATTTTTCGATATTACACCGTTTATTTAGGTAAATTTATTAAGACGAGCAATTAACTTATTTCTAGGTCAGTGGTCGAGTGTCCAACGTCGTAATGCCTCATTAAGATCAACCGAGTACGCGGCGAGCAACAATTTTAGCCGAGTTGGCACGCATTTGTCTTTTAACAAGTCATCTAATTATTATGTACTTTTCGTTTGATTTAACATCGTTCCATCATGAACAGTCATCGTAAAATAAAAAACTTCGAGAAATATGTTAAAAATAATCGTTGAGAAAGCTACTGCAAGATGAGTTGAAGATCTAAAGGTAACGGACCTGAATAAAAAAAAAACAGTTGTTGCATAATTACAGTGTTGTGAATTCTACACTCAACACTCGTCAAACGCCTGTTTATGCTTAATTTCGATTTCTATTAATTCTCGTTCGCTCGAATCACTCGCAGGATCGCTCGGCCGAACGCTGTGTGTCGCATTCAGATTGTCTTATATTCACCTGAGTTCACTCTATCGGCCGCGTACTCGGTTGGTCTCAATCTAAAATCTAAGCGATTCTTAAGCTTCTGTTGCGGGACAATAGTCAGAACTCATAAAAATAACTTTGCCGAGATGCTCCATTAGTTCTTAACATAATTCACAATTGAATCGGACACGGTATTTTTGTTTGTACGTACAAGTCAATCAAAGATTAAAGTTTTAACCAAAACAATAAAGTTTATCTGAAAGCTTCTGGCGTTTCTTAAATTTACGCCACAATTCATTGAGTTACTTTAAGTAGCCTGATTTTTGTGTAGTTTGTTAAAAATTAGAACATGATTAATTATTAACTTGGGTTTGTTCTACTTCACTGCGTATTTTTTTGCTCCAATGGGAATAGAGAATACACGATTATATAATTTTCATGAATAACATTGACTCTCTGTCCTACTGTCATCATAATATGACCTACATAGTTAGTTATACACACGGTCTGACTATACTGAATTATTTATATATTACCAAGAATATAGGGGTGGGTATTAAAAGACGCGATAAGTGGATCGCGAAAGAATTATTGTTATATTGTGGGGTACTGCGAATGGTTTAATGATTAATTATACAATATTATTATTATTATCACTTGTTGAAAATGTCAATCACGGCGCATCAACATTATTCATAAATTATAAGGGATATTAATTACATTTTTTTTTTTTAATTAATTTTAAAATTTAAAAAAAATAATTGACATTACAGCTTACGCCAATTCGTCAAATATTTTTAAAGTTGAAAGATCATACGAGATATACTCGATGAGAATTTTTGAAAGTCACATGAGATTAGCCCAAGGAGAATTGACTTCACAAACACCCATGTCTTAGTTAGTTTTTCCTGTTTATCTCAAATTAAAATTGAAAAAAATCCAATTTTGACATTGACCTTACCGGGAATCGAACCCGGACCCACCTGATCGGAAGAGCAAGCTCTTACCAACTAGACCAAAGCGGGCGACTTATTACATTATGACGATGTTCAAAATGTAATAAGTCCATATCTCTTTGATCACTTTCAGTTTATATCATGACGAGTACTCTTCTTCTACTCTTCTTCTACCTTCATACTCTTTTTCTACCCAAAAATTAACTAGATGCTGAGTTAGATTGTAAGTTTAATTGCGGACAGGAAAACGGGATACTAACATACAGTGGAACCCCCAATTACACTACCCCGAATTACGCGCTGGCTTGAAATATTCGCAGCAAATCCCCCAATTGCAAGGTCGCATTCCATTGTCGTTACTACGAGACGATCGTCTGTGTCGCGCATACAGTAAAATGTTGGCTAGCGTCTGTGTATTCAGCACGTGCCAGGCTACACGTATAGCGGGTGACTGTCTATGTGTGGGATTTTGGCGCCCTTTGCATTTTATCAGTTGACAACTAAATATTTCGTCAATATTTTTTTTTTTGCAAAACTAATGGATATCTTAGTTTTGCATTTTTTGCGGAAAAAACCAAATCCCTAATTTTGTATGAGATTCACACCCCCAATTACACTACCCCGAATTACACTGTCCCGACTTTAGTGTAAATGGGGGTTTTACTGTATATGAGAATATTAGAATTAATTTATGCGAAATACCAACATAATTTCAGTGTAAAAATGTCACTGTAATATGTCGAATAGCTGCGTGGTAGAGTATCAACGTCGTTGGTTTAGAACACGAACCACGGGCTCGAATCCCAATTCGGACAGTTTTTATTGATTGATTTTTCAATCAATTTATAGATTTCTGTCCGAAAGGCATGTATGTATGTGATGTCTTGAACTCCCCCTCCCACCAATTATATCTTAAAAAAACAGGGCGTATCGCTATTAGCTAACCACTAATCTTGTCCTAGCCCTATCCTTATATATCTACTCTTTAAGAGAGGTTGAGCAACCGAGTGACAAGCAGTTGTCGTAGAAACTCTTCTGTTGAGATAAACTTCATTAGGAGTCATTAGTAAAAATAAATTTCCAAATTATCAAATCTTTTTAGAACAATCCACAAAGAAAATTTACAATATGGCGACTGATTTTCGTAATTTGAATAAATTATCGGCTTCCCTAAGTCCAACGTTCAGTTTTTTAGTATTATTCTATTCGAAATTAAATTTTCTAAAAAATGCACTATTTTTGGTAGCATAGTTCTTCGGGTGGAAAAAGTGCAGCATGTTGTAAAGCATTATTTACTTAATGATATCACAGACGACTTTTATCTGTCAATATAATTATAACGTTCAGTTGTTTAATGGTTGTTTAGATTGCGGAATATTTTTGAAACTATGTAGTAGTGCATATTCACAGTTTCATACATCGATTTTGCTAGTAATTCAACGTCAAATCTTATAATACCTAGCATCAAATCACTATTTTACAATAAGGGTACTAAAATTAACGCAATGAAAGGTTGGGCTTAACTCGCATACTAGTACATATTATATACTATCTATAACAGCGATTTCCAACCTGGGAGTCGTGAACTATTGTAAAGGGAGGCGCGAACAGTCCAAAAAATATATTTACCATTTAACACGTGTCTTTATTATTATATGAAATAAAGGATGGGAAAGCGCAAAGATATTTTTTTCTTTACTGATCTATAATTACCTTGGTCTATCCCTTCATGGATTATATGGGCTTATAGTGTAATGTTTCAACATATCTTTATTGACGTGACTTTGATCCTTTTGAGAGACTGTAAGAATAGGGCAATAATTTTAGAAGAGTTATATTGTTGGCTTGTCATTTTTTATACGAATTGTTTTTTATTAGTTCGGTGTGGTAGAAAAATGCCATTGGGTAAAATACAGGAATAATATCAACCAAAGGATGAATGAAATTTAACTTTGAGGTTCGTCGGATGAAAGATCGATGAGGCTTTCTTTTAGCATTATGCATAAATTAGTATCTTGAATGTTTGCTCCAAACGGATTTATTATCCACATATTACCATGTCTAAGATCTTCATTTGTTGGGAAATATTGACCAAAAGATTCCAAGTGCCTTTGAACCAGGGCTACCACTTTATAGTTGATATCATTATCCCTCATAATAAATATATTATATTCTTCAAAATTTAAAAACATTTTCAGATCGATTTCAACCAATCGCGTTTGCTACATAATATATATATATTAAAGCATCCATTTTACTTCGTAGTGTAGACACGTCCATAAATTTTCTTTGTAAAGATATTTAGTTTATTTAAGAGGGAAAAAATATTTGCTAGATACGCAAGCTTGGCAAGCCATTCAACGTCGGATAACAATTTTTGAAGTTTCGGATTATTTTGCCGTTGGTAAAATAGTTTATCTTCTTCCCGCAAGGCAAATAGTCGGGTCAAAACCTTGGATAGGGAGACAAAATAAGTGGTTTAATATTGATTTTTCGAGGGGGATGTCCCGGTATGACTTGCAAGAAATCTGGCAACCCTTACTAACCTCTTTTTACTATTACAGCTTTTGACAAAATTTAAAATAAATACTGACCACTCTTTCTTTATACTGACATAACATCATATTTATACTCCTAATTAGCTTACTAAGGTACTGATCATAAAATTATTTAAAAGCGTATCAATTAAATATGTTTAAGTCTTAGTATCTTTTGAAACTTTCCAGAAGTTTTACAACAATTCTTATAGAAGCTGTTTTGATTAATTCAATTCATCAAATGTGTGAGAAAATAAGTTTGGTTTGACCGGGTAAGTTATCATCGATTCTTATTGTGAGTTTTTTTTTAACACACTGCTCATATGGAAAGAGCAGGGGTAGAAATCGCTTTTTCGCGTACCGGAAGTGGGTTAATTATATTACTTATGCATTGGGAATTTTCCGACTGCGATAGACCCATAGATAGCCTTCGATAATGGAAAGTGCATTCATAATGCAATGAAAATGAGATGTCACTTAAGTATGACAATAATATTCAATACATAATGTTTTGACAGCGGTGTTGGCATGGTAACGCAATGGCACTGCTACATTTGTAAATAAATTATCTATCGAGGGGAAATGATGCGCCTAACTCAATATATAAGTACATTTTTCTGTTTCCACGAAGTGAGCGAAGAGATTGTTCTGTTGTAACTAGTTATGCGAGGCGGAAAAATTCCCGGGCTTTTTGCGGGCTTATACTGGAAAAGTTGGATGGGAATAAACACTTTGAGAACATTTAAAAATAACATCATACGAAAATGACTTAATCCGATAAAAGTGTTACCGAGCCATTGACTGCAAACACTTCTAGTCCAGTAACAGTGCTTCACAAATCCACCGTCAACGGTCAAAACGTAACAGATAAATCTTCAAGAAAAAAACACAAGATTCCTTTGTACTTTATTTCCACTTTATTTATTAAGGTCAGGAGTCAGGACTGGTTTCGTTCATGGCGAGCACTGTTAACTCATACGAAATATAATTTAACAGTGCTATTTATACAAGTACGAATGAATATTGTGTTTTGTTTTAATATAATGCCTTTCCACCAAGTATTGACAATGAACACCCTAAAAGAGATTAATGAATGTTTAGTCGTCAGACGTCCTGAGTTTCTGACCATTATTATTAATTGACGTTATTTTAAATCAAAAATTTATTTTTTAACATTTCTTCAAGCAGAAAAACTCATGAAAATATTAGAGGTATTTTATATGAGAATATTTGTATTTCTATCTTAGGTTTTTGCGCGCCCGCTTTTTTCCGCGTTTTCCGCGTCTGCTTTAATCCTGGAACCGATATTTAGATATATTTGAATCCGAAAAAAAATATTTGGAAACGGTACCGTTTTTGTGACACATTTCGGTGAAACGCACCGCACATACAAAATTGTGTTACGGACTTTAGTTTGTTAAAAAAATGACGACACATATAATTTTAGCAAATTATTTCTAATATTATGTGTCTTCTTCTAATCGTTTATTCCCGGTTTTTTGCATCATTAGTTATAATTTTATTTTATAGGTATTTTCGGCTCATTTTCTATAGCAGTACATATTCTCTTTTCTTTTAAAAATCATTTTTGAGTAATCACTCACATCTTGGCATTATACGATTTCCCATGTGTGCCTTAAACTCGGCAAGTTTGGTGCGGACACATACGGTGGTGGTTATGAGTGGGTGGAATAATTGCCTCCACGATGACCGCCACCCCTCCCTTCTCCTCTTTTGCATATTGAAAATGCCGAATCAAAATTATTATGTGAAACAGACAAACAATAAAAATACCATAGACATTTACCGAATGAAAATTTAAATAATTGCAATTAATCTGTAATTGTTATTATGACGAATGATATTCTATTTTGCGATTTATCGAACGTTTTGATAGCTACTATTTGTGGAATCTATAATATATGGTATTAACAATAACATTATTATATTTTTAACTTATGTCTACTCTCGATGTGAAACATATGGACTACAAGTGGAATCTCAAAATAAGTAGTTATGAAAGACAAAATTGTTATTTCACACAAGTTCAGCTTCACTTTTTTCAGATAAAAGGTATAATAATGGGTCTACACAGTGGCGGATTAAGTTCTTTCGGAAGCCCCAGGCGTAATATAATTTGGAAACCCTGTTTTTTGTTTACATAAAAGAGGCGCAAAATTCTGTATAAAAATGAATATATATTTATTTATTTATTGTTAAAAAATAAAATTATAGTACATGACATAACAGCTGACGCCAATTCGCCATCTACTTGACAAATATATAGAGACAAAATATAAAATAAAACTAAATAATACACCAAAATCAACATACAAAATCAAGAAATAAAATAGTAAAATTTAACAAATAGTTCACAAATACTATCACTAAAAATAATATATAGAAAATGTGAATGAAATTTGGAGGTTATATAAGCTATTTTTGAGGCTCCTAAGATTCGGAGGCCTCAAGCGCGTGCCTCATGCGCTTATGGAGTAATCCGCCACTGGGTCTACAACGGCGATTTTTGATGGCAAATGTAATTTTTTTCATATGTTGACAGCGGGAAGAATACAACATCGTGTTGATGTATGTATTGTAGAGGGCCGGGTAAGCGCAATTGAATCTCGGGCGCGGGTAAGACTTCAGACTATGTTCGTGTCATAAGTCAGCCATGATGATTTTAATTATTACCAGTTCTATATGATAGAAAATCGTAAATTGTTCAATTAAGTCCAGTGGCGGGTTAAGCACTTTGGAGGCCCCAGGCTCAATAAATTTTGGAGGCCCTGTTTTTCGAATAACATAAAAGTGTTGCAAAACTCTTAGTAGAATAATGATGAATATTGAAAACTGAAATTAAAATATAACGGTTTATATAATTTATGCTATTTATTGAGGCCCCAAACGCGCGCCTCTTGCGCTTATGGGGTAATCCGCCACTGATTAGGCCATTTTCTATCTAACCCCATTTGGATTGAGAAAAATGTAAATGTGTGAAAATACACTGAAAAATTGGAATGCCATTGGCTCAAATTGATGAATCGAAATACCGAAATGAAAACAAATAAAAAAAAACATTGAAAAACATGCATGCAGAGACATTCCGTGGGCATAGGCCAGTAGGCAGTTGCCTAGGTGCGGCAAATGATTTTTTTAAATGACTAAATATTTTTGACACACGAATTTGGCTTGGAATAATTATGATGCCTCACCTCAATGCCTTTGATACAAAAAATGCAGACAAAAAACATTTTCAATAGTAATAATCCAATGGCCAATGGGGAAACATAAGTTAAATTCATGGCAAAATCTTCTTTAAATATAAAATTTACCGATCTCAGCAGTATAGGTGGCAGATAAGGTAATTTAAAAAAATAAATATAGTAAAACAGTAAAAGCGCTATTTTAAACTCTGCCTAGGGGCGGCACATAGCCTAGGAACGTCACTGCATGCACGATACTTTTATCTTGTTTTCTTCCACATTCTCAAGCGAATGTTTTTTTTTTATGTTGAATCATAAACTTTCAAAGACTATGAAGATTCAGCAGCATGTATTTATTTTCAATCAACAAAATATAATCCCAATGAAGCAAATATCTTCAAACAAAAATTGGTGTGTAATTAAGTGTTTTTAAATTTTCTTTCATTTTATGTGTATCATGTTTTATATATTCAATAAAAAATACAGCAGCCAAAATGTACCTACATACGCATCAATATTTTATTACAATTATTTGTTTTTTAATATTCAATGAATAAGATGAAATGTACGAGCAATTCTTTTAATAAAAAACGATCGATTGTAATAAAAAGCTTTATTACAGAATAAAAGGTTCTTCTTATGACTCCACAGGTTTAATAAAAACTTATCTTCTAAAACGTGCTATTTTTTGTATTTTAATTTAATAAAAAAAGAGATTGCCTCTTTTTTATGACTCCACCCAAAACAAGCCCTGGTTTTAATATTAATAGACCCAGACATAATTTATTTTTATGAATAAAACAAGGATAAAAACAGTTCTCCATTGATTACAGTTTATTTATGACATGTTGGCAAGAGAGTTACAACAAAATAGAAATATTAAAAATTTGTAATATGCACTTACAACAGTATTCTATGAAACAAATTACGTACTTATATACAATAGTAGTCTCTAAAAAAAATAATTGTGAAATACTCTTATTCCTATGGATTTTTCTCAGTTAATTTGTGAAAATAACTTTCAATATAATATGTGTTTTTCCATTTATTGAATAAGTATGTGTAACACATTTATTGTTGCTTCTTTAAGAAAAGGTACTCAAACTTAATGTTTTGTAAAAATCTCTTATTTTAATTTAAAAGTTGAAAGACCACGAAATAAAATCCATCTATGAGAACTTTTTTAAGTCACTCGAAATGAATTGATATCACAAACACCTGTGTCTTAGGTCTCAAATTGAAATTAAAAATAAATCTAAATTTAACATTGACCTTACCGGAAATCAATTCCAGACCAGTGTTTCCTCTAAGCTGTGCGCGTACACAACTCGCCGAGCGCACGCACATACATTACAACAGAGCGCACAAAAGTTACATCAGCTATACCATCACCAGAAAAAAATAATTGACATTAAATAGTGTTGTTAATTATTGGCATTATTAAAAATCAATCTTTTTGTTTAGTGGGTCTTAATACTGTTATGTGGCGCACATATCTTTTTATTTCTTGCAGCCAATGTCTTTTGCGCACATAACCTTCCGAAAATTAGAGGGAACATTGGTCCAGACCTGCCTGCTCCGTAGAGCAAGCTCTAACAATTAGATCACAGCAGGCGACGTGTACACATTTGCGACCTATACGAATTATAAATGATGTAGCAATTCCACCTTTTTCATGTCTGTCTGTACAAGATAGACAAAGTAAAATCATTATAGAAATTTAAAAATGTCGACAATATAAAAAATCAGAGCCACCACTGTTTATAGGTTTTAATTTTATGCTTCTGTAAGGTATATCTTGAATTAAGATGAGGTTGCATTTCTTAAAAATGTGTATGTGTTGTATCATGAAATGGTCTTAACCCAAGGTATTGCCAGTATATATCTCGAATAAATAAATAAAATCAGATATCTAAGAGCTAGAGAAAAAGTAGAAAATAGAAAAAATAATAGCGACCATCAGATGGAAGAAAGAACATACACCTATTTTAATTTTACTCTACATTTTTGTGACTAGCCACATCAACGTGGATTTTTATCAGGTATTTATTAACATAAATATACATTTCTAACACAGTAATCAACATTTAGCATTCAAATAAAACATTAACAATCATTACAGGTATATTTTTATCTATGGCTTTGGTAACTATGTCGATCTTAATATACACTCAACTCTTTTTTTACAAAGTTTTGAAATAACACATTTTTGCCCAGTGTTCCAATATTCGAACATTTAGTGTTTTTACTTCCACTCCATTTATGCATGACGTAGTAAAAGTTTAGATTGTATCAGTCTCAATCGTTCTACAGCTGACACGTGTGGGCTCGTTTTGTGTAGTATTTTTCAGATTTGAACCTGTCGGAGTGAGCAGTGTTTTTTTATTTGCATCAATTACGGGCAAAAATGGGTTAACACTATATTTTTACATGGATGATTATATATTCTAGCACGTTTTTAGAATCAGAAAACAGAATGAGCTGATAATGTATTTTCTAATAACAAGAAATTCAACAGCACAAGACAGTAATAACAAAAGAAAGGCTTCATTAGATCCTAACACTTTAGATATTTCTAGTGGTCAAAGTGATTTATATTGTATCTCATTTTTATGAGGTCCTTTGTCCTGTGTATAATTAAGTAACAATGAATAGTATTAAGATTTCTTAAAATACAGACAATGATTAATATTGTTTGTAATTTACTTATGGGGTCTTTACTATTATAGTTTTTTTACACAATTTCATAAGTTGTTTATTTTTCAAATAACAGTCAATTCTGGGAATTCTATTATTATTTAAAAACTGTTTTTTTGTGAAACGTATTTACCTTGTAAAAAAAAGAATTGAGTGTATTAACTTTCCTTCGACATACTGTAAAAATATCTACACCTATCATCAAAGAATAATTTTATTAAAAATTCACAGCCGTTTCCATTGAGAGCTTTTTTGAGCTCACTAAGAGGTGGTATTAATTGAATTAGTCACATAAAATAAAGTTAGAAAATAATAATTGTCAACCTCCTACTGAGGCCTTCTTCTTTATACTTTGGCACCTCTGTGTTTTCATGCCTCCCGCCAATTGCTTCTCTTCCTCCCATGACATGCCAGCATCCCTCAGTTCTGTCGAGTACATTCTATGGATAGTATCCAACAGTCATCTAGGGTGCCAGAATAAGAGGCGGACAAGATAAAGGCTTTCTGGAGGCATCCGCAGCACGCGAAATATCAAGTTGAAGTTTGGACTTTTAAGATAAATCATCAGGCCTCGCTATT
This sequence comes from Himalopsyche anomala, assembly GCA_031772345.1. Taxonomy (NCBI): domain Eukaryota; kingdom Metazoa; phylum Arthropoda; class Insecta; order Trichoptera; family Rhyacophilidae; genus Himalopsyche; species Himalopsyche anomala. The sequence goes on from CM062825.1 coordinate 1,787,932, forward strand.
GTTGGCTGCATAGATTATTATAATATCAAATTAAGTTTGTAAGCAGGGTCAATTTTCTGCATTACAAATAATTACCGAAAAAATAAATTGCTGTTTTGCCTAACTGGTACAATAAATGCTCCTTATTCCAGAAAAAATTGATCCAACTTCTGTCTTCCTAATCCAACTCCCTAACACTGAATTTCAGATGAAAGATTCAATTGTTATTTGTATAGAAATGTTTTCGACAGGTAAGTTTGTGTTTGGCTAAACTTTCCAATACTTTGAACTTACGGTTACACCATACACAAAAAAATGGCAATTTTTCATGAGACACTCCGTGCCTTTTCATTACCCTTCTGTCGTTGCATTTAAAACTGCATATCTCGCAGGCGAAAAGCTTGTGAGTGCTGTGGATAAGTTTATGTTTGGCCAGCGCTTGAGATTGTTTGCATGCAAACCCACACATGTCACAGGCAAACGGTTTCTCCCTTTGGTGAATGACGGAATGACTTTTTAGGGCATCCAATCGTCGGAATTTCATTTCACACAGACTACAAGCGAACGGCATTACATCAAAATGGATCATTCTGTGTCTTCTCAACGATCCGCCTGATTTACATTTGAAGTTGCACATATCGCATGCGAAAGGAAAGTCATTGTTATGAATCAGTCTATGGCGTTTTAAATCGCCTTTGTATCTGCTTTTGAAAGCGCATTTATCGCAAGGGAAATTTCGAACACCAGTTATTTTATTTGAGAAACTAAGATTATTTTTGCGTGGCAGTGTTTTAGTATATTTATCATTAACATCTATGTAATTTTTTTTCAAAATGATAGAATTCTGATCTTTATTGTCTAGCTGATGGTAGTGTGTAATTTCTTGGCCATTTTCTTTTTTATTCTGCCATTTGACTACATATGGAAATTTATTTTTGAGAGATGCTCGAAGAATTGGAATCTGTAATAAAAAAAAACCAATTGTTCATTATCAAAATTACCCTGATTAGCAAAATTAGTTTTTTTAATAATTCATTAATTAATTGAGTGTATTTTTTTCACAGTTTTAAAATTCTTATTCTGTCCATATAAATTGTGCAAATATTTTTTATTTCGCATAATTTATTAATATTCTTCAGACCTTGTATAAAGCATATTAACCAAATATTAAATTACGAAAACGAGCACCGAGGAGATTAACAACATTCGGTTCTAGGACTGGGCAAATATACTAATTCGTTGTTTCATATTAAATATATTCATAACCTGAAATTGCTCTGAATCATTTCTTAAATTCAGTTTCCTCACGGAATCATGTTGATTGGGTATAAGGTCATCAGAATTGCTGTCAGATATATTTCCAGGATCACAGTCTATAGGATAATCATTTGAATCTTCTGAAGAATAAATGGTTTCCACAATTGATATAAATTCGCTAGGTTCCAGTTTCATTCCAAATGTGGGCTTTGGCATTTCTGACTTCCCTTTTGTTTATATTCTTGCTTACATTATATTACATTATTATGCTCATCCATTAAAAGCAGACAAATTAATCATTGTACACATTCAATTGTCTGTGGGATTGGTGCTGTTTAAATGGATTGACTGAAGTCATGATATGACAGCGGATTATCAATAATTAGATAAAAAGTGTGTATTCTTTTGTGGATAAAATGTTGCTTGAGGTCTTTCATTGTTTAATGATAATTTTTCAAAATATTTCATATCATAAATTGAGCAATGGTTTTTTTGGTCCCGATTGCTGTTACCTATCTAAAATCCTCGACATCTTTTGAATGAGGATACTGAAAAATATAACCACGAAATTAATTTGCTCTTAAGATTCCAAAGTTTATTTTAGATTTCATGTAACATCGAAATTAGTGATTTAATAACAAAGCAGTTATTTGACACGAAGTGTCAAATATCAGATTTTTAGGGTTACCTTAAGTACATTAGTCTATGGGGTTACCCCATAAACTAGTTGGATACCCAGAGACAATATGGGTTAAAGTGATGATATACAGTGAAACCTCGATTTTACGTTTTCCAAGGGATCCTGGAAAAAAAACGGTAATTGCGGGAAACGGTGAATGCGGGAAAGCTTCAAATAATAATAAACAAGTAAAATCTTAAAAAAACATTTATTTATTAGTTACTTGTACATACTGTCCTTTATGCTAGTTTGTTTCTTTGTTGTTTGGCACTTTAATCGGAACAAAGACGCCTCAAACTCGCGTACTTTTCTAAGAGCGGATTCATCGATTTCTTTGGAATAGAAAAATAATTTTATTTTTTCGAAGGCCAATAATGCTTGTGTAAATGTCGGAATAGGTTCGGTATTATGGTCTTCGCCATCTTCTTCTTCACTGCTGTCATTAGTTGCATCACATAATGACTCGATTGTTTCAACGCCACAGGTAGCTAGCTCACTGTCACTGTAAAGCACTGGTACAATTTGGAGGGTAATAAACTACCTTGATGTTCTTAAGAAATGAAGTATCTCGAGGATGGGCGGCACAATTGTCTATAAATAGTAGTATTTTACGCCCCTGAGCACTAATTGAGGAATCGAAATTCCTCAAGAAAGCCATAAAAATATCGGTGTTCATCCATGCCTTCTTGTTGGCGTGGTATTTTACGGGAAGTGTTTTTATATTCTTAAAACATCGAGGTTTCAGCGATTTTCCTTCTTCTTCTCAGCTGAGTTTTAGTTTTCTTTATGGGTGGCGGCATTTTAGTTTCAATTTGGAAAAAAAAATGATACGAGATGTGAGGCAATATTGAACGCAACTGACTTGTACGAATCCAGCTACGCGACCAAAAAGTTTGTATGTACAGGAATTATTATTATCATGAATTTTAAACAATTCTACATTTGCATCATAAACAATAATACGCGTGTGGTGGATTTCAACCCAAAAAAAATAGCACAAGCGTCCAATGCGTCTAACATGTACAGTGCATTCCAACGTGTCTAGACATAACACCTGCACTCGGCTGTCAAACTTACTTGCTGAGATATGGAGAAATATGCAATAAAAACGGTCAATCAGGATAATATTTGTGACGGGACCAAAATATTTAGACGGTTTATCGAGGAAATCGGTAAATCGGGGAACGGTCAATGCGGGATTATTTAACATTGTTCTTATGGGAGTTTGACGGGACTATAAAAAATAAACGGTCCAGCCGGGAAAACGTATTATGCGAGAACGGTTGATCGAGGTTCCACTGTACATAATATTGTCGCCGCACAATTAATTTGTCCTATTCTAAAAAAATAAAAAACTATCAAAAAACTGGTTTCGGTTCTTTTGTAATATTGTGTTATGTAAGACAAAAAGAGAATTCAGTTGAGATATTGTTCTGACCGATGTCACGTCGTCTGTAAATAAATTTATTCTTTGTTATTGTTTTCATGTATGAACTATTTTATTTTAGTTCAGCTTGGTTTCAATGTTAACTTTTCCGGTTCTAAGCTCAAGAAATGCGACCCCAATACCCACATTTTCTTAAATATCTATTTTAATATGGGTGAAACAATGTTTATAATTAAGGTATTCTTATATCATAGTTTTTTGAACCTTTTGTAGTTTATATAAATACGCGATAACGAGATCATTCGTAAGATAGCTAGGCTAAACGTGTCAGTTGCAAAGTAATATTTGTGCTGGGATGACGTCTTTTTTACGCGCAACCTAAAATATGATTATTTATTAAAAAACCACGGATTTTTATAAAAAAAAATGTATGAGGAATGATGCAGAGATATTTTAAAGCCCTTAGCCTATTTTTTTTTTTTTTTTTAAGAATAAGGCCAATAATGAGGAATCCACTGGGGTCCCTAAACAACCCCCATTGGCAGAGAAGTATTTTTCTAGTCTCCGAGCCGCGAGAGTTAATATGAAGAGAACAAGAGAATTCTTGTTGATTATGTTGTTTGTAACTTTTTGAACAGTCATAGCTTTGCCTTATTATAACAGAAAAAAATCAGAGAAAAAATATTGAATGACTCTGCCAATAGGCAGGGTTGGGCAATGCGTCATTACTTGTAGACTATATAATATTTTGGAAAAACGTTGGAACCCCTGTTAGCAGCGGTGGGCTGCCAATACGTTAACAAGGGGCTCGCTTAAAATCGTAGCAATTTTTAGTATTCTGAAGGAGTGAATTTTCTTATAGCACCTATGCATTTATATGCAATACTTAAATAAGCAATCGATTGTTACTTAATACACGTAAAATGTGTAACAATATGCAATTTACAGTAAACTTATCAATGTAAATAGCTAAAAATATACTAATGTGTATACTAACGTCGTAGATAATATTTATATAAATTAGAAAATGCAGCTATATACTAATTTGATCTGAGAATATTGTTTTCTCATAAGTTAACAAGGGGCTCGCCGGCCTCAGTAAAATCTAACAAGGGGCTCGCGCGAGCCCCCTCCAGCCTGTTAGTTAAGTAGGTAGATTTATTAAAAATTTATATACTTACTTTAAGCAAAAAATTATAGATGCAATTAAGTTTCATATATAACTTTTCCGGTTCTAAGCTCAAGAAATGCAACCCCAATACCCACATTTTCTTAAATATCTATTTTAATATGGGTGATACAATATTTATAATTAAGGTATTCTTATATCAAAGTTTTTTGGACCTTTTGTTGTTTATATAAATACGCAATAACGAGATAAGAGCCCGCTTATCAGCGATCGTTCGTAAGAATAGTTGCAAATTCATATTTGTACTGGAATGACGTCTTTTTTACGCGCAACTTAAAATATGATTATTTATTAAAAAACCACGGATTTTTATAAAAAAATGTATGAGGAATGATGCAGAGATATTTTTTTTTGAAATTCATAAGAATAAGGCCAATAATGAGGAAACCACTGGGGTCCCTAAACGACCCCCATCAGCAGAGAAGTATTTTTCTAGTCTCCGAGCCGCGAGAGATAATTTAGTTTGCAAATTTCCAATTTGTGACCCTGCCATTTTGTATAGTTTAGTTTTTTTTTTTTTAGATAAATGGCATTACAAATGAAACTGTATTTGGTAAGTCTTTATAGTTTCAATATATGTATTTATTTCCAAAAAAGCTGTATTTATTACATTTTATTTTATAAATTCGCGATATGTTGGGTACCGGCATACTAATATCCCGCGGTACTTAAAGGGTTAAAGTACTAATTTATAAATGAAAAATATGGTAGAGGTGCTACAGGAATAATTTTTATTTGATTATAAAATTTTAACAAACATCATAATACATTTTAGACATACAGTAAAAATTCACTAAAGAAATTACATTTGTCTAAATATTATAATTTTAGAATATTGCCTTGTTGTTAGTTAACCATCGTCATCTATTGGCTATTTTAATCCTAGCCTATTTTGTATAGTATGTATTCACAATTTTTTTTCGCTAAAAACAGTTTTTATTTTTATCTCAGCTTATATTCAGTTTTATACAATATTATTTTCTTGAATTGTCATCTCTATTTTGTCATAAGTATAACATACCTTTATACAACTGTTATTATTGTATTAAGGTTGCAAAACAAATAAATTAAAAGAAAAATGAATGAATGCAAATATTTATTTATCGAAATAGTAAACATTTATGTAGTTTGAATAATAATAAAACTTTTGTTACAACAATTTTTACCAAAGAAACTTTGTTACATGTTAGCAAAAATGAATCCTCAGTAGATAAAGAAAAATAAAAATGATATATGAAAGCAAAAATAAAGAATTCAATTTTTAAAAATCATGCAGTTAGATTAGGCTTATTAAATATTACATTCAAAGAGGGCATAGTTCAGTATAGTTTTAGACATACAGTGGAACCTTTCATAACGAGCACCTCTTATAACGAGTAATTCTCATAACGAGTAAAACAGATTGTGAAAAAAATGCTCCCTTAACGATCGATATTTCACATTACGAGTGATGCAGACTTTTTGTTTCGACTAACATTCCATCTATACTCAACTGCTCACAGTATAATGGTGCCTGAATAATTTATTAAAATGATTGATTGGAGGTTGGACGCTTGTACATGGATCGTATCCGGGCATTTCAGGTTTTGGATTATCTGCAAACCTCTAGATTGAATTAAAAAAAAAAAACTCAGATAAACAGCAATATTGCCGAAGATGGATTATATGTATTATGAAACATATGAGTCTGTTTGCCTTTGGAAATGTCATTATACATTTTTTTTGGATGCATAGCAAAAGATACCAAGCCGTTTTTATATATGTGTAACATAATATAAGTATCTTTTGATTACTTTTTTAAGCGTATACTGTCAATATTGGTGGGAAAGAAAAAAGAATTTTGTTCCTATTCCACATTTAATATGATCAATACCGAGCTCTCCAGAAATAAATCTGAAATTTGTACAATAGTTTTCCTAAATAAAATTCAATTGCTTTATAATTATTGTATATAATTCTATAGGTGATAAAAAATTCACCACTTCCCCGAAAACACTCATAGATTAACCTTGTTAAAAAATTGGCTGAAAGTATCATGAAATGCGATAGCATTATGCTTAGTGGAAGAATTGTTTTATTTTTTTAAATTTGTCGTAAGATTTTCATTATTTCAGTCACAATTTAGTTCCCAGAAAAAATATAGGAATTTTACCTACCATTAAAACTCTTATTGTGTTTCCAGCAATGTCCAAGATCCAGGGTGATAGAGGTCTTTCTCTACAAGCAGTACATCTAATTCATTATGCTGGCAATAACAATCTATGCTCCCCTCCACACTCATCTATCCTTACCCACTTCATCCTGGGGATGCCAGAGGGCTAGGGTAAGCGCCATTAATGTGAGGTCTCGACCAATGGATAGTTAATATTAATACCTTTCATAGTAGTTATCTAAATCGGTTGGAAAAGGTTATCGAGATGATTCTTTGGTAGGGTCTGCTCGCTTTCATTCCCTATGAAGTCCTTTCTATGTTTCCAAAAGGTAGGTCCAATATATATTGTCAAAAGAGTAATTTTCTAGCCAGTTCAATGATACTACAGCTGAACGTATACTACCGGGGAAATTTCTATCCCTGCCTCCAGTAGGACAGATTTTACCCAATTTCCTATAATGGTTCTGGACGCTGGCTTTTCTAAGCCCCTGGACATAATGAAGAGTTCCTGCAAGTCACCACCTTTCTCTCTCCTCTCTTGAAAGGTCTCTATTAGTTTACAAAGGCAGTAGACCAGGTCAACCTTCTGTATGTTTCCCTTCTGAATCCGCCATCCTGATTGCTGATGGTTGGCAGAGTCGATCTTGTAGCCAAATGCCAAAAAGTTATATAGGCCTCATTTTTATTAAACCCGTCTGTGGAGTACCTCAACAATGTCAGGTCATGTACCTGTTGTCCCGATGTTAGCAATAACAATGCAGTCTTAAGTAACAGTCGTTGGAGTCGCGCGATATGTTCTTTGGAACAACTCGAGATTCTCTTGATGCGAATAGGTTGATCTCTGGCCTGCCCCATTGATTGAAGATCTGCATTGTTGCTGCGCTGACCAAGTGCCACTCGGGAACCTGTGTTCTGCGAGATAGGCGGTCGGCGGTGCCATTGTAGACTCCAGGTAGGTACTGTACAGTTAGTGAGATATTGAATCTGTCGACAAACCCCATGAGCTCTTGCATCAAGTGAAGTAGGTCCAGCGATCTCGTACCTCCTTTTTTGTTCACGTATGCTACCACTGTCCTGTTGTCTGTATGCAAGAGAGTTTCTGTTCTTCTCGTCGTCCAGGACTGTAGCTTGACAGCTGACAGAACTGCATGCAGTTCCTTCCTGTTGGAGTGCCATGACTTATTTATTTATTTAATTAATATTGCGCAAGGTTGACAAATTATAAATTTAAAACTTTTACAATGAAGAAAAAAAAATAGTACAATTTAATATTAAAAGAAACAGAAAAAAAAAATAGCAAGGAAGTCAACTGAGTAAGCTCCGACGAACTCTACTCTAATACATAAAAAATAGTATTCGTCAGAACTCACCCACGTCTACGTGGCATATGTCGACATCCGAAGCAATATTGTTGAACGCCGTTAAAGCCCTCCCCAGTGGCATCCCCATTGGCAGGTTGGTTCTACACCTTGGGAGAACAAACAATTCATGTCCACGATTTCTCAAAAAATAATCAGGTACATTTAGATTCACATTCTCAAGAATGGTGGAATTCTCATTTTGGCCTCGTACAGGTAGAAAGAAATATATGGCCAGATACATTTCTCTTTGAATGTTCAAACTATGAAAGTTAAGCATGCCTAAGAGAAAGTCAGTTGGATAAAGCCATGGGTAATATCCATACACCCTCATATAGAATCAATGGGTAATATCTCAAAAATTTCTTCTGAATCTTCTCCACCATAAGGGTATATTTCGAGCCTGTTGTGTTGTGTAAAACAATTGACCCATTCTCAAGTGTGCTTCGAACCAAAGCGTTGTACATTAATATAAGAATTTTAACTCCCGAAAAGACTGGTGGTACGGATGATAAAGCCCAACATTTGTAATGCTTTTTTGCAAGTAATCTTAATGTGATTATTGAATGTTAGTTTGCTCTCAAATTGTACGCCAAGATCTTTGACTGATGAAATTCGCGAGAGAATTTTGTCATTCATTGAATAACGGAAAAATAGCACCCGCGACCCTCTTGTAAAGGATAAAAGATTGCATTTATCAATATTAAAATCGAGTTTGTTACACCGCCCCCAATCTATTATATTATCTATATCAGGCTGAAGACGATGACAATCGTCTAAGGTGACAACCTTCAAAAAAAGTTTCAAATCATCAGCAAATAACAAGACCATAGAATTTTTAATAACGTTTGCTATGTCATTTATGAAAATAGTGAACAGCAATGGCCCCAGGTTTGAACCTTGCGGAACACCAGAGTACATGCGAAACGGCATTGATTCGAAAAGCCCATACGATACGTATTGTTTTCTGTTCCTAAAATAACTACCAAAAAGCCTAACAAAACCATCAGACAAACCGATCAATTGGAGTTTTTCCAAAAGAATGTCATGATCGACCCTGTCAAATGCCTTCGAGAAATCATTGTAAGAACAGTCAACTTGCAGTCCTTTATCTAACGCCGTCGACACGTAATCCGTAAACACCATCAAGTTTGTATCGGTTGATCTTCCGACTCTAAACCCATGCTGCTCATTAATTATAAATGGTTCAATCCTTTTTAAAATCATCTCAAGAACCTTAGCTGGTGCTGATAGAACAGCCACCGGTCTATAATTTTCCACTGATGATTCTGCGCCATTCTTAAAAATTGGTGTAATCTTAGATATTTTCCATATTTCAGGGAAAATTCCTGATTTCATAACGAGATTAAATATATAACACAAAGGACTTTTGATGAGGTCAATACATCCTTTTAAAAAACATGCAGGCACCTTGTCGGGACCGAGTGAGCGAGTATTTTTAAGTTTTTTAGTAAAAAAAATTAAATCCGATTCATCGATTTGCATGGCATCAATGCATTAGGCACCATTTGTACGGCTTTTCAAAATTGATTCAATATTAAGGTGTGGTATATCATTTGAGTATACAGATCTGAAATGGCCAGCAAATACTTCTGCCACCCCCAGACCTGCCACTTCATGACCCTTCCAATTCATTGACTCAGCGAATCCACCATCGTTTCTGATTGATTTTATATGATTCCAAAAAAATTTTGGATTTTCTCGTATGCAATCTTCCATCCTTCAAATATGTTCGATAGTCTCGAGGACTCTTAGAAGCCTTTCTTTTATGATATAAGTGCTTGGCTTTAATGTCCCCGATAATTTCTCCAGAAAACCACCTCGGATATCGCCTAACACCACGACATGGTGACTTCCTTGTTAAACAGACATCAAAAATATTATATAAAGACACGTAAAAATGATTAACCGCCTCATTCACATCACAATATTCATAAATCTCACTCCAGTCCACTTCACTCATTAAAGAGTAAAGCTTTCCAAAGTCTCCGTTCTTAAAATTCCACCCCCTCCACAGATTAATATCATGCGAGGGTAATTTGGTATGAGAGATGTGAGCCTTATGAACATCATATAGAAAAACTAAAGAAGGGTGATATATATCCTCCTGCACAAGCGGGGACATACACTGTAAAATTGACAAACTACTGTTACTAAAAATCTTGTCTAATAATCCACCGTTGTAGTTGAAAACATCATTGTACTGAGATAGTCCGAAAACTGAACACAGAAATTCTAGGTCATTACTGACACTGTAACCACTGTGTGCAGAAATAAGATTAAAATCCCCCATCACAATGATTTTTTTGCCACTAAGTAAGCCAAAATTAGACAAAACCATATCAAAAAATAATTTGTATACATATACATATAAATATAGCACACACACAAATATAGGTAGTGTCTCCGGCACACGTTAGTTTGACCCAAAGATCCTCATTAGATGTCTCTAAAACATGAAAGCGTTCAGCCTGCAACCCTTCCATATTTCTAACACCCAAAAGACAACCCCCACCCTGCCTGTGGCCTGCCCCGGAGTCTCGATCCCTTCTAAATATGTTATACTGACCACCAAAATATTCACGGCTTAAAACACTGCTATTTAGCCATGTTTCCGTTAACGCTATGATATCTTAGTCGTCAACCAAAACATTTCCGAAAAATTCTTCGCATTTTGTCTTCAAGCCGCGAACATTTTGGTAGTAAAACGATAATTTTACTCTTGATTTGCGTCAACTTGACGGTAATCGAGGTGTCTCCACTTTTGTCACCCATTCTTTAATGAATGAGTGACGTGGCCAATTTTCAGCCTTTAATATAAGTCCCGATATATTAGAAGGGATTCCTACCTTAAAAGACGCGTAGTCAGTCAAACTAGTGTCATCTCTCTGTCCACCCATAATTTCCTCGAATGACAATTCGGCGTTTTCGAACAACAGTTGTCCAGTTCTCCGCCGGCTTAGGAGTTGTTTCAGCTTCCGGGATAACAGGAGCTGCATTTTTAGCTTCACAGAGTCTTCTGGAGACCCTTTTTTTGTCTCGTTGTCACGCCGTTTTGACTGTGCTCGAGTTTGAATTTTAGTAGGTACCTGCACTCGGGCAACATTAGTCGGTAATGATGCCGTAACTAATTGCACATCATTAGTGTTCGTTTTGCTTACGCATGAACTTTTCGGAATTGTCGACTCACTTTGCATAAATTTATTAGAATCTTTTAACATGGATTCAATACTATTCACTTTATTTATCAACTTTTGAATCATTATACTCTGATCCTTCACAATGACCATCAGCTCGCTGATCTTAGACATGGTTTAATCTGTGCTTAGACACCAAATACACAAAAAAAAAGAAATAGAAGGTCTAAGACACTTGACACGTCTTAACGGTACAACGGTTAAAGTATAAATGACTTCTTAATAAACTTGACTTCTTTCCCACTGTCCAGTTGGGCTCCCCAACCTGAGTCGGCTGCGTCGGTTGTCAAAAAGTGGCTGGAGGTGGGTTTTTGAATAGACGTTGTCGCTCCGACTGCTTGGGCCCACCATTTCATCTCCTGGAATCGGAACCTTAAGACAAGGCGCCAAGCTTTGCAACTGACGGCTGTTCCGTTGAAGTTGGCGGCAGTGCAGTCTCCCTCTCGAAACTACAAAGGCTGCAAAATTTAGTCTGCCAAGAAGGCGTTGGGCTGACTTGAGGGATCATTGCCCTTTCTTTGTCGTCTCCAATATTGTGTTGCGGAGCGCTTTGCTTTTCTCTTCGAATATTTTCTTGCTGTTTATGCGGGTGTCCCACATGATCTCAAGAAATTCTAGTTTCTGGTAAGGAACAGCTGTCCAGCCTAGCTTCTTTAAAAAGGTTAAAAATTTTCTGGCCTGAATGGTCAATTCTTCCCAAGACTGACATGCAATTAGGAAGTTGTCGAGGTAAGTTACCATTCAGACATTGTTGTCTCGGAGGCGTTCGGCTACCCAGTTTGTCAGAGATGCAAACATTCACAGAGCTGTTGATAGTCCAAATGGAAGACTCATGAATTGGAGAAGTTCTCCCTGAAAACGTCTGTGCCGTTTGGCGATAGAGAGATGCAAGTATGCCTGATGCAGGTCTATCTTGATCATCCAATCTTTCCTCTGCAGAAACTGTGGAACCCGATTGAGATTGAATAGCCTGAAAGGTTTTGGGCTTAACCCGTTCAGGCTCTTCAAGTTGAAACACAGGGCGTTGTCCGCCGTCTCTCTTTTTCACTAGAAACAACTGCGAGAGGTAACTTGGTGTTCTGACGGCCCTTTCTAATACTCTTACTTGTTTTAAAAAATTCACCTGGGTCCGCATGTTGTCCGTCATTGGGCTCTGGAAGTCTCTCAGTAGCTCGGACGTTGGAAGAAGTAGAGGTGGCTTCCCCGTAAATGGTATGCACACGCCTCCTATCATCTCCAAAAGAGACGTAGGTGCCCCTTCCGCCATCCACACTTCTGTGAAGTGGTGAAGGCAACCCCCCCTGAATGGCCTCGAGTCAACTGAGGCGACCACCTCCACGAAAGATCTTTCCTCTCTGTGCTTCCTTGGGCATCTCTCTTCTGTATGGGAGTTTGTGGCTGGCCCTCTCTCTAATAGCTCTCCCTCCTACCCTTCCCTTAAAGGTCTGCTGTTCTGCTGTTCTCGGATGAAGGTCATGCTTTCGCCTGGCACTCCTGGGACCCTCGGACTTCATGTGCCCTTCCTCCGGTGATCTTCTCTATACCACCAATCTTTTTTAAGTATGCTGATAATTTTTCTTCATCAAAAAGGCAACCCAACACTTGGGGGAACCTTTGCTAGTCCCTCCCTAATATTTGTCTTCTTTACTTTGGCTAGCAGTAAGGTTCGACGGTGTTGGACTTGCTCTGCCCGTCTCCCGCAAACAATCTGCATAATATCTTCTGATATCATGTGGTGGGTGGATTCTCCTCCAAACTGCCCCAATATAGTCTTACATAACTCCGAAGGTGTTGGAGCGAGTCCTCACTGCGGCTCAATCCACAATTGACAGAAAGCCGTTGCGCAATGCTTTCTGCTGTGCCAATAGCGCGTTCGACAGCGGTGCAAAGGTTCTTTCAGTCATTTGTGAGGCCGTGGGTCCCTGATCGTATTGACACAACTGGAGTAGCTACGTACTTTCTCTGGGTCTCTGCAAACCACAAACCAACCCACTCGCTTGAGCCGAAGCGTTGAATGGCACCAATCAGCCCTGGGAATCAAAGGGTCTTTCACCGTTCCGCCAAATTCTCTTAGTTGAAGTTTGGTAGTAGGTATCGGTTTCACTGGAGGCCGTAGGAACTCTAAAGTCATGAAAGGATAACACAGGATAAGCTCTCGGTATTGTCTAAAGGTATTGTGCAATCTTAATCTACACGTAATGCAAAAGTAAATGTCTGATAAACGTACAACAATTTTCTGATGTACGCCTGTCAAAAAGAGCGCCAATAATGAAGCAAGATAGGGTCCCCTGGATGGTGTGGGTAAGGAGAAAGGAGTTGGGGGAGCATAGATTGTTATTGCCAGCGTAATGAATTAGATGTACTGCTTGTAGAGAAAGACCTCTACCTCATATTAGATCTTGGACATTGCATCGGAACACACAATATATGTCTCCTAATGTTAATTATCTTTTGATTATTCTTGTACCAGATCTGTCAAGATTCTTATGAGACAGACGCAACAAGATAATATCCACAATTGCCTCTTCAAGAAATTTGAATAACAGTATTGTGGTATAGTAAAATTGTACACGGATAAGGGAAAAGCATGCCACAATATAGAACGCATTCATTGACATTCTTATATATGTAAATAAGATATTACGTTGATGCATAGAAGCCCATTATAATCATGGTTGATGCTGGAAATAGCTACCAATATCTCCTGGTTGGATCTTAACCGAAAATTCAGTACAAACAATTCCTTTTTAAACCTAAATGTATTCAAGTGTCACAACCGGAAGTGACTTCTTTATGAACCTTTTTATGAAGTTTGAGATAGTTGATGCGTTTAAATTTCATATTACAGAGATCGCAATTGAATATTTTTTCATCGTCGTGCACCGTATCTTTGTGCTTTATCATCTGACTAAACTTAGCGCACGAGTAATCGCAGAGTTCGCAATAATATGGATTGCCACCGTTGTGTAGCATTTTATGATTCCGCATGTTGCTTTTATTCTTGCATCTGAATTCGCACACATCGCAGCTGATCGGTTTCTCGTCGAAGTGGACTTTTTTATGATTGACTAGTTCGCGTGCCTGCTTACACTTATACTGGCACATGTCGCACCCAAACGGTTTCTCATCGCTGTGAAACAACTGATGCTTCCGAAGATCGCACGTGCGTTTGCATCGGTACTCGCACAAATCACAACCGAGCGGTTTGTGATTGTCGTGAATTAACTTATGCTCTTTCAGGTGACCTGATCTTTTACAGCTATAATCGCAGATATCGCAAACGAACGGTTTATAATCACTGTGTGTCAGTTTATGTTTTTTTAAATTACTCAAATGTTTTGTTTTAAATCCGCACTCGTCGCACGTATAAGGTCGTTCGTCACTATGTATCATCTTGTGATTGTGCAAATCGCACAGTCTTTTACACCTGTATTCGCACAAATCACAGAAGTACGGTCGTCCCTCGCTGTGAAATATTTTGTGTTGTCTGAGATCGCTGGCCTGTTTACATCTGTAATCGCACATTTCACAGGAGAATGGTTTTTCTACGGTATGCGTAATTTTGTGCTTCTGAAGACTCCGCAAATGTTTACAGCGAAAGTCACAAATGTCACATGCGAACGGTTTCTCGTCGGAATGTATCATTTTGTGCCTGTCCAAATAGCGTAACGTCCGACAGCTGAATTCACACACGTCACAAGAGTATGGCTTGAGCCCGCTGTGTACCATCATATGATCCCTGTAGACTCCTATTCTATTGCATTCGTAGTCACAAAGTTTGCAAACGAATCGCTTAACACCCCTCATGATCCTCTTCTTTTTCAGTTCCGCCGATCCTGCTTTCTTTTTTAAAACTAATTTCAAGCTAGCCTGTTCAACAGGGATTTCAAAAGACCAACCACCTTGTGGGCGTTCTTCTGCTATGCTCAATTCAATTTTTAAAGGAACTATATTGGGGGTGTTTTCACTTGAGACAGAAGAGTCTTCGCTGGTTGCTTGTCGGTTGGAATTAGTTTTATCATTGGTTTTTTGAATATCTTGCCAATCAAAACTTTCAGGCATGTCTTTACAATCTCCTTGGATAGCGATCTGCGAAACCAAAAGAAAGGTGATTAAAAAGAATTTCTATGGTAGAAAAGTGTTATATGTTCTATGGTTATACACGTGCCACAGAATTGATTTTTTTTGATAGTGAAAAAAGGAACTTCTTTCATTACTCATCACGAAGAGATAATATGTAACGAAAGCAAGCAAACTGTAGCATTTCAAGATCTGAGTTGGTTTTTCTTGACTGTTTTAAATTGTATAATTTTTTCTAACCAAGTTCACTTCTAATAGAGCTTATGTCAACAGAAATTTTCAATAAAAACTATTTGTTACTCAGTTACTCAGCCTCAACATTAAATATGTTAAGGTTAGTGGTTAGCTAATTGCTCCTGCTACACCCAGTATTTAGGATGGGATGGATGGGAGGCAATTTCAGTTATTCATGCCATCAGTCGCCCGCTGTAGTCTAGTTGGTTAGCGCTTGCTTGGTCTGGGTTCGATTCCCGATAAGATCAATGTTAAATTGGATTTTTTCAATTTTAATTTGAGATCTAAGACATGGGTGTTTGTGAAGTTAATTCTTCTTGAGTTAATCTCATGTAACTTACAAAAATTTTCATTGAGTATATCTCGTATGATCTTTTAAGTTCAAGTTCAAATTTTTGTTAATGAAATAAATAAAAAAAAAATATTTCTTTGAAATATATTCTTTTATGTTATATTACTACAGCAAATATAAATTTCTGGGTAAGTAAGTTTTATGTCGGTAAAGATGAAATCTGTCCATTTACACTTTAATATAATTTGAACTCACCACTCATTCGGCATCTAGTTTTTGGGTCCTGTACACAAATATTTTTTTAAATATACACTTAACTAACACATATTATTGTTGCTTTAAATCTAAAACCTTTAATTTATTTATTTTCATTTTGTTTCATTCCTATCAATATTTATTTTTTGAGTGATATGTATAAAAGCACTTGTCAATATGAAGAGGTATTTCACAATTTCTGCACATGTAAGCTGTCTTTTCCAATTTCATGGGTAGAACAAACAAATTTTCTTCTAAAATTTTAGTTGCCACTTTGGATATTTATTAGCTGATGATTTTTTAATTTATCCGATAGCCTGTTTGGTGGATCAACAGCACAGGCATGCTGAGATGTGAGATGTGAGAGCAACAGGTGAAATATCTTCAGCGTCTGCAGATTTCACTGAATCTTGCAACCATCCTTTGGCTTTGGTCAAAAGAAAATTCTTGAATTTAATTTTACTATTAGGGTTAAGATTTTGACATGCGCGGAATGACTTGAATAATGCACATTGAAATAAACAAAAAAACATTTTTTTTGTCCATTTCATCATTTTCCTAAATATCGGATAAGCTGCTAGGTAATGATCAGCACGATCAACACCTTTCATACGTTTGTTGTAATCAATAATACATTGTGGTTTGATTATTTATTGGAAGGTCAGTTGTTCTATTTCTTTTCCCCGTGTCTGTCATTTGGCTATTATGAAATGTGGATATCATTCAATATTTGGATATATATAATGGATATCATCAATGTGACATTCCTTTTTTATTAGTTTTTCACAGATGGATTAGAGTTTCAGTTTTTCTGGCATGCTTGGTTTCTTGAGGCTTTAATTTTATATTTTTTAAGGTTTCTGGTAAACCTCTATTTTTCTGGATTGTTCCATAAAGTCCCGATTTTCGCAAAAATAAATCTTTAACGAGTGATACACTATTGTAAAAATTGTCTGCATAAATCCTATGCCACCTATCAATATATGGGTTCAAAACGCTCATTACGGTATTTAGTAAACTTCTCGCATTTCCGGTGTATAATTTGAAATTACAAATATAACCGGTGTTTGACTCGCAAACCATTCTATTTAATATTCCATATTTCACTCCATCATCCAAGGACAGGTATTGTTTAGGTTTATAAGCATTATGGAATATGTCTAGAAAGTAGTCTAGGATTGGTTTTACCTTGGTCAGCCTATCGGTGCTGTTTGCAATTGTTAAATTATTGACAAAATGCAGAGAAGTTAAAATTTGTCTAAATCTATTCCTAGGCATAGTTTTGCTAAAAATCGGTGTCTCGATTAGAGGATCTTTTTACCAATAGTCATTTAAATGCCCCTTGTGAATTATACCCATTATGATGACTAAGCCAAACCACTTTTTTAGTTCATACACTGTAACATCACGCCATTTTGCTGTCTTATCTATATTTATGTATTTGTGGGATGTTTGTAGATGGTATAAATTTGTTTCCGAAACTATTGCATCAAACAAATCATCGCCAATAAATAACTTAGTCACTTCTTCAATGTATTCAACATTGTTAGGAAAAATTTGTACCATTGAGACACCTTCGAAGGCTTGATTATACCTTGGTGGATCAAACTCACTCCAGTCTGCCAGGATATTGTCATTGCCACTCTCACTTTCACCGGATGAAAGTAAATTCATCACGCGTGGTCTAAATGTACGTACACTTGAATCAGAATCACTGTCGTTCACGTTATCTTGTTCCCAACCTAGAAAAGCTAGAAAATTTTGAATAAATCTATAAAATATGTTAATAACTTTATTAGTGACTGATTATTTGTTTCACTCTGCTTATTTTCCTAATTTGATTTTTTTATTTTTGTAAAAAAATAAATTTAATTCTGTTATTTCCAGAGCTGTGGAGTGGGAGTCGGAGTCGCGGTATTTCGGCCGGAGTCGTGAAAAATGAGCGGCTCGATTTTTTTTGAAAAATATATTTAATGATGTTTATTTAAACAAAATAGTCAAAAGTGTTAACATTTCATGCTTGGCTGACTAAAGATGATCTGATAGTATACATATATATAAGTTAAAATGAAATTATTGAACAATTTCCTCAGAGTCAGAGTCGGAGTCGTCTTTTTTTCAAGCGACTCCACAGCCCTGGTTATTTCTTACGTTTAATTTCTATAATACACTTGCTAGTAAAATTTGTTTATAAATTATAAACTGATAATATTTTTACTGTGCAAATCAAAACAAAAAAAAAATGAGAAAAATATGAGAAATTATGCCGCACATTTGTTGGATTGGTCCGCGCAGCTAACCTTTCGTCTTAGAGGAAACATTGATCCCTACTCTCTTCGAAAAAAGAAAGTTTGAGTAACTGAGTAATAAGCAGTTCTCGCAGAAAAAAAAACTTCTGTTAAGATACCTACATTAGAAGGCCATACGGTCCTATTGGGAGCGGATATGGATTAAAAAAACAATATTTTTAAATAGGAGTTTTAACATTTACTTTTCGGAAAAATGTACCATTATTTTCATTCTATACTCATTCCTCAGACTCACATAAGACTTATTGTGCTTAATTATGATAGGTATCAAATAGTAAATATTGAATTTTGCAAAAATTTGTGTTTATCCATTATTTTTAAGCAATATAAAATGTAGAATGCGAAGAAAAAATCTAGGCATCAAACAACATTTTCGACAAAAATGTCACATAGGACAAATTAAATGTGCAAAACAGACGATATGAAATAATTATATTTCAACCATTCATTTATCTTTGATAGTAAAATCATCAGCAGTTTACCCATCATTGATGTGTTAATGTAAATAATTAATTGATACTGTGTGATATGCAAAGAAATAATTGTCATGCTTTATGTTGTAATGTCATAATATGTGAGTATGAAGAGAAGTATATAAATGAATGGGCGCATTAGAAATAATACTTCGAGCATCAGAGGCGCAGGGGTTGTAATATAATTATTGGAACCAATGTGAATGCAGGATTAGCTAATATGGGGTTGTTGTACTGAGAGTAATGATTTATAATGAGAATGAATAGGGATATTCAATTTTGAAGCTAAATAACTACTATTTAAGTATTGAATAAAAAAATACCTCAAATGATTCTGAACCTTCCTGTTTTATACGGCTTTCTTCTTGGCTAGCAACATTGCAGAAAGATACTTCTGATAATCCTTTCTGCAAATAAGAAAGAAAAAAATTGATAGATATATAACATATAACCATTATTGTGCAAATTTAAAAAGAAGTGCCAACTTGACTAATTTGAAAGAAAAATTGTTTTTGGGAATGTCGCAAATAACCAAGTGAAAATCCGAAATTTACAAAAATTAAAACTTCTTGAAAATTTAAATAGTATCAGAACTGGTTTCACAGTGAGCATTAATTGATAAAATAGCGATTGAAGACATTAGTGGATAAAGGTGTTATATACCTATTTTCCATGTGGACGTAACAGGCATCTTCAAATATCAAGTCTATATTTCAGCAATAGATGAAATGGCTATGTTAAAATAAATTGAAAATAGATAAAGGTGCCATGGGTGGTTAACACCTCCAACCATAAAAATGTTTTTTTTTTTTGCATTTATGAAGGTGTTATGTAGTGCACATAGCTCATTCATTCATTGCAGTGATACCGAGTATAACCTCTTTCTGAAAATTTACCATTAGACAAAATTTGTTTGCTTTTCGAGGATTCTAACCTCAAAATGTTACATGTTGTAGACAGATAGTCAAACCAGCATAAGTGTAAATTTCAACAAACCTCAACACAGCACTATGGTTAGACTATGATTTCCAGAAAATTAAATGTTTTTTATAGGCTGATGTTATGTATTGGCAATACGTGCGATCGCCTGCATCACCAAAGAGCTCCCTCAGGGTCGTATTATTTTTAGCTTGTATAACTAAGGTGGAAACATGCAATCATGTCTTTGATGATAAAGCTCTTGACAGCAACCGTGATCACTGATAATAGTATTTCTTATGCTTACTTCATCATTTTCTTCAAAAGTATTAATGTCTTCAGGTTCTCTTTTGATTACAATATTTTCTATATTTTCTAGTTTGTTGTTATCACCAGTCTTTTCAAGCTACAAATAATAAAAAAAAATTATGAGTGTTTCAAATTTAAAAAAATAAATCAGGCTTTTATTTTAATTCTTTTAAATTTTCACTATTTATTCAAAAAATAGGCAATATATTTACCATAACACAACCTACAGAGGAGTCTAAAATAATGTGATGGCAATTTTGATTGGCAATCAATTTGATTGATGGCAATAAAATAAAAAGGTGTTTATTATTGATGATTTCTTAATTGTATGTTATAGGTGTTAAGCATTTTAATTTTGTGTAATTATAATGTCATTTGTGAATCTTTTTAATTGTTAGTAATTGCTTACACCTTTTTATTTTATTTCAATTTAACTTGTATAAATAGCACTGTTTAATTTATTTTCCTTATCAGTTGATAATGCTCGTGAGGAGCGAAACCGGTCCTGATCAAATAAATTTAAGTGGAAAAAGTACTATTTTTTTTTTATTATTTTTATTATAAGTAATATACTAAATTTAAATGTCTAGTGTGCGTTCACTTTATCACAATCTGAACACGTAATCATTTTTTTTCTGTGTGTCGTACATACAGGTTTTTTGCAAATATTGCAAACCAACGTGCTCTTTTTTTTAGTTGGATAAGGGCAAAATCTACAAGATTTTACCGGCGCTCGAGATTCTATAGATGTTACGCTCTCTTGTGAATTATTTGTAATATCAACTATTACAGCGGTTTCTGGTGATATTGTCTGATAATGTGCCATTACCATGTCAATTGCGTCTTTTTGTGGTTTGTGAAATTTAAACGCGCTATTTTTCCTTTTTGTAATATTGGGGTTAGCCAATTCTAGGCTGAGCTCTCTTATAAAAAAAAATCGGCGATTTCTATTATTTTTTTTCCACTCAGGATGCTTCAAAGTCCATAATATGTAAGAATAGCATACTTAATAAGTATTATGTGATTATATCAGCGAGATTAGCAAAACAACTAGACACAGATTAAATACAATTAAAATACGATTATCTCTTATCATAAATCGTAGGAGAAACTAAATAAAACCATAATTCGCTATTTAAAAATTACGACACAAACCTTAATTATTTCCAAACTAATATTTTCGTAAACTTATTCCATTATTACTTTAGAGTAACGATATAAAAAATAATCACCAATCGCTTGAGAGCCACTGTATACGGGTCAGTCCAGACAGTCTCTAACGCTCGAAGTAAACAATACGACATAGAAAATAGTCCCTTTTGCACCATACGAAGTCAAAAATATGTATGCGTCAATATGCGCATACACGCGCACACAGACGAGGTGTGCTGGAAAACATTTATGTATTGGTGAGTTTATCCCCGATTTGTGGACAAAATATTTTTTTCCTCCTCTCCAGATGAATAATTATACAAAATATTTTTTTTAAGTAATTCGTAATTATATTACGGAGGAATACATAAATTCTGAACCTCGTATCTATCATGTTTCATATCGAAAATCACGTTATTTGAGTCGAATTGTAGTGAATATATATCAGCGGTAAGCAAAGGTTAATAGAGGTTGCGACAGAATTTAGTGATATAGATAAAATATTTCGTAAACAGATTGAGAATGGGAAAAGGCAGGGTCAATAGATACAAATAATGGCGTGAACTTAATTATGGACGAATATGTATACAGAAAACGTAACCAAAAAACACAAATCATTGGAAAACATCAGTTCATTCATGGCAATGCATTGTAAAGCAAAAGTATTCCTGTTATTGTTTGATAAATATGCTTTATTACATACTACTACTTTTCTATAAGTAAATTAACTAATTGCCGCTAATAACAATGCAGCTCTGTAGAAAATTTAATAACACAAAGGAAAATTTTAAATTATTCTACATGGAAATCATTGAAATTGATAATTTAAGCGAAATTCGAACTTGATATCAGCATAAAAAGTCCACATAACATGTCTAATGGAACTCTTACAACAGGGACCACAAAGTGTGTCGTGCGTGATTTTTTGATGTGTCCCACGAGATTTATGCTGCATATTATTTCCATGTATTCCAAACGCTGTCCTCATAAATATGCAGTTTGAATTGATTGAGCAAAAGTATCTCATCGTGATAAGAATTGAATTGAATTCTTCAAATAAATTTTACTTGAGATTTATCTGAATATGAGCATGTTCATCGAATGGCTGGTTATTTGGAAGTATCTATCTATATTTGTGAAAAAATATTTTCTACAATGGGCATTAATAAATCAAGCTTAGGTTAAAAAAAAATCACGCACGACACACTTTGTGATCCCTGTTGTAAGAGTTCGGTAATTATGTCATACAGTAGCACGTCGACTATTGCGGCGAAAAACTTCACAAACTAATCTGAAAACAACGCCACGATTTAAAATTATTTTTTGAGGGTTTGATAATTGTGTTAAAACCACACATTAAAAAGAAGAACACTGATAAATTATACGAAATATTTCGTATTTCGTATAATTTATCAGTGTTCTTCTTTTTAATGTGTGATTTTAACTCGATTTATCAATGCTTCAATAAATATTTTAAATCGTGGCGTTGTTTTAAACTACTTTGCCGCAATAGTCCATGTGTAAGTAAAGAAAAAGTATGGCGGTGTACAGTGAGAATATGTCATATTTTGGATAATTTATTTATCAGTGTTCTTCGTATTAATGTGTGATTTTAACGCGATCTATCAATGCTTCAATAAATATTTTAAATCGTGGATTTGTTTTCAGCTTAGTTTGTGAAGTTTTTCGCCGCAATAGTCGACGTGCTACTGTATGACATAATTACCACATATTTACACAAAAAGGTGGCCCTCCAAAACTTTTTGATGTTAAATTTGTCACTTTGAAAAGAAAATTTGTGAAACCCTGTCTTAGAAAAAACCATAGTAAATTTGAATTTGAGTAGAAAAAACCAGACGAATTTTCGTAAAAATATTTCTTTTTTTTCATGAATTATCGGTTTCCTTTATTCCAATGATGGATTTTTTAAAATTTTCGTATCCGGAATTGAGTTTTCCAAAGAAATTCATCTTTTGTCTGCAGAATTTAGTACACTTTCAGGGAGACAAAAAGTAGCATGTTGTATTTTTATTTTATTTGGCAGTTGAAAGCTTTATGAACGCGAAATTTGACAGAAGAAAATCGCAACAATTTAGTTCTTAATTAAAATTCGCAAGACACGAACATGCAAATGTTTACTTACAATTTCCTTGTCCATTGTCGTTTATTTATTGTATTGGCTTTAATTCAGAAAATGATTTAGATATCTATGTTATGTTATTGTAATTTCAAAATATTATGAGAATCTTGATACCGATGTCATCCGAATGTAAATTGAGTTTGAAGTATATATTTCAGAATATTTTCAGCTTCCATTTTCAAAAAAATAAATCTGTGTCATCGGTAAGTTGGTTTATGCGTGTGTTTAGAATTTGTTGGCAAAATAATTTAGGAATATAGCACGAAGCAAAAAATTCTGATAGATAAAACGTCAAAATTTATAAATATGACTAGTGTGTAGCGTAGTAAAAAATACATTATCAATATTTTTGCATCGATCAATATTACATTTTAGTTTTTGAAAAATACGTTATTGAAATTAGTTGAAGTTTCATTATTTAAATTAAAAAATATGATAACAAAACCAATTTAAAACCTTGTAAACAAAATAAAATTGTATTTATAAGGCTATAAATCGGCTAACCCGGTAACAATAAATCAAAAACAATTATATAAGTATTGGCACTCAAATAAACGAAATATTAAATTTCCATTACATCGTAAACCATGTCGAATTTTTTTAAAATGGCTCTGATAGCCATGAAAATACATTTATTTATATTTATTGCATAATTTAATACTAATTTTTTTAAATGCTTACATCTGGCAGCATTAATTTCAATTTATTCCGGGTACCGTGCGTACTGTCATAGCCCCCTATACACCCCTATACTTATATATGGAGGCGGTAATGGTACTGTTCTTACTGTTTCAGGTATTCACTGTCAACTACTCTCGTGCTGAATTGCTACGATTTTCTAGTGTTAAACCGCAATTCTTTTCCCTTTCATTCGGTATGCTAGTTTTTATTGTTATTTGGATTATTTTTATGTTGTTATCAAATTCAAAGATTTTGGTAGCTTTCGACTAAGACTTGAGGAGAAACCCAAAGCCTTAAAGCAGTGATGAACAAGCTTTTTGAAAAAAGGGCAAATTTATCAATTTTCTAATCTTTCGCGGGCCGCAGAGAAAAAAAGTGTTGAAAAATAATGATATACAGTGTATATCATTATTTTTATTATCTATATATTAACTAGCTGTAAGCCCGTTGACCTCAACGGGGGGATTTTTGTTGCATTTTTAAGTATTCAGACAATTTACTGGCGTGAAAAATAAATTACAAACCTACTTATTGAATAAGCCATAAATTCTGATAGTAAAAGAAATATATCTCGGGGCATATATCGACTGCAATATTTAAATTGTAAATTATTTAATTTTTGGAATAATGTTTAAGCTTTCTAAGAACTATTTTTCGTAGTAGCGGAAATTTCGTAAATTATTTAATATTTGGAATAATGTTTAAGTTTGCTAACAACCATTTATCGTAGTAGCAGAAATAGACCTCGTAAATTACTTAATTTTTAGAATAATGTTTTAGTTTGCTAACAATCATTTTTCGTAGTAGCAGAAATAGTCCTCGTAAATTATTTAATTTTTGGAATAATGTTAAAGTTTGCTAACAACTATTTTTCGTAGTAGCAGAAATTTCGTAAATTATTGAATTTTTGGAATAATGTTTAAGTTTGCTAACAACCATTTTTCGTAGTAGCAGAAATGGTTCCTGGTAAATTGCTCGAATGGAAATTGCTCGAATAACAAGATTATCAATTTGTTTCCGTTTATTCTGTCCGTTTGTTCTGTCTTAGCCCTAGTCTTCTACGTGTTCTGGAAATATATAGAAACAGTTTGAGTAACTAATTAATAAGCAGTTCTCGTAGAAACACTTCTGTTGAGATAAACTGCATTAAAAGATCACATGTTCCGCATTTGGAGCGAACACGATTAAAATAAATACTAACGAAAATTATTTTTATATTTCACTCTCTAAACAAGTGTCGCACAAGATAAAAATGAAATTCGTAGAAAGAGTCGTGAAAAATCGTTTAAATAACCAAGAAATTCGAATAATTTGTAATTCGAGCAATTTCCATTCGAGCAATTTAACGGCTCCCAGCAGAAATAGACTTCATAAATTATTGAATTTTTGGAATAATGTTTAAGTTTGCTAACAATCATTTTTTGTAGTATTGTGTATTGTAGTACAGTGTATTGAAAAAAAACCACACGCGTATATATAACATAAAATTATTTTATTTTTATCTAACATAATAATATAAAACATACATTTATGAAAAACAACCATATCCCTAAATACCTATTGGCAATAGAGGACACAAAAAATATTCATTGTGTAAAATTTGCTTAATTTTATTATTTAATACAATAACTAGTTCGATACAACTATCT
Organism: Himalopsyche anomala; assembly: GCA_031772345.1. Taxonomy (NCBI): domain Eukaryota; kingdom Metazoa; phylum Arthropoda; class Insecta; order Trichoptera; family Rhyacophilidae; genus Himalopsyche; species Himalopsyche anomala. The sequence goes on from CM062825.1 coordinate 1,813,643, forward strand.
TCAATAGAGTTCAACGGCTTTATATTATTGATGATTATTGGAAACTATTAGAAAGAAAAATCTTACACTATAAATCGAATTGCTCACTATCTTATTTCATGTCAATTTATTAATATTACATGTATTGGGCACAACCAAAGTTATCATATGAATCGTCAGCATTATTCTTTTACAATTCCATAAACCATTGCCAGAAAGTCTTCTCAATCAATCAATGAAGACTCACTTTTCACTCACTGTGTTGAAATGTATTATATAGCAAAGTATTCTGTTTTCAGCGAGTCGGCACAACTGGCCAAACCAAAGTAATACTTTCCCTTCATTGTTTTTTTTACCACTGGGCATTCCCAGAAGATGTGTTTAGCATCTTTCAATTGACTGATACAATATTAAAATCTATTTCAATACACTATGGGTACAAAGTTATTTTACACACCATGTTTACATATAGCAGGTATTAATGATTTTAGGTTTATTAGCTTATTACAATAATCATACAACTATCAGATAAAATTCATTATTTAAAAAAAATCAATTTCTGTAATTGAAACCAGAATAAATTGACATGTAATAAACTGTAAAATTTTGTGGAAAATCTTCAGCATCTTTTGAAAATAGATTTAAAAGCGCCTTTTGTTGGCGAGTCAATTTAACTGCTGAAGGCTTATTTCTCTATTGTTACCTATGGATTCTTGATTTGTTTTGTAAAAAAGTGTAAAGTTATGCATTTTTTAAAAGGCAGGAATATTTTTTTACAAATATCTTAATTTAATATCTTACATTAAAAAACATTCATAATAAAACTCGAATTCAATCATCTATTAAAAGTAAATAAATAACAATATTAAAAAAAATGAAAGATTGTTTAAGATGTATTTCATTTAGCTTGTTTTCCCTCTTGGCCGAGATATAACTATTTTGGACCCATTTAAAAATTTAGTATCCATGAAGGACTCATTTAGATTTAGCTTATACCTGTCAAAATATAAACATTATGTCTTTAGTAATAGTACAATCGGTGACATAACTAAACGGTGACTGCAATGTGGGATTGAAATATAAAATTTTAGATGTTTAAGCTTTTAGCAAAACTGCAACTTTATGATATTCATATTTTTAATATTAATTGAATGGTATTTCAAAACATTTTATGCGAGAACAGGTTCACCAGAAATAATTTCCAGCTCTCAAATTATAGTTAAGCCACTGTATACAACCGTATCTCAATACACATTTACATTATATTATGTCATGATAGAAAAAAAGGAAGTTGTGAAATAAAGACTACTTATTAGTTTTCCGAAAATGAAACTTATCGCAATAGTGATGACAGGTAAGTACTCATTTGAGTATTTGAATTCAAATTTCTGCACATACCCCCTATTTTTGTGAACAACCTTGAAAATTAATATTCATGGCTGATAGAAATTCTTAAGGCCTTTCTGTTGACGTCAGGGTTTTTAACACCTTATTAATACTTTTAAACCAGTCAATGTGCTGAACATGAACACGGCTAGTCGTATACTAGTGTCATAAGTGCCTACTGAGCACATTAGTAATACTGAACAGTGACACGTCGACGACTGTTTTTATGATCTTAAAACTTTACATTTTCAAGTTCTGGTATAGACTATTCAATAAAAGGCTGACAAAAATATTTTAGCCATATTAATATAAATAATTTTTGTTTATACTGTAAAGTGACAACATTATTCAGTTAAATGAACAAAAAAAAATGTGTATTTTGTACACAAGGAATAACTGTTTACTGATTTAGTCATGCGTGTCAATAAATCAGCCCACCTTGTATACGTTAAAGGTTAAAGTATTAGTTTCCTGTAGGGCTATTTTCATATGCATGTGAATTAAGATTTAAGACACTTATCCACATAATAATATGCAGGGAGTAAAAACTTTGGACATGTGCATCTTGTCTACTTTAGTCTATAACCTCACTTTGATATTTATAAGTGAAATAAATAGCTATGAAGCATCTTGAACTATTGCGAGATTTGTACGCATGACTTAACTATCTGAAACAATCAAGTGTGTGTTTTGTGTGCGATTCTACAGCAATTGTGGTAATTTTTGATTACTGTTATGTATATTTTCAATTTGGTATTTACATGATAAATATCAAAAAAAATAAAACATTTTTCTGTCTCAATTATCATCATCGAGAAAAACAATTTATTAACAACTGAAAATAAATGATTTTCTTAAATTTGAATCGTTCAAATTTAATATTGAAATTCCACCAAGCACCTTCAGTCGAAATCTTAAATTGTAAAATGGTTTTCTATTCTGCTATCAAAAGTGAATAAGACACGGATTACCCTAAACAAAAAATATATACTGTGTGATTGAAAATTATTATAAAAAAGCCATTCAAAAAAAAATTCTAATACAATTAACAACTCTATGGTTAAATACAAGTCTATATTTGATTGGTTAAAAAATATCCATTGCTGAAATTGTGTTCTTACTTACGATAGCATTATTTGCGTCATTAACTTCACTTAATTTAGCCGTGTAAAAATAACTGCTTAAGAGTGTTTTTTACATTCTCATTTAATTATACACGCACATGTTAAGTATATTTTTTGATTCATATAAAAGTGTTAAACGGAAATTTCACAATATCTCGACACTCGCACAATAATGTATTAATTTTTATGGCTAAACATAGATGTCACTGCATATTATAGGTGACACGTTAAAGTCTTTTCAGTAATATTATGCTTTAATTCCAGTAATATGATGTCTGGACTAACGGCTATCCTTGCTATTCGTCACCGATTTTTTGCAGTAATCGGGACAAAATCAGCATGCCCTATCTTCTTCCAAATAATAATTTGATGAAGTAGTAACCGGAAACAGCTTGCAAAAATTTCTGGGCCCAGTATAATCTGAAACGAGAAGAACAAGTATAAGTTATCATGCGTGGTGTGGTTGAAATATCTGATTTAGTTTAATATTGATAAGTTCACGATAAATAAGTGAAACGTAATGGAGGACAAGAAAAAATAGCACACAACACGCTGTGGAAAGCACATGCAGAAGTGGGCTCGGAGGGGCTTGCGCGAGCCCATTGTTAAATTTTATTAAGCCCGGCGAGCCCTTAGTTAATAACAATATTCTCAGATCAAATTAGTATATATCTGCAATTTGTGACTTTTACATTATTTACGACAGCTTCAGTATACACATAAGTACATTTTTAGCCATTTATAAGTTATGGTAAATTGCATATTGTTACATATTATAAGTGTATTAAGTAAAAACCGATTGCATATAATTCCGTAGGAGTGACAAAAAAAAAACACTTTTTCCGCAGAACACCGACAATTGCTTTTTGATTTATAAAACCCTTTGTTAGTGTATTGGCAGCCCACCGCTGAGCACATTTCAAAATCTTTTTAAATTTCAGTAAATTGTGCAATTTATCCATGGTCAACATTCCATAACCAGTTTTCCTTGAACCATTTCCTTAATCTTGTAGAAATATATTATGCATTATGTCAAATAATCCTCAATTAATTTACATACTACACATAACATTGTATCAAATTATTTTATGTGTGATTTAAATTACCAGTTTCATTTATGGTTGTTGTTAATATTTTGTTTATAAAATGTAACAAGTATAAAATCTGTAAACAGGTATTTTGAAAATGTGTCTTGTCATTCAATATGAACTATTCAGGTTTGTGTTTAAGATCATATATTTATTTTAATTCGAAAAATATCTACACCTATTGTACTTTATTCACTAAATATTGGAATTCATAAGAGTAAGACATACCGCTGAAGCTTTCTCTTGGCTGCTGGCATTGACTCCATAGAATCCTTGAGCACATATTTTCTGATGCCTGACAAGTAGATGCCGATGTAGTCGTACCAGTCTTGTTCTCGGACGTCGCACGGCAGCTCATCAATATCTCCATTGGACTGCAATGTGTTTGACATCTTCAAGAGATTTTTGTTACCGAATTTCCATTGACGCAAAGCGAAGAATTCTCCTGTCATTGTTGCCATCTTGATGCGTCTGGCAATTTTCATCATGCTGAAAAGAGAAAAAAATAAGTCTCTACTGCATAAGGAGAATAATTAGTTTTACATTTTGTAGCTGATACTTCACTAGATGTCACAATATACTTTTAAAAGAAAACCAATATTCATATTGTTTGTAATAAAAAAGGTAATCATAAAATTTGTAGCATTGTGATACTAAAATAACAATTATGAACAAAGCATTCTTATCATTATCAGATAAAAAAGTTAAAAGTTGAGAACATTTTTTTAGAAAATACTTTATTTGCACTGTAATTTATTTACATATACAGAAGATGGTTATGTTAGGTTAACATTGTAATGAGTACCTTAATCAATTGTATACAATTTTATTCACTTACAGTGGTTTCTTTCCTTGCATTCTCAAAATGAGATCAAAGAGTATGCTCGGCAAGTAGTGGGTGAATATTTCCCAGAGTAGATTGGCCACTCTGTTCTTGGTGTATTTGAAGTTGGGGTACATCATGACGTACTTAGAAGGACTCACTCTAGCGTGAGAGACGGCGTATTCAGCAAAGTCATGCCAGGTTATCGGGTTCAGTTGGCCAGATGTGCAGTTATAGACGCGAGGTTCATTAGATCTGCAAGTATTTTTATCATATTTATTTAAAGTAATCTTATTCATTTCGGAAGATAGAATATTATCTATTACTGGGCCTGAGATCTGTTTGCAAAGATTGGTAAGAAGCGACGACATCATGGTGCTTTAAATTTTGTCGCTGAAACTGTTTGATTTTCTGTTTCTCCAATTTGTCAGGAAATATAATAACACTTTACAATGTTACAGTATTATTTTTATTTCTGTCATTATAATATACAAATAAAAGAAATGAGTCAACGCAAGTTATGTTAATTAACATAATATTTACGTATTTTGCTTAATAAATATGATAACTTATCTTCAGAGCTAGAAATTGATGCCACGCCTGTTCTTAATAATAGTAATAGAATAAATAATGCTTTTGTTTTCAACATAGACACAATACCACCCTATTATTGCAAAAGATTGGTACAGCAGTAACGCTTTAATTATTTTTTTTGGCTTAAAAGTAATCAAATAGACAAAAACTGATATGATAATGAGTTTACTAACTTGAAATGTGTATGATCCCATGCAGCAGCGATGCAAGTGTTGACAACTGTGTCAACAGGGACTATATCCATGATTCCAGAGTCGTTGCAGACAGCACTACGGATGGTTCCGCGAGATATCTCCATTACAATTCCTAGATAATGAAAGTGTCTCCTTTATAATAATGATAAATATCTTTTATGGATCTCATCATGTCAAATTAATAAATAAATCAGTGATGTGTCATATTTTCTATATGATTCAAAATGTAACATTTTTTAATTTGACAAAAGATGAGAGCTGCAATTTTTATATTTACAAAGTTATGGAAAGATGTGATTTGTTTCATTTGACAATGAAACATCAATATTACTGAAAGAAAAAATAAAAGAGATCTGTGATTGTGTCGGTATGATAGCTGTTATACTAAACTTCTTAAGCAGTCCAATTAATTTCAAAACTTTGTTTTTGATCTACAGCATAGGTTCCCAAAGTGGTCCGTACGGACCCCCGGGGGTCCGTGAGGACTGTCAGGGGGTCCCTGACAGGAATAAAAAAAAATGGGGGTCCAAGAGATGTAAATGGGGGTCCACGGACCGGAATCAAAAAGTAAAAATTTGATATACTTTGAAACACTGAAACATAATCTGAAGAGAACCACGTTGAATAATATGTTCGCTACAACGTTAAAAAGAGACGATGATGGTTTGCGGGCATCTTACAATATCTCACGTCTCATAGCAAAATCAGGAAAGCCCCATACTATTAGGGAACAGCTGATTTTACCAGCTATTGAAGAGGTTTTAAAAAATGTTTTACATATGCCTGCACATGATACACTCAAAAGAATTCCTTTGAAAAATAACACAGTTCAAAGGCGTATTGATGAAATTTTCTAATCGAAACTAATTTTCTTACGAAAAAAAGAAATCGGTTGCAAATCACTGAACGCGGAGATTTATTACTGTACCTCACGAATTTAAACCCAAAAATTGACCAATTGATATCGGACAATCAGGTTCATCCCTCTCATTAACAGATTTTATTATTTTATGTAAGAATTTGATTGTGTTTTGATTTTTTCATTTTCATTAAAAAAAATTCACTAATGATAAAAATAAAAAATTAAAATATTTTTTTTTTTACAATTGTCCACTATACAAAAAACCCTATCACAGTGTGCTCATATTTGTATTTTAAAAAATTAGAAAACTTCACTATTATGCATCCTGGGGGAGGGGGTCCACGAAGGATAAAATACTGGGCTTAGGGGTCCACGGGGGAAATAAGTTTGGGAACCATTGATCTACCGTAAAGTTTTGTCGACAAATGATAAAATATAACAAATTTGTTTCCTTAAAATTATATACATTTCCACACGTTTTGTCACTAATGTCCCGAGTTTTAAATTTTAGTATCTTCAGGCATTCAATCAAGTACACACATGAACTTGAACTGACGTTATGTAAATAGTTGTATTGTTTATATATAGCTAACAAGTGTCAGTTCAAGTTCATCTGTGTACTAAAATGCCTGAAGATGTTCAAATACACAACCCAGGTTGTTTGTATTAAAATCTTCAACTGAAATCTTAAATTATATATTATATATTTAAATTATTGTATGCAAATATAAAAATTAGTTCTCTAAAAATTAATAAAGATTACCTGTTACTCCAAAAACATTGTCGATCCATCCTGGGAACGGGTCGCTGATGGCAGCTGTGACTGAAAATGAATAGTTATATTGATTAAAATTAACAAATTTGTTTTTACAGTAATTGCAATCAACACGATCAGTATGATGACAGCACAATGTTATCATTTTTATTTTATTATAAATGTGCTTTTTTAAATGGAACTTATGAACAGGGCTGTGGAGTCGGATAAATAAAAGAAGATTCCTACTCCGACTCCAGCTTCAAATTAAAAACCGACTCGTTATTCGCGGTCAACATACATATGTATCTATGTACCATCAGATCATTCTAATCACTATAAGTACATTTCACAAATCAATACGATGAATAGACTAATAATTTTTCAATAACTTTAAATTATATTTCTAAAAAAATTCCTATTCCGACTTCAACTCCGGAAAAAAACACACAAATCCACGACTCCCGACTCCGACTCCACAGCCCTGCTTATAAGTCAGTGACAAAATCTTTTTATTCAGATATGGTAAAAATTGAAGGAGAGTACCCTATTAACAGTGGTGGATTAAGCACACGAGAGGCCCCAGGCGCAATAAAATTTGGAGGCCCTGCTTTTCGGATAACATGAAAATATCAAAAAATTCCATGTAAAGTAATAAAAACATATTAAAATCTGAACAAAAAGTATATGGGTTATATAATTTAAGTTATATTTTAGGACCTTAAAATTCAGATGCACCAGGCGCGAGCCTCGTTCGCTTATAGCGTAATCAGCCACTGTTTACGAATATTAGCTAAACGATTTATCAAAAGACCGTTTTCCTATAAAGTGGGAGTGAAAAGTTGCAAGCATCTTAAATTTATACCTTTTGTTAACAAATAATTCAATTGAAGGAAGGTGAAGGATCGTGTCCTTTGCGAATTTTGAAAAATTGAAACTGACAAAATGTCCAAGCCGACACCAATAGGCTTTGATATGAATTTTTGAAGGTTTTCACTATCAATTCTTGGCGGAAAGATATAATACTTACATCAGCGGTGGGCTGCCAATATCTTAACAAGGGGCTCGGTAAATCTTATCCATTTATTTGTATCCATTTTCGCTCCTAATGTGGAGCATATGGCTTCCTTATGAAGGTATCTCAACAAAAGTCTTTTTTCTACGAGAACTGTTTGCTACATAGACGCTCAACCATTCTTTTCGAAAGAGAGTAGTAGAGATAGAATGATAAGGCTAAGACAGGACTAGTGATTAACTCAAACCCATGAGGTCCGGCACGAAAGCCCACAACGCTGAATGAAAAAATGAAGGGGCTACTAAGTCTTGTTTAATAATAAAATTTAACCATCTACAGAAATTGCAGTTAGGTGCTGATTTGATCTAAGACGAATGATTTGCTTATCATAACAAAGGGCTCGCCGTCCGAGCTTAAATTTAACAAGGGGCTCACGCGAGCCCCCCCGAGCCCCCTCCAACCCACCCCTGCTTATAGTATGTATATTAAATAACGGGACCGGTTTTGCTCATCACGAACATTATCAACTGAACTCAGTTGATAAAACTAGTGATGAGCAAAACCCGTTGCGTTTTTTAATAAGTAATATAGAGTTAATAAAAAAAACGTTTTAATTTTTAATATTAATATTATTTTACAGAAAATTCTATCTTGTCTTAAATGTAACATATACCCTTAACTTTTCCGGTTCTAAGCTCAAGAAATGCGACCCCAATACTCACAGTTTCTTAAATATCTATTTTAATATGGGTGATACAATGTTTATAATTAAGGTATTCTTATGTCATAGTTTTTTGGACCTTTTGTAGTTTATATAAATACGCGATAATGCGATAACGAGACAAGCGCCCGCTTATCAGCGATCGTTTGTAAGATAACTAAGCTGAACGCGTCAGTTGCAAATACATATTTGTACTGGAATGACGTCTTTTTTACGCGTAACTTAAAATATGATTATTTATTAAAAAACCACGGATTTTTATAAAAAAAATAGATGAGGAATAATGCAGAGAGATATTTTAAAGCCCTTAGACTGTTTTTTTTTTTGTTGAAATTCATAAGAATAAGGCCAATAATGAGAAAACCACTGGGGTCCCTAAACGACCCCCATTGGCAGAGAAGTATTTTTCTAGTCTCCGAGCCGCGAGAGTTAATAAACATCCTGTAGATTTATTTAAAAAAATATATATTAAATGTATTTTTATATTAGTACATATTTTATGGTTATAGATTCTGAAAATGGTGAGATGTCGTATAAATTCATTCTTAAAGAAGTTAATATTTATTTGACAGTTTAACGTTGTTTTATGATAATCTCTACAATTTTAATGCCAATTCCATCACTATACATATTTTAAATTCACGTCTTTCAACAAAATATTTGAATATTGAAAAATAACGTGTTTGTAAAGGTTATTTTTTCCGTTCTTCGGTTAAAATTGACGAAAAAACTACCTATTATATAATAAGTCTGACATAAAATAAACCGACTGTAGAAATGATAAATAGGCAATGCGCGACGTTAAAACTAATATAAGATACTACTGACATGTATTGGTGAAACAATAGTCGATCAATGTCTCGTCTGTAATGTGTTATTGATTTTACCGTTGTCATATTAAAAAATTCATAACAAAAAGTACTACCAGCGTCAGTGGATATTGAAGAAAATGAATAACACAATATGTCTAATCTCTTTAAACGAAGAGCCAAAAAATATTAAATAACATAAGACATATTTCAAAATGTAAATCAAATATTGTAACCAGGGCTGTGGAGTCGGAGTCGGAGTCGTGAAAAATGAGCGGCTCGAATTATTTTTTGAAAAATATATTTAATGATGTGTATTTAAACAAAATAGTCAACATTTCATGCTTGGCTGACTAAAGATGATCTGATGGTATACACATATATAAGTTAAAATGAAATTATTGAAAAATTTCCTCGGAGTCGGAGTCGTCAATTATTTTAAAGCTGGAGTCGGAGTAGTCTTTTTTTCACGCGACTTCACAGCCCTGATTGTAACACAACATTTGTTAGATATTCAACTCGAATTTTTTCAAAATGTGTGTTTTATGAATAACGTTTTAATCCAAGCAGTGTCGATTACCTCATAAACGTACAAGGCGCAAGCTTGGGGACTTTAATCCTAAGCAGGGGTGGGCTGGAGGGGCCTCGTAGGGGCTCTCGCGAGCCCTTTGTTAAATTTTACTTAGGCTGGCGAGCCCCTTGTTAATGCAAGAGAGAATAATATACTCAGATCTAATTAATGTATAGCTGCAATTTCTGACTTATATATTCTTCATAAATAGCATCAGCTTACAAATTAGTACATTTTTAGCCATTTACATCGATTAGTTTACGGTTTTCGCGACAAAGTTAACTACTGTTTATCCATTGGTCATAATATTATTACCACTGAGAACATATTTTTCGGTTTTTTTTTTATTAAATATGAGTAATCATTTTTATTCTATACGAAAGTCATGTATCAAAAATATTTAGCCTTTTTAAAAATGTATTCTGTGATCTTTTGCCGCTCCCTAAGTCTTGTCGCCCCTAGGCAACTGCCTACTCGCCTATGCCCGCGGGACGTCTCTGAGTGGATAGTTAATTGATATAGCTACGACATGCTATTTGAGAATTGGAAAGGAGGGATGATTCTTTTAGACATCACAAATATCCATCCGTGTCTTTGAACAGGAATCGTTCGTTCTAGGACTTGAACCCTTTGTCACAGAAACCAACGATGTTGGCCCTGTGAATAACGGATCCGAAATTTAGATATTTGCACTTTATTGCGAAGGGTCGTTGTCTTCCGTGAAGAATTGTTAGCTTGTAACAGGGGTGGGCCTTTTCATTTCTAAAGGCCACATACATTTATCTGATTCAACATAAGGCCGCAGTAAAGAAAACGTTGACACCTCCCCTTTTTTTTCGACTGTTGAATATATAATGGGTTGATTACGCTCTTTTTCCAAACGCTTGCGTATAATTTTTCGATCAAAGTGAATATTTTGATTAAGTCAAAAGGCCACATCAGAGATGCCGCAGGTTCCCTTCCACTGACTTAGAATATTAATGCCTTTTTAAGCGGTGGGCTCAACGATGTTCTTCCAAAAATATTTTAATGGTTTATTTGGTATCATAATTATAATGCATGGAAATCTTTGATACAGATTATTATTTGAAACAATAAATCGGTCTAATATAGAGATGTATTTTTGGAATTCTAGCACTATAAAATTATAATACTGAGTAGATAATTAAATTTAAGGTGTAACAAAACGTCTGCATTTAATTTAATTAAAATTTTATCTTACTTCTAATGTTTATTTTTTCAATATTATACAATTTTCAGAAAAATCTTCAATTACATAATTATAATATTAATACAGAATTCCCCTTGCCTACTCACTCGCGCGTGGAGTTGAATGACCGTTTGACATTAAGTGTTCGTAAATAAATGTTAATTAACACGTACGAATATATTATGCAATTCATTTATTTGTTAAACAATATGTTATAAAATGAATAAAAAAATAATTGAGATCGTAAAAAAACATTGTCACAAATACACAGTGGCGGTTCCTGACCTAAAATCTAGGGTGGGCTAGAGAAAAGCATAGCATTGTATACTATTTACGAAATTGTGCATGTTTCCGCTTCACCTCATACATTAATCTACAAGCAAATTAACAAATACTACGAGACTACGTAGAGTATAAGTCATGGGCAAATTCAATTTAGCCTCCAACGATTGACAGAAGCTTGATAGATTGAAACACAATCGTGTGTGTTTGATGACGTTTCCGTAATACAAATACAAAACAAATCTAATCGTGCTTGTTTGCGCCCCAGTGTAAAGAAATATTGCGGGATATTGTCTGTGATTGGGGGCAAGAAATCTCTATCCCCTGAGTCGTTAATACGTAGGTGTTGCCAGACTGACGTGACGTTGCCTGTTCTCTATGAAGTATTTATAGGGTTATTGTTTTTTTTTATGCCGGCTCAGTTTAAAATTATAAAACAAAACACAATCGAGAATATTATTGTAGGTAGACGTAGCATTGTCTTATATTGACAGAGGAAAATTAAAACAAAGATATTATATTCATTTGGGAAAGGTTAGTTACGCTTATAAATGTATTTATTTTGTTCAGCGGCCGAATTGCTGTTCATTTTTATTCAGCCATCTAAAGTTTTGGGTGAAAAAATGCAGGTCGGGCTTAGCCCACCTAGCCCAGTACCTAGAACCGCCACTGCAAATACATATCGACTGTGGAAATTAAAAAGGACGAAGCCCACAGTTTTTTTTCGATTATCACAATGTATCGAACTTGATACACGTTTTATCAAAAGGGTGCAAGCTGCAAATGCCGAATTGGTATCTAAATTTAGCTTTTAAGTTTGAAAAAGATGACCTTGTAAAAAATTAAGACCAAGAAAAAAGACTGAAATAAAGGTTTTTCCTACACAATTTCTTTAATAAATATTAGATTATGTCAATTAAACACCACTTTAGAAGTCTTCGTGCACTACAAGGCTGTGTATAATTCATAATTTTCATATGGCCCAAAATCATCAAAACACGTTTTTTGCGCCTCCTGTAATGTGTGGGTTACGTCCTTTTTCCTTTCCAATGTCGATATACGAAAACGACCTTCAAGGGAATACAAATATACGAGAATAAATGTCATCGTTTCTGGCTCTTCACCATAGGTGATAAGGCTCTTTTTGTTTGAATTATGCATGTTAAAACACATTCCAATAAATTTACAGTCGTTTAATTTTTAATTTTCAAAGCGCACAGGTGCAAATTTAAAAAAAAACCAAGGCTATAAAACATTATGGCTGGAAATTTATTATTCGTGGCCAAGATATTTAATATTAATTTATTTAGATTGTTTGTTAAAATATTCCGTTTTAATTTTTTTCGGTATTTTTACGATAAAATTCTCATCCAAAATGCGCCAAGCTTACGTCGTTGACCTCCGAGCATTTTTGATTTGCTATTAAATTATGTATTGAATTGACATCCAATTTTCGTAGACAACTTTAATCTATTTATATAATCTTTACTTTATCCATAACTCCCCAACGATATATTATATCGCAACGGCAGACAGAAAGCAACAGTGAAATGAAATGAAAAACGTCAATTTTGAAAACTTAACCTACATTACGAAACACTGACATATTAACTTTTCCGGTTCTAAGCTCAAGAAATGCAACCCCAATACCCACATTTTCTTAAATGTCTATTTCAATATGGGTGATACAATGTTTATAATTAAGGTATTCTTATATCATAGTTTTTTGGACCTTTTGTTGTTTATATAAATACGCGATAACGAGATAAGCGCCCGCTTATCAGCGATCGTTAGTAAGAATAGTTGCAAATTCATATTTGTACTGGAATGACACAATTTACTAAAATTGAAAAAGATTTTGACATGTGCTCAGTGGTGGGCTGCCAATACACTAACAAGGGGTTCTATAATATAAATCAAAAAGCAATTGTCGGTGTTCTGCGGAAAAAGTGTTTTTTTTTGTCACTCCTACGAAATTATATGCAATCGGTTTTTACTTAATACACTTATAATATGTAACAATATGCAATTTACCGTAACTTATAAATGGCTAAAAATGTACTTATGTGTATACTGAAGCTGTCGTAGATAATGTAAAAGTCATAAAATGCAGATATATACTAATTTGATCTGAGAATATTGTTATAAAAACTATAGTTCTACTTAAGTGAAAATTTTTAGGCCTCGCAGTAGCCCCTTGTTAACTTATGAGAAAACAATATTCTCATATCAAATTAGTTTATAGCTGCAATTTCAAATTTATATATTATCTACGACAGCTTCAGTATACACATTAGTACATTTTAAGCTATTTACAATGATAAGTTTACGGTAAATTGTTACATATTATATGTACGTGTATTAAGAAAAAATCGATTGCTTATTTAAGTTTTGTAATTCATTGCATAGGGCGATAAGAAAATTGTCTCCTTCCTCAGAACACTAAAAATTGCTTCGAGATTAAGCGATCCCCTTGTTAAAGTATTGGCAGCCCACCGCTGGATCAGTGGGATAAGTAAGATAACTACTAGATACGAATTGTGATTTATTTTACTGTCGGAAACGGCAAAAGAAGAAGTTCATTTATTTCGAAATTGGTGTTTATAATTTATTTCGCTGTTGCTTTCAGCTAACGACAGTGGCGTGGCTAGATATAGCCCTCCCTCTTTTTATAATATTTATATTGAAATGTAAGCCCTTAAGTACGCCGCTGATTAGCGATGTGTACACATACAGTAAATCAGGCATGGGCAACCATTCCTAGATATGGAGCCAAATTATCATTCTGTCTCCGAGTCAAGGGCCGGACCAAATTATTAAACATAATAAAGTAATATTAAATAAAATAAAACACGTTGCTATTTCTTATATGGTGGTGATCATGAACTAGTAGAGTGGAGCCACTGCAAGCGCCCGTGTCATCTCCATTATTTAATCCCTTCCTGGAACTATAAATTTCTTTCTCTAATACTTCGCCGAGATGAATCACGGCCGGACAAAATAGCTCGGCGGGCCGGTGGTTACCCATATATGCAGTAAATGATATATGCTTTATTAGTTAATGATTGTTTGACTTACTTATTGATGGTCTGACAATGCAGATAGGAAGAATGTTGGCATATCTGGCGACGATCTGTTCGCCCAACGCCTTTGTTAGGGTGTATGTGTTTGGATGGGTTCCCTGAAAAAAAAATGGTAATAAAATAACTAATATCGAAACAAGGAGCGGCAAATTATCATAAAATGGCAATCGATTTGTTAATTTTTGTGATATTCATGAGGATTATTTCTGAAATTGGGTTCGATAACCTGTTGCAACTGATTTGAATCATTTAAACATTATAATGGTTTTATTAATAACGACACGGGCTTAGTATTTTGTCATTTTCAGGCATGTGCGCGGATGAACTCGATCTGAAAGTATTTTTTTTTATCGTTTATATATAATAAAGAATTAAAAAATACTTAATTACCACCAGTGTTTTTTTTTTAAATATAGAGGTACCGCAACTCACTTCTTGTTAAGATTATTTCTAATCCGTGTCCGTTCCCAATTACAAGCATATGGCTTTCTAATAGAGGTATCTGAACAGATTTTTTTTACGAAGACTGCTTGTTACTTAGTATCTCAACTTTTATGTTTTCCCGAAGAAAGTAAGGACAGTAGAATAAGGTAATGACCAAGGGTGGGCTAGAGGGGGCTAGAAGGGGCTCGTACGAGCCCCTTGTTAAATTTTACTAAGACCGGCGATCCCCTTGTTAATTTGAGAGAAAACAGTATTTTCAAATCAAATTAGGATATATCTGTAATTTCTGACTTTTATATTATCTATGACAGCTTCAGTTTACAGTACTGTAGTATAATTTTAGACATTGACATTAATAAGTTTACGGTAAATTACATATTGTAAGTTTATTAAGTAACAATCGATTGCTTATTTAATTATTGCATATAATTGCATAGAAGTGATAAAAAAATCACTTCTTCCCTAGAACACCGAGAATTGCTTTGAGATTAAGCGAGCCCTTTGTATTGGCAGCCCACCGCTGGCTATGACAGGACTAGTATAACTAGCCGCTTTCGCTCTTCTCTGTATGTACTGTGATTCTAGCCCGTGAGATTCATCACGAACGCCAACCACTTTGACCACTGCGCTATGGACAACGCTGGTGGGAAAAGGTGTTGAAATAAAAGAATTTGCAAAACAAAACAATATACAAATCTGGTATTTTTTTGAAAATTACATAAAAAGTACCTAAGACAGGAACAAACAGTTTTTAAAGTAAAATAAAAAAAAACTTTACGAATATTGATTAGAAACATTAAAAATTGCAAGAAAAAGGTGCCGGAACGCCGTTCCACCTCGTTGCATGGAAAGAAAAACACTGATTACCATACGTCTAGGTACTATATTAATGATGAAATGAATTTTTTCGAATACTATGCATATCTGATCAGTTAACATTTTTAACCCCAATTAATTGCAGCTCGAGGTTACTGAATCAACCACCAGTGTCACCTGTAATGCCTACGAATGAGAACTAATACCACCACAAAAACAAAACAAAAACCAAAGACCACGCACCCGCCTACGCCCAGTTAAATCCAGGACGCTACGCGGGAAAAGCAACATCAAACTACACCAGATGAAAGGGAAATTGGAGCTCGGCTTCACCAGCCCCAGAATTTGATGTAAAGATATCAATCAATATTCGAATACTAATTTGATTTAAAAGTTAATTGGGTAATAGCAATAACATAGAAATACCCGCTGATTTTAGATGGTAGGTTTTTATTGATAAGGCTACTAGACTTTATTATTGTAAGAGTTTAATTATTCTAAGTGCAGAACAAATTTATGATTACTATACGATTTCTATTAACCACTTGAATACCAAGCGGACACGGATGACCAAGACATTTAAAAAATCAAATACTTGGTATTATAATAGAATATAAGCAATATTTTGATGAATATGTGTAGTGCTATCTATACTGAGTCAATATAGGTTTTTAAAATATCGAATTCGAGTGTATATTAGGCAAAATTATTTTTCTCAAAAACACGCAGTATCTCTGGGACATATTAATGATTTATTTGCGCGGTATTCAAACGGTTAATATCCAATTTCACTGATGGGGGGGTATAGGGAGATTACCTTGCTCGTTCGAAATTGGTATTGTATGCTATCAACAAAACAGTTTAAAAAATAGCCAAGACTGAAATAATAGTTCATATATCATTTATTGCACTTTGCTGTTTGCCGTTAGCTGTGTACTTTCGATAATTATGACGGCGGATGACTTATGTATGATGCACGTAAAAATTCATATCGACTATAAGAGAGAGTAAAAAATGAAACCGACAAAAAAAAAATTGACAAGACGCACAGAAAACGTTTTTTGATTAATATTTTGGGTCAATGTCAAACTATTAAATATACACAATCTTGAAGTGCACTAAGGCCAATAAACTTTTGTTTTATTGAATAAATCTAACGTTAAATTTATAAGTTTGTTAAAGAAAAACCTTCGCGTAAGACATTTTTTATGGTCGCAATTTTCAGGCCCTTATTTTTTCAAACATATGTATAAGTTAAATTTAGATACTAATTAGGCATTTTCAGCTTACATCCTTTTAGTATCTGTATATTAATAGTCGATAATGTCCGTCTTTCCGTCTGTCGGTCCCCTTTTCGATGACGTCAAGAAAGACGACTACTACTACTACTACTACTAGACTGCTACTACGAAAAATGATTGTTAGCAAACTTAAACTTTATTCCAAAAAATAGATAATTTACAATTTAAATACTGCAGGGCTGTCGATATATGCCCCAAGATCTATTTCTTCTACTATGAAAAATGATTGTTAGCAAACTTTAACTTTATTCCAAAAATTAAATAATTTACAATTTAAATACTGCAGGGCTGTTGATATATGCCCCGAGGTCGATTTCTGCTACTACGAAAAATGATTGTTAGCAAACTTAAACATTATTCCAAAAATTAAATAATTTACAATTTTAATATTTGAATAAATGTAATATTAAAAAATATTTGGCAAAATTATATGGTCATGTCACATGTGGTATGTTTAGCATGAAGGAAAGGATGTCATGGATGAAAGCGTCTTTGGTTCCATCCTTACTAACTTTCTCAAAGATATTGAGAACAAAACCGTCCCAGTGGTGTTTTTAAGCGATAGAAAGTGATCGCGACAGCGGCAGAATAAAGTACATTTATGAGTCTCCTGAAAACTTGAACTTGATACGAGGTTGAATAAAATCACCGACGACAATGTAAGTCTTGAAAACAGTTTTTCTATGAAAACTGATAGGAGGACTGGATAAGGCTAGAAAAGGGTTGGGGAACCGTTTCTTCTCTAAAAGCCGCATTCATTTCTCTGATTCGACATGAAGGCCGCAGTAAACATTGTCTAGGGAATCTTTGTCCGGAAACAGAAATTTACGGTCAGAACATGTCAAGAATTTACGAATTAACAGAATTACAGAATTGGCCAGAAGGTCGCACCAGAGTAGCCAAAAGGCCGCAGGTTCCCCACGTCTAGGCTAGAATAAGACTAGTGGCTGAGAAACTAGTTCATAAGCAGTTCTCGTAGAATTACTTCTTCTTCATAAAGAGTGCATGTGTTCCACATTAAGAGCGGGAATGATTTAAAAAAACGAGGCTTAGAACAAAAAGCATATGTCTGTAATTGTGGGGTTATAATGCAAAACGTGCTATTTCCCAAAATGAGCGATATTGAGTTAGGTATGCAGATAGGGTAATTCAAGCCTAAGGAATCGACTGATCCTATTAGTTTTAATGTAAAATGTCTATAAGACTATCGTCTTCAAATTGAAAATCATATTTTTTATGTAAATGTCATTTTGTTTGTGTTATTCTTTATAGTATTTGACTATACGGAAAAGTTTAAGTTTTGGAAATAGTACGTTTTGCATTATAACCCCACAATTATGTTTTGATTAATCAGCATTACGTGAATTCAACGCAAAATGGCTCAAAGACCAGAATTTCTCTGCTCCTTATTGTAAGTTATTTGATTACGAAGAAGTAAGTGGAGATTTTTTACCTGTAATCTTGGTGTGATGAGGTCGAGCGAATCCAGAGGAAGTGCTGTGGCACATTGGATAAGTGTTTCAGGATCGTATGTAGTAGGGTAGATTTTCTCATCGATGACTGGTCTATCAGGGTTGCTGTAAGCTGTTGAAACATGCACCACACTCTGTGGAAAAAAGAAAATGCATAAGAAAACATAATTATCAATAATAGGAATATAAAATTATCTCAGCCACAAAATAGGATTTTTTATTGACACATTTTAAACTATATTTAAATGCAGTGGAGGATTAAGCACATGTGATGCCTTAATTTTACGATAACATAAGAATGTCAGAAAATTATATGTAAAATAATTAAAATGTATTTTCGTCGGAACAAAAAGTATATGGTTTATACAATATAAGCCATTTTTGAGGCCTTTATGATTCGGAGACTCTAAGCGCGCGCCATATTCGCTTATATTGTAATTCACCTCTGTCCAGGGGTGGGCTGGAGGGGGCTAGGAGGGGCTCGCGCGAGCTCCTTGTTAGATTTTACCACGGCCTGCGAGCCTCTTGTTAAATTAATAGAAAACAATATTCTCAGATCAAATAAGTAAATAACTGCAATTTCTGACATACTATCTACGACAGCTTCCAGTATACACAGTAGTACATTTATAGCCATTTACATTGATGTTTATGGTAAACTGCATATTGTTTGTTGCATATTTTAAGTGTATTAAGTAACAATCGTTTGCTAATTTAAAAATATTGCATATAATTGCACATGACTGATAAATTACTTTGATATTAAGCGAGCCCCTTGTTAACGTATTGGCAGCCCACCGCTGCCTCTGTCCAAGTGTTTTTTGACTGCACAATTATTTAGAAAAATAAATGAATACAATCGAGAAAACTAGCAGGCTTCTGGACGCCTGGATTATATCAGATTTACCAGAAAATCAATGAAAGTTAAAGAAAGACATTAATACTTAACCTTTTTACTCGATATATTCTCAAAAATAAAATAATTTACGAAATTTCTGCTTCTAAGAAAAATGGTTGTTAGCAAACATAAACATTATTCCAAAAATTAAATAATTTACAAAATTTCTGCTTCTACGAAAAATGGTTGTTAGCAAACTTAAACATTATTCCAAAAATTCAATAACTTACGAAATTTATGCTATTACGAAAAATAGTTGTTAGCAAACTAGAACATTATTCCAAAAATAAATAATTTACAATTTAAATACTGCAAGGCAGGGCTGTCGATATACGCCCCGAGATATTTCTTTTACTATCAGAAATTCTGGATTATTCAATAAATAGGTTAGTGATTTATTTTTCACGCCAGTAACTTTTCTGACTACTTAAAAATGCAACAAAAATCCCTCCGTTGAGGTCAACGGGCTTACAGCTAGTAAATATTTAAATGTAGACTGTGACAGTACTTTGAAATGAAGTAACTCTCATAAGTCATGTAAGACAATTGAATTATTTTCTCACATCGTTTCAAACATACAAACATAAGTGTTAGATGATAAATATGTATATATGATAAACTTCCTTGAGACTCTGAGAGTTGATTTTTTAGAAACGTCAATAAGAAATGGAATTACATTCGTAAATAACACAAAATTTACATACTATACGAGACTAAAATTGATTGAAAAAATATCAGATTTGTTATTTAATAAATATTTGTCGAATAAAGAGAAGGCGTTGTTGATTAATCAAGGTCCCCCTTTTTTAACCGGCCAATTTAGGAAGTTTATTTGATAAAAGGTGGAATTTATCTCTTGGCGTGTGTGTTGTGAATAATTTGAATACAATATAATTTAATTTGAATTTAAAAAATGTTAATTTTGAACTGATTCTTAGATTACATAATATATTTTGGCTCCTTAACCTCGAAAGGTAAAATAATGTAATTCCAAAAATGCGACCGTAGATACGATCATCTGCGGAAATTTTATAACAACAATTTGAATAATATGTTTTTATTGGTACGGCGTCTGAAACAAATCTCCAATTGCAAAATGTTTGTATTTTAAAAAAAGCCAATGGACATATATTATGTATAAATAACACGAAACTTATGTTAGAAAACCTTGGGGACATTCGTGCCATAAGACAATAAATAGTTTATTGTGGATTAATCATCATTAATAATATTACTAACACCGGCCCAACCTCAGAAAATTGATAAAGTTACATTTTTATAATAAAAAAATATATTTAAGAGAAACCCACATTTTCAGATTTTTGATTAAGATCAGGACCGTGTCAGCCCATCGCAAGCATTATCAACCGATGAAAATATAAATTGACACAAAGTCACTTATAAATCAATTACATTTAGTATCAAAAGTCGATTAAAATACAAAACATAAAGATAATCACTGACCTTCAATTTTTTCATCGTACTACAAAGCTCAAGTGTCCTTTTTGTCCCAAGAGTATTGAGTTCCAGGGCTTCAGCAAGTGGCTCCACAAATCTGATGGTGGCTGCTGAATGGAATACGACGTTGACTTCTTCGCCGAGTTTCTTGTAGTCGGCATCACTCAGGCCGAGTTTTGCCTGCGAAACGTCTCCGGAGACAGCTTCCATTTTCAGAAGGCGTTCCGGATACTTGTCACGTATTCTGTCGAACACCTAAAGAGAGAATAGTTGACAGAAATTATTTCACTACCCTTTGGAGATTCAGATGGACATTTGACACACTGGTAAACATTAATACCGACTTTCAATAGGCAAACAATTTATAAATTTTAGAGAAGAAGTTATTATTTTTAAATTACGATCGAAAAAGAAATTCCTTAAGTCAGCAATTCCCAACCTGGGAGGCGTGGGCGATTTCCAAAGGGAGACGCGAACAGTCCAAAATATTTATTTACTTTTTAAAACGTGTCTTTATTTACTATATGAAATAAAGGATGGTGAGACGTGAAGATATTTTTTTCTTCAAAAGGAGGCGTAGTAATATAGAGGTTGAAACCACAGCCTTAATTACGTAAATAGTAATATATGTAATGCCTTTTCATCAAGAATCGATAGTGAACTCTTTACTAGTGAAAACATATGTTTTGTTTTTAAATATTAAGACGTTTTTTCTACAAGAATTGAATTTAATTCAGTATCTCGATGTCTCTTTTTTTTCATTTTTTTAGAAAAGTAATGCCAGCAAAATTGAAATAAGGTTTAACGATCCTCCTACACATCGGATGAGATTAAGGGAATTTTAAACATCACAGGCACAGATGTTTTCGAACGTAAGTCCGTAAATCGACTTATGAATCTGTCCGTGAAGGGATTTGAACCCGCGAGCACTGGAAACGAAACCATCAACGTTGAATACTCGACTAAGAGTTCGCTAACCTCTTTTTGAAGTCACAGTTTACATTATAATTTACTCCAGATATGCATATTGCCGTTAGTAATCTTTTTAGTTATATTAGTATCCATACTTAGATGTTAGTGACTCAGATTATTTTCTGAGAACATGGCATTGAAGATAGTATCTGAAAGAGCTTATAATTTGAATATTATGTAACATTATGATGACATCCAACAAAACGAGAAAGTGGTTAAACCGGAAGCTTGCAAATTTTATTATTTGATTACGAAAAAACTTAGCGCAAAGCGGCAACAATGTTGACCTTGATTTAAACATGAATTGAAAACGAAATGGCGAAAATTCGGACTATATAATGGCCGTGACACACATTTAATATGGCTTTCACATACATTTTTGTCACGAGTAAATTTTTATGTAGACGTTACTGAATTTTTGTGTGCTATTGTAGTACACATACGATATAAACTACACACTGTAACTAGAGGGTTAGACATCACCATTTCATAAATACCCGAAATTTAGAATGTTAAAAACCGTTTCCACTTGATTTTGACCTTTTCAGGATGTTTAAAGGATTGAATCTTTTGTATCTGTATCAAATTTTTAAAAAAAGCTTGAAAAGTAAAAATATTGCCCTCTGTCGTCTAGTTGTTAAGAGCCTTTCCCTAGCAATCAGGCGGATCTGGGTTCATGTCCGAGTAGTGTCAATATCAAATTTTGATTTATTTAATTTAAATCTGTGATCCTGTAATTTTTATTTGTGATGTCTCTTCTGTGATTTATAGCAAATTCTCATCGAGATTATCTCATTTGAATTTTCAAAATTCAAAAAATACTTGTCACGTTAGCATGAGTGTAATAAAATCGAGTTTAATGTATTTTTTTTTTAAATATTTTAATATTATTTAACTAAAGTTTTTAATTAGAGAGCTTAGATTTGAGAAACATCATTATATGATAGGACTAGATGCAAAGGTAAAAATAAAAATTTCAATATATGGATGCAAAATCAAAGAGATAAAAAATCTTCAGTTTGTGAGATAATATTTCAGTAGAAAATCTGTTTTCTGTTTTCATTCCGTAGGAAATCGTTTTGTCTTCACTCTAAACCAGTGTCTGCCAAACTTTTTACTTCACGGCAGACTGGTAAATGGGACTTGTACCGCAGCACACCAAATAAAAATGCTTTAAAAAAGAAACTGTGGAAAATGTGTCGCGTTGACTACTATGTATGAACGTGGCAAATATTTGATTGAATGTGTAAACTTTGAATCGTTCAAATTATGTACATTCACACAGATTTTGTCACTAACGACCCGGGTTTCGCCTTTCGGCATCTTCAGACGTTCAAGTGCATAGGCATTATAATTAACATTTTTAAGGTTTCTACCACCGTGGCACGCCTGAGACTTCTTGCGGCACACAGTTTGGCAGACACTGCTCTAAACGTTTCGTCGAATACAAAAACTCACGTGACAAAATGTTTGCTCTGCACATTTGACGAATTCACTGTGAATCACAATATTCTACTGTAAGGTAAAGCACACATAAATTCAATTAATTAGTAGTGTTTTTTTTCAGTTTTTTACATTCTCTCTTTCATGGTAAATTGCTGTCTTTAATTTTGACCTTTTTAAATTATAAAAAATGAAAAAAAATCTTACCGTATTTTTGACAAGATCTTTGTGCCTCTGGTCGACTGGCACTCCTCGCTTGGGCCTCAGTAACACGTAAATCTTTTCAATCCCTTCGCATGTCCTGAGAAGTTTCTCCAGTAAGGTTTTACCGAGGAAGCCGGATCCACCCGTCACCATTATGGTGGTTCCGTTATAAAACGATTTGACATTTCCAGTTGGGGTTGTATACGTTTCATCGACGTTTTCTATGAAGTTATTATTGTTGTTGTTATGAACTGGAAAGATGCTCTCGTTTAGAATAAAACCGTTTGAAATTTCCGATGCCATGATGTCGTTGTCTGTGATGATTGACCTGTGAAACAAAATGATTTTTTTTTAAAAACTTGATCACATAAAAAACTGGTGTACAGGCAGACCTCTACTTTCGAACATTCTACTTTCGCACAATTCGCTTTTTCGCTAATTTTTAGAAAATCGTTCTTTTTAGATTTTTTGGAGATAATGAAAAAATGTTTGGTTTCTTTTTGAAAAAAAAATGTAAAATACCACAATTATGGTTAAATTTAAAAAGCTAGCACATCGCGTAAAAACACTGTTTTGGGACTCTATAAATATGCAATCAAAATAAAAAAAATGTCCTTATTTATTGAAACAAAATGCCAATTAGCTGTGAAATGGTGACAAAAACCAAGGCGATGTCAATGAAAAACATTTATATTTGTTTATCAACTAAGATAAAAAAAATCTTTCTGCCATTTTTGTTCGTTACGTTACGTTACAGTGACGTAGATGCAATAAATTATCAATAAATAAAATGGACTCGCCAAGCTATTTAATTATATTATAATATTTTTTGTTATGTAAACTCAAGATTGTTTTTTTTTAAAAATTGACGTTAAAAGTCATTTTATTTACAAATCGTAGTCCGATTGCTATACTGCTTTAAGCCAGATTTTCTTAAAAACATATTAATCAAACCGACTCGCTTAAAATTTGAATACTAAAAATCATTATTATTTTAAATACATCATGAAATGTTTGTTGTACAAATGTCATGATTTTAGTAGATTACCTAAATAGTAAATTAATCGATGGTGGTCTTACTCCCTCTCATATTTTGTAACAGCCGTGGTCAGGAGTGGACAGGTTTATTGTTTTTTTTTCATAATTTTATACAAAATTCAGTACCAATTAATTATTTTTTTAGGGCGAGACAAAGTGTATCTCATCAGTCAAGTTTCTCTCATTACATTATAAAACGTTTTTATAAATTAAAAGTCTCATCAAAGTGTTTCCATTTTATAGAAAATAAACTGTTACACAAATATTTTTGTTGTTCAATCAAGAACAGCTAATTCTGTTTTACACGGAGGATACGTTCCGTATAAAACAGCCGTGTAAAAAAAGATTAAGTGAATATGGATAAATGAATGATAGGTTCCATTAGATTTTACGGTGCTATTTCGAAGCCGTGTAAAAATAATCCGTAAAACAAGGTAACTATTCACAAACAATGTTTTTATTTTGAAATATTTAGGTATACATATTGTATTTATAATTTAAAAGTTAATGCAATCTGTCTTTGTGAATTTTAAACTAATTTTCTTTAACTGTAACTATTTTTTTAATCTAAATAAGTGAAGTATTAAGCTGCAAAATCAAATCTAATCTTTCATCAGTAAGACTATTTTTATCCACCGATTTATTTTGTTTAATCAATAAAAAGCTTGCTCACATTTGTTAAATTCAATGATTTACATTTAAAAAGTGTATTTTATTTTAAATTTACGATGAAAATTCGAGGGCCACAAGTAAATTCAAACAGGCTGCGGGTTACGCATGCCTGCCCCAAAGCTTGACCACTCGTTAAAAACTATTGACATCAGTATTACTTTAATACATCAACAGCGGCGAAATTACGACTTGAGAGAATTACTGAGTATTTTAATGAGCTTATTTATTCGTAGGTATCGATCGCCCAGTAAGTCAGAAAGCTAACTTGTTTTGACATAATGCAAAAAGCAATAATCAAATTATCACCAAAGAATTATTATTCAAATGTAGCCGAAATATATACATTTTATCAAATGGTGCTTACAGACTCCGATAAAGTATTTATTTATCAATAAACAATTGAATATTAAGAAATATAAGTGTAAAGACAATATCAAAATTTGATTTACACCATTCTTTGGTAGTTTAGCAGTACTTTTTTATTATTTCAATACAATTTAAGATGAGTTAATACAAAATTAACTTTTGTTACAAGAGTAGGGAACCACTGTGTTTTGGAATGTAGATTTTTTATTAATGAGAAGCAAATATTCAAAAAGTGAAAGTTCTGATAGTCCATAATAAAATCTATCAATGGAAATCACAATTAGTGTTCAAAAAAGGTTTTTTTTCTATAAACAATATATCTTAAAGTTGACACATTCAAATAAACCGTGATTTATCCAACACTAAAATAATTATTTCCCAAGCTCTGTATTTGTATGACAAATCATTTTTAAATTTTTTGCTCTTCATTTTGTTGTTTTATATGACAATGTACAAATTACTTTATTTAGATTTCATTGGAAATATGTTATGTGTTAAATGTGTTGTTTTGAAAATGATAAAAAAATGGATTCATTCAAAAAAAAGCACTGCAAAAATTCGATGCTTCGGAGATGGCTGCAGTTTCCCTCCCCTGTTGTCCAAAGAAACCACTGTTGAAATCATTGTATCTGTATTTCTTTTACTTATGTCACTGAATGCGTGCAAATGATTATTTGATTGAAACAAATAAGTAAGATATTATAATTAATAATGAAGGATTTAAAGTTGTTTCGTAATTTTTTGAAAAAAAAACAAAAAATCAAGTTTTTCGCTGTGTAATTTACTAAATTAAACAATACATCGATCAATTGGTAAGCCTTTCAACTGGTGTCTCATATTCGGCGCGTAGAACAAGTTTTTAGAAAAAAAGGTCATGGGGCTGGCCTTACGGAACGTAATTGGAGCCGTGTAGCTTTTTATTTCGAAAAACGATAAAAAAAGGTTTTACTTTGTGATGATGTAATCAACAAATAAACTGGACTTAGCGAGTGCAATAAGATGACTACAAGACTTGTTATAACACTCCATTCTTCTATTCCGATATATTTTTTTAAATTGAGTGTCTGAAAACGTCACTACGTATTAGAGCATCTTTACAAAAGCTGTAAAGTTGGAATCGTGGTTTTTCAAATAGGAGTCATAATGAAAATATAAAAAATAAGTATTTTTCAAGGCAATAAAATAGCTATAATAAAAAAATTTGCATCTACTTTTAAATTGGAGATTTTGTACCATTTGTTTGTTTAGTATAGTAGAGTTGGGGTCGGAGTTTTTTTTACGACTAATTGTTGCATTGACCCTGTTCTTGTCAGAAGTATGTTCCACACGGTGGACACGGTTGAAAAACAATCGATATTAGAGACAGTATGGCTTGTGAAAACACTTCTTAGTTAAATATTAATTTTAATAAAATTAGGCCCTCCCACCACCTTTGTGGGAGTGAAGCGAAAGCGATTAGTTAAGCTTTTTCTACTCTCTACGAAAAAATAGATTGAGCTGTGTAAAAAACAGTTCTAATAGTAAAACTTTTCTTCATTAGAAATGGAAATATTTGTAGCAATAAATTGAGCTCTTTAAAAGTGAAGTGAGCTTTGTAGTTAAATGACCATACTTTTCTGTTTGACTTTTTAAGTACAAAAGCGCCTTTACTTGGTGTTTTGGTGGATTGTATATTTTTATTTTAGGCAAATGGCATTATTGCGGTTATTATTTACTTTTATGATGCTTTAGGACATGCAGAATATCGCATCTAACTCGTGCTTCCCTATAATACCATTTGGCTCACTGTACCTTTCAGGAACTCATTAATAATATGCAGTGATTAAAACCATTTTTTATGAGATGAATCCACTAGGGAAGCATATACACTAAGATGAGAAAAGAAATGGTAAATCAAAATCAGTTAAAACAATGATTTAATTCAAATAATAAAAAATAAATAACTGTAATAAATTTGTATGTAAGAATGAATGTGGTAGACATTTAAAAAATATTGCGAATCACTGCTTTAATGATATTTAAAAAAAAATCCTTGACATTGAAATTTATTAGCATAATTTATTTTATTATGATAGCTTGGAAAAAAAACATGATTATTAAATTAAAAATTAAATAATATATTCTACAATAAATAAATTTGTAGTAAAATTGCCTAGTTACAATCTGTTACCCAACCGTTTCCCTTTTTACGACCGTAAGAAGAGGTCACAGTGGCGTAGAAACAAATATATATGATTCCTTTTAACAACACCAAAAAATTTAAATTCCACGTTCAGAAAAATTAATGATACGTGATATAAATCATTAATAAATTATGCTTTATATCGTTGTAAAATTCGATAAATTATTAACGAATTCTATTCATATATTCAAACGCGTTATGTTATTTATAATTTTTTTCCACAAATAACTTGAATCAAAATTGACTTGACATTTATGTTAAAATTATGTAAAAATACACAAAGTATGGCCGAACTTGTTTTTTTTAGAAGATACAGAGAAAGATATTTACAAATCTATCTATATACATTGCTCACTCAGCAGGTTGTTGACTTCGCGCCTTCTGTCAATGTAACAATGAATTACAAATGATATTATACAATTAAAATTCTTTTTTTTTTCAGACTGTGTCCCATGTTTTAGTGCTGCCAATAAGAGTATGTTTAAACGATATTTTTTTATAAAGTGATGATTTTAAAGGAAATTTAATTTATATACCATGTGAGTAGTATACAAAAACCTATGCATTAAATAAATAAGAAAAATGACAATCTTTTGATTTGCGATTTGTCGCAGTCGTAATAAAATTAGTTATACTAAATTGGAGTGACTACTGATTTCATTTCAAAGACCGTTGTAAAGTTGTCTGTCTCTGACAAGAAATTTTATTGTGTCTCACTATTATTCAATTTCGTTACAGAGATATTCGTGAAATTTGCGTACGGATATTTTTTTTTTTTTTTTTAAATATTTTACATTTTTTTGGATATCAAATTTATGGAGCTTCAAGTACCAGGACGCGCCAGCGTCAAGGTTCTTCCAGTCTCCTTCATCGATAAAGATTTTGAAAAATTGTAAATTGCATCCCCTTACCGTCGTTCGCAGACGGAAGGGCGCGATCACTACAGAGATAAGAAGTTCACGGGAACTCCATATGCATTATTTTGCAAATCACATTCCATATGCTTCCTCCATACTATATCCGTACATGTACACACACATGCGGATACATACATACACACATACAGTATACAAATTGTTTTTAAACAAAGAGAGTCATTTTCGTGATGCTAAGTTCGTTCTAAAATTGACAATTTTATACGATATAAGATCTATGGAGGGTCGTCGAGCAGGACTGCTCTGGGTCTAAAACGATTCTCAGGCAGTGTCTCGTCATAGTTGTGGAGATCAGAGATCGTTGGGTTAGAATGTTTTCCTACCTCGCTGTGAAACTTTTGTGATATTTCACGAACGAACTCGCGGATGGTAGGTATTTTCAAGTCTCTGTGAAGCAGCGAGTTACGCACGTACCACGGGGCGTTACATATCTGTCTCAGTGATTTATTTTGGACAATCTGGAGAGTCTTCATATGTTTACGGTGAGCATACGTCCATATTGGAGCAGCGTACACCATGATTGGTCGAGTAATTGCTGTGTAAAGGAGCAGCTTGCTTTTGAGAGTAAGTTTGCTTCTCGCGTTAAGCATAAAGTACAACCTTGCCTTTGTAGCATTAGCTTGACGTTTTTTAATCGCGACGTGTTCATTAAATTTAAGTCGACTATCTAGCGTGAGTCCAAGATACTTAACCGAATTGGACCACTTGATCTCTGCGTTGTGCATGCGTATGCAAGCAAAATTAGGTTTTCTAATAAAACCCTTTGAAAACATTACTGCCGCGCTTTTTTCGGTATTAATTTTGATTCGCCATTTGTCGCACCAGTCTGCTATTGTATCGGCAGCTGATTGAACCTGCGTGACAGCGCCTTGTCGATTTCGAGATTTAGCTAAAATAGCCGTATCATCTGCATATTGTGCTATAATTGCGTCGCTTTCTCCGCCGGAAGGAATGTCATAGGTGTATATATTGTATAGTATGGGTCCCAAAACAGAGCCTTGCGGAACTCCCGCCCGAGTTGACCTTGATGAGGATCGAATTCCATCCATTTTAACGTTGAAACATCTGCCTGTCATGAATGAGTTGAGAATTTTTACCAGCGGTGACCCTATACCAGCCTTCGACATTTTGAATACAAGCCCTTCGGTCCATACTCTGTCGAAGGCTTTTGCGATATCTAAAAAGAGGCCAGCCGTGACTTCTTTAAGAATGAATCCACTTGTGATAAACTCCGTTACTCGGAGGAGTTGGTGGTTTGTCGAGTGGCTAGCACGAAATTACATTACAGCTTACGCCAATGCGTCAAATATTTTGAAGTTGAAAGATCATACGAGATATACTCGATGAAAATTTTTGAAAGTCACATGAGATTAACTCAAGGAGAATTGACTTCACAAACACCCATGTCCTAGATCTCAAATTAAAATTGAAAAAAAACCAACTTTAACATTGACCTTACCGGGAATCGAACCCAGACCCACTTGATCGGTAGAGCAAGCTCTAACCAACTAAACCACAGCGGGCGACAAATATTGAATCTTGGTCACTCTTTTTGTTATATTCTGTCTGAAAAGAAAAAAACCAAATCTACTATACTGCGTATACCCATTAGGACTATAGCCATTTTATTTTATTTTATGTACGTTGTAGCCGCACCAGCCCCATCAAATTTACCTCCCACACTGTGTGTGTTCCGTAATATAGTACTATTAAGTGATTACAAATGTTTACCACAAATCTCTTAGGAGCAATCGCCAAAGATTTCAATAATAGTTGAAATTTTAAGGGCCGTGTTATTCGAATAACATAAACACGTTGCTAATGTCAACGAAAAAAAGAACAATTATTAAAAACTGAATTAAAGATACATATAATTTATAATATAATACATGCTATTTTTAAGGCCCCTGAGATTCGGAGGCCCCAAGCGTGCGCCTCTTGCGCTTATGGGGTAATTCACCAATAGTTTAGCAACACTTAGTGCTGAATACATGACAGCTTTTAAGTGCGAAGCTTTTACTCACTCTACGTATGTATATCTAATATATAAAAATGAATGTTTGTTTGTTCGTACTTTATGCGTTGCCACACCGCTCATCCAATTGATAATAAAACTTTGACAACGTATGCTTGCACTTGTTTTATAGTACAATTAACTTACGGTAGGTGGCGCGTGTGTCGTACCATAGACAATCGGCAGCAAACGTCAAACAGACAAAAAGAATACATGCACTTCAATAAACAGAATTAAAACACAAACACTTTCTTTTTTTGTAATTGGCATTGCAACGTTTGCCGGAAACCGGCTAGTATATTAAAAAAATATTGATTATTTTCCCAACAACTTATTTAAGAATAGCGTAATATTTTCAATGTGTGATCAATTTTCAATGTTCAATGACAGTTTCTTAGTAGAAATTCATTTTTCACACGTAATTATATTTTATACCATTTTCATTCCATTAATTGTCATACGTGTTTTGCCTGAGAAGCATCTTCAGACTGACTCTTTGGTGGCATTGTAACAGTTGCCGGGAACCGGCTAGTTTTATACATAGAAAAATAGTTTTTTTAAATTAAATTTATAATGATTATTAAAAATCACTCACCCTTTTGATAGTGGTATTACTCCACCACTGATGTGAAGCTGCACTGGAGAGGGTGTCATTGTTTACCGCGCGTGTTGGTAAAACTGCCTGAAAACTGAAAAGCAAATAATATATTAAGAATTGTCACAATTTCGCAAAACTATTTTTAAAAATAAGTATAAGTCACGAATTTACCAATTTTGGTTATTAAAATAAAAATTAGATTACTCAGCGCTTTGTTAAAGCTCTGGCAATCAGGCAGGCAGCTTAACGTCAAAGTAAAGAATGAATTCATAAGTGTTTAAAAAAATCAGAAGCCAGTATGATCTGCGGTGTGAATTCTATGTGACATAATTTATAAATCATGCATAATAACTATTAACGACCAAGAAAATTTCTGACGTTCAAGGTATGGACAAATCTCAGATAGTATTACCATATTTTTTGTTGC
The DNA here is from genome assembly GCA_031772345.1 of Himalopsyche anomala. Classification (NCBI taxonomy): domain Eukaryota; kingdom Metazoa; phylum Arthropoda; class Insecta; order Trichoptera; family Rhyacophilidae; genus Himalopsyche; species Himalopsyche anomala. The sequence goes on from CM062825.1 coordinate 1,845,378, forward strand.
TTTTTTTTTTACGATATTATTTATATTCATTAATTCGTCAAAGCGTGAATTACGATACCTCAGTCTAAAAACAATTCAAATACCTATTTTCAATCAAAAACGTATTACAAGAAGTCTTTTCTCTATTATTTGAACTAGTGTATTAAGGAGTTTGTGTTGAAATATAAAGTTATGTTGTAATAAAGATTGTGAGATTCATTGTTCACAATTCATTCAACATATATAATGCAAAAAGTTTTAATATACAGTTGAAATTCTTAACTACGTGCTTACAGTGGCGTAGTTATAAATTTAGGGCCCTCGTGCAAACGTCACGCAAGCCTTCCCCCCTCACGGATTTTGACGTAAATATGTCTTTAAAATTGCTTCCACAAGAAGGCAATCCAAAAAAAACGAATGATAACAAAATCGGGGGATACAGTTTGGTGTTGCAGCTTTATATCTATCATTGCTATCCAAAATTTAATTGCACCACTGAATGGCTAAAGAATCAAAGAATTTATTGTGCTATGTAAAGACTGTGGTACATCGCGCGGGACGGAGGGGAAAGCGCCGCCATTTGAGGTCATTTTGCTGCGCATCGAGATTTCTATTTACTATAACTTTTGACTCGGAGAAGTTACGATGTTCGTTCAAGTTTCAATAGTTAGCTCTTAACAAAATCTATCAATTATATATAAAACGTTAGTGTAATATTGCGACTGTGAATATAATTAGGTGTTAAAATATAAAAAAAATATATCAAAAATATATAATGTCGGGCTATACGCGTCAAAAAGCGAAATCGAAATACAGAGATCGTATACGGTTGGAAAGAACTTCTCAAGAGCAATCGAATGGTACCATTAACACACCATATGACCGAGTCAAGAAGTGACGGGAACGTAAGAATGGGGCGTAATATTACCTTTTACGAGACGTATTCACGTACAACACGCGGCCGTGTCCATGACACAGCCACACCCCATTTTTTTAATATATTGAGTACGCTAAAAAATAAGTTCCATAAAAAACTTTGTAAAAACGTTTTAGAATTCATAAAATTATTTAATATTAGATCCTTGTATTTAAAAAACTCTGTTATTTGACAAAAGAATAATACAAGGTTATAGAAAATCGATGAAAAAAGATAACAATAAAACTCAATAAGTAAATACAACAAAATATTATTATTGATAAGGAAAATAATACTTTTTATCGCTACTTGATTATAAACCAGGACTTTTGCGAGAGACTGGATACAAATGGGTTTTATCGCTAGAAATATCTTCATACGTCTGGGTCTAATGTGCTAGAATCCAATTTTTTTTTTTTTGTTATTACTGTCTTGTGTAGTTGAACTACTTTTTTTTATAAATAACTTAGTAAAATGTTGCGAATGCCTAGGAAAAAAATAATGACCAGGGCTGTGTAAAACGAGTGACTCAATTAAAAATATTATGTATTCAAACCACAATAGTCCATATTGTTGACATTGCATGCTTGGCTGATTAAAAATGATCTGATAGATTAGATATATGTATATAAGTTAAAATGAAAAGATTGAAACAAATCTTCGGAGTCGGAGTCGTCTTTTTTTACACGACTCTACAGCCCTGCTTAAAATGAAAATCAACATTAAATGTCGAACTGTCACAAGACTATAAAAGATGGTGTGATTTTATTTTATAGATACATTCGCATCATTTTAGAATTGAACACTTTTTCTAATCTTGAAACGGAATTTCACAAAGTTAAAACTCTACTTAAATTAGTAAAATCATCATGATAGAATGTAAAAAAAACGTGTTTTTTCTACGGTATTTATGTGGTTCGTGATCCTTTTATGTAATTTTTTAATTTAAATTTCATTGAAAGTCTTTTAACACACTTCAAACACGTTTCAGTAGACGAGTTTCCTTCATGTATAAATCATTGAAGAATTCGTAAATATTAATTGAATTGAATTACATTGATATTGACCTCACCAGAATTGAATTTTAAATATATATAAAAAAAATAACCAGCTTGAATAAATCACAAAAACCTACGTCCAAAATCTCAAATGTTGGACCAGAATTCGGACCATTCTGATTGCCAAGCAGAGGTCTTCCTATTTGAATATTAATGAAACGAGATATTTTTGTTCGTCTCTTCCTCTAAATCTTTAAAATATCATTGAGAACCTTATTTTAAAAAACACCATGGTTCCATTGATAAATAACAAATATATATTTTTAGCATCTATTTTAAAGTGTCAATTTTTGATATTATACGTTACACCGTTAATTATAATGTCAAAATATAGAATAGATGGATTTACACTGATCTGACACAAACAATGTTAGGAATTAATACGCACGGAAAAATGCCTGCCTTAAAAATTGCACTAATCTGATGTTTTTGCCATTCTGTTACAATAAATGCGCCTACTGAGTTGATATACAATAATATTAATGTGTACTTCAATCTTAATCTATTTTCATAAATTCAACATCCAGACATATTTTAAGGAACCAATCAGTTAAGTATGAAAGTCGAGGATGGTCCGAATAAAGAAAAAATAATTCAAATAATAAAAAAAGTCAACTTTTGTAAAATAACAAAAGTTTTCAATTTTTTTTTTAAATTATCAATTTTAGTTAGTTAACTGTCAATTCTTAATGGAAAGTCATTATATCGTACTTTCGTAAATTGGAAATAAGAACACACTTAGTTGAATTTGAAGTTTACAATTTTTAAGTTAATAAAAACACAATATTTCTTTGTACTTTATTCCACTTTATTTAATAAGTCAGGACCAGTTTCGCTCATTGCGAGCATTATCAACTGATAAGAAATATAATTTGACAATGCTATTTATACAAAAATAAATTTAAATGAAAAGGCGTATACAACAATTGACATAACAATGCTATTTATATTCATTTAAGTATTTACAGTAAACACCCTATTTTTTTAAGTTGTTCTGCTGTAAGAATTTGTCAACAACAAATATGTTAAAGAGGCTGACAAAGATTTTAAATTTTAAAAAAAATTCGTGATCATTATTTCTACATTTTTTCCAAGCCTAGTATAGTCATGAATTTGGCAGCCGCTGTGCTATCTATCTTAAAGTAATTTTAGTATTTTGAAAACAGGCGTGCATATTGAATATATTATTTTAGTGCTTTAAATGTCATAAACTACCATTCAAGGTGATTTCAATAAGGAAAACATAGTACATTTATTCATGTCCTGGTCAAAATATTCGCGTTGAAGAAACAAATGACAACAATCGGCCATGATTTAAGGTTGGTTCATAACTGAAAAAGTTTACCAATACTAAACATGGATCATTAAAAACAAAAAAACAATTTATTTTTATAGAAACCAAATGACAGATTCGATTTTTAATTGAACTTCATTTTTATGTAGTCATTAATTTCTTTTGTTTCATTTTCAAAAATAAAGAACTGTCCCATGATGGCGGTAGTCGCATTATTTAAGATTTAAATAAATTTGAAATTGTAATTGTGATTCATTACACAGAATAGAATACATCATTGAGCTCTTTTCTTAGAGAATAACCCTGCAACCAATTCAAGCTTATGAGGTCATGACATATTTGACCATGCACGAAGTGACTAACAATACTTTTTGTCTATCTTCATGTATCTATCAGAAATGATTAGAGGCACGTATTTTTTATCAATTTAATTTTCACTTATGATTTTCTCTTAGATTTTCATTGCATGAAAAATGTTCAATTTGTATTAGATGTGTATTTCAAATATTTATCAATATCAATACATTTCAACATCATTTATTATTATTATCATACATTAATTCCCCCCTCTCACCCATCCTATCCTATGAACGGGGCGTATCGAGAGCGATTAGCTTACCACTAGTCCTGTCCTAGCCTTATCCTTCTATCCCTACTCTATTTGGAAAAAGAAAGGTTGATCAACTGAGTAACAAGCAGTTCTCGTAAAAACACTTCTGTTGAGATAAAATCCATGAGGAGTCCATATGCTTCACATTGGGAGCGGACATGGTTTTAAAAAAAAATATATGTATATATTTACGTACAATTCAAAACACATATATTGATATATGTACATTTGCAAAAACTAAATTATATTTATTGAATAATATTTCAGCATTTTTACTTCTAACCGAACATTTAATTGATCTAAGAGCAGCATAATCAAACTCGTGAAAAATTCCGATCAGGCGACACATTGCGGGCACCGAGGCATCCAATCCCGTAACTTTTTTTTGATTCCGGGATTTCGGAATTCACAATTTTTCGGATTCCAGGATCTCGGGATTGATCATTCACCATAAAATCGTGTCACAATTGTTAAACGTTCTTGGACAATTTCGGGATTCACAATTATTTAGATATGTGGGTTTTCGGGATCCCGGGATTGATCACCGGGAAAAAATAAGAAATTGAGAGATTTTCACATGATCTATAAAAAAACGTGAAATATATATTTTTAGCTCGCTGGCGGATTTCAAAAATAATTTTTGCACGCTGCCCGATTATTAAAAAATCAGGAATTTACTGATGTGGGAACTTTTTTTATAGCTCCATCTTTTCGAAACGTTACAACTGCCAGTGATTCCGGCGCAATTTTTTTACGGGTTTTTTACGGAATTTTTCACTTGTTATCCTGAATTCCGATATCCCGGCACTAGTACTATTACAATACCTGGATTGAAGACCCTATTGAGCACGCAGGGAAACGTTGCCGCTTCGCTTTATATCGCTTCAAACCGCGGTGCAATAGCGTTCGTATCGACTACTTAAATTTACCACGTTCATCACAACAACGTATATGACATTAAAATTGACTGACAACTCACCACTGTTCCACAATATGATTTTTTGAACAAACATACCCACTGGTTAAACTTTATCGATCTGACATTGTTTCAAAAATATAATGTCCTAGTTTTTTTTATCGTGTTTATTGAGTGACCGCGAATTATTGGCGACGTAATTATTTAATACACTTTTTTTATAAAATATACCCTCGTGACTAAATAAATAGCGTGGCAACACTGACAACCTTTTGCAAGTAAAATAATTAATCAATAAAGCAAATACCATTGAACAATTCGCTGTTATGGAAAACGTGATCAAACACTTAACGGAAAAGAATTTTTGAGTTATTGTTCAGTATTTTGATTTTAGTGATGAAAATTTTCAATTTTACATATTTAATTTATTTGCAATATTTTAGCCACTTGAACTCAGTCATATGATCACAATGATTCAGGTTATGCTCTACATTTGGAGCGAAAATAGTTTAATATATATAAAATATTTCTTATTATGATGTTCATTTTGTATACGAGGCTTATTCCTCAGCATACGGTGGCGATATTCGGATGACAATCATTTATGTATTTTTTTAATTGATTGTATTGTTAACTTTTCCGGTTCTAAGCTCAAGAAATGCGACCCCAATACCCACATTTTCTTAAATATCTATTTTAATATGGGTGAAACAATGTTTATAAATAAGGTATTCTTATATCATAGTTTTTTGGACCTTTTGTAGTTTATATAAATACGCGATAACGCGATAACGAGATAAACGCCCGCGATAAGCGATCGTTCGTAAGATAGCTGGGCTAAACGCGTCAGTTGCAATTTAATATGTGTGCTGGGATGACGTCTTTTTTACGCGCAACTTAAAATATGATTATTCATCAAAAAACCACGGATTTTTATAAAAAAAAATGTATGAGGAATGATGCAGAGAGATTTTTTAAAGCCTTTAGACTATTTTTTTTTGAAATTCATAAGGATAAGGCCAATAATGGGGAAACCACTGAGGGCCCTAAACGACCCCCATCGGTAGAGAAGTATTTTTCTAGTCTCCGAGCCGCGAGAGTTAATAATGTACCGAAGAATTTCTTTTCGAGACATCCCTGGCAAAACAAACACGGATAACGTTGTTACGCTACGGAATAAACCCTGTAAAAAGATTGTGAAGTCGTAGCAGGTGGTGGTGTGTACAAGGTTGAGTACCCTAAGGAATTAATAAAACATATATACCCAATAGATTCATTTAATAAGAAGACCTAAAAAATACTACTTTATTTAAATTTCTTAATAACCTTTTGCCATAACGTCACAGAATGAAATTCATCTCAACAGAGGTTTTCTACGGGAACTGCTAGCTATCTAGTTGCTCAACCTCTTTATTTCGAAGCGAGTAGGGTTGGAGGGGGAGGGGGCAGACGCTTGGGACTAATACAGGACTAGTAGTGAGCTAAACCATTCGCTTGGTTCCGTTTTCACGCACTGATATTATTGGACCAATAATGACGTTAAATGTCTGATATACCTAAAAGTATTACTATCAGGGCGCCTTAGCGTCAAAGTTATTCGAATCTCCTTCATCGCTAATGTTTTGGAAAATTGTATTCCCTTACCACCGTTACTGACGAAAAGGCGTGATCGCTACAGAGGTAAGAAATCCTTAGTGAAGCCAGTTCTCGAAGACAATATATGAATTTATTTGAAAATCACATTCTATATGATTCTCCCCATTCTTTATCCGTACATGTAAACACACATGCGCATACATACATATACACAAATAAGTCAACCAAAGAGAGTGATTTTCATGATGCTAAGTTCGTTCTTAAAAATATTAATTTTGGACGAAACATAAAATCTTTGGCGGGTTGTCGAGCAGAACTGCTTTCGGTCTAAAACAATTCTCAGACATTGTCTCGCCATAGTTGTGAAGATGAGAGAACGTTGGGTTATAATTCATCGGTGAGCTAATCCCAATCCCCAAACCGCGGGATCGGATACTCTAGTTATAATATTTTCCTACCTCGCTGTGAAACTTTTGAGATATTAAGAACATGTTATCAAGGATGAGTGAAAAAGTTTGCATCGACATTAATAATTTAAAAAAATGTTTAATGACTTATTTGTAAAAGTGAACAGGGAATGTGCTTAAGCAGTGACCTCATATTTTTTATTTACTATATTATTTTTAATATACATACATAGTCAGCTCTATCGATAAGTAAAAGATTAATATCATCGTTACTTTTTTAACATTTAACAATTCTTTATTTGACAGTTACTATTTCAACATTTAAAAATGAACAGGGAGCGTGCTTCAGCAGTGACCTCATATTTTTTAATTTACTATTTTTAAACAATTAAGTTGTTTTGATTGAGATTAATCAGTATATTGTGAGAAAATAAGAGGTCACTGCTTAAATACACCACTGGTTTATTATATACATTAAACTGCTAGTGAGATATTATAATAAGGAATGCATTTATCAACCGAGACGTTTTTAATTTTGTATTCAACTCGATTTTATAAATTAAACCAGTGCTCCGCAACCTTTTCTCTCCCACGGCACACCAAAATTTTCTCCAGATTTTTCAGCCCACTTAAAATATGCATATATGTATGCAACAATAACATTAGACATCGTTCTCAATAAAATTGTGTAAATATATATTGTCACATCAGAACTACAACTAGGCAACTCTGATTTGATCATTGTTTGATCTTTTTTTCACAGAAGTAATGCGTTGCGGCACACTTAGCATCACCCCACGGCACACTAGTGTGTCGCGGCACAGCGGTTGCGGAGCACTGAATTACACAAATGTTTGCAATTAAGTCACTTATTTTTTTATTAATATATGTAGATGCAGACCGTTTTGCTAACATTTAAAAAAATATATAATTAGGTTTAACAAACTATCAACTGACAAGTGATATTTTTTTTTACCATGTCCGTTCCCAATGTGGAGCATGTGGACTCCTAATGGAGTATATCTCAACAGAAATGTTTCTACGAGAACTGCTTGTTACTCAGTTGCTCAACCTCTTTTTTCCAAAGAGAGTAGGAAAGAAAGAAAGGGCTAGGAAAGGATCAGTGGTAAGCTAATCGCTCTCGATACGCCTCGTTCATAGGATAGAATGGGTAGGAGGGGGGAATTCAAGACGTCACATACATCCATGCCTTTGAACAAAAATTCATAAATCGATTGAAAAATCATTTTATAAAACTGTCCGTACTGGGATTCGAACCCGTGACCTCCGTAGCGGTAGCCAACGACGTTGACCACACGACCACACAGGCGGCAAAGTGATAATTAATTGTGATAAAATAATAAACTAAAAAATATGTTTGTTTTTTGTGAAAATGGAATTGAAATCGAATTGAAAGCAAAAATATTATATATCCGTTGGTGTAACAATAAAAAAATCAAATAACGAGTTATTCTTCTTGGTGACTAAACTTATATTATATAATAGAATCAAAAAAATCATGTATGCAAATGAAATGTCCTAGTTTGAATGCAGCGGTGAGTATATGTAAAGAATTTTTGACAGAGTTCACCAGAAATGACAAAAAAGATGATCCTTAAAATACTATGTGTAAAAACATTTTTTAAAATTATGAAAATTTTAAGAACAAGTCACGGACGGTATTGTCTACAACTATTTCTGTTTTCAAAAATAATTGAAGTGTCCAGTATAAAACACGGCCATGTCAGTTACATGAAAGCCGTCAGTTTATTTATTACTTCATACAAATTACTTAGTCAGCTGATTAAAAATCTGTGATCTGAACGGCTCTCGGCCAGAATGACAAAAATATCTCTAAAAATTGGTGAGTTTTCATTGTAAAATTATTGTTAAAAGTTGATTTTTATACACTTGTAGGTGTTAAAATTTATAACTTCCGAATTATACTTAAAAATCTGATGATTTTTTGCATGGCAAATTTACATTTTTTTCCAAACAAAAAACTGGAGGGTCATTGCACGAAACAACGAATAGTTAATACGCTAAAACAAAATTCAAGTGGATTGGATGATTTGTATTCGAGTTAACTGCAGCAAATTTGAAATATGTCGTATTGAGAAAAACGCGTTGAAAAATAGGCCCTTCAGCTTATGGACGTGTCTGACCGACGAGCAGCTGCTCTTTAGAAGGCTTTTGAAAGTTTAGTACATAGACCAGGGGTTTTTAACCTTTTCGTGGTAATGTGCGCATTTGTGATAGGATAATAGCGGCGCACGCCAGTTTTCTAAAATTATACGATTTTACAAAAATACCTTAAAATATAACGACGCACAACTAGTGCGAACTTTCATTAGTTCTTCTGCATACTTCTGACGGTTTGCAAACCGCCAGAAGTACGCAGAAGAACAGAGCTATTGCAATTCATTTACTCATTTTTTAATGTTGTGGGTCTAAAATGATCATCTGAATCGTAAACAATGATCATTTTTTGTTTTCTTATAAAGACATTAATTTTAAGGTCGTGTGAAAATAGCTTCGTGAGCGCACATGCGCCAGTGGGCACAGGGTTAAGAATCTCTGGTATAGACTATCGAAAAAAAATAGATTTTTTGAAAGTGTCACACTAGCTGTGCCCCTTAACCTCGTTTCTATATAATTGGATGGGTGGTAAAGAATTTCTTACATCACATACATTCATGATTTCGAGCACATGTTCATTAATATAGTAAATTTATGAAAGCTTTCATGGGCTTTGAGCACGTGGACAACGCAACTGATCATTCGACTACAGGTCTATAAAATAATCAATCACTATTTGTTATTTTTGTAAAATCAGTTCATTAACGATGTATTCCATATATTTAATATGCTATATTTCCGAGATAAGATTCAACGCGATAAAGAAATATAAATCACGTGATATTTTGACCTGGAATTCAACCATGCTTAGTAAATTCATATTCAAACAAGAATCTGCAAATCACAGTATGTGTGTTTTGTTTAGGGGAGGGTTTGTCGTGAAAATGTTTCAAAACAGCAGTAAATCATTGAAAAGTAATGTATTACGTATATTTAGCGTCTTAAATTTAAAAGATTTTAAAATTTACCAAAACGCACTACGTAGAACACGTATTATAGACAAAGCGTTAAAAAATCCAAGATTTTAGACCAACAAATAACTTTAATTTTAATCTTTTCCAATACTCGATTGGTAAACATTTGTTAGTCCTTCGATTCAAATATTTTGTTTGCTGCCTATCATTACATTTACCTGAAGAGAAAATATCATAGTTAGGAATTTGCTTATATACATTCATCCATTTCCGCTCTCAATGTAGAGCATACGGCCTCTTAATGAGGTATCTCAAAATATTTTTTTATACGAAAATTGCTTGTTACTCAGCTACTTAAACATTATTTTTGAAGGGAGAAGATGTAAGAATTTAAATAGGACAAAGCTAGTGGTGAGTAAATCGCTCTAGTTACACCGTTATTCTAAGATTGGAATTGTGGGAGTCAAATTTAAAATATCTAACTCATTTACATTCGAACAGAAATCGATTGAAAATAACGCTGTCCGATGTCTGGGACTTGATCCCGTAAGATCCTTCACGGAAGCGACGGATATTTGCTTATATAATAATAAATAATTAAAAGTGAGTTAAATAAATAATAAATAAATTTGTTTTGAACCATGGTGTAATTTTTGAAAAGAGAATTATGGTAATATAAAAACGTGTGGGTACGATTTTATTTGTAAGATTTTTTCACTATAATATACATATTTATAACAAACAAGGTCGATGACATTAATAATTTCATTTAAATGATAAGATGGGCTGATTTTCGTTTGATGTTTTCCTGTTGACACTAAAATGCATCATAAATTAGGGGTTCGTTGAGTCGCGATTAGGGATTGCAATATCGGACGAATATATTAATACCAGTATTTCGTTATTTCGTATTAAACACTGTTTTTCTAATAAAGAATACTCTAATTACAAAAAAAGTTTAAATAAAGCTGAAAAAAAGTACGAGAGATTAGGTGTTTAATACCGGGAAATTAAATAAAAATCGATATTTCTTATGAAAAAATGATTTTCATAAGCAACTTACATTCTTAAAATAAATTTTATCAAATCTGGAACCTGTCAATATTGATAGAACTCTTAGCTAACGTTAACCAAAAATATTTAATAAAATATGTGTTACATATTCAAAATACGGTTTTGATTTATTTTTATTACCGACATGCAGATATTTTTTCCATTTTCTGAATAAATTTCGGTACGGACACGGAATTCCGATTTTTTTAATTTTTTTTTTTTTAATATTTGACATTACAGCTTACGCCAATGCGTCAAATATTTTTAAAGTTTTAAAGTTGAAAGATCATACGAGATATACTCGATGAGAATTTTTGTAAGTCACATGAGATTAACTCAAGTAGAATTGACGTCACAAACACCCATGTCTTAGATCTCAATTGAAAAATTGAAAAAATCCAATTTGACAATGTGATCTTACTGGGAATCGAACCCGGACCCCCCCTGATCGGTAGAGCAAGCTCTAACCAACTAGACCACAGCGGGCGACAGTAATACCGGTGTTGCAAGAACCAAAATTTACCTATGGCTTTCGTGTTTATTACTGATATTCAAGGTTTAAATAGAAGAGAATTAGTTGCCGTTTTTAAATCTCAACGTCATTATAAAAAACCTTATAGTTTTTGTATCAAAAAGTAAAAATAAAACTATAGGTTTTATACCATACGAAACACTTTAAATGTAGTATAAATGCAATAATTATACATTTTTTGTGCAATGTCCACTCCCAATGTGTGGTGCATATACGTTCCTAGTTAATTTTATCTCAACAGAGGTGTTTCTACCCGGGTTGTAGAGTCTGAGTCGAAGTCGGGAGTCGTAGAGTGAGGTGTTTTTCCGGTGGTGGAGTCGGAATCGGAAAAATCACAGAAAAATAATTTAAAGATATTGAAAAAAATATTAGTCTATTCATCATGTTAATTGCTGAAATGTATTTAAACTATTCTAGTGATTCGAATGATCTGATGGTATACAGATATGTAAGTAGAACGGAAATTATGAAAACAAATAATTCAAAGTCGGAGTCGTTTTATTTTTAGCCGATTTCACAGCCTTGGTTTCTACGAGTACTGCTTGTAACTCAGTTGCTCAATCTTTCTTTTTTATAAATTATTGATAGAAGAATGGGGCTATGACAAGACTAGTGGCTATCTAATCGCTCTCGCTATACTCCGTTTTAAGAATTTGATGGATTGGTGGGGGTTTTTTTTTTCCCCAAAGAAAGTATGGATTGAAGAATAAGGCTAGAACAGAACTAGTGGTTAGCCAATCACTCTCGCTACGCACAAATATAGGCTGAATGGGAGAGGGAATAATTATTTATTTATCTAGATATTACTTTTTTTGATAATCATTTGACATTTTGACTTCTCTCAATTTGTAAATGAATTTATTTTTACAGTGACGGTTAAGAAACCGTAGTCAACAATTAAACTTGTTTGTAAATTTTTGAATTTAAAACAAAAAAATCGAAAAACATCTTTTTCTGTGTTAGGTAAACAGCGATTCCAAAATAATTATATCACCAATACAGTTTTGCTGTCACGATTGTTTAATATTTATTTGAATAAATAAAATTAATGATCGGGGAAGCAACCTTTTTTAACAAGGAAAATAAGATTTAATTTGTATTTTTTTGTGAATAATTTACAATTAATTAAAATTTGATACTATATGGAAGAGTTCAACGATATAATAAATAATTCGATTTCTGTATTAATTTAAAGAAACAGAATGAGGAAAAATGTAAAAAAAAACTAAAAATAGATAAAGATTGGAATTCGATAAAAAAATTGGGATTCATTTTAAATAATGCGATTTAAAAGCAACGCACTTTTACTTACAACATATTTACATATTTATAAAAAAATATAAACTCGAATTTATGAATATGTAAGTTGAAAACAAAAAACTAATTATGACTCACTAGTGGAATAACAATGTTATATATTTCAATTTTTTAAATAATGTTATTCTACAACTAATAAGTACGCCCTACACATTTTTTAAATGTATGTATGAATTTAATATGTGGAGCATATCGTAGCTAATTTTCTACAAACACGTATCTCAGTTTTGCAAATGCTCCATATGCAAATTATGAATTATACACAACCGTGAAGTGCATGGAACTTCAATTCCAAACTGGTGTTGAATTGACATAACCTCATATTTATTAAAGAAATTGTGTAGGAAAAACCTTTTTTCTTGGTTTTAATTTTTTACAAGGTCATCTTTTTCAAACTTAAAAGCTAAATTTAGATACTAATTCGGGATTTGCAGCTTGCATCCTTTTGATAAAACGTGTATCAAGTTCGATACATTGTGATTATCGAAAAAAGCTGTGGGCTACGTCCTTTTTTCTTTCCACAGTCGATATGAAAAAACCTTCACTGTATTCGTTCTCAAGTTCTCAAGCTCTATTTTAGCTTGATTTATATTACAATAAAATATTGTTTAATGAATATTTGATACAAGTGCAAGAAAATTGATGTCGTGATTTCGTATAATAATTAAAATGACAAAAATAATTCATCTTTTGACTTGTGAAGTCAATGATGCAACATGAATCCTTGTGAAGTGTAACTCATTATGTAAAGTGAAGGTTATGTAATACTTTTAATAATGGTAATTAGTAAACTGCACGATTAGAATAACCGCATTCTTTATTTTGCATTAAATATTGAAACGAAACATAATCTTTGAAGGTCCTGCATTTTTAAAATGTCAAAATTGTTAAGCGGAGAAAAAAATAACCGCAAATATTATCGATGAAGCGTTTTTGAAAGATATACATCTCAATCTGTAATATTTTATAACTGTAAACATCCATGTATGTCCGTTTGTTATTAAGCATGCGATATGATTATAAAAAATCGACTATATTTTGAATGGCCTTTCTTTTTGATGGAAATTGTCACCCTTTTCTGTATTTAAAGAGTTCTTTCGGATGAATTGAGAATATACGGAAAATCGTTTCACAATTTCAAACAAGAGAAAGTTCATTTTTTTATTAACAACTTAACATCTTCTGAACTTATAATAATGTTTCAGATAACGTTATATGTTATCTTTATCGAAAAATGTAAAAAAAATAGAAATTCAATATGAGGGGCATATTATATACCTTCATAACATTTTATTTTTTTTCAAATTGTTTCTTTCTGACACTTTCTCTTGTAAGAAGAAAAAATACGTTTTTGGTGCACGTATTTTAAAATATTCATCTTTTCATTTTGGATCGAAAATGAGGAAAGTAAAACATAATGTAATTTTTAAATTTGTCATACATAATTAAACGTTAAAACATATAATTTGACTATCACGAAACTGCTTTTTTCAAAACCGAAATACCAGTATTTTTTTATAGTGTCCAGTATCTTCATGGAAATAATTCCAGTAATTATAATTAAAGTTTTGACTTATCTGATTAAATTAATTAAATTGTCTGATTGGAATAATTATTAATTTCTCTTTTTTGCATATCAATACTAAATGGCGATAATTGAAACACGAGTGTTGTATATAAAATTAATTATCAGCAGAAAAATCAAAAAGTTATTTAATGCTTAGCTAGCTATCTATTTTTATCGAGTTGTCGTATTCTAAAAAATATATTTAAGTATAGTTGGTTGTATCAACCCTCACATTAAATGAACTTTTACACTCAGTCTCAACATCGATTAATGTATATTTTATTAAATTAATGTTTAAGGCATGGGCAACCTTTCATAGGTCTGGAGGCAAATTATCATTCTGTCTCCGAGTCTAGGGCCGGACCAATTTAATAAACATAATAAAGTAATATTAAATTAAATAAAACACGTTGCTACTTCTTATATATTTTTTTATTTATATAATGAACGACATAATATTTTATACTGATTACAAAATTTAGTGTGAAGATTGGCCTTGAACTTGAATTACGAGACTAGCAATATTGGCTCCCTGGAACTATTAATTTCTTTCTCTATTACTTCGCCGAGATGAATCAGGGCCGGACAAAATAGCTCGGCGGGCCGGTGGTTGCCCATATATGATGTAAATGTTACATAGCTTTTTGATCGGAGTTAGTAGGAGATAATTTTTATGAAATATTCAATTTAAAAATCGAAGTATACACACCCGTGATAATTCCAGATAGAGTTTTAGTAAAATTCTAATAAATTTCCAAAAGGATGTAAGCATATTTTGTTAAAACTATATATATATAAAGATAGTTAAATTTGACATACGGCGTGAATAGAACGCCATTGTAACTAGAGGAATACATGTATACTCAACCGTTGAAAGGTAAAAGGACGTAAAAACCTACACCATTTTTAAAAAAGCTTTTTTCCGATTACCAAAACGTTTTGAACTTAACATAATACACGTCCTATCAAAATTATGTAAACATGGCCGGCGCCACCGTACAAGCGAAATAGGCAACCGCTCAAGGCGCATAAATGGAGTATTCAAATTATTTTTATATACTCTAATAATAATATTTATTTTATTGTTGACGTTTGTATTTGTTCGGTGTAATAATGTATCGTATTCAATATAATTCGAAAAAGAAAAGTCGAGCGACTTAATAACAAACAGTTCACGTAGAAAAACTTTTATTGAGATACCTCCATACTCTTCCATTGGAAGCGGACATGGATGTATAAAAAATATTTCTATGATCCCGAGTAATTTTTTTCATTATTTCGAAAAAAAGGGGGCGCGCTAATAATCGTTGCATAGGGTGCCAAATAACCTCGCACCGGCACTGTATGTAAGCTGAAAAGGACGAATTAGAATTTACTTTAAATTGAAAAAGAAGGGTATGTAAAAAGAAACTCACAAAAAAAGATTTTCTTAAACAGTTTATTTTATCAATATAAGATTGAGTCAATAAAACACTGGTTTATAAAATTTGAATCATTCAAATTATGTACACTCCCACAGATTTTGTCACTAACGACCCGGGTTTCGCCTTTCGGCATCTTCAGGCGTTCAAGCGCACGGATGAGCTTGAACAAGCTCGTCCGTGACAAGTTCAAGCTCATCCGTGCGCTTGAACGCCTGAAGATGCCGAAAGGCGAAACCCGGGTCGTTAGTGACAAAATCTGTGGGAGTGTACATAATTTGAATGATTCAAATTTAATATTGAAATTCCACCAAGCACCTTCAGTCGAAATCTTAAACTGGTTTATAAGTTTTCTTGCACTTTAAAGATTAGTATATTGAATATTTTGACTTTGGCTGAAAATGATCAAAAAAACTTTTTTTGTGCTCCTTTAAATTTGTTATTAGTGGGTTGCGTCCTTTTGTCTTTCTAAATTCGAATTATATATAAATAAATGCCGTCACCTGTTGTATATTTGGTAGACGTAAGTAAGCCATCTTGCTGGTCTGAGTTCAAGCGCCAGCTAAGTCAATATAGATTTTTTCAATTACAATTTTAAATTTTGGACTAAGGTTTATTAATTATTATGAATTATGCCCATTTGAAAATTCAGCCGGCAATACCTGTTAAATATTATCGACAGCAATCTCGTAAAAAAATAGAATTGATAAATATAAAACTGATACAGCTGCACCAACCCTACCCTTTATAACTACCCTTCACAAAAATTACGACTGTATATTATAATAAAACAATCCACGCTTTATTAAACTCTTAACTGCAGCGGTTGGCTGCTAATACGTTAACAAGAGGCTCGCTTAAGCTCGAAGCAATTATCGTGTTCTGGGGAAGGAGTGAATTTTTTAAATACTTTTATGTAATTCTATGCAATACTAAAATAACCAATCGATTGTTACTTATTACACTTGTACTATAATATGTAAGAATATGCAATTAACCGTAAACTTATCAATCTAAATGGCTAAAAATGTACTACTGTGTATACTGAAGCTGTCGTAGATAATATACGTGTCTTGTTGCAGTTATTAATTAAAATTGCAGTTATTTACTAATTTTGATCTGAGAATATTGTTTTCTATTAATTAACAAGGCTGCAGGCTTTAGTAAAATTTGGCAAGTGGCTCACTCCTAATTAATTGTATAGTGTATCTAAAAGTCTCGTTAATAACAACGACTGTCAGCTGTTTATGGGAACAATTGTTTCTTAAAATACAGACGTTGTAATATAACAAAAAATAATAATTAAATTACACACACACCGCGTAATGGTGTGAATTTTTTTTTAAGCAATATCCATTTCCCACCATAGTATTTTTCACAGTAAACGTATACTTCAATAAGTAGTTAAAATAATGTTAATGATTATTGGTTGTTAATGAGTCAATTAATTTAATTATATTCATATAATAAAGTAAGTCCAGTTGCCACCGATTGTTGTGATGAATATGCAATGGTGAGTAAAACGGTCTACACCGTCATCAATAATTAAGGAAAATTGTTAATTGACTCGTTAAAAAATATTTATCCAATTAAATAAAATATTTCTGTTGATTATAACATTCCTTTTATTCTATTCCACAAACATTTTACTTTATAAAACGAACTGGGAGCCAGTGGTGAGCATCAGTGGTAATCATCTTAACTAAAACGCACCATTTTTTTTCAAATATATTAAGCACGGAAATATAATAAGTTGCAAATTAATGTCATCACTTATTTTTTTGAAATTTAAAAATTATCTATTTAACAGTAACTATTTAAGCACTCATTTTTTATCCATGTCCGCTCCCGATATGGAGTATATGGCCTCCTAATGAAGGTATCTCAACGGATTTTTTTTCTACGAGAACTTTTTTAGTATATAATAAGAAATGATTTTATCGACTGGAATGTTTTTTAAATTCTATTCAAATAGATTTTATCAATTACACGAATGTTTTTAAATAAGTCTCTTAAAAGATTGTATAATTAATAGATGTCACTGTAGACCACCGGTCGGTAAAGTTGTGGTCCGCGAAAGAATTTCGGTGGTCCGCAGAAAAATGTGAATTTTTTTACATTTTATTACATCCAGAGCTCACTGTCAAAAAAATACAGTAAGATTTGTCCGAAAAAAAAATAATTTGGTCCGCAGGTTTAAAAATTATGAAATTAGTGGTCCGTGAGGTTCTAAAGTTTACCAACCGCTGCTGTTACTCTCATCCCTAAAAACGTCGATAAATTTTTAAATTACTTTAACTCTTAACATGACCACATTAACCTAAAAATAATATAATAAGTTATTCCAAATAAAGATTTCTATTTCACAAAGCATTAGACGCAAAACTTAGAGTAAGTTTTACATCAATTTTATATATTTTTTAGAAAAATATTTCTCCTAAGAAACTGCCATTGAACATTGAACATTGATCAAACATTATTCTTAAATAAGATGTTGGGAAAATAATCAATATTTTTTATAATATACTATCCGGTTTCCGGTAAACGTTGCAATGCCACTCAAAGAAAGAAAGTGTTTGTATTTTAATTGTGTTTATTGAAGTGGATGTATTATTTTTCTGTCTGTTTGAAGTTTGCTGCCGATTGTATATGGTACGATACACGCGCCACCTACTATAGTTTAATTGTACTACGCCTATAACCTTTGCGCAAGTTGCATGAACGGTATGGCAGACATACAAACATTGATTTTTGTATATAAGATCTACTGTAAGTAAATTTTAATATGCATATATCTTCACGCGAGTGCAAGCAAAAAAAAAAGAAATTTTATCGAAATCAGATGAGCGGTATGGCAACGCATAAAATACGAAAAAACAATCACACCTAATGCACGGAACACATTTGAACGGAATATCAAAATGTAGACCACACGATTTGGCAGATTTGAATTATTCCATTTTTAATACAAACAATTGAACGTCAAATTTGAATTGTCTGAATGCTGCTTAATCGTCAGTCGACGGTTGACAGTTGAATTGCACGAACGGTAGACATACAAACATTGTTTTTTTTTTATATAATACCTACTGTAAGTAAATATTAATATGCCAATAAATTTCGCGCAAGTGCAAGCAAAAAGTTTGTCGATATTTTATTGTAATCGGATCAGCGGTTTGGCAGCTCATAGAGTACGAAAAAACAAACATTCATTTTTATATATTAGATTACAAACCGAGTGGCCTATAATAATAAATAATTATATTCAATAGATTTTATTTAATCAGTAAGTATTATATTGATTTTTTATTCATGTAATTTATGAATGAGTAGTGTTATTCAAATCAATATTTTTTGCATCGTATCAAATTGAAATTTTCGCTTTCCGGTTTTCAGCCTGATGGCCACTGTGACTTTGCCAGAAGCTCATGGCCACATGGCATCTTGACGTGTTATTAACGAAAAGAGGTTTGCGTTTTTTAGGCTACGCTATGAATAGCATTCATAGTGCGACTCTCATTAACAGCCGCCAATTTGGTGTCAATGGAAAACTTGATAAACATTATAAATTAATCTGTATTAATTTTAATAATTTCGAAAAGAAACTGAATTGTGTCAATGAAAATTATATATTCTTTCTTTTTACAATTATTTTAAAACTGGATTTGTTTTTAGATTCCGAGTGATAAGAACCAATGCTAATTTGAGGATGAAATATATAAAATAAAGTCATTATAATAAAATTTAAATATTTTCAGCGTAGACCTGATTTAAGCAAATAATTATGTTTGTGTGTAATTATAAGCAGGGCTGTGAAGCCGTGTAAAAAAAAAACGACTCCGACTCCGGTTTTAAAATAATAAACGACTCCTACTCCGAAAAGTTTTTCAATAATTTCATTTTAACTTATTTATATATATGTATTCCATCAGATCATCTTTAGTCAGTCAAGCATGAAATGTCAACACTTTGGCTTATTTTGTTTGAATACACATCATTCAATATCTTTTTCAAAACAAATTCAAGCCGCTCATTTTTCACGATCAAAATACCGCGACTCCCCGACTCCAACTCCAATTCCACAGCCCTGATTATAAGTATAACCAGAGATTCTGTAGTCGAGTGGTCAGTAAAATATATAGTTTCATATATAATATATTTTTCAAATGAACATCTGTGTCTAAAATTATCTTTGCTTTTTTCAGCTATTGATATTGATTAAATTACGACATACTGCGTACTGCTACAAAATATAAGTGTATTACTGTTACAAAATAGAAGTGTATAAAGTAATATTCGATAGATTCAATAATTATTGCGTATAAATGTGATAAAAACATCACACCATCCCCAGAACATCACGAATAGCTATAAGATTTCACGAGCTCCTTGTTACCGTATTGGCAGCCCACCACTCGGTGACCTCAACGAACTACCTCAATCAGATTGAAGACTTTTTTAGCAAAAGCCAGCTTAGGAGTACCCTAATCAAGTTAATAGCAATGTACCTACGTATATAGTTTAAGTTTTAAAAAATTGGCTCTTTAATTTTTTTTATCGTTGTATACTTGATATTTGGTTCAGTTGACTAATGAGTTTACCGACAACTGCAGTAGGGCACCCAATCCCGGACCCAATTTGTAATCCAGGATTAACATTAACATTAACATTAGATAAACTAATTTTACCGAGCTAACGTCATGTAACATTTATTTGTGTGTGCACTTGCATTTCAGACATTTTATAATGGAAGATCACTGTTTTAAGTCCTTACTAATCGGACATCGAATTCCCTTTCCTTCGCAAATAGATTATAGAAAAAAGTGAAATTTCAATACATACAAAAGAGCAAGAAAGTGAGAAAAATATTTTTCCTAAATTGGTTAATGTATGTCTGCATTATATCTGAATTTTAGAGTTCTAAACTTCTGGAAAATTCTATAAGGCTGACATTGGGATGTGACAGAGAAAAATTATTTCCAACTATAAAAAGAGGATACAAATACGATGTTTATCTCACTAGTTCAGGTCAAGATAACGGTGATCCTGGTAGCTACCAATATAACGTAGCTTTTTTCATGTTATAGTCTGTTTGATTTTCATTACCTCTCCCTTGCAGCTTTTGTTTTATTTACATAATGCATTCTTTTGTTTTATCCTCACGCATGCAATAGTGTCATGTCATTTATTTGTTGATATACATATACTTAACATAAATATATCATGATAAATAATCGCTTGAATGTAATTAACATGGAATTCAATATTTGCAACATTTCACTTGCGAAATATTTATAGATTTATCTAACATCGAATGGGAGTATTTCATGACATGACATGATTAGTTTTTTGAAAAAGAATTAATTTTTCTAATAAATCGATTACAATTAATTTAATATTTTGTAAATACAACAATTTTTTAATGCCGGGATTCCGGTTTCGGTAATTCCTGTATTGCAAACCCTACCCACTGCACTGCTATCGATGTCAACGACATTGACTAGGCGAAGATTATACAATGAATGAAGAACAAACAATAAACGTTGTAGAAAAATAAACAATTATAATTGTTTTGTTTTTTATTATAAATACAAAAATAATTAACTGAACAATACTCGAATTATGTCATTCTAGTTACATCTTTATTGTCCGTGTGACATAATTATTACTTAACAGTTTCTCTAAATGGTATTTCAAACAATGGCG
This sequence comes from Himalopsyche anomala, assembly GCA_031772345.1. Taxonomy (NCBI): domain Eukaryota; kingdom Metazoa; phylum Arthropoda; class Insecta; order Trichoptera; family Rhyacophilidae; genus Himalopsyche; species Himalopsyche anomala. Next base: position 1,866,803 of record CM062825.1, read on the forward strand.
AAGGTCCAGCGCGTTTAATAACTATAATGTATATTTACTATTATTACAATAAAAGAAAAAAATAATTTAATGCACGTATTTTTTTTTGTCGGCTCCTATGGTGCAGCTGCTAGCGTTGTTGGCTTCTGGTACGGATCTCAAATTACGAACAGGATTTAGCCATGGTTGTTTGTGATGTCTAAAAACTCCTTCCTATCCTTCTGATCCTTTAATACCTCCATGCCCATGATGCAATCGTAAATAGTTGAGCCATTAAGTCATTCAATATTTCTCTTGATATTGTCAATAAGTATTTATCATTTTAGGTATTCTAGCATATATACATTTTTAAAATTATTTTTTAGCTGCTAACTTAGATTTAAATACTGTTAATAAACAGTGAAATTGAGATGCCATCATGGCAGGGAACATGATTTTTTAGGATGGCATGTTACCGGTTAATAACTGGGCGTAGCGAGACCGATGATTTAACCATTAGTGCTGTCCTAGTTTTATACTTCTATCCCCACTACTGGCAAAATACTTTAAGCTTCGCAGGAATAATTAGTTAATACTTAATTTGGCAATGCGGAACTGCTTTATTTTCCATAATATAATGGAGTTCTAGTACGTAAATGATATTACAATCGATATAAATTTACTTATTGTGATTATTTGTTGAATTCGAATTATATATGCAGTGAAAGTTGTATCAACAACAAAAAAAGCTCTGGCAATGTGTGTTACATTTTATTTGGTTGTGGTTGTACGTGGGTTCAAATCCCCGAACGGATATTTTCATACATTTACACAGATTTTAATTCCTCTCATTATATCCTTGAAATGATGGTCAAGGGAAAGAAATTTGCTTGTTAATTTTCAAGCTTATCTTTTTATCCGTTACTTTCACCATAAAAGAGCTTTTTTGCAATTCTTGATAAAGACTCAAAACATCGATTGTACAGTTCATTAGTCAGACAACTCCGAAAAAAAATCTATTTTAAATATTCAATTATATCTAAAATTGTGTGCGATGTCGGGCTCAGTAATTAAATTATCAAAAAATGACACCTAAAATGCCAATGTCGATAAACTTTTACTCTCTGGGTCATTACACAAAGATTTCCTAATTTCCTACTAATGAACCCGACCAAAGTATCCAATCTGTCAAAACCTGTTGTTAAAATATTTATATTTCAGTTACATATGAATAATATGTAATTTATGGTGACCATTTGAATATTGATTTTAACTTAGTCTCATAACAGGTTATTTGGACCTGTCTTACTAGTGAACTTGACAATCAATATGATCTACAGTGGACACAAAAATTGTTAACATATCTTTGTATACGTACAAATAAGCAGGGTTATTACATTAAAACTATTTATCGGGAATCAATAAAATATGCACTTAGTTAACTCTTGCTTAGTACCGAATATTTTTTTTTGACACTATCCGTTGTTTTACTGGTGACAGCAGTATAGTAGTAAGAATTTGTTTTTAAAAGTTTATCAATTCTTTTTATTTAATTTAAATAGAACTAGTAGATTTTTTATGAATTAACTTTAAAATTAAATATAAACTAAGGTCACTTGTATACATATTATGTTTGATTGAAAGTGAAGTTGATAATTTTCATTTTTTTTTAAACACAATATTGAATATTACAATTGTTTTATTTGTTATTTAACATACGTCCTCTAAATATAATAACCAGTTAATGCTCTTTTAATTCATTTTTATATTAACATAGTATCTAAATATAACTATTTCGTAAAAAATCTAAATGCATTTTAATATATTATTCAAATTATGTAAAATAGATTACTACAATATAAATAATAGCAGTTGAAATGTTTTTTTTATTTCGGAAACAAGTAGTCGATAAGTTATTTTATTTCTGTAGCCTGCAGTACTGTAAGTATGTTGGTATAAAAAAAAATGATTTATAATCCTTTTTTGATACAAAAGGTGTCGCTATTGCTGTTATATAACTGGTTCATTTTTAATATCAAGGTGCTTGACATTTCTTTCGACTTCTACAATTGTGTTTCGAGAATTTCAATTAGCATACTGATATTAAATAAAGCTAAAATAAAAAAAAAAACATTCACGCTGGAAATAGATTGAACATTCAACATTATTGTAATATCACTTTTAAGGTGTTCACTGTTTATATTAATTCTTGGTGGAATGTCATTATACTGAGAAAAAACACTATTGTGTTAATTAAATATTATTTATTTAATTTTAGGACCAGTTTCGTTTATAAACAATTGAAAATATTCGCCATGAGTGAAACCAGTCTTGATCTAAAATTTCTTAATTTATTGTTATTTGTGAAAAACTGACGTATTAAAAATATAAAAAATCTTATTTTGTATGTACAATTGAACATACTCATACACAATGTGAAAATTTTATATAATATGCATGAATATAATGCTTATGGATGGAAAATCAACTTTCAAATAAGCTTATTAAAATGAGATATTTTGGAAGCCGAATCTATTTTTAAGATCTCTTTTTCAGTGTTTAACTAGTGGTAGCAAAAAGTCACCTTCAGAGAATGTAATCCTATACATATATGTATATATATTTTTTTAGTAAAGGTTCAGTGAATGAGAAAGTTTTAAAAAACTGACACAATAGAGGATGAATACGTTTTTAGAAATCGATAGAAAAATCATTTTTTTAATTAACTAATCGAAGATTCAAAACTATGCACTAGGAAAATGTTTACTCAACGATGATGACAAAAACAAAATATTGACTACGCAATAATAAACTGCAAAGAAAGGGTGTTATATGCAAATTATATTTATTTATTGTAGTAAACATAATTGATTTTGATGGTGAATGTATATATTAATATCTTTTATAATGAAAAATAATATTTTTAAATTATTCATTAATAATAAAATGTATCTATAACTAAAATTGACACGTTCGACAAATCAATATAAAAGTAAACAATTGTCCTATGATTTATGGTTGGAATTTTTATATTAATACTAGTGATATCGTTATCAGAATTTAAGACTACGGAATAAGTTGATACATGTCAAAAGACCTGTGTTGTGCAGCTATGCATTGCGCCTATTACGATTGTAAGCTGGTCACGGAAACAGCAGTCGCATGTTGTCCAAGCTTTAAAAGACGGTCAACAAACTGCAACTATACAAGATTGTTGATAATGCGTAGGCTGACTACACATTCCGTTTTTCGTGACAAAATTTTCGAGAAAACTAAATATTTGATAGCATTATTATTTTTAACCAAATGCCATTGCCTGAAACTATTCTAAGTAATATTTACTTCACTTTTAAGGTGTTCACTGTCAATACTTGGTGGAATGGCATTATAATAAAAATAATAAAAGATTTTTAGTGCCTTTTCCACTTAAAATTTATTTGATCAGGACCGGTTTCGCTCCTCACGAGCATTATCAACTGATAAAGAAAATAAATTAAACAGTACTATTTATACAAGTTAAATTGAAATAAAAAGGTGTAAGCAATTACTAACAATATAAAGGATTTACAAATTACATTGTAATTACACAAAATTAAAATGCTTAACACCTATAACATACAATTAAAAAAATCATCAATAAATATAAGTGGCAAATGATGTCAATTATAAACACAATTAAAATTTGGGAATTTTTTAAACAAAATGAAACTCTACATTACTAAAGTGAACAACTTAATGATGATTTTATGTTTTTCTCGCTTTCATTTAATGATGTACTTCAATAAAATCAGCAACAATGAAGACCAATTTTAATTAAGAATATTGGCTCAAGAAAAAAGATAGAAATAAAATTAATTTTATTACCACGTAGTTTATTCGTTATTATTGATTATTCATGTTTATTCTAATTTTAAATCATTTTTTTGTATTTAAGTTGATAGTTGCTTAGGCTTAATGCGTGGTCAGAACTACTAAATGTGGCCCTTATGAGACCCTCAGAATTTAAAATCCCTCGAATTGTTTTCACTTTTCATATAACTGACAAATTTAACACCTCTATGCCCATGATGCAATCGTAAATAGTTGAGTCATTAAGTCATTCAATAATTCTCTTAATATTGTCAATAAGTATTTATCATTTTAGGTATTCTAGCATATATACATTTTTAAAATTATTTTTTAGCTGCTAACATAAGTTTAAATACTGTCAATAAACAGTGAAACTGAGATGCCATCATGGCAGGGAATGTGATTTTTTAGGATGGCATGTTACGGGTTAACGAAGTTTGTTAAAATCACTTCAAAGTATATACATCGATAAACTCCATGAATGTAGATTAAATTATATATTTTTTTAATTTATGTAATTCAGATTTAACTCATCCCGTTTTTTTCCGGATGTAATATGGTCAACCTAGTACTGCGGTACAATGGCGTAAAAAAAATATTTTAAATAATATTTCTTTATCACGCTTCTATGTAAACTCTTAAAATATTAACATCGACTTGCATTATTGGTGTCAATCTAATTACTCGAAAAATAGATTTATTATTGTATAATTATTTACCTTCAACATTACGAGACAAATAATGTTTGATTTTTTTTTCACATGCTAAAATTATTATAAATACATTTTTAAATGGACATTCACTAATGTAAAATGTTTTATTCGAAGTAACAATATTATATTGTTAAAGAATTGAGTTAAATTTCTTCTCATTATTTCAAACCTATGAAACAAACATAGCACATAACTATAATAATAAAAAATGTTATTTTATAGAAAAAGCCAATCACTGATAAAATTATAGTTTTTTCTACACACCTTTCGCAATTAGTAATCCTTTTCTTGGAGAATATAAACGTCTGAACATCCACTAAATAAATAAGTTACTAAATATAATTCACAAACTGTTTGTCGATGTAGGCAAACGACTGACTGACGACTCATGTAGCACTTAGAAAATCGATTTATTTCTACTGGCAACTTTAACTCCACACACTAAAGTTCCCACACGAAATGAGCAAGGATTTTGAATGGAAGCGGTTTTATAGGCGTTTTTATATTTATTAAGACGCGAGGAAGGTTAACGAAAATTGTTTTCATTGAATTATAGTAAATGCGTGTTGGACATGTCGAAAAAAATACCTTAAGAGAAATGATAAAGAAAGTTTAGAAATGAAATAGTTTTCAAGGAACGCCTTCAAAAAGGTCAATTGTTTTAGTTCAGGGATAATAAAACAAAATATATACATTTTGGCTGAATTATTATAACGTAGCAAATACGTATTTTTTATTCAATCATTAAAATAAGTTCATTTTTTTTACTTTTACAGTAAATTTTGATAACTTTTTACAGCTTTTAACATAAAAAGCTTTCAAAGCTATACATGATATATTAGATCAAAATGAATATTTTATCTATATAACGATGATATAAACGCGGGTAATTGAATTACCCACTTCGAAATTTTGAGTTACCCGGCAAGAAATTATGATAATATATTTTTTTATCAAATTATTTACTTAATAAGACCATGGAAGCCATCAATAACAATATCATACGTGAGTTTCGTATTTACTATTGTATATATCAAGAAAATATATTATGTATTATATCGACTGTGGAAAGGAAAAAGGACGTAACCCATACATATCAAATTTTACAGGAGGCGCAAAAAACGTGTTATGATGATTTTGGGCCATATGCAAATTATGAATTATATACATCCTTGAAGTGCACGAAGACTTCTAAACTGGTGTTAAATTGACATATTCTAATATTAATTAAAGAAATTGTCTAAGAAAAATCTTTATTTCAGTCTTTTTTCTTGGTTTTAATTTTTTACAAAGTAATCTTTTCCAAACCTAAAAACTAAATTTAAATATTAATTCGGCAGTTGCGGCTTGCATTCTTTTGATAGAATGTGCATCAAGTTTGATACATTGTGATTATCGAAAAAAAGCTGTTTAGAAAAAACTGTGGGTTACGTCCTTTTTCCTTTCCAAAGTCGATATATATACATATGTTTATATTTTTTTTCTAAAAATGATTTTTTTAAAAGAATAAATGGTAAAAAAATATTACCCATTAACAAAAATTATTTTTCAAAAAAAGAAATACCCAGTCTATCAAAAGGTTGTCGACCACTGATATATATAGTTTTAAGGTTGTTAAGGCAGCGGTGAAGTCACCTCATAGCAGAGTCATGCAAGGTATGAGGGCCCAACAAAAAAGGGGGCCCAAATTTCTACACACACTCAACTATTTTTTACACGGTTTTACGGAAAATAGGTTTCCTAATAACGAAAAATTCAACAAAACAAGACAGTAAAAATGATCAAAAGGTTTCTAGACGTGTGACTAACACAATATCAATACATACCTAGCGATAAAAGTGATTCCTGTCCAGTCCCTCATAAAAGTCTCCGTGTCTAATCAAGTAGCGATGAAGATTATTAGTTTTATACCAAATATTGTTATTTTTTCAAATTCCATGGAGCTTTAATTAAGGGAACAAATCTAAAATTATTCTATGAATTCAATCACTTTTTTACATAAGATTTTTTATAAACGGGTTTTTTGGAGTTGAGTGAACTCAATATAAGAAATTGCGTGGAGGTGGTTTGTGTGACATTTGCAACAGGGACTCAAATTTCTAGTTACGCCACTGTGTCAAGGTTAACTTATTTTAAAATATGTACTACAATACATAAAAAGGTTAAAATTTAAGTCTTAATTTTTTTTTAGATAAAAAATGTAGAATTAATTGTCTCGTCATAATATTCGTAATCAAGGACATGGGTGTTAATGGTGACAATTTATTGACTATAGAACATAATGAAGGTTATGATTTAAGTACTTAGGTTACCATTTGTGAAGGATATGTTTTTTGACTTATAGAGAAATTCTGGCATAAAAGAATGAGATGGGAAAGCGGTGATAAACCTATTTTTTTATTGAACCATTTTAATTGATTTACGAAATAATTTTATTTATCTAGAACAGTGTCTGCCAAACTGTGTGCCGCGGCACACTACTGTGCCACAAGAAGTCTCAGGTGTGCCGCGTAGGAAGACGTCTTAAAAAAAATAATTTTAAATAATGCCTATTCATTTAAATTTTAAATTAATTCAACATCTACGTATTCAAATAAATATTGGTCACGTTCTCATATACAATATATATATAGCGGTCGACTCGAAACATTTTCTACATTTCCGTTTTTTAAAGCATTTTTATTTGGTGTGCCGTGGAATAAATCCCATTCACCAGTGTGCTGCAAAGTAAAAAAGTTTGGCAGACACTGATCTAGAATATGGCTTTATTTAATGAAATTAAAAGGTTCCCCACCCGATAATATACAGTAGTAATGCGTCAAATAAGGAACTCGATGCTTAGGACGACTGTGAATCTAAAACTATGTCTATATTTTTGTTTAAATTTTGTATTCATTATTTATAGTTATGAAAACATAAGCAATAATAATTATATCAGTAATATTTATCATGGTCGAAATCACATTTTATATTTCAATTCGCGGAATCTGTTGTTTGCTGTGCATTTACATATGACGTAAAACTATTTGTTAGCTGATCACTTTCTTTCCAAGCACTGTTTTTTTTTAAAGATCGGACTAGCGCTGGGGTGAAATAAATGAAGTAGTACTAACACAAAGATTTATAAACAAGTTTATAAAATTATCGTAGTCAAACATCGTGAAATTGAACCCTTGACTGAATCAGATGAAGGCCAAAGAGTATTTACCTCTGCGCCAAAGAGCCGCCAATAATTAATTATGTTTCATTAATACTTATTGCATGTTCAAAATACAATTATAGTACCAACCAGGGCTTGCCGGTAAGTTAAATTAAAAAAACCGGGTGTTAAATTTGCGACATTCGAAAGTCGGTTTTTTCAACATGGATACCCGGCTTAAAATTATTGTTTTGACTTGAAACCGCTTTGGTTACAAATTAAATATTAAAATAATATTATATTCAGAATTTTATTAAAAATATTTTCTTGAGCATTTTGATTTAATACTCTTCTAAAGCAGTGCTACTCATTTTTTTTCGGGCTGCCGACCAGTGTATACTTTTAGTGTCACCTGGGGATCGGGTACATAATGTAAATAAAATAAATAAGTTATACAGTGGTAACTAAACTTTCTAATCCCGGGATCCCGTTCAATTTTATGATCCCGAAATCTTTGTTTTAATTTAATGTATAATCTATAATTTCATGTTGAGTGCCAAAGCCGGTATCACGGGATCCCGAGAATGAAAATTAGTCAATCCCGAAATCCCGGGATTGGATACCCTAGTGGTAACTATTTATTTACTTTGCTGAGCGCGGACTAGTTTTCGCCGTTTCGCGGACTAGAACTGAACTAACTGATCTACAGAGCAGTGTTTGAGTAGCTCTGTTATAGAGTACATCAAATTCAAAAACAACGATGGCTAAATTGTCCATACTATAAGAGACTACAAAAAAAGAGCAAAAACAATAATCTATTTGATGCCTAAAAAACTACACACTACTTTACCTTAGCGAAAACGTATTTGATATTTCAGCAATTTTCGTTATTAAAATAAAGTCATCACTAAGTAAACAATCAGTGAACGTTTTGTGCTTTCTAAAAATAAATATTCCCTAAGAATTAACACCGAATACAATTACAATTTTTTTTTATAATAAAGTGTTCAATAAAAAATAAACGATTATTTAAACAACATTTTTTTGTGATACTTCGAAAAACCGAGTTTTAGGATATATTTGAATTTGAAAACCGACTTTTTTCAATAGTCGGTTATTGAATAAACCCTAGAACTAACCTAGGTCACGGACCAGTTAAAATATGAATATATTAAATGTTAATTAATATAATCTGACATTGAATATTTGTTATTCGAATAAGGTACACTATTTTTGATATTATTTAAAAAAAAATGTAGTTAAAAAATACCGTTTGAAGATAGATTATATTATTATATTTGTATACAATATTATTTATAAATCACTATTGGCTTTTGATTGGTGGTGTAAAAGCATTTTATTTAAACTGATTTACTATATTTAAATATTGATAACTATGTTTATATATAAATAATCCATTGTTGCTTCCACGTAAAGTATATCGTCGCTAATTTTCAACAAACACGTATCTAAATTGTTGTCAGTTTTGAGTTTTTTGATGTATTGAATTTATAATTTTATTACACACATATTTCATTAACTCGTAACCCAAAATATATTTTATTTCAAACTTTATTTGATCTTAACATGATGGCGAAAAAAATAAATCCATCTCAGTTTCTAATGTGAAGTGTGTGGACTCCTGATCCACCAGGATTGCTTGTTACTCAGTTCCTCAATTATTATTTTTCGAACAGAATAGAGAATATAAGAATAAGGCTAGTATGGAACTAGTAGTCAGCAAATCGTTCTCGGTACGTCCCAGTTTTAGGATAGGTTGAGTGGGAGGTGATTTCAGACATCAAAGACATGCCTTCAAACAGAAATCTTTTAAATCGATTGAAAAATCAATTTATAAAAACTATATGTACTAAGAGTACCGTATGTATTTATTAATTATTTACCTAAGATACGGTTTCTTGAACAATATATTTTTTTAAATTTATAAAACTATTTTAATATTTTAGGGATTTATAAATCCCTAATTATGTCACCGCACGTTAATACCAGAATACGTACATGATAAAAAATATTAAAAAATATGGTTACAAGTTAATCAGCCACGATCAAGATTTCAGGTGGGGTTCATGATGAAGTTAGACTGGTTGTTGGTCAATCGTAAACTACCTGTTTTTCATGGAGCATGTAGTGTAAGAAGGGTTTTAATATCACAGACGGTGGCCATGGCGCATTGTATATAAATAATTAATACTGTTTCCTGAAATACTCTGCTTGTTTATACATTATATATTTAAATACATCAATCTCGACACTTGTTTATCAGTAAAAATATTTATTGTATACGTTTTTTATTTATCTTTGCACTCAGAAGATAATATAAATATTAAACAAGACAAAAAAGTAGCATAAATCTGTCGTTAAATAAATTGGTTTTCGCTAATACGTAGGCAATCGACAAATGAATGTATTTTATACTTGCTGCAAAAAGATGAAAAATAACATAATTATTATTCTCAATAAAAAAAAAGAAATGAGACAATTGGGTTCGTATTCCAAAGTGTCATCGGGTTCTTCCGATTATACAAAGACACTTTTCTTTTCAGTCAATTGACATTTTCATCGTCAATATTCTTTATCGAACCGTTCCAAAATGTTTGTCGCATATACAAAGCTGTTTGGGTGTTCGTTTCGTTTGATTGGTAAGTATTGAGATTCAATTTTTTACATAACATTTACCCATTATTATTTATTTTTACACTTTTTAATATAAGTGTGCGATGCTTACATTTCTCCTTACAATTCGATTTAAAGATTGAGATGCGGAATAAGTAACTAGTTAAAATGATCAAAGAGGTTCAAAAGTTAGTACCGTTAAAATGACTAATTTTTGAGAAGTTCTGATATATCTTCATTAAAACAACATTTCAAAACGGCTGAAGTCTTTCTTAATGAAGGTCTCCATTCAGTTCCAGTTTGCCTCCGATGCTTAACGTTCATTATTCTCAGGCCTTCAAGTAAAAGACTGGTTAACAAGTTTCCATAATATTTCATTGCTAACGGCCATCTCTGGTTTCACTTTAAGGGAAAAAAATATAAACTCACGATGGAATTTGTGGCTGAGCGCTAAATTTTAATTCCTGCTAATATGAAAACCAAATGTCTCTTTGGGCTTATCTTAAATTTATCCTTTATGAAATACAACATTAAACATATTGTAAATATGCTGCAGTTTATGCAAGGGATTCTGACACGAGACATAAAAGCATCGGTGGGCTGCCAATATCTTAACAAGGGGCTCGGTAAATCTTATCCATTTATTTGTATCCATTTTCGCTCCCAATGAAAGTATCTCAAAAGAAGTTTTTTTTTCTACGAGAACTGTTTGTTACTTTCTCTTTTCCAAAAAAACTTTGCTCAACCTCTCTTTTCCAAAAAAAAGTAGTAGGGATAGAATGATAAAACTAAGACAGGACTAGTGATTTTCTTGAATCCATGAGGTCCGGCACGGAAGCCCACAACGCTGAATGAAAAAATGAAGGGGCTACTAAGTCTTGTTTCATAATAAAATTTAACCATCTACAGAAATTGCAGTTAGGTGCTGATTTGATCTAAGACGAATGATTTTCTTTTCTTAACAAGGGGCTCGCGCGAGTCCCCCCGAGCCCCTTCCAGCCCATCCCTGCATAAAATCCTTAAGTCTTAAGTCATTTTTATTTAAAGGGAATTTATTTTCGGATTGTCTCGACACAGTTACCAGTTATCAGTTACCTTTTTTGACACAGAATTTAAGGGACAGCGATAGGAATGACCGTGATGTTTTCATACATCCCCTTCTGTTTACTGTTTTAATAAAATGGCGGCTTATTGTTTATATTGTATTTCGTTTGGCACAACCCATGGAAGGCAACAATTCCATTATTTGCGTACCAATCCGGATTTACATATCGTAAATATACATAAAGTGCATTGTCGTATTGTATGTTTTATAATTTAATATAAATATGCCCAACGTTAAATTCTTCCTGGTAACACCATCGTAAGTAGTAATCTTAAGCAGCTATATAATACTATATTTATTTATATTCAAATGCCATAGACAATTTCCCACGCCCGGCCTTCGTTTTTTTATGTGCCACTCATGAAGGGCATCTTGACAAAATATTTTAATGATAATGGTATGGACCAAATAAATGTTAAAATCGCAAATTAAAATGATACTCCTCTTTTTTACACTGTAGATGCGTTCCACAAAAAACCGTGTCAAAAAAGTGATAGAAGTATTGAAAACGGGTTCACTGAACTTAAAAAACCGTGTTATTTGAAAAAAGAACTACATTGTGGTACATAAAATTTTATAAAAATAGTATATCGTATAATAAGTTTTTTAATAATTAAAAAACAATATTTTATTCATTGCTATCTAATTATATATGTGCGAGGAGATTTTATGACACGTCTAATGGGTTAGGGTCTAATCCATGGGTGGGGAACCTTCTCATTTCTAAAGGCTACATTCATTTATCTGATTTAACATAAGGGGGCAGTAAAGAAAACATATAATGGGTTGATTACGCTTTTTTCCAAACGGTTGCGTATTTAAAAAAAAAATCAGAGTGAATATTTTGATATGGAAGTCAAAAGGCCGCATCAGAGTAACCAAGAGGCAGAAATTTCCTCTCCAGTGGTCTAATCTAATCATTTGTTTGTTATTACTGTTTTATCCTCTTCTGTGTTTTTTGATTATGGGAATCGTTTAAATCGACAAATGATTCGTGTAAAAATATAGTACTCATTCTTTTGAGTGCACCATGGTATTTAAAAACCGTGTAAATAAATGATTAGTGTTTAACGTGTTTCTTTATTATGATTGTTATTGCCGTGAAAAATACATCGGACTGTAAAAAAATGGACGAGTCGCTAATATTATAATTTGTATCTGATATTTTTGAAAATCGAATTGTGAAGCAACATTTTCCGTTAAAATTAAATGATAGGCAATAGATGTGACAAGTTTGTAGACATTTATTTTTCTTCTAAGCTTTTCTATGGAATGAAGATAACTATTTTGCAAGCTTAGGCAATGAAACACAGACGCGAGCTTTTAAAAAAATACTAAATACCTACCATAAAGAAGCACTATAGTACACAACTTTATTATTAATACCTCGCATCAGAAAATAAAGGTTTTCAACCTTTAGAGGAGTATGGACGTATATATAAGTCGGCGCCATTTTCTGTAAAGGAGTACAGACGTACTTTTAACTAAACACAGTAGTGTGTGTCTGTGAGCACATAAATGATTTAAGTATGAGTTACTTATGTACATATATATATTTATTGGAAAAAGTTACAAAATTGTGTTGTCAAAAATAGCCAGTAAAGTAATGTCAATATAGATCTATTCACTCATCTAAAGGTTAAAATACAAATCATTCTTCCAATTTTGGTGGTAAAAGATATTGTGGTTGTAAATCTTACAAAGAATTGTAGAACTAAATACGTTGATATTTTTTACCTTATTGCAATGGAGTTCTACCAAGTAAATTCCAATGCAATCAATCAATAATATTCAAATCCATTTTAACTGCAAAAATCGATTTCCGAAGGGTAAAAAATATTACTGCATTCTTTAATACATGTTTATTGATTATTTACGATAAAATAACAGTCAAAATAATTTTGATTCGTCAAAACGTTATTTTTGTTAAAAACCACACATTTTTATTAAAGTAGAATATCATTCATTTAAGAGTTAAAAACCACGTTTTTTTAAAGAGAAACTACTGAAATATAGTAGTGATGATGTGGGTCTCACATCCTTGTTGGGAAACCAAGACAAAACCTGTCTTTCTCTTCAACTGTAGGATTGCTTCTCTTCAACTGTGTCTAGAAGGTGGAGATGAGTGTTAAAATTTTGAGGGTGTTAAAAAAATGATCACCCGGCAATACTCTCATCAAAATTCCACCAAATTATTTATTGATCATAAGAAATATATTTACATATTTTTTGAATGCTCTAAATAAACAACAACATACAATTCAAAGTTCATTTTTTAAACTGCCTTTGACATAAAACGTACGCAAACTATTATGGATGTTGAATATTGGAAATGACTTCGCCATTGTTTAATTTTATTTTTTAAATATATATTAACACCTCCATGCCCATGATGCAATCGTAAATAGGTTAGCCATTAAGGCATTCAATATTTCTGTTAATATTGTCTATAAGTATTTATCATTTAAGGTATTCTAGCATATATACATTTTTAACACTATTTTTAGGTGCTAAATTAGGTTTAAATACTGTCAATAAACAGTGAAACTGAGATGCCATCATGGCAGGGAACATGATTTTTAAGGATGGCATGTTACGGGTTAAAAATGGTTATGAATAATTTAACGTAAACAAATGAAAATGAACTCTGATGTAAAAAAATGTATTGTTGAGTTTTCTTTACGTATGCCTTTTGTTGGTTTTTAAATTTTCTTATATTTATAAAGACTGTATTTAAAATAAGTATAATTTTATATGAAAGAAAATAAATGAATTATGCACAAGTATTTGAAAAAAAGATGAACAGTCGTTACCTTAGAAAGGTTAGTTTGTTGAATCAATCGCTAGGATATCGATTTTGTATTAAAACGATTTACCAGTGCACATTTATGATGTGTGTATGTTAGTTATAAAATAATAATAAAAAAACACAACATTCAAATAATATTATTTTTGTAGCAATTTCTAATTAATTTAATTTATAAAAAGATACCTAGGAAAACACTCTGAAAAAAAAATGAAGATTGATACCTGAATTCAAAAAAAAATCGTGTTATTTGAAAAAATAACAAAATTGTGATGTAGAAAATCGTGTAATAAAAAAACTCATCATAATAAGTATTTTAATTAAGAAAAAAATACTATTCATTGCTACTTGATTGTATACGCAGACTTTTATGAGGCACTGGACATTAATCGATTTCATCGATAGCAACGTCTGACACGTCTAATGTGTTAGTATCCAATGAAACCCTTTAACTCTTCTGTCTCGTATTGTTCATTTTTTTGTTATTAGAAAATCCATTATTCGCTTCTGTTTTTTTTTTGTTTCTGGGAATCGTGATAAAACAAATCATTCGTGTGAAAAATATTATAGTGTTTGTTATTTTGAGTGGACCGAGTTATTTAAAAACCGCTTAAAAAAGAGCTGAGTGCAGGGGTGGGCTGAAGGGGGCTCGCGCGAGCCCCTTGTTAAATTTTACCAAAGCCGGCGAGGCCCTTGTTAATTAAAGAGAAAACAATATTATCACATCAAATTAGTATATAACTGCAATTTATGACTTGCATATTATCTACGACAACTTCAGTATGCGCAGTAGTAAATTTAGTTAGCCATTTAGATTACGGTGAATTGCATATTGTTACATATTTTAAGTGTAGTAAGTTGTTTATTTAAATGTTGCATATAATTGCATAGTAGTGATAAAAACTCATTCCTTTCCCAGAAAACCGAGAATTGCTTTGAGATCAAGCGAGTCCCTTGTTAACGTTTTGGCAGCCCACCGCTGACTGAGTGGACATACAAATTTTGATAAAAGCGAACATATTGTTACGAAATTCATAATTGATCAATTGATGTTTCAAAGAATTTTCCATAACACTGCATTAGGAAAAAAATGCCTAAAGAAAACTTTTTAATAATATTTTGATATTTTTTTATAATAGCTGAAAATGTCACTTTTTACCATTACTCTAAAATTATATAAATCCGTGAATAAAATTATCAAGTTTTTGATTTAAAACAAATTTTTTGTCGTTTTTTATAACAATATTTACGCTTCATGAAACAATTCACCAAATATTGTTGTTGCATCTTTTTTTCCTTAATCCATAAAATTACTGGTGGCCAAATACTTAATCTACTGACGCTAGCATTTTTTTTATTATATATAAAGAAATATACGTTTATCCAAATAAACCAGTTAAATCTAGATAGATGCATTTTTTTTTAAATTGTTTTACGCAAATAAAAAAAAACCACGCGTTTGCTCTTAGACGCAGTGGCATGTGAAAAAACTATTGAGGTAAATATTTAAAAATGTATAAACATGTTTTTGAAAATGCAAAAAATACATAATTTTCCTATGTTTTGTAAATAGGTCTTTGAGGGGTGCAAATTTGAATTTGAATATTGAATTTCCATTTTTATTTGTTCTTGTCTGGTCCTATGGCGCAGCGGTTAGACGTTGTTGGTTATGTGCCGAACCTCACGGGTTTGACTCCCAGTACGAACAGTGTTTGTGATGTCTAAATATTCCCTCCCACCATTCCGATACTTTAATAACTGGGCGTAGTAAGAGCGATAAGTTAATCATTAGTCCTGTCCTACCCTTGTCCTTCTATCCCTACTACTCTTTTTGAAAAATAGAGGTTGAGCGACTGAGTAAAAAAAAATTCTCGTAGGAAAACTACTGAGGCCATATGTTCCACATTGGATGGACATGGATAAGAAAAATGTTCTTGTTCATATGTTACAGTTAAAGTATGCACTTATTATATTTATATATTGTTCATTTCAGCCAGTTACGTTATACCTAAGAGAACAAATAAACACTTAAATTAGTCAATGTGTACATTAACTTATAGAACTACCTAGTTATTTTTTTCACAAACTTAAAAATAATCATGCGTGCACTCGTAGTGTTGTCAGCCACTGTCCAGTGCTGTGCGTCCGCAAACACGCAGTTAATGTTTGTTGTATGAAATTGCCCATAACCTCAAAAATTTTAACTTCTGGTTGTCATTCTCGCTCTCTCTCTATTCAACATATCCAAACTAACCTCAATCTTAATGTGATTTCTGCTTTGCCGAACGCATATCAGTATACCAACATAACCTTCACCGAAATGTCATTTTCACAATGTCTAGCGCTCGTCAGTGAATAGTTAGTAGTCAAATACATTTTCTAGAAAAATAAATGTTTATTTTAATGACGTAAGTTTCAAGTAAAACTGCTAATCAATTTATACATTGTCTAGTCACTAGTGAATGCAACACTGACGAGACTTCACACTTTAACTGTGACACATTTTTTACTGCTAAAAATCTTAAATTATACTTTCAAGCAACAACTTGGAAGGTGCTTACACACCTTCCAAGCAGCGGTGGGCTGCCGATACGTTAACAAGGGGTTCGCTTAATCTCGAATCAATTTATCACTCCTATGCAATTATATGCAATACTTAAATAAGCAAACGATTGTTACTTAATACACTAATAATATGAAGTTCACCATAAACTTATCAATGTTAATGGCTAAAAATGTATTATTGTGTATACTGGAAGCTGTCGTAGATAAAATATATAAATCAGAAATTGCAGGTATGTACTGATTTGATTTGAAAATATTGTTTTCTCTTAAATTAATAAGAGGCTCGCCGGCCGTGATAAAATCTAACAAGGGGATCGCGCGAACCCCTTCGAGCCCACCCCTACTTTCAAGTATCACCACTGTTGGTATCGGGGATGATACATATTTGATTTATTCCAGGCAACCAGGCAATTGTTTGGTGGAAAGGATGCACGTGGTTTTTAATAGCAGCTTTCATATCCACACGTCGTAGTGGTGTCGACGAATCGCACAAAAGCTTCAGTTGAAATTGAGACGATATAGTTCTATCATAAATAAGTATCAATGATAGTTAGGTGTTAATAGATTTGAGAACAGCCCCGCAGAAATACGCTGTTGACCTTTTGCAAGCTGAATGTACTCTCTGTTTGCTACTGATTTCACCGTGGGCGTTTTTTTACTAACCGTTTATTTAGTCTTTTATATAATTTAAGATTTAGACTGAAGGTGCTTGGTAGAATTTCAATATTAAATTTGAATCGTTCAAGTTCATCCGTGCACTCGAACGCCTGAAGACGCCAAAAGGCGAAACCCGGGTCGTTAGTGACAAAATCTGTGGGAGTGTACATAATTTGAACGATTCAAACTTTATTTAGTCCTTCTTTTTATCCTGAACATAAAGGAGGTCACATTAAGAAGAGCTTGACCGAATAATTTACAAATAGGTCATGGAAAGCACGTTCAAATATTCTCCGCATATTTAACGGTTATATAAGTTTTGATTTCTGCTCTTTCAAATAAATTAAAAAGTGTAATTTATTTTACCATACTGCGCCGTCTGAATAAAATGCCAACTGTTGAACTTTTATATTTTAAATGTATTGTATTTTATTAATATTGTACTGCTTCTCATGTTTAATTAAAAAAGACATTTATCACTTCAATGTGATCTGCCTATTTTGCTGAAAGAGTATTAAATAAATATATTTTTTTCTAATTTAGTGAGCATGTATTAGTTTCTTATAAATAAAAGTAAACTAAATTTGAATCGTTCAAATTATGTACACTCCCACAGATTTTGTCACTAACGACCCGGGTTTCGCCTTTCGGCATATTCAGGCCTTCAAGTGCACGGATGAACTTGAACTGACGCTTAGTAAATGGATGTTTCGTGTTTATCTAATAAATAAATGTATCACTGAGTCTAGAGCCATTGCTGGCGAAAAGGATAAGCTCATGGGAATGCCCAAAGATTTGAGTAGTGAGTGGTTTTAAGAATTATATTTATTTGTTTGTCGGCAAAGGTTTTATGATTATATTTATATGGGTATAGAAGTGGAGATCCCGGTAGGTTTATTATTTCATTTAAAATCGGAAGACTATGCAGCTGTGCCCTATTGATTTCTAAAATTTCCTGAAAAAAAAGCGTATGACTGTCCGTATTTGGGTGTAACATTTTTACCCCTTGTTCTTGATTGAACACGTGTCCTTCCGAAATGAAGTGATTAGCAAAAGTAGACGTGTACTTTTTCAGTATAAAGTTCATCCGTGCACTTGAACGCCTGAAGATGCCAAAAGGCGAAACCCGGGTCATTAGTGACATAATCTGTGGGAGTGTACATAATTTGAACGATTCAAATTTAATATTGAAATTCCACCAAGCACCTTCAGTCGAAATCTTAAATTATATAAAAGTAAACTGTTTGAATATTGTTGAAACGATGTCAAAGACGAAATCTTACAATTTAAAACAAATCTTTTTTACAATACGGTTCTTAAAAAAGTACAAATCATTATTTAATTTGCACTAAATTCTGTGTAAAAAAAATAAATAATTTAGAGGTTACCGCTCAGTCGTGATTGTGACACCTATTTTTAGATTGTTCTCAAATAGTTTTGCTTAAATATTTTTGTCATAAATTATTTTTTAATGCTGGGTATTTTATTGGTCAGTTTTTAAATTCTTTAATGAAGTATTTTAATAAGTGAATTATCACTATACATCTAATATTTGGTCAGCCGCCTGTGTGGTCGAGTGGTCAACATCGATGGCTACCGCTACGGAGGGCACGGGTTCGGATCTCAGTACGGGCGGATTTAAAAATTGATTTTTCAGTCGATTTATGAATTTCTGTTCAAAGGCATGGATGTTTGTGATGTCTTGAACTCCCCCCTCCCACCCATTCTATCCTATGAACGGGGCGTATCGAGAGCGATTAGCTAACCACTAGTCCTGTCTTAAGCCCTTTCATTCTATTCCTACTCTCTTTGGAAAAAAAGAGGTTAAGCAACTGAGCAATTCTTGTAGAAACACATCTGTTGAGATAAACTCCATTAGGAGTCCATATGCTCCATATTGGGAGCTAACATGGTAAAAAAAATAAATAAATAAAAAAAAAAAAACATAGAAAAATCAGTATTTGTTTTAAATTTAGTTAATAGTTGTGATAATGTAAGCTTAGGTTAAGTTAGGTTAGGTTTGTTTGTCAACATAAAATTGACCTTGATGTTAAAACTCGGATCAATAATATAAACATTGGATATTATTTATAAATACTGAATAAATATACCACGTAAAATTAAAAACTGTCAAAAGTTTATTTAAATACTGGCCAGATAAATTCAAACCTGACGGTGGGATTAAGTGAGACTACATTTTCATTTTTGTAAATATATTTTTGATAACTCGGGCAGTTAAAATAAATCTCAATTTCATTGCTCAACTGACGAATATTTTTTTTTATAACCTACAGACAATGTTTTTCAATCGGTATGTTATGTGGTCGAAATGCCTCTACTACAGCGTACAGTTTTAGAACTTCTGATTTAACCATGCGATAAGCTATGAGTAATAGCCGAACCATAAAAAATACGATTTGTGATAACTGACCTACGCCTTCGAACGTTTTAATACCAGTTGATCTTGATTTTGAAATATCACGGACTCGTAATTTGGTCAGTTATCGGTATGATGTAACAGGGCTGCCAAAAACCCGCCGTAGATTCAATTAAGTCAATTTCAACGTAGTTTATTTATTTATAGATTTGTTGTTGTAGGAATTTCCGAGTGTGTCATGATAATAATAATTTTACAGACGCAATACGGCTGTTTGAGTGGAATCAATCAGGAAATAATACATGATAAACAATGAAAGATTTTTTAGTGGCCATCAAAACCAGTTTACATGAAAAACTGAGGCGTTCAGTACACGGCCAAGTCTGTTTCACTGAATTTTTCAGGTGAGCCAACAGTTTGTTTAAATACAATTAAACAACATTTTAATCCAAATTAACTTTAATAACTATGAAAAACACAGACACTAAACGTTTACCGTTTACATTACATACAACTAGGTTTATCAAGTGTCAGGGGTAAAAAAAGAGAACATTTAAAAAAAAAAGTTTATTTTGTACATTTTTATTTCTAATTGTGCTGGTTTGTTAAAGTTCTTTATTCGATGTACATATCGACTGTGGAAAGAAAAAAGGACGTAACCTACACGTAAAAAACGTGTTTTGATTATTTTGGGCCATATGCAAATTATACACAACTTTGAAGTGCATGTAGACTTCTAAAGTGGTGTTAAATTGACATAATCTAATATTTATTAAGGAAATTGCTTAGGAAAAACCTTTATTTCAGTATTTTTTCTTGGTTTTAATTTTTTACAAGTTCATCCTTTTCAAACTTAAAAGCTGAATTTAGATACTAATTAGGCATTTAAAGCTTGCATTCTTTCGATAGAATGTGTTTCAAGTTTGATACGTTGTAATAATCGAAAAAAATATGTTTTAGAAAAACTGTGGATTACGTCCTTTTTCCTTTCCACAGTCGATGTGTATATATATATTTTTTAAAATAAACACATACTCAAGTTTTTTGATAGTGATGACATGTGTGAACAAACCTTGGCTCTAATTAAAATATATATTTAAATTGAAATTACCAAATATTAATATTCAATATTGCATATTTGTGTATCGCATAAAAAGACATCATAAATAAACAATATGCACAAATTAATATGAAACTGTTCACCATATCATGTGAGAAAAAATATAGTACAGTCTGCGTGAAATTATTTTCAAAATTAAAAAAATAGAACATTCTAGATGTAATAGAAAAAAGAGGACAAAATAATTTTATTAAAAAAGAGAACATGTTCTCTTGAAAATAAAACTGTTGACCAGTTTACATACAACATACTAAATTAAATTTATCCCGCGGCAAATCCTTAACTGATTAGCTGACAATGATTTGATCTGTGTGATAACAAGATGCCGTTGACTTGGCCACTTTTGATAGTAAAATCATTATTTTAAGTTGACTTTTATACACTTGTAACGCAAATTTGAATATGAAACAAATATTGAATTGTTGGTATTAAAATTGTCTAAAATGTTCATCGGCAAAAACATGAACGTGTTTGAAACAAATAGCGCAAACATATTGAATTGCTTTGTGGCTTAACGTAATAGTTGAAATAATATATTTTTTTGGGTTTGGTGATTATCTCGACTAGCACGTTTAATTTAAGTGAATTGAAAGCATTTTTTTTTATTAATTCAATACAGTTTCCTGGATGAAAGCACACACCTTTAAATGTTTCGATGGCTTTTATTTACATAACAAAGAAAACGATGCAAACAATGTATTTTCATTTTTAAGCCAAATGGCCGAATGGCCAACATTGTTGACCTCGGTCGCGGTGTTCACTGGATCGAATCACAGAATGGAGATAAAAAAAATGTACGAGTTTATGGATTTGCCGGGTCCATGGCACAGTGGTCAACGCGGTTCGCTACCATAACATACTTCACGGGTTCAAATCCCAGTACGAACAGCTTTTTTGCAATCGATTTTTGTTCGAAAGCATGTTTCTGATGTCCAAAAATCCCCCCCACAATTCCAATTATAAAATAACGGGTTACGTCACGAGAGTGATTAACCAATCACTTGTCATGTCCTGCCTATACTTTGTATACTCTCATTAAAAAAGAGTAGTTGAACGACTGAGTTTTTGTAGAAAAACTCCTGTCAAGATACCTCCATAAGAATACCATATGCTCTAGATTGTGAGCGGATATAGATTTTTTAAAATAATGGATTTTTCTTTCAAAGTGATTGGTTTCATTAATGTCTGAAGTTACTTCCAATCAATATTATTTTAAAAGTAAAGCACAGAGAGAGCGGCTAGCATACTGCTAGTCTTGTCTATAAATTATTCCTTCTTTCCTCAGCCTTTTCAACAAAGTAGAGGTTAAGCAACTGAATAACGAGCAGTTATTATGTTAAAATACACTTTTTTTTACTATTAACATTCTATAGTGAATGTAGGAAAGTTGAAAAGCTTAAATTTTGTTGTAAATTTTTATTTTATCCTTTTTTAATTATATACATCACTTACGTATTCACCATTGATGTATTACTCGGATTCCTACTTGAATTTGATTTTTCACATACCTACATTATAACATAATTAATTTACAGAAAATATTATTCATAAATATTATTGAACAAGAAGCTTTTTCAAGCATTACCTTTCAGTCTTGACTCAATTTGCTTGATGAAAATGACGCACATACATGAATATAGATAATGTTTGTTGCGTGATAGGCAAGTAGAGAAGTCAATAAAACTGTTGTAAAAGTAGCAGACGTGTGCCGATATATGATATAATAATGACATAAACACTTTTAAGTCAGATAAATCATTGCTAAGCCCGGGGCCTATCCCAAAAAGATAATGAATTTTACATAGTTAATATATTCTGTCATACACCGCTCCTTCAATATTTAAAATAATTTATTCTCAAAAATATTAAATGTGTTTTATAAAAATTGTTTACCTAGTCGGTTAATGAATACCTTAAAAAGTATTGAAACGATGCAAGCTAGCTGGATTTTATCAATCAAACGAAAGAGAACAGTAATCTTTTATCTCCACTTATCAGTGAATATTCGTTTTAATAACATCTAATAAGCTGTATGTTTTATTAGTATACCATTATAAATAGTTGACAACCCTGTCACAATGGTATATCTCAAGTTTAATAACTAGTTACATCGATGAATTTACAAATTATCCAAAATCACCGCACTAGCATTGGTTCCTTAAATATTCATTTTAACGCAGTAGTTTTTTTTGTTTTGTATACACTAATCATAATAAAATACTAAAATCATATTTCATGTTTAATGTGTCAACTGCCATTAGTAATTATTAGAGAAAAGGTATTATGACAATATCTTTATTAAAATATGTATAGTTACAAAAAGAAGTTCTGTTCAACATATTTATAAATGATACACAAAAAACAATAACAGTAGTTTTTTAAGCCGTTCAAACTAGAAAACGCCTTTAATGTTTAAATATGAAAATAAAAATAACGATTGTATAGCTCGACAATATTCGTTCAATAAGCAGACACACGGAGAGAGATTGTGTGTAAAAGATATATTATTGTTAAATAAAAACACAAATTATATGATTTTGTAAAACTGATAATAAGTTTTTCATCAAACCAATTTGAAAGTGATAAAACATAACCTTGTTTATGAATATAATTGTTGTAATTGAGTGTGATTGACACGAATAAAAAACCGTTATATTGAATAGAATTAATTTATGTAACCTTATCGGGTATAAAGATTTAAATAAATAAAAAAAAATGACCAGCTCATCCTAAGACCAAGTGAATATTATAAATGTTTTATTATATTAAAACCAAAATCACTTTGGTGAATTTTCCACATGTAGCTTTCACCAGTCTCGAATGAAGAAGAATGAATAGACTAACAAAGTAATAAGTTAAATAAAAATCTATAAATTTATTGACAATTACAAAATAGTATTTAGTTTACAGGAGTATAATAATTAAGTTGATTTGGTCATCATGGCATCTGAAGAGCTTTCATTCTTACGTACTATCAAGTTTATTACAAAATTCTTGTGGAACTTGAAATGTAGAACCTTGTGGAATCTTGTGGATCGTGAAAATACTTGCTGTATGTATAATATAATGTATTTAAATAAATTAAAAAAATATACCTTTATTAATCACGGACACTTGATAATAATATTATTTATTTAGGCTTAAAAATCAGTCGATCTTTATTATACAACAAAAAACTTTAATGTTTAAAGATTGGCTAAGGGTTGTTTAAAAAAAAACACACAATGTTATAAGCACATCCTGTAATCAGCATATTATCAGACTTACGTCAAATTGCACGCTGATTACCAGTAATATGAGTTATTCTCCAATAATTTGCAATTTTCACCATTAAGCAATAAATAAGAAAACGTTGGAGGAGGTGTGTAATTCGCCATCTTCTTGTTTAGATGAAGTTGAAATCATGCATGTCAGCGTTGGTTTTTTTTGATAATTTACTTTGAAACCAATCACTTGAAAATATGATCTATATATTAATAGTCGATAAAATAATCAATCACAAATATGTTCGTACAAATAATGTCCTCGGGTATTTTTCTTCGTCTACGAAATATATTTGTTAGCGTACTTGAAAATTAGTTGAATAAAATATATATTATATATATTTTATATAATGGAGGTCTATTTCTGATATATATAATAGAGGTATATTTCTGCTACTACAAAAAATGATTGTTAGCAAACTTAAACATTATTCCAAAAATTAAATAATTTACAATTTAAAAACTGCAGGGCTGTCGATATGTGCCCCGAGGTCTATTTCTGCTACTACGAAAAATGATTGTTGGCAAACTTAAACATTATTCCAAAAATTAAATAATTTACAATTTAAATACTGCATGGCAGGGCTGTCGATATATTCCTCAAGATATATTTCTTTTACTTTTAGAATTTCTGGCCTATTCTATAAGTAGCTTGGTAATTTATTTTTCATGCCAGTAAATTTTCTGACTACTTAAAAATGCAACAGAAATCGTTGAAGTCAACGGGCTTACAGCTGGTATATTTAAATATGTTTAAATTTTTAAAATCCAAAGTGAGAACGTCGCCTCCTTTAATTTCCCCTTGGATGGACTAACTTTGGGGATATATAATTGAAACCAAGACTGATGATTTCGACCCGTTATAGGCAGAAAATCGTAACCGACAATTTATAAATTTACAGAAGGTTTTTTTAAAATTAGGTTCGAAAGAAGTGCCGTTTGTATATGGTCAATGCCTATTCTGATATTATAACTAAATTGTATGATTACTTCCAGTTCTCTGTATCAGCGTTTCTCAACCGTGGTCCACGGGGAACTAAAAATAATAAAACACTTAAATGCATAGACATTAAAAAAAACATGCCAGTGTATTTTAACCATTTTCAGCGACCCACGTCCCCTTTAAAATTTATTTACGTATTTGTAATACATTAAATTTTCATTTTTTTTATGTATGTCAAAATAGAAACTTCTTCCGCACCCCGCAAATGCTTTCTCGCACCACAGGCTAACTACCCCACTGCCTCATACGATATTGAACAATTATTGGCTTTAAACGTAATTTACCGAATGGTGTCACTTAAGTTCTTTTGTCGACTATGGGTCGATATGTTGAATAGTCGTGATGAGCGAAATCGACATTGATAATAAATATAACCATAAAAAATGTGTCTTATTTAAACAAAAAAGTACAGGTTGATCGAAATCTTGGTTAGAAGAAGCTTTAAATATAAAATATTTCTGACATGGTTCATGATAGTTGACTGGGGGAGCCGGTAAATTGCTCGAATTACAAATTATTCGAAATGCTTGGTTGTTTAAACGATTTTTCATTTTTATCTTGTGCGACACTTGTTTAGAGAGTGAAATATAAAAATAATTTTCGCAAGTATTTATTTTTACCGTGTTCGCTCCAAATGCGGAACATATGATCTTTTAATGGAGTTTATCTCAACAGAAGTGTTTCGACGAGAACTGCTTATTAATTAGTTACTCAAACTGTTTCTATATATTTCCAGAACACATAGAAGACTAGGGCTAAGACAGAACAAACGGAAACAAATTGATTATCTTGTTATTCAAGCAATTTCCATTCGAGCAATTTACCGGGAACCATGGACTGGTAATGCATTGTAATCAATTATTGACAACTTAATATTGTTATTCGGTGTTTTTTTATCACAATTAAAAATTAAATTTATTATAGTGACGAGGCTACTTTGGTAAACGTCGTTACTTTGAAATACGAATAAGCCGAGGCATGTTTTATGTAATTTTATTCAAGTACAGAGAAGATACACTTTTTGCATTTTTTATTAGTTGGTCAATGATAAACTTTTTAGGCCAATATTAAATAAATTAAATGAATAACCGACACCGTCTTTTATGCACCGCTCACTCGCAGCATACATTATAATTCACTTTTAGGGTTATTCACTGTCAATACTTGGTGGAAAGGCATTATATTAATAAAAACACAATATTACTTTGTACTTCATTCAACTTTATTAATTAGGTCAGGACCGGTTTCGCTCATTGCGAGCACTGTCAACTGAGTTTTTCACAGTATGTTGAATCACAGTTTCACAGTTGTTCACAGTTTTTATTAATACATTATAATTACGATAATGAATAATAGCGTCAAATATGTAAAGAAGAAACACTATTTCAATATATTTTATATCAAGAATGATAAGCATACGTAACTAGGGCATCCAATCCCGGGATCCCGTTCAATTTTCTGATCCCGAAATCCCGGGATTGACATGGCCGCGATCCCGGGACTTCGGGATTGAGAAATTAGGAGTAAATCTCGAAAAGTGAGATGAAATTGGCAAATTGTCGATTGAAATTCCTCGGTGAGCAAAAAAAAAAAAAAACAAGGTTTCGTGAGAATTCGGGGAAAAAGTATACCAAATTGAGGATTTCAAATTCCTCGGTGAGCTAAAAAAAAAAAAAAAAACGAGGTTTTGTGAGAATTCGGTGAAAAAGTATACCAAATTGAGGATTTCGAATTCCTCGGTGAGCTAAAAAAAAAAAAACGAGGTTTCGTGAGAATACGGGGAAAAAGTATACCAAATCGGAGATTTCAAATTCCTCGGTAAATTTATCTCAATCCCGGGATTCCGGGATCCCGGGATTGAAAATTTATCAATCCCGAACTCCCGGGATCACAATAAGGCTCTGGGATTGGATACCCTATACGTAACCATAACCATAAATGCGTGTTTTTTATAAACTCTTCTCCCAGTGTGGATATAGCCACCTTTTGAGTATCTCAATAGGCTTGAAGATGCAGCTGGATAAATTTGAGTAAAACCGTTCTGGGCCAACGTTTTAGTTGGTGGGCCACATTAGTATTTCAAAATGAACGGCGGGCTGCAAGTAAAGCATTAGTTTTTGATTGACAATATTAATTATATTGAAAAAGTAAATTTTAGTACAGTAAATTTTATGAACGTAGTTTGCCCAGGTGTGTATTACTGATAAAAACATTTACTGTATTTTGTTTACCATGTCCGCTCCCAATGTGGAGCATATGGACTTCTAATGGAGTTTATCTCAACAGAAGTGTTTCTACAAGAACTACTTGTTACTCAGTTGCTCAACCTCTCTTTTTCCAAAGAGAGTAGGAATAGAAGGATAGGGCTAGGACAGGACTAGTTGTTAGCTAATCGCTCTCGACTGTCAGAGTAGATAAATCTTCTGCAATATAATAATTGTAGTAGTAAAACACTAGCACATCCCATCGAGTCAGTACTACTACAAAATTTGTATGGATAGGTCATTTCGGGTGCGTTAGGGTGTATCAGTGTATATCGATGTAAAACGGTACCATAATAAATCAGAATTTCTTATCATGGCATCAATGTAGGCTTTTGAATTTGTGATACTGAAAACAAAGCAATAAAAAAGTGATTAGTTTATCTCAAAGATATAATTCTTCATCCTCTTTTTATTGCCGTATCCCACGAGAGACATTAGGCATTTGGGATTTTCTAAAAACATAAGTTTAAGTTAAATGGTCGATTAGGCGTTAAACAAGAAACGGCAGCAATTTATAACTTATATTTAATTTATAATGAGTATTAATTATAATAAATAAACATATTATATAGAAATGAGTCAATGATGACATAATAATATGTGTTTGTTTTGTTTCTTGAAGGTGATAATTGAAATAACTACTATCTTTTACTATAATAACGTAAAAAAATATTGAATTCGTTTAATTCAGAAGGTCACTGTGTTATAAAATTTATTTATATATAGTATTTATGTAAATTATCACGATAAAATTAAAAATAATTACTTATATAATAAACAATTATTTAACGGATACGTTGTTATCTAATGGCCACCTGATTGCATAACTCACTTCTTTTGTACTAAAACTTCCGAACCTTGTTAAAACTGTACAGATTTCATTATCTTATTAAATACCCAGTTCCGATTATGTGAGAAGCTATGTATGACACGAAATGAAACACTATTTATTATCCACATAAAAACAATAAAAATGAAAGCTATCAGTCTGTCAAAAATTCGAATTAATTCAAAATAGGTGGCGCATCGGTCGAATAGAACATCATTCATTTTTATTCAAATAATCGATATCCATTTGTTTTTTTCTACTACAACACTACTGTCAAACTTCTTTGTGCCCGTTAAAACATTTTGGAAAAGTATGGAGTAAAAAATATATAATGTGATTGATATAAACCAGTGTCTGCCAAACTGCCAAAGTGTGTGCCGCGGTGGAAAAAACCTTAAACATGTTAATTATAATGCCTATTCATTTAAATTTCAAATAAATTTAAAATATACACATTCAATCAAATATTTGTTACATTCATACATAGTGGCCAACGCGACACATTTTCCACAGTTTCTTGTTTAAAGGTACATTTCCTTTTTAAAGCATTTTTATTTGGTGTGCCACGGTACGGTGAAGTAAAAAATGATATAATTTTTTTTTGTTATTTGACTGGTCAAATTCATGCGTGTGTCAATTTGAATGCTTTAAGATGCTGCCATAAAAACCGTGTTGTTAGTGACACAACGTATTATGTAATTATGCATAATGCAAACTATTCAAATAATTATTGTGCTTACATCGAAGTTTCATCAGCTTACCTCTGTTTAAATATATAATACCAATTTTACACATTTAACCAATTTCTTACTTTTGAATCCAGGAACTTATTAAATATTTTGTTTCGACATTCTATGTCAACTACTAACAACACTGCAACTACGAAATGGTGTTCGTTGTTATGGTGGAATCAAAGTTGTCACATTAAGTAACTTTGGGGAATATGTAGTATTGGTTTTCATCTGTATCGATCCGCCTACTGTCACATAACAATGATGATATATGGTTAAACAGTTCCAGTTTGACTGCTATTGGCAGGGCTTCGAACCGTAACGGAACCGAAAATCATTAAAACCGTTATTTTTGCCGGAACAAAAACTGGAACCGAACTGAAAAAAATATCGGTTTTTTTCGATTCACGCTAGTATAGGGTTTTGAGATTTTCAACTTTCTCGGTGGGCTACAAAAAAACGAGTCACGGAGATATTTTGGGCATATCGGTAAATTCATAGACTTTTGGATTTGAGCTGAACCGAAAACCGAAAACCGTTAAAAACCGTTATTTTTTCTAGAATGAAAACCGGAACCGAACCGATATATATTTTTTTACTTGAACCGGAACGAAAACCGTAACGAAAAAAATAGCGGTTTGAAGCCCTGGTTATTGGCTATAACATGATATGAACAGTTGTACGAGACGATGCCCCGTTATTGCGTTATAAGCAGTTACTAGACAGTTAGTATAATCTTATTAAAGTTGTTAGCATTGTTAATCTATGTATTAGTCGTCTGCACGGGTCGAAATTGTACAAAATTACTCGGTCCGAGCCCGATAGACTCAGGCCCGAGTCTAATACCACAGTTGTTACCCGAACCCGACCCGAAACCCGGATTTATACTCTACATCCCGAAAAAAACCCGTTTTTTATAAATTAACAACAATTTACGATTCTCTATAGAACTGGTAATAATTAAAACCAACAAGACTGACTTATGACACGAACATAGTCTGAGATATTTTTCTGAATAATAAATTCCTTACAGACCTCTAACATGTATGTACGACACGTGCTTTTTGTTTTAGTGCTGTGGAGTCAGAGTCGTGAAGTCAGACTGTTTTTACCGGAGTCGGAGTCAGAAAAAAAATGACGACTTACGACTCCTTACTTTTTTTTTTATGTATGTAAATCGCAAAATCGAGTATAACTAAACCTAAAAAAAGTATTCGATGTCCGAATCCATTGAAACAATTAGATTATTTAATAAATACATAGTATTTTGTAACATTACAAAAAATCCGAGGAAAAAAAATTAATTCTTAATCGAGATAGTGAGATAGTGAGATAAAATACTCTAAGAATTAACATTCAGCTACTTTGTAATCCGTAAGTAACGTTACATACATTATTATGTTAGTAAGTCAAATTTAGGCAAAACACATGTCACAGTTTGTAGCACAATACGTGGGATAATCTAAGTTATTCTATATTAATTAAAATGAACTTCCACAAAGTTATTTTCGGATCTATCAAAAGTAATGAGCTATGACTATTTCGAGGAAAGTATTTTTTTAAACCGAATTCCAAGTCAAAGCTGTGTTTTCATTTAAAATCGAAGTTGTTTTATGTTTTAAGACTTCAAAGCCCTGGTTTTTAAAAAGCATTTCAAGAATAACTATATGGCAAAAAAACAACTTTAACTTTGACAATTCATGTATTTTTCTTATATGTGGAGTTAAGATTGTTTTTGTTCTTCTTATACTAGGCGCAGACGTGAGAAGATGCACATAGTAATATCAGTTACAATTACTTACATATTATATTTGATAACTAGTTTTTTCTGCAAGATGCATTAATAAAAAACAATTCGCGATTGGCTTTCCTTGAAAAAATGTACAGTAGAAATGATGACATAATCATCTATAACCATATATGTAGTCGCTTTGAAATATTGGCATTATAACTGTAGTTTGGAAATTGAGCG
Organism: Himalopsyche anomala; assembly: GCA_031772345.1. Classification (NCBI taxonomy): domain Eukaryota; kingdom Metazoa; phylum Arthropoda; class Insecta; order Trichoptera; family Rhyacophilidae; genus Himalopsyche; species Himalopsyche anomala. The sequence goes on from CM062825.1 coordinate 1,897,788, forward strand.
ACCCTGAGGTTAACATTGTGTATATTGATTATAGCCAAAGTATTAACTAAAGTTGATTGATGGTCAAGATAGCAACAATTCACTTCTTAATTACGTCACTTACTAACTGTGATGAAGTGAATTCATTTTGTTGGTTCTCAAAAAGAGAAATGTTTGCTGATTGATATAGTCAAAGCTTCATATTATTTAAGCTTTTTTCACTGTAAGCCCGTTGTTCCCAACGGTGGAGTTTTTTTTTGCATTATAAAAAAAACAGAAATTTATTTGGATGAGCAATCAAATGCATAATTACTTATCGAATAAACCAGAAGTAATAAAATCAATTTATTCTCCAAATAGAAAATGTTTTAGGAATATGGATAATTAAAACTTCTATATAAAAAAATACAGATTTATAAACAATATTTTTTATTCTAAACGTTGTCAACTATCGAAGTGTTTCGAAGTACAAAAATCTCCCAGTACGGTAACGATATGTTGTTTATTGAAAAAAATTACGTATGTATGAATTCAAATATTTTTAAGGAAATAACAAACGAAAAGTACCCTTCAACACGCTATAATGCTAATATGTTGATTGCATACGTAGTAAATGATTACTTAAATTATGCAGCATCCACTTTGTGTCCTCGAAAAAGTATTTTTCGTTTTAAGAATAGATTTTTTTACTAATGAAAGCAATGCGTGATGAACCATTTTTATTTTACCTCAATGTTATGGATTGATAAAAAAAATCCTACAGAGTTTTTTTTACATCACATACAGTACAATTTTTTTCGGGAGCCGATTTATGTGTTTGATGTATTAATTTGTGAGCAATGTTTAGTGTAGGTAAATTTTAAATTAAATTTGCAAAAGATTTTTTTAAAACACAAACACAAAATTCACTACCACCCACCAACCAGGCTTGATTTGGTTATTAGTGAAAGATAAGAGCTAGGTTGACAAACATAAAATAAGAATATTTAATTAGTATGAACTGACAAACTTCGGATTTCGGACAAAATTTCGGATGGAGAGATGAAAAATTTCATTAGTCAATTTCAACGATGGAAATTTAAAGATGTGTACTAAAGTTTAATTTTAAAAGAAAATTTTGTGTGTTAATTTGTATGGTGGCGAAACGGATTGTTGACTGAAACCGTCCAAAACATTTAACAAAATTTATCGCCCGTTGTTATCAAAATAAATTAAAATGTGATTATATGTTTTTAATTGGATAATAATTGACATTGAAGATATGCGAGTACGCGACATGCAATATTATTATGTTCGGGTATAGTGTATGAATTTGTATGCATTATTTTATAATACCATCATTTTTTTACTAAGAAGCGTCAATGTTATTGAAAAATGTTCTTTGAATGCCTCCTTGGATGTTATTTTGTAGCACCATATTACATGGTCATCATGGGATATTTTGTGTTGCAAAAAGTTTTTTTTTTAGCTTAGAAGGGTAATATAGACATAACTAAAATATATTTGCCTCTGACAGACAATTCTTATTGACCGGCCAGTTTTTTATCATGTATCACTCACATGGAGTGAACTCGGCTAAAAAATAAAAAATCTGAACGCTACGCATAGTACTCGGTCTAGTGAGCCGACAAGTGAAATGAGTGAGCGAGTGAATATAAACTGTTTCTATTTCCTGGGCCGAAGGGACACTTTATGTAGTACTGTAGCCGTTCTTATTTGTCGAATGTGGAGTAGAGTGTTTGATGACGACATTGTGATTATGAAGCATTCGTTCATTTGTATTTACTTCGATCTATTTTCGTGTTCAGATTCGATTCCTTCAAACTTTAAGCTCATCTTTTAGTAGTTCTACCATTGTTTGGGATTATTCGATTGAAATATTAATTGATAAGTTTTTTCCAACATTTTACGATGACTGGAACAAAATGATAATGCATAATAAAGCATAATAAATGACCAATTGGGATCGAAATACCGGGCAAGTAAATCAAAGTCGGTATTTCAAGAGTTCATATAAATTACCTTCATTAAAAAATATATCATAATCATTAACCTATTATTTTAATAAATAATTTAAGGTTTCTTAAAATAATAGTGAATCATTGAAAGACTTACCAAACCTGAGACGTGTCAAAATTGATTAAATTATTAACAGATTTCAACTATTTTGATTTTTGTTTGTTTTCAATACCAAAATACCAATATGCTGGTTTTGAAACAACACAATGAATACCGAGATTTCGTATTCAGTAATACGGGTATTCAACCCCTAACCGTAACCGAGCCTAAGAAAGAGAGTTGACCACTCATCAAGAGAACTGATATTCCTGGTGACCTTCATCATCAATAATAATTGGCGTTCCTGAAACATTCCTGAGCTTTTTTTTAATGCACCGTCGCCATGGTCATCGGCTGTTGATCCATGAAGGTCTGCAAGTCTTTCTCCAACAGTCACGCAATTTACGTGACCACACACTTTCGATCAAGTTTATTTCGACTACACAGTGAGTCCTAGGTAAACTTTACGAGCTGTGACCACAACCTGTCATTACGCAACAACCAACAGATGGCCAAATTCATACAATACAAAATTAAGTGGGACAAAAATTATCTAATTATATTTTTTCTGTAATTTTAAACATTTTTCACCTTTCTAACAAACAGCCTTGTCCAATTATTAGTGTCATAGAACACATATTTGAATATTAAAATTAATCGTATGTAATAAATATTATGTACAGTAAACCCCCCAATAATGAAGAGATAGGGGGATCATTATTGGGGGGTTAAGATTTTCAATTGAATTTTTTTTATTTGAAATGCGGAATTACATATTATTTTTTAATTAATTAATTGATCATAAATATGTACATAACTTAAGCATATACGTATTCAAAATTATTTAAGTCTTGCAAATTATCAAGACATGTGAATTTAGATACATATTTTAAATACAGATTTGTATGAACTATTTTTATGAAAGCCTAATTTGGAGTTTTATTTTTTTCATTATTCGGGGGATTTAACTCATTATTGGAAAACCTGCCACAAATGTTATTGGGAGGTTCATTAGCGGGGAGCTCATTATTGGAAGGCTTACTGTATATCTTACAAAGGGCCGTCAAATGCACAGTAATTTCGCTCCCAATGTAGACAATGTAATCTAAGGATTCCAAAGGCTCTACTATTTTCATGTCTCGGGATACGAGAAATAAAATTGTTATATCGTGGTAAATTCTTGAAGACGTTGACCATTCGACATTAATAATCATTCTACGGAATATTTTTTGTTTTTATAATTGTGGGGTTATAATGCAAAACGTACTTTTTCCAACAATCAAACTTTTCAGTAGAGTCAAAAAACTATAACGAATAACACAAACAAAATAACATTAGCATAAAAATACAATTTCGAATTGAAAAGCGAAAGTGTTTATTTAATCCTAAAACCAATATAACCAGTCGATTCCTTAGGCTTGGACTACCCTATCTGCATACCTAACTCGAAATCGCTCATTTTGGAAATAGTTTTTGCATTATAACACCAAAATTATCCTAATTCATAGGTAGTTATTCTTGTAACTGATATCGGATTAAATGGATTTAGTTTTAGGAAAAAAAATGGTCAGAATTTAAATCAATTTTTGGTCAGAATAAAAATATGAACGATCAGATCAAAATATTTAATAACAATTTTGGTTAGAAGGTTAAGTTAGGTTAGGTTAGGTTTTTTTTAAATTTCATTTAAATTATGACTATTTATTCTGACCGATATATTATGACCATTTAATATAAATTCTGACCAGAAAAATACGAGCCTTAGTTTTATAATGAACGAATTTGATGCGTGTTGACTTGTTTTTTCAAAGAACTTTATTAAAGCATAACGACCGCACGTTTTTTTCATAGAATTTCACCTGGCGAAATAAAATTTTGCGGAAAATTTGCAAAAATTATGATTTTGCTAAATTCACTATAATTTGTAAGCAAATTGAGATATCTTTACAAAATTTAATTTTGTTAGCTTCCAGATACTTCACCTATACGCATATATGTGTCCGCCGGCCAACAACTGTTGTTTTTCAAAGACTCAAATACGCGTCCACGGTCGTTAAGCTGTTATAATTTAAAAAAATGACTAAATTATATGACCCTAAGCTCTACGCGAAAAAAATGCATTTAAAAAAATAGTACCAGTAAAAAAATGTTAAATTACTATACATTATTTCTTTATTTATTAAAAAGTTTCAAGTCCGTTCACCTACCTCAACATGACAAACGGCACGTAAATGTTTTCAAAAACTTGTTATTTTTTTCTGATCAGCAGCTGATACTCTGTTAATTATTTTTAAGTATATATTGTAGAAAAAATATATATAATGTATCTTATTATTATTTTTTGATGATCATTAAACTCTGTATGCTAACGTCTTCGTGCGTTATTGCAACTATTTTTTGCCCAAACTTTAATATAAGACAAGGTTGAAATTTTGTTATATGTAGGATTAAAAACAATTATTTTTAATAAGGACTTGGATGTAAGTAATAGTATTGCAGTCAAAGTTGTTCCAATCAGTTGTGGTGCACTCGAGTTTGAGTTCCCATACAGAAAATGTTGTGAAATGAATTGTCAATCGCTTTGTGGATTTATTTTTAAATTAACACACTCTGAAATGTTAAAATTCAACATTCACCCACTTTATCTTTGAAAAGGGGTGTATCAAGAGTAATTATCTAACTTCTAGTCAATTCCTAACATCATTGTTCTGTCCTTATAATATCCAAAAAAAGAGTGGCCGGGAGTCGTGACTGGATCGAAAACTTCTGTTGATGTATTCAATTAGAAGTTTATTATATAAGAGATGAAAAAAGAAGCGCCCTGTTACGTCAGTGTTTATGGAGAGAAGTTGGAACTGGCTAACTTACGTGCTATGAATATTTGCGAGAGACCTGCTGAGATGCAAACGACGCAGCTCTGACCAGCACATAATTGGCAGATCCAGGCAGGTGAAGTAGATATGTGCTACCAGCGTATGGTGTGACAGCTGTATTTTGCAAGAGACATATATGAACGACCCGAAAATCTTTTAATGACCTTTAAAAGTATTTTACATTAGTAATATCGTATAAGCAATGTTCATTAAGTTCAAAATAACACGTTCAAACTTGCACACGTCACGCAAGAACCTGTGCCAGCACTAAAGTGGAGCGCAGAGCACGTCGTTATCCCATGTACGCAGGTCTTTTCAACTCCATGTAATATAAAATCTGCGTTACCCTGCGCTGCGTCACCTGCGTCTCAGCATACACCTAGTCTTATCCTGCTTGCCTCTTCGTCCCACCGGAGGGATTCCGGTGTCCTGAACGGCCGTCGATTACTATACGTAGGCTGTACTTGAGGAAACTAAAGGATGCTGACATTACATGGGAAGAAGCAAAGAAATTGGTGGGAGACCATGTATTATGTTCTATAATACATAGGAAACGAATACACTCCGTCGTAGTTGAGCATCTATCCGGTCTTTGTTTTATGCCTGTTATTTTAGACATTTTTGTTTAGTAAGTCATTAAGAAAAATGGAATTCTTCAAAAATAAGTTGGTCACACGAGACAATTTTACTTGATTTGGGCCGGGGCCGAAAGTATACAACCTAAAACTCGAAATTTGCGTTCAAATAAAAAAAAATGTAAAGATTGTCACTCGTTATGAGACACGGCAATGTTTTTTTTAACTGTACATTAATTTATGAAATATTTTAATCAATTTGTAGACTTCATAATAAATGGTGTATTATACTAATTAATTAAACTTCTTAAAATACATCACCGGCTACGTGGTCACTTTCATACTTCGATTTTTTTTATCGTGTTGTGAATGTATGTCCAGCGGTTACGTTGATGTCTTAATGACTTCTCGCCCACTTTTTTTTATCTGGTTCTAAGAATGGGGCGTAGTTAAACAACGATTCCATGCGACTGCAAATAGATAATTTCCTCTTATCTTCCAATCTTCCATCCAAACTAGGGTGTCTAGTCGAATATTTGGCCTTTTTTGATATTCAAACATTTAATATATTACATTATTCTATTAAGTGGTCAACGTCGTTGGCTTCGGTTATGGTCGTCAATCAAGTACGGACAGTTTTTATAAATTGATTTTTCAATATTTTTAAGGAATTCCGTTCTGAGGTAGGGGTATTTATGATGTTTAAAATGACATCAAATTACATGAGTCTACACACAATTATAATATATTCCCAATGTTGTTGTACAAAATCAACATGATAGAGGAAAGTAAGCTTAGTTTACTTACATATACATTTAAATGGGAATAGTTTTATTGAAGAAACATCTAAATACTTAAAATTAATATGTCACCTGATTGCAGTGAATAGGGAAATTGACATATACTTAGCGATCACTCTAGTGTTTATATTATTTTGTGTCACCTGATAATAGATAGCTAATTTAACCGAAGAAATGTCTGAATTAGTTGGTTGGCGATGCGTTGTTTCTCTCGGTCCATTGTGGTTGGCCTTGACATCTTCTATTACTTGCGTGCATAATAATCAAATTATTCATCGACACACGTGTCAATACCCGAAAAATATGTAAGCGTTTAATTTAGTAACAAAGATTTATTCCGAAAGGTAGGGCCAGTATTGAAAAAGTCGATCGTGGCTACGTGCTGCGGGTTTTTCTCTTTTGCATATTATTTTTTATTACAGCAAAAGCCTTGAAAATTTCTGCTCAATCTTCAACTTGTTTCTAATAAATCAAAATGTTTTCGCACAGCAGTCAGTGGTGGTCGCACACGAATTATACACTTTGTTTGTGTTTGCCATATTAGAAATCACTGAAAGATATTTTTACCATTACTTCATCCAAATTATTAGAGTTTTCGACCTCTTATGGTTCCAGGTTCAAGAGTACAAGTAATGTCGTTATCAAATTTAGTATGAGAGATTACAAAGTATTTGTTGAGAGTATCCGTTGTTTCTTCTCTTTGAGTTAAAAAATGACATTTAGTTTATATCAAGTGATTATAATTTCTATAATATCTGACACATTAGCAATGAAAGTGAAAACGCAGTTTTATGTAAAAAAACTTTCTGTTTTTTCCGCTATTAGTGTTCAGTTTTTGCAACCCTACTTTATTTAAATAAGTAAACTAAATACCAAATTGTTTAGTTGTCCATATTTCCCGTCATTAAAAAATATTTTTTTTACATTTTTTAATTAAATTGTAGCTATTGATAACGCGCACGACCAAAACGTTAAATAAATTTATTGAATCTAAAGAATTTTATATTATGAACAACAACAAAAATATCTACGTCTTTTCTTATATTAATTTTGTTAACGGCGGTGCCATCAATAACGTAAAATATTCGCTTCACTATGACTTAAATTCAATTTATTTTAAAAGCTCGTTTAAATTTAATATAAGATTTCGAATGAAGGTACTTGGTGAAATTTAAATATTAAATTTGAATCGTTCAAATGGATAAACGTTCGACCGTTCGATGGATGAACTTGAACTTCGAGTTCATCCGTGCACTTGAACGCCTGAAGATGCCAAGAGGCAAAACCCGGGTCGTTAGTGACAAAATCTGTGTGAATGTACATAATTTGAACGATTAAACTCGTTTAAATTCAATTAAAAAAAATATTGTCGTTACCTACAGTTAGTAAAATTAAGATAATGTTTTTTGAAAACGTCCAAATGCAAATAATCCTTAAAGTATTAAATGAAAAACCTCCCCTATATGACATACTGACAAGATTTGACCACCGCTGAAGTTTTGCACAATTTCCAACACTTATAATATTATAAATCAGTCAAAATATGATCAGCAGTAAATATCTTGTTTACAGTAATAACATGTTTATAGTTTACAAAAAAGTTACATGATTTTTTTTAACCACGGGATACTACGTGCTTTGCGGCATGTATGTAAACGACGTGGTCAGTAATGTGAGTAGGGATTGCAATACCGGTATTACTGAAACCGGGATCTCAATATTCACGGTGTTTTCAAAGCTGAAATACCGGTTTTAAAAATGAAAAGTAAATATTTTTTTTTTATTCAGAATTAACTAAAATCGGATTTCAAACGTATAGAAACAATCACATACACATTTTATATAAATCAGGGCTGTGGAGTCGTGTACAAAAAAAACGACTCCGAGAAGTTTTTCAACAATTTCATTTTAACTTGTATACATATGTATACCATCAGATCATCTTTTGTCAGTCAAGCATGCAATGTCAACACTTTGGACTATTTTGTTTAAATACACATCATTAAATATATTTTTCAAATTTTTTTCGAGCCACTCATTTTGCCTATACCGCCTTAGTGGTCGAGTGGTCAACATCGTTGGCTACCGCTTCCGAGGGCACGGGTTCGAATCCCAGTACGGACAGTTTTATAAATTGATTTCAATCGATTTATGAATTTCTGTTCAAAGGCATGGATGTATGTGATGTCTTGAATTCCCCCCTCCCACCCATCCTATCCTATGAACGGGGCGTATCGAGAGCGATTAGCTAACCACTAGTCCTGTCCTAGCCCTTTCTTTCTATTCCTACTCTCTTTGGAAAAAGAGAGGTTGAGCAACTGAGTAACAAGCAGTTCTCGTAGAAAAATTTCTGTGATATAAACTTCATTAGGAGTCCATATGCTCCATATTGGGAGCGGACATGGTTAAAAATAATATATATTTTTCAAAAAAATTTCTAGCCACTCATTTTTCACAACTCCAACTCCTACTCCAGCCAAAATACCACAACTCCACGACTCAGACTCCACAGCCGTGATATAAATGTTTGAGATGAATTGAAATATTTTTAAAATGTAAGAGTTGCATTAATATTGACATACAATGAAAACCAATTATCACTTTTCAACACTTACATTCTACTAGTGTCAATTTACGGTGCCAAATCATTACACCTGATACAGGTATTGGAAATACCGTATAATGAACTTCAATAATGGATGCTTGAATCGGATATTAGGGGTGAAGTGGTTTGATTTTGCAAAGAACTTGGAGATTAAGGAACGTGCAAGACAGCACCCGCTACGTCAGAAGCAATGGAGAGACGTTGGAATTGGCTATGCAAGTGCTACAATGCTCGCAGAGCTCATCTGCTACGATACCATAGATGTGCTCGCGAAACTGAAGAAACAGCATGTCATCGGAGAAGCAAAGCAATTGCTGGAGAAAGGTAATCACAGAGGCGCCGCTTGGATGGCATATGCTTCATATAGGGAGCGAATATAGTCTAAGATGAAGAAGTTTTTTATAAATATCACTCGTTTATTATTATGATACATTTTTTTTATGAAATATCAAAAATTCGATTTTGATTTATTCGAATAGTATTGCGATTGTAATACGTCAAATGATTGGCTTTATTTAAACTTAAAATACCGGTATTGAACATATTTTAATACCGGTACCTATGTTATGTTAAATACAAACATATTGGTATATATAACAATTATGTACGTGAAACGTTTTTTTTTTTAATTGACCTTACAAAACGTAGATGCAAAAAACAGCGATGGAATTTCCTAGACTCCCACAACACGACAGTTCTACGAAATCGGAAAAAGCTTTAAGACCAATTAAGTACTTTATAAAAACCGGTTTTTATACGTTGTTTCTATATTTTGAAATCAAATATAATAATGTAATAATATCGATACCCTAGTTCAAGAGTGCACTATGTCTGAATTTGGCCGTATGTCTGAAAATTGTTTCAGAATACATACATCTATCACTTCCAAAAAGCAACCAAGACAATTTTATGCTGCATTAGAATCTAATGCCCTCTGGAGCTCATTTTTAAAGGACGTTTGTTCCCAGTTGGGGGATATGGAATCCTGATTGTGTTTTTCAATGTAAGTTGTTCTACAAGAACTGCTTGTCACTCATTTGCTTAAAGTTTCTTTTTCGAAGAGAGAAGGCATATAAAAGTAGTGCTAAGCAGTGGCGGATTACCTCTTAGCCTTTTGGTTAGCACGCCGGCTATAACTTGCAATATTAATTTAATTAGTTATTGACGAGGAAGTTCGTCATTGGCGTGTTGAGCACGAAAATTTTGACGATATATCTCGTCTGTGGCAGCCGTCCAGTTAGGCGCATGATACCTCCGCTTGGGGCCTCCGAATCTTAGAGGTCTCAAAACAACTTGTTTTATACATAACATAACATATAAAAAGTGTGTGCATGACCTGGAACTGATTGATATGTGCATTTCAATGTCTAAAGATACCGAATGGAGTTTTCGAATATACGTTACCCTAATATGAAGGCTTTCAAATTTTGTTGAGCTTAAAACCTCCCGTGTGTTAATCCGTCACTGATGATAGGACAAGACTAGTGGTAAGCTCAGCTATACTCAACACTATTTTCCTCTGGCACACATACCGAATTTTGCTACGAACTAGTTGTAAGTTAATTGTTTTCGCTACGCTGCGTAATGAATGGAGAGAATTCCAAACATTAAAAACATCAAAGTCTTAATTAACAAAAACAAAAATTTACAAACAGTCGTGGTTGGAGGAGGACAAGTAATTGAATATTGGGGGTGCGATATGTTCAGTGAATATGTTCATCGTTTCATCAAATATACATAATATAAATGTCAAAGACAAACTCTAATGCTGAGAATATAGAGACCGAAGAATGACACACCTTTCATATAATATCGACCGATTCATTACTTATTCATATTAAATTATCGATCACTCTGTTTGACAGATACGCAAGCTGCTAAAATTCCCATTCTATCGACATTATTTTCTATTTGATATCCATTATATTCTAAGTAATATTAAAAAGCGAACCATTAAATATAATTTTAATTATTACTAAATTAATGCCACAACTAGGGATTGCAATACCGTTATTAATCATGGCGTTTTTTCAATGAAGAAATACCGGTTATAAAAATGCGAAAATGCCGGTATTTGGGGATTGAATAATAGCCAAATCGGATTTTGAATCAGTAGAAACCTTCACATACTTTAATAAAATATTTTGAATCTTCTTAAAGTTGTATCAATATTGACAGGATTTAGAATTCATAAGTCTATCAATAAAGTATAATTATTTTATAATGATCAATCATTGAAATATTTTGATACGTTTATATAGAATAAAGGTGGCTACACTTTTTCTTCAATAGGTGGCTAGTTGATAAATTATTGATGGCGATCGGCTGATATCGCTTGTAGTTATACTATCATGAGAAAATAGTAAAAAAAACACTTGCTTGGTCTGCAATCGACCATAAATACATTTGCGATCGACGCAAACACTATTCCTGATATAGAAGGTAGAAAAATAACACTTTCATCCACTAATGTCTTCAATTATTATTTTGTTCTTCTGTTCCGAAGTATATTTTGTTTGTTTTTATTGATGGAAGATTCACACACTGTCGATGACACCGCAAAGTCAAATTTTAAACTTTTAAAATACGGAAAAAAGGGAAATAATGCTTGAGAGGAAAATATGGTGGCTGAAACAAACTCATTTGAATCCAAATACAATTAAGCTGAAAGTCATTTTCTGTTCTGCTGGAACACAGTTTTATCAAAAGCACGTAAAGTGATAAAAAAATCGATGGCCTAATTCCATAGAACGATATGTCAACAATTTGATGTTTTTAGTTATATTACCTATCATATTGAAATGCCTCCCTTTATTAGCTCCACAAAAATATAACTAGAACAAATGACTAGTTTTCTCACGGTAGGCAGATGTTTGAATATGGATATAAAGAAATATATTAAGAAATCTTTTACTAGTTTCATCTAAATAACTCAAAATATCATGTTATGGCTTTGTCAACGTTTCAAAAAATATGAATTGAATTGAAATAAATGACTAAATGATTCATTAAAAAGATGAGACGAATAATAATTATCATTTTTTTACAATTCAGCTTAGACGTATCAAAACTTTGGTCATCTATATCTCAAAACTGAAAAATTCTTTTTGTAGCACTATGGCCATCGAAATTAGAAGACTCTAATAATGATTGAACCGCGAGCGGTGTTAATACAAATTGAATTAGTCAAAAGCAACTGATCGGATAGAAGAATCGACTAACGTAATTATGATTTACTCATAATAGACGCATCACCTTTTTATATTACAGTGGATCCCCAATTACACTACCCCGAATTACGCGCTGGCTTGAAATATTCGCCGCAAATCCTCCAATTGAACGGTCGCATTCCATTGTCGTTGCTACGGGACGGTCGTCTGTGCGGTGCATACAGTCAAATGTTGGCTAGCGTCTGTGTATTCAACACGTGCCAGGCTATACACGCATAGCCGGGAGACTGTATATGTGTTGGATTTTGGCGCGCTTTGCATTTTATCACTTAGCTAAATTTTTCGTGGAAAAAACCAAATCCCTAATTTTGTATGAAATTCATTACCCCAATTACACTACTCCCAATTACACGGTCCCGACTTTAGTGTAAATGGGGGTTTTACTGTATATTACAAACATACAGCAATGAAGAATAAAAATAGAATTCAACACAATCATCACCGGAATTAAATTTCATGATAATTTCTCCTAAATTCGGTAAACTTCTGCAATGTATTGTCCGTGATTATCTTCAAATTACCAATTTTCCGTCAATTATAATGCTTTATTAAATATTGCACCCCTGCAAGAGATATCGCACAACTCAAAAATACCATTTTTTGAAATAGATATGGTAGATTCCAAATATAAAAATACATTTGATAAAAAAATGTAATTTTTATAGTTTGTCAACTTTTCGCTACAATTCCAAAATAACACTGTGGTTGCTTAGTAAGTTTACACCGCTGTGATTATCAGTATTGAAATGTGACAGTTTTTCTGGAGGGAAATATGTGAAATTATCGAATGTAAGCAAAAAAGACTGTTTGTAATTTTTTAATTGAATCTGATATCGAAATGAAGTAATATCTCAAAACTGTGTTTTTTGAGTTGTGACACTTTTCTTGTGGGGGTGTAATATGTGCCACAAATATTTGTATTATCTTTAATTTCAGTAAGAAAATTGTTTACTTGAGAAGAATTCTGCAGGTAAAATTATTTACAATAATATTATTATTTACTAACCTTCATTCGAGTTGTCAACACAAATAAATGTTATCTATTCATATGAATAACTGCGTATAATATTTTCTTTCGAGCATTCAAATGATTTTTTTGTACTTTTTTATCCATTGTAATAAAAGACGTCACATATTGTTGATTAAAAAAATGAATTTAGTTTTTTGTGATAGTTTCTTGTGACGAATATTGAGATTATTGACGGTATTTGGCTCGAGATGTAAAATAGAATACCGATACATGTTGTTGAGTTTTTTTAAAGTTCAGTGTGACCCCGATTCTTTGATTGACACTGAATTTTTTAAGCCAGACATGCAAAACCTTTTTCTTTTTGCGAGCCGCATAAAAACAAAATTACAATAGGTAAAGGCCGCTATAAAAGATAAAATTTAAGGTACACTCAATCCTCTGTTACACGGGGGATACGTTCCATGATAAAAACCGTGTGAATATAGATAAATGCATGAAGGGTTCGTTACATAATTTTGACTGTGATATTTCCTCCCACCCATTCGCCTTTTAGCGTAAGAATTAACTTGCAACTAGTTTTGCACCGGTACAACTCTTCTATCTTTACTCTCTTTCAAAAAATAAGCAAAGTAACTGAGCTGCAAAAAGCTCTCGTATTTATTTTTCTGTAAATAAAAGCTCTTCTATTACTTTATATCGACCCGTAATATGCAAAAAATCGTAACCGATATATATATATATTTTAATTGGGCTCGAAAAAGGAATTCCTTCAGTGCAGTTAGTAAATAGTAATATACGGCCAATGCCTATCCTGGTACTATAATAATATCTGACTACTTTCAGTTCTATTGATCAGCGTTTTTCAACTGAGGTCCAAGTGGAACAAACGATATCAAGTCAAAATACTAAAATACACCGGCCCTAAAAAATATCAGGCGAATGAGACGTTGGTTAAGTTATTTTGCCGATTATGGTGAGATATGTTCTACATTTGAAGTATATATTGTAAAAATAGTCTATGGTTTAATATATCGGGTGATTGAGGGGGTGAATAAGTTATTTTTCAATTAGAATACGGTCATCAAAAAAGTGGTCAGATTAATTGTCAAATGTCGTAATTTATTCAGTAGCTTCATTAAGTAAATACAATACAAAGGAAGTGCCATTGATATTATAGTGTAATTGTTTTTCACAATGACAAACATAATTGTTCTTGTTCATCAGTAATCATCATTACGGGTGAATTTTTTCTTCATTTATTATAAAATAAACAAAGGGCGCTTAAAACAAATCAAGGTTGCAAATTTTTACCATATTATTATGTTTATTTAATGACAGCCATTTTTAGTAGATTATTAATTTGTAGTATAGATGATAATTGATAATCTCAAATTGTAAAACAATTACCAGAAAACCAATGCAGCGGGTTCATCTAAATCAGTGGATTTTAACCTTTTTAGTAAACTGCTCACCCTTGATACTAGAAATGTGTTGTAGCGCCCCCATGGAAAATGTATTCCGATTTTTAAAAATTCGAAATAACTATTTTTTTAAATATATACATATTCGGAAACAAATATAATATATATTTATTTTTTTAAGGACTGGGTTGTTTCTTTTACTGTATTTACTGTACAAAAGTTAATTAATAAAAAAACAAGCGATGCGGATAAACTGAGACAACTCAAAAATATTACAGTATATAGATAGGCTTAACAACAATATTATATGCAAAGGCCGTTTTTTACCGTCGATTTTCCATTAAAGATTAAAAAACTGATTAACGTAAAAAAATAGGCAACTCAGTACAAAACATGTTCAATGAACATAAATATATCACGATATAAATTATTTTTTGCTAAGTACTAGCTATAAATTCGTAATTTGTAATATTAAATTGTATCGTCTTTTACATTATTTTTTTGTCATTTTTTACAATACCTTAATTTTTTACTAATGCCTAATTTGCATATTTAATAACGTACGTGCGTATCTGGATTTTTGCAGACAAAAGAGGACAAAGAATGTTGAAAAAAAAAGCTAGTTTTCTCCACATTTTTTGTTTACATTCAACAAACCTTTCCCTCAAAGATATAAGCACAAAAACTGCTAAAATCAAGATACGTCAAAATGTTATGAAGCATGTGAATTATATAGCAAAAATATATTATGAACTTAAGGAAACTATGACAAAATATTGATCCATTTCAGGGATCAGCGATTGGCTAAGGCAGCGTTTCTCAACCGGGGGCCACAGAAGAAAATATCAGTTTTGGGGAGCCACAGCAGACTTTAAGGAGGCCACGGCCACTCAAAATATAATTTACTAAAATTTATATTAAAATCAAATATAATACAATAGGACAATAATACATTGCAGCAGAAATAATGTTTTTATTATACATACTTTTTACTATTTTTTCAATGATATTTAAGGATACCACAATAACTGCATCCAAAAGTAAGTGTTGACTTATCTTTTCCACGGATTTCTTTCATCACAGTGCATGCAAACTAGTTTTAAGAAATTTATGGAAAAAAAAATAACACGAATAACGCTGTAGAATACGCCCCCGCAAGAATAGTGTGAACCATAGCGTGCTGTGATGGGTACAACGTTGGGTACCGTAGGGATTTTTAAAAAAATGTAAAATTATAGACTATTTTGTAAAAATATTTTTTTTAACAAACAATTTTATTGTATTGATTTTTTAAAAAATAAACGAACCTACATTTATTACTAGGGGTAGGGGGCCACGGAAAAATATGAGACTGAAAAGGAGGCCACGGGCTTAAAAAGGTTGAGAAACTATGGGCTAAGGGGCTAAGCGATTTGCTATCAACCAATAGGCTCAGAATATTAAATATTATTTTTAATGTGTTGGACTACATGTTACGCGTAATGTTACGCTTGCAAATGATTTCAGTATCATAGGAAGTTAATAATAGAATGAGATTGATTGCATCGGGCACCCCGACAAAACCACCCGGACCAACATGACATTCCCGCCAAAGTCAAACCCGCCCTGAATAGTGCCGTAAATGCCACCCTGACAAAGCCGCCCGCAAATGGCGTAAACGAAGCCTACATCCATCAATATAATATAAATTGTTGAAATAATTTAGACGGGAAACAGTTGAACATTGAAATTAAAATAGAAAAAAAATGCAAAGGCTTCAGATGACTAACTGCCGCCTGTGTGGTAGAGTGGTCAACGTCGTTGGCTCGGGGTCACGGGTTCGAATCCCAGTGCGGGCAGTTTCATAAATTGATTTTTCAATCGATTTATGAATTTCTGTTCAAAGGTATGGATGTATGTAATGTCTTGAATTCCCCCCTCCCACCGATCCCATTCTATGAACGTATCAAGAGCGATTAGCTAACCACTAGTCCTGTCTTAGCCATTTCCTTCTATTCCTACTCTCTTTGGAAAGAGATAGGTTGAGCAACTGAGTAACAAGCAGTTCTCGTAGAAACATTTCTGTTGAGATAAACTCTATCGGGAGTCGATATGCTCCACATTGGGAGCGGACATGGTAAAAAAAAACTGCTTCAAATTGTAAATAAAATTTAAATATACAATAAAAACATGAATTTTTGTTGAGAATGGCGTTTGGTCTTCTTTGATAGTAAGCTCATCAATTTTACATCACCCGTAATCAATGTGAAATACCAAAATTCCATTATTGATATTATATTCGTTTGGTATTGCAATCACTAGGTGGTGCAATCTCCGTGTAGAATGAATACAAAAAAAATGGTATAAAAAAATACGATAAATGCACCAATAGTGGTCCGAGTTATTGATCTCTGACAATTAATTTAAAATTAATATTTATGACAATTTGACTTCCATAAAAACATTACATATTATCAGTGGCGGCCGGTCAATGTGGCATTGGATCAATGCACCCCTTGTACATACAGGGGCGGTTATATTTCATGAAATAATATTAAAACATAACATTTATACCACTCACTCATTTTAAATTCTTCATGTATTTATTGTCTAAAATAAAATGTTCTAAAATATTTATTATAGACATATTAACCGCCCCTGCATATATACATTGCATTGATCCAATGACACATTGACCAGCCGCCACTGCATGTTATACAATAGCATCATTTCGTCATTTCGGTAAATGGAATATGTGAAATCACACTTCAAATAGTGATACAAATATCTTGCCTTTTTGGAACGGAAATATGTCATTCAATTTTTTTCTTTTGTTTAAAATAAAAACGCCATTATTTAAAATAAACAAACGCGTTATTATAAAGTCATTCTGATGAATGACATCTGCATATTTCTATTGAACATTAAAAAAAGTACACTCGGGGACGCAACAACCGTGTGAAATTCAAAGCAGTAACATCATCTTTTGTCTTAAAAACTATCCTTGAACTATAATAATTATATGCAGTTGTAAAGAATTACATTTGATTAGGTTTAATGTTAGAATAACCTCCATAGACTTATTATGCCACCAATTCTATAATTTAAAGTAGATGCTATTTTTGATAAAATCATAAAATATGCAAAAAGATACTAATAATTTTATTTGTAAACGAAAAATTTCTTGTGTAAAAAATATATTATACTATAAAAAAATGATTTCTCCTATACATATGTAATTATTTTTATCGGAAATGTGGCTAAATTCAACCTTCATACAACGAGCAAATTATTGCAAGAGTTTGGTTGTGCTGCTCTCAAATCAATCTCGTGTCTTCAAATCAAACTTACTAAATTTTTTCAGTGAAACTAATTTAGTTGTAACAGATGCTGTTTTGCTATTTTTGAAATATATGTAAAAAAAACTTATAAATATTATTAAAATTATTGTTTTATATTATAATAAATTATTTTGTAATGTATACAAACTGATAATTGCCTAAAATTAATATCTAATTAAAATAAATGATAAAATTAAAAATTTGTCCTGCTATAAACGCTATAATTGAAAATCAAAATGCATGTTGATACATATTATATACCATAGACGTGGACAGAAAAGACAGCTAACTTATTTTAGGGGGCAATTTTTAACATAATGCAGCGATTGTATTAAAAAAATCTTAACTAGGGTAACATGTATCCTTTAATGTAGCGAATAGGGTCAACAACTGATGTGTTTGGACACACCAGTCTCTCATTTCCTCTGGGTAGATAGATTTCACGTTTTATTTTACAAATAAAAAAATATGCCACACCCCTTTGGTTCAAAAACCTCGGTGTATATTTACCAACTTCGATAAAACTATGTGTCTTCTGTAAAAAATATGCGTGTGTTACGTCCTTCTTTTCGTTCTACAATCGATATGACGTATTAATAGGATGTAATCGATGGAACCGAAGGATGCTAGCATACAGGGCCGGCTTAAAGATTTCTGCGCCTCCCAAAACTAGAACTAAATTAATGGATAGTACTAAAGTCTTACTGCAACACCAGTACGAAGAAAAGCGGCTGGCGGGAGACAGGGAATCATATTTACACGTACCATGTGACGGCCATATGCTCCACATACAAAACTAATATAATCAGAAAAGAAAAAGATTATATTTGCGAGCAAACTTTTTCGTTGATTAAGCAGAATAAATCTGTCAGTAGAAATAAACTACTGATGAAAATTTGGATGTTTCTTTGCGCATTATGTCAAAATATAATATATTTTTTTCCAAATGAGTACTTTGAATTTTATATCTAATATAATTGCAACTTGAACCCATTTTTATGCGACCCACTGAAAGAAAAGGTTTTGTGGCCCTAATATAAACATAGGTAGCTGTGTTATTATATCAAGAATGGACTATTATTTGCTTTAATAAAGTGGTGATCAACCTTGCTTTTCTGAAAATAGTCTACTTGCGGTGTTAAGTAAATTATATCATAATATAATATATTACATATTATTATTATTTTATTATAAAAAACAGGCTATCAAAAAACAAATTATGCGGTTAATTTTTATTTTATGCTAGTTTTACCTTGTCTTGTTGGATTAGCACATGATTACCTCAATATCATGCAGAGGTATACAATATAAAATAGCTGACTGCGGGCTATTCTCAAATCAATAATATCTAGACACTAATTAAGAAGGTCTCTAATACTCAGCATGATTTTTGTATTTGATTTTTACGGTTGACGTAACTCAAATATAATGATTGTTAAAATATAATAGTAACTGTGCCCTCCAATCCCGGGATCCGGGATTCCCAGGGCCGGCGCGACCATACAGGCGAAATAGGCAACCGCCTAGGGCGCAAAACATTAGGGGGCGCATAAATGGGGTACTACAATTATTTTTATATACTCTAATAATAGTAAATAATATATTACTTCTTATTTTATTTTGACGTTTGTATTTGTTTGTTGTATTATACATATATGATTCGAAAAAGAGACGTTGAGTGACTGAGTAACAAACAGTTATCGTATAAAATCTTCTGTTGAGATACCTCTATTAGGAAGCCATATGCTCCACATTGGGAGCGGACATGGATATTTATAACAAATAACATTTTTTTTAAAAGTGGGAAGATTTGTGAAAAAGGGGGCGCGCCAATAACCGTTGCCTAGGGCGCCAAATAACCTCGCGCTGGCACTGGGGATACTAACAATTTTTTCAATCCAGTAATTCCTTGATCGTTTTAGTACTAGTCCCGGGATTTCGGGATTCACTGTAGTACGTAAAAATCTCTAAATAGAGCTTAACAGCGATGGAAACACTGACAGACTTAACTTTTTTAGAGAATAGTGATACTGGAAAAAAGGTCTTATACTTTTCAAGAATTGCAGAATCTGTCAATTCGTCACTTGACTTTTACTTTACTTGTTAATGATCTCAAGCAATTTCGGTATGATATTATGGTGTATGATTAATCCCGGAATCAAAAGATTGTGAATCCAGAAATCCAGAGATCACAAAAAGGGTCTGGGATGGAATATTAGTAACCCATGGATTGTTTGAAATAATGGCACACATATTTATATCAGTAGTCCCTATAAACCAACGTTGAGGAACATTGTTATGTTGGAAGGCTGTTTTAAATTAAACTTTATTAGATAACCGGCTAAAACAAATAAATATACAGCTATTTATTATTTAATTTTTTTAAAACTATTATAATTATCCTTACAATATAACTGTACGTTGCCCATCTCAAATAGTTTAAAACATCTGAATAAGTGCACTATGAACCGATTAGTGCATGAATTTAATTTATTTACTTATTAGACCTTGTCCTTATTATATGAACGTTTTTTTAGAAAACTCAAAGTTCTATATTATATTTATTTCTTTTTTCGTATACGAAAAACTCTCTACGGTATTATGCAACTTGCACTAAGTTCCTAACCATATTTTTTTCGTTTACCAAAAATGTATTGATTTTTACATAGACAGATATTTTATATTTGAATCATTGAGCTGTAAAAAACATTCTAGACGATTATTTGATAAAAATGAAGTGTGAACGGTATTTTTTTCTTAAATTCTATCTTATACTCTAGGCGAGTGAGAGTTTTAAATTCTGTTTTATCTGGTGAGAAAGTCATTCAGACAATTTTGGGCTATTTGAAAAAAAAACGCTGTTTGAGAACTGAGTTTTAAAAAATATTCAAACTTAGACACGTTATCTGTTTACACATTTAAAAATATATATACTACACTTACTAAAGCATATAAAGACAATGTCAACAAAATATCATTTAATAAAAACTTAAAAAACTTTCAGAGTACTTTTCTAAAAGAAATTGTTTCGCTTTATTGCGGTTCGAAAGAAATGCCTTACTTAAAACTGAATTGTCTGAAAACTCTGCGTTTGGGCATTTGGGCCGTTTGTCTTTTAAGCCCCTCAAATGAAGCTTGATATTATTTTCCTTATGTAACTTAATATCGTCGATGATTGGTAAATAAAGTAAATGGACCGTTTTAACATGATTATTAAACAAAATTGAAAAATATGTCGATCTCCACTAAGCTTTGTATGTAAATTTATATCATCCGGAGATAAGTAATGATTTTTGTTAGTTAGATGTTTCTACAAACTACCGACAATATATTGTAAAATAGTAAAAAGACGACCTTAAGCTGCACGAAGACAAAAAAAACTGGCGTATTATTTATCTCATATTAATGTTTAAGTTATTCAAGAAAAAAATATGTGTACTATTTCCTGGTCGCAAATTTCACAAACCCAACATTTTTAAACCTTCAATGCTGTATTTAGATAGTAATTCAGCATTTGTAGCTTACGTTTTTTTTTTATAGAGCGTGTATTTAATTATATAAATATCGACTGTGGAAAGGAAAAAAGAACGTAACCCACAGTTTTTCCAAAACAGATTTTTTTCGATTATTACAATGTATCAAACTTGATACACGTTCTATCAAAAGAATGCAAGCTGAAAATGCCGAATTAATATCTAAATTTAGCTTTTGAGTTTGAAAAAGATAGTCTTGTAAAAAAATAAAACCAAGAAAAAAGACTGAAATAAAAGTTTTTCCTAGACATTTTCATTAATAAATATTAGATTATGTCAATTAAACACCAGTTTAGAAGTCTCCGTGCACTTCAAGGTTGTGTGTAATTCATAATTTGCATATGGCCCAAAATCATCAAAACACGTTTTTTGCGCCTCCTGTAAAATTTGATATGTGTGGCTTATGTTCTTTTTTCTTTCCACAGTCGATATGTGTATTGTGAATATCGTAAAAAGGCTATGTTGAAAAAACCGTGGAATACTTTATTTTACATTTTTACAGTCAATATAGTTAATATCGATCGCAAACAAAAATGCATGTTATCATCCTTAAAAATACTATCGTAATTATAGATTTTTTTTGAGCGATATTTCATTCACTACGCCCTGAAAAAAATACGTAAAAAAATGTTAGAAAAAAGTTCTTGTTGTTAAAAGCTTTAGTCATAAGCTACATAAGTAGATATCGGGAGGTTATCTTTAGGAATCCTTGAATGGAATACCTTTGATCGATATATTTTTTCTTCCTTACTTATGTTTTCTAGTAATCTTAACTTCTTGTAGGTCAGTATATCTGGCATTACAATAATATTTTCGTCAAATATATTTTTCGATTTCCTTGAGATGGAATAAACATAATTAATTATAACACTGTTTTAGAGTTAATTCAATAAAAAATACACAAGTCATTTAGTGTAATTAGAAATATGAACAACAGTGTGTTTAATAATCCACCTAATAATGCCAAGAAAATAATTTTAATTAGTGCACATAATTGCACTGATAGCTTCCAATGCACAAAAAAACTTAAAATTTACTGTCATTTTTATGAACATACATTTTTATTATTAGACACCTTTCAAATAGATAAAAACTTACAAATTCTTTTTAATTCATATTTAAAATATTGTGTGTTTTGTCACTAAATACAAGAATTCGTTTCTTTCGAAATTACCAACATATTTGAGTAGCTTAGAATCATAACTTACATTCTACGAAAATCGAGTTATGAGTCATGTCCTAGCCTTTTTCTTCTACCCCTACTTTCTAAGAGAGCTTGAGCCTCTGAGTAGTAAGCAGTTTTCGTAGAAACTCTTCTGTTGATTTCATTAGAAGTCCATTTGCTCTATATTAGGAGCGAATATAGTTTAAAAAAAAGCAGCACAATTTTATAAAAATAAGGTCAAAATCAATCATTAAAAATAAGGCTGTCATTGCTAAGTGTTAAACCATATCATTAAGATGACGCAAATAAGGTTTATTTGAACCAATTTGTTTTTGTTTTTTTTCTTAAAATTTGGACCGTGACATAATACTGTCAATCAAGAGTACCTACCGGAAATAAAAAGGGATTGAAAAATAAATATGTTTACGGAAATTATATCAATTAGTTAGTCACTTAAGTGTAATTATTACTAATCCAGTGACAGGTTGATAAGTGATTATATTGAGAAGAAAAAACTAAGCCGCCACTCATATACTTAAGGGCATGTACTATTAAGCTGAAGGCTTTTGGGCAGAAGCATCTATTAATGAAACAAATTCAAACCACAAAATTTGGTCGCCTTAATGCCAAACACGTTTCGATCGCATTCATTATTAAAAAAAAATGTCAACAAATAAAGATAAAGTTTATATTTTAAAGGTGACTTGATATATTTTGTTGATCTATCAGTTTTTTTTTTCTCAACTAAAAATCTTTTTTTACAAAGGTCAAGTGTTAACGTCGTTGACTTGGAAGACGGAGGTCACGAGTTCGAATCTTAGTACTGACGGTTTATTTAAGTTTAAAAATACCTGTTTTAAAACAACTTTTATTTAGATATACAAAACAGAAGAAGTCTATATGCCCCCCCTATATTAAGAGCGGACGTGTTTGTATTGATAGCAATAAATACTTATTTTCCTCAATATTTATAATATGTTATTTTTATATAACGTCAATACATACGTCATTTTTTAATGAATGAAAATATTTAATTATGTTTTTCCTATTGTGAAAGTGTAAAAAAAAATTGAGTGTGGCTGTGTTTTGGACACGGCCGTGTGTTGTACGTGAATGCGTCTCGTAATAAGTGATATTACGCCCCATTTTTACGTTCCCAGCACTGCTTGACTCGGTCATATGGTGCTTTAATGGTACCATTCGATTGCTCTTGAGAAGCCTTTTCCAACCGTATACGATTTCTGTATTTAGATTCGGCTTTTTGACGCGTATAGCCCGACATTACATATTTTTGATATATTTTTTTAAATATTTTAATACCTAATTATAGTCACAGTCACAATATCACACTAATGTTTTGTTAAGAGCTAACGATTGAAGCTTGAACGAACATCGTAACTTCTTCGAGTCAAAAGTTATAGTAAATAGAAATCTCTATACGCAGCAAAATTATCTCAAAATGGCGGCGCTTCCCCCTCCGCCTCGAGCGATGTATCACAGTCCTTACATAGCGCAATAATTTTTTTGATTCTTTAGCTATTCAGTGTTGCAATTGAATTTTGGATAGCGATGGTAGATATGAAGCTGCAACACCAAACTGTATCCCCCGATTTTGTTATCATTCGTTTTTTTGAATTGCCTCCCTATGGAAGCAATTTTAAAGACGTATTCACGTCAAAAACATAAAACATATTTTTTGAATTAATTCTATTAAAAAAATGTAGACTAATTTCAATTCGGGCGTTATTTATTTTAATGGTTAGCATTTAAGATAAAGGTAGATGACTAAAGTTACGGGTGATATCCTATACACAAGGACTGTGAAAGAAAATGGTAGGAATAAGGGAAATTTGAACACGCACAGACTTAGAAGAAAATGTCACAGTTATTTTTGCTTTATACAAATATAAATATCAAAATTTCTCTAGCACATTAAGTGAGTTGACTTGAGATCTGAAGAAAATGTTGACTCTTTTTAATACACTAAATAATCTTATTCCAGCTTACAGACAGACAGACCTCAAGTATAATTGCTGTTTCGTCTAGATTGCGTTAAATTTGAGTTTCATTGCAGCTACTCTTATGTCCATCGATTTCTGTATGGGTCGTAACAACTTCAAATAGAAAGTCTCAAAAATTTTATTCGAATCTTTTTTTATCATCATCGTATAAATGACAATTCTAAAAACAACTTTGAACCAAAACATTATAAAATAATATTACTATTTAAATATTGTAACAAAAATACCATGTCACTATGGAGATAAAATTGAATAGTTTACAGTGTAACAGGTTTAATAAATAAAATTTGCCAGAAAAATATTTAAATCGAACAAAACCTGTTATTGATTTCCATTATGTTTTATTATCTCGATGAATCACAGCATATTATTATGAAACAATATTTATAGATTAAAAATTCTTTATTTATTTTTATTCTTTGAATGAGGATAAAGTTGTAATATATTGAATAACGCGTGTGAAACATTTGATCACACACGATTATTATACGAGACTTTTTAAAGCGGCCATTGCCTAGCTTAACGCGATGCACGAGACGTATTTGATATTTGATACTTGATATTTAAAACTTGACCCCAGTAGTGGTATTAGATCACATGACCGCATTCAAAAAGAAGATTCAGTATCGCCAAAGGGGCAATCAAACTCGACAGAAATTTTAACCGAAATAATATTTTATATTCTACAGCAATGTCGTACAACTGGATCTGTTAACACATTATAGGCGGGAAACGTAACAATACGTTTATCGGTTTCGTTGGTATATTGAATCATAATTCAATGGTTTCTACAAAATAGCTGCCGCGGCAAGTGACCCTTTTTGACAATAAGCAATAAACCTCATAATTTATTATGCCCTGAATGTTCGTTCACACATAGTATTTTTTTTAAAAAGGCGACACATGTTTCTTGAATATTTAGGGCATCAGATTTCACACTTCCAGTGATTTAAAATTTCTAGGAATGAAGATTTTGTACTATAATTATTTATATAATTGTATGGTATGGATTAATGTTATTTTTTATACAAAATATTTTGAATATTTCATATTGATAACAAGTGGAGTGCTATCTACTAAATTAATAGCAGGTTTTTATATTCAGCTTAGAAAAGTATTGAGATTATGATGTATTCAAAATGTTTTTATTTTATTTTTAATGATTAAATGTCACATATGATTTCTTTGAAAATTTCAGCCGAAAATATTGTTTCGTTAAGAAGTTGTGTTGTTTTTAAGAATGTAATATATTTTTGCGCTAATCACTAAAAAACGCCCGCTTATAAAGTGTTAACAGCGGTGAGACATAGATAAATAAATGGAGAAAGAAGACCATGGTGCATATTTAATCAAAGATAATCTATAGTCAAATCAATATTGCCATGTGCAGGCCATTGACGTAACCATTTTTTTTTTCAAAGTGACATTTATAGCAATGGATACTTTAAAATGAACTGACCTAAGTTCAATAATACTAAAAAATATTTAGTCTAGTTAATCTTGTAGTTTTACGAAGACCTTTCTTTTTCAGATAGCGTAAATACAAAGGAATATGGCTAGAATTGAGTTATTAAGTCCCGGTTGCAAGCATCATCTCTCAACTTTCGGAGTAATCTTTTTTTATAGGGACAACGAAATGATATTTCAAATATTTATTCGTTTTTTCTGCAAGAAAATGTCCGTTTCGTTTCGTAAGAAGCAAAAAGATTTTCCAGGGTGTGCTAGGTGTGT
Organism: Himalopsyche anomala; assembly: GCA_031772345.1. NCBI lineage: Eukaryota > Metazoa > Arthropoda > Insecta > Trichoptera > Rhyacophilidae > Himalopsyche > Himalopsyche anomala. The sequence goes on from CM062825.1 coordinate 1,924,069, forward strand.
ACTGCACACCCGAAAAAGTTAGAACATAAAACTATATATCAACTATGGAAAGGTAAAACGACGTAACCCACAGTTTTTTCAAACAGGTCTTTTTCGATAATCACAATGTATCAAACTTGATACACGTTCTATCAAAAGAATGCAAGCTGCAAATGCCGAATTAGTATCTAAATTTAGCTTTTAAGTTTGAAAAAGATGATCTTGTAAAAAGTTAAAACCAAGAAAAAAGTCTAAAATAAAAAAAATTCCTAGACAATTTCTTTAATTAATATTAGATTATGTCAATTAAATACCAGTTTAGAAGTCTCCGTGAACTTCAAGATTGTGTATAACTCATAATTTGCATATGGCCCAAAATCATCAAAACACGTTTTTAGCGCCTCCTGTAAAATTTGATATGTGAAGGTTACGTATTTTTTCCTTTTCACAGTCGATATGTAAACGAGCATTTTTAGACAGTAGTATATTATACTCATGCATTTGGTAAGACGACCACTATAACGGCCATTTGACGAACCAACTCGCACACCTTTCCACCTCATGACCTTTATTTATATACTTGAGACATTGAAGGCACACAAATCTCTAACTGTACGTCTTAGGTGGACGAGTCAAAGCGAATGCAAAGCGAAATGGTCTCCGTCACTATAGTAACCGCGTAACAAAACGCACACCACGATTAGTTTGTTTGATATTTTGATTCGCTTTTTTAAGCCGTGTTCCATTCGCGTTCGCTGTGACTTCTCCCACGCAAGTGAGAGCCAGTTAGAGATAAAAAAAAAATATCCTGGTTTTGACGATGATTAATATGACAATCCTAGTCATATTTATCTCGTTTTAATCTGTAATAAAAAAATATATTTATTTGGTGGAGTTTCCTTATTCAATATTTTTCTTTAACGTTGTTACTTATCTTGCTATTTAAACATACAGCCAGTGCCGACGCGAGGCTATTTGCCGCCCTAGGCAACTATTATTGGCGCACCCCCTTTTTTCGAAATAATGAAAAAAATAGCTCGGGATTATAGACATATGTTTTTTTATACCCATGTTCGCTCCCAATGCGAAGCATGTGGTCTCTTAATGAAGGTATTTCAACAGAAGTTTTCCTACGTGAACTGTTTGCTACTCAGTCACTCAACCTCTCTTTTTAGAATTATATAAAATACGATACATAATTAAAACGAACAAATACAAGAGTCAAAATAAAATAAACCTTATTAGAATATACAAAAATAATTTGAATACTCCATTTATGCTTCCCCTAATGGTTGGTGTTAAGGCATCCAATCCCGGGATTCGGGATCTTGTAATCCCGGAATCCCGTTCAATTTTCTGATTCCGAAATCCCGGGATTGACATGATCGCAATCCCGGGATTTCGGGATTGAGAAATTTTTAGCAAATCCCGAAAATCGACACGAAATTGGCAAATTGCGGATTTCAAATTACTCGGCGAGTTAAAAAAAAAAAAACGTAACCTTCACATTCACGTTTTTTACAGCTCAAACATAAGTAGTAAGATAGATCCTAACTGAAATTTCAATTGGAAGCCGATTTTTAACCTTAAATAAAACTTAATAATTTATTTAATAATTGGTCTTTCATTCTGAATCCCACTAGTTACATAGTACGGGGAAAACCTTCATAATTTCAATGCCTGAAATGACGTGTCAGAAGAACTTTTTGAATGCTACACCAATTAACAAAAGATTTTTGTTATAGTTTATTTTAGATCGTGGAGAAAAAAACCAAGGTCTGTTTACTAAAATACTTTTTTTTTTACTTTTGCATTCCGACGTCACAATAACAAATGCTGTTGTAGAGTCGGAACTCTATTTTTTATTTTTTTCCAGTACTTTCCTATTATTGCGGATAAATTTGTTTTATACTAAACCATTTTTTCTGTATTTGTTTTATTATTTTTTAACAAGTTCAAAAAAACGAATTCCTTTAAACTGATTATACCAGGGGTGGGGAACCTTTTCTCCTCTAAAGATCACATTCATTTTTCTGAATAGAAATAAGGCCGCAGTAAACATTGACTATCTTTGACCGGAAAAAAAATCATACCAATTTCTAAGGCCCAGAATTTTGCGGATTTCCCAAAATTTCCAGCGTGGCATCTTTTTTTTTAGGTGTTCCAAGGATTTTGACATGTAAAATTACAAGGATTTGCCCAAATTATCAGCGTGACACCTTTTTTTTTTTTTAGGTCTTCCAAGATTTTTAAAATCCAAAATATCAGAAATTTACGAATTTACAAACATTTACAGAATTACAGAATTGACCAGAGTAGCCAAAATACCCCAGATTCCCCACGCCAAGATTACACGATATTATCTAGAAGGATTAAAAAAATCATTTTACCTAAACCAACAAAATATTAGGATTATAAATTAAATTACGTAGGCCGAAAAATTTCAACTGCGTCTAAAACTGACTTAAGTACGTTATGTTGAATAATGTTGGGCTATATAAGATTGAATTATTTAATAGTGTTATGGCATCCTTCGTGTTATTTAATATTGTGTATATGTACATATATTATTATATAAATAAATACTATTTACATAAACAAGCTAATAAAAAATGCTAAATTTTTCAAGTTTAAATTAGAATTTTCATAAATATGTATATTATATTATAAATTCATATGTCATAATTGTGCATTTAAAACATATTTCAGTCAGTTGCTGTTTGTCCTTTGACTTCGCTAGACGTATTTTGTGACAGACAAAACGAAAATGTGAACGTGACAGGAAACATATTTGATTAGGTGAATTTCTTTAAATCACAAAAAAAACAAATGAAAGAACCTTACCTCAAATTTTGTATGCGTGCCTTTTTTTCATATAACGTAGTATTTCTATTGCGTTGTCCCAATCTATACTACATAAAGGAATTTACTGTATTTTACTTGGCAGTAATCAAAAACTTTGAAATGATTAAATTTATTTTAACACTGCATAACGATAGAAAGAGTAAGGACCTAGATTGTTGAAAGGTCAGTATAAGATTGTTGAATTTTTACAATTATTGTAGATCCTTCGTTCGATTAATACCTTTACTTTTTGAGTAATTCTTTTGTCGTATTTCTACTCGGGGATGTTACCGCCACCTCGAGGTTGGCTTTTATTTATTAGTATTTGTTGTGTGCTGTTGAAATCTGAGGGGACGATTGTTTCATTGTTGATTTCAATTATTTCAGGTATCTATGGCAATTGAATAATTTGTCTATGGTAATGAGGGCGATGGCCTCAGTTAAAGAAACACTGGTCAAGTTTGACTTCATGAATTTACCTCAACTGCTTAAATATGGAAACTGGCCGTGGCAATCTATAAATCTGCTCATTGAGTATATAATCATAATATTTTCGTTAATTTTCTACAATCATGTGTTTCAACTTTTTGTTCAGTGACGTTCCGTGGGCATGGGCGAGTGGGCGGTAGCCTAGAAGCGGCAAGTCCTAAAGAGCGGCAAATGATAACAGTTTTTTTTTAAATAACTAAATATTTTTGATACATGAATTTGGTTTTTAATAAACATAATGCCTCCCACCAATTTCTTTTATTAAAAATAAATGCCGACAAAAAAACATCTTTAAATATGACATTTACCGATCTCAGACTATAGGCAGCAGATAAGGTAATTTCAAAATAAAATGCTTATAAAAATAGTAAAAGCGCTATTTAAACATTGCCTAGGGGCGGCATATACCCTGAGAACGTCACTGTATTCGTTTAACTCGTATCTAGAAAAAAATACTTTATTCAACCTAATACAAAATCTTTTTTAATATGGTAAGGAGTGGCATGAATGAAAATTTCTTAGCTTCCATCCTTATTAACCTCCTAAAATATATTGAGGAAAAAAAATCCAGTGGTGTTTTATAGCGACAGAAAGCAATAGTGGTAGAATAAAGTTCATTTATGTGTGTACTGGAAACTTGCACTTTTTGATATATGAAGTTGTAGAAAATTACCTACAACACAAAGTGCTCGATGTAGCTTATTATTTAAATTAATGATCTTGTTTATATTTCACTTTTAGGGTATTCACTGTCAATACTTGGTGGAAAGGCATTATATTAATAAATATACAATATTCCTTTTTACTTTATTCCACTTTATTTAGTGTAATAAAGTGGAATGAAGTGCAAAGGAATATTGTGTTTTTATTAATTGTTTATATTTGTGTATAATGTGGAAGCCAGGACACTATTATGATGCAAGGAATGAAGTATCACCAATGATTTTGAGATAAATGCAGAGGAAATTACAGTTTAAGCTTATAAGTATGCTCTCTTAGTCGCCCTTTGTTTTATGCAATCATTTGACTTCATTGTTTTGTGTTTATCACAATGTAAAATATTGTATTCTTAAACACTTGACGTATAGTTCAAGGCTAAGTGTGTGCAATAATGGCCATCTTGAAATTTTCGCAAACGGTTTTTTGTTGATTAATATTCATCTTGAATGTGTTTTTCTATCAAATGATATCATAAACAAGAAGTCATTAAATACGATTTTTTTAATTCGAGTCTGCTTCTAATGTACAGCATATGGTTTTCTAATGTAGGCATGTCAACGGAAGTTTTTTTTCGAGAAATGCTTGCTTTTCTCCTCTTGCGAGTTGGAATAAAAAATATGAAAGCTGGAACAGAACTAAATGTAAGCTAATCGCACTCGTTATTTTATTATAAGAAGAGTGATAATGAATTTTGTGACATCACACACATCCATACCTTCGGACAGAAACGGATTGAAAAAATACTGTTCATACTGGGAGTTGAAGCCGTAAGATCCATTACGTAATCTAACGATGTTAACTGCTGTGCCACGGACCTGAGAGTATTTAACTAAAATGTTTGTTGTGAATCATTATATATATCTTTAATCACTTATTCATTGTTCAGGGCCAAATGAGTGCAATTATAAAAATAATAAGATTTTCGCACACGATTTTTTGTTGATTCATACTAAAATTCAATTGCTGTAATCTCTGTACTAATAAATTTGAATGACTTTTTCTACCATATCGTAAACCGAAATTCAGCTGTATCAGACAATATATGTTATATCAAATTATTTTCCTAATCATTCATTCACCCACTCAAGATCCAGGCAGCAAGCATGTCAGGACTTTTTAAACATGGATTACTCCTTCTTCATCTTCTTTGGCCATATTTGCTCCCTATGTGGAGCATGCTTCCCAGTCTCCCGCCAATTGCGTTGCTTCCTCCCATGACATGCTAGCATCTCTCAGTTCCGCCGAGTAACGCCGGCGAGTAACGAGTAGCGAGTAACGCCGAGTAACGCCGAGTGACGGGGAGCTGTCTTGCAAGTTCCCTTATCTCCGAATTCATTACAAAATTAACCCACCTCACCCCCGTTATAAATGGATAATAGCTTTTTTAAAATATCAAATTGATGAAGCTAAGAGTTTTAAGGTGCATTAGCGTTAAAGTTCTTTAAGCCTTCTTTGTAAATGATTTTATGGTTATTTACATCATTATTTAATCATTGCAAACAGAAGGGCGCAGTGACGTTCCTAGGCTATGTGCCCTAAAATAGTGCCAATTTTTTTCACTTATTTCCCATTATTTTAGGAACACATTTACAATTATAGAAGTTCGAATCCTCTACTCACCTATTTATTCAAACAAATGTTTTGTCACTTTTTTTGTTTTGCTTTCAGATGCTTCATAATATATTTTTTCCTTATTTACAAAGATCCTCACCAATAAATATTATCCAAAAGCCCATATTACTGTTCAATACTTATGAAAAAATAACTATTACCTTCACTACACATCATAAAAAATAATATTAATTTCAAATGCATTTTAACAGTAAAATTATCAAATTATTCATTTGATATTTTGTATATCAAAGACATTTAGGCATCATATTTATTCTATGCCAATTTTCTGTCAAAAATATTTAGACATTTAAAAAAATCGGTGATCATTTGCCGCTCTCTATAACTTGCCGCCCCTAGGCAACTACCTACTCGCCTATATCCTCGGGACGTCCCTGTAAGCGCGTGATTGCTGTAAAAGTAAGCAATCCACAGTGTAACTAGTACACGTAGGCAACAAATGCATATTATATTGTATATCTCCCTACAAACGACACTCGAATTAATTCCTCGTTGTAATTATAAAAGTGAGAGATCGTTGAGATATAATGTTGGCCTAATTTTCTGTGAAACTTTTGAGAGATCGTATCTAGGATAACAGATAACTAAAAACAAACCTTTCTTGACTTGTCAATTTTTTTTAGGGTGGCTATGATATGTTATTAAAATTCAGTCAGTGATAATTAACTATAAAAGATTTCCAGTAGCCTTGTTAATTGTTTAAATGACACATGTCTTAATTAAATTCAAAAGTTTCGAGCTCAAGCCTTGGCTTGCACTAAATATCATTGCCATGCTTGGAACTGTTATTGGAAAAATAATATTATAGCTATTGCGACGTTATTTTATCTTAACATAATTCTGGTTTAAATTTAAATTAAATTCAACATAATAAACAAAAATGCATGTGCTGTGGAGTCGGACTATTTTTACCAGAGTCAAAATAAGTGCCACTTTATATTGCTAAACCTAAAAAAATATTAGAGGTCAGAATACATTAAAATCAATTAAATGATTTGAAAAATAAATACAGCGAAACCCCCCCCCCCCATTTATGCGAATGATGAGACCACGTGATTGGGGGAGTGAATCGTAAAGTTTTTTTCGCAAAAAATGCGAAACTGGCAAAAACAAGAATAAATAAAAATGGTCGATTTATTTAGTATCCTTATGGTAAAATAAATAGCGTAAAATATGCACCACACAGACAGCCGCCTGGCTGTGTGTGTATAGCATGGCACGTGCCGAATACACAGACGTTCGCCAACGTTTGACTGTATGCACCAACAGCAACAACGACAATGGAATGCGACCGAGCAATTGAGGGATTTGTAGCGAATATTTCTGGTCGGCGTGTAATTCAAAGTAGCATAATTGGGGGGTACCACTGTAATATTGTGTAACGTTACAAATAATCTGGAAGGATGAACTGAAGTCTTTGTCGATATTATGAGATAAAATACTGATATGAGGAATTCAAGCAATCCCCCGTTTACCGAGGAAATTGTTATTTATTCCATAAGGTATCATATACTAAGCCAAATATATTATAAAATGAGTTTATTCACTGTATTTATTGGTGAAATAATGACTGTATGTATTACTAGAAAAAACGGAAATGTTGTAGACCATTTAAAGAGGGGAAAAAGAACGGTATTTTTATCAGAGTCGCAGTCGTGTTTTTATGTTCGGAGTCAGAGTCATTTTATTTTCAAACGATTCCACAGCTCTGTAAATTACTGTTTTAAATTGTAAAAGCTTCATACCAAATCGACGTTATTTCAGAAAATATTATAATATTTGGTTCAAAGGCTTACTACTAAAACATGCAGCCCACACTTGACTAGTGAAATAAAACAATCGTTGTCAAATAATAGAGTTTGCACTTTAAAACAGCGATATGGTAATGCTCGCCACGAGCGAAACCGGTCCTGACCTTTTAAAATAAACTATAAATAAAGTACAAATGAATAGTATTGCCAGTGAACACCATAAAAGCGAGCGACATAGTGTTGCAATTATTTTAGGTTACACAATTTCTTTAGCTTTATTTGTGTATGAGTTATACTGTAAAGAAATAATATTCACACCATAAAGAGTTGACATGTATTTGACAAAGTTTAATTATGATATGATAATTTTTATTCAGACAAGCACTGGTTATCTTCTGGCTATGGGAAGAACACTCGCCTATGATTTCAAGTTCTCAAACAAAACCAAATATTACTCTTTCATAAAATTACCATAAAAATTAATATAGACTTTAAAGTTATATAGGTAATGTAAAATTTTATGAACCTTTTGAAAACACAATCGTAAAGGCTGCACTTTTCATTAAACCCTTAATTTATTAGTCGATGTAGGTTTCGCGTTGAGCAAAAACATCCCCAATTGATAATATTATGTTATAAAGTATACAAATTTTCAATAAAATTTAAATCAATTATTATGAAAATAAATTGTCGGTTGGCAATCTTATAAATTGATTTTTCAATCGATTTATGAATTTCTGTTCGAAGGCATGGATGTATGTGATGTCTTGTTGTGATAAAGATGTAATTAACCCCTCCCACCCACCTTATCCTATAAACGGGGTGTATTGAGAGCGATTAGCTAACCACCAGTCCTGTCCTAGCCCTACTCTCTTTGGAAAAAGAGAGGTTGAGCAACTGATCAACAGGCAGTTCTCGTAAAACATTTCTGTTGAGATAAACTCCACTAGGAGTCCATATGCTTCATATTGGGAGCGGACATGGTAAAAAATAAAAATATATGAAATAAGTGGTTAAGCACACATTTTTAATGTAATTTAGAATTTGGTCTGAAGGTTCTTACATACATTAATATTTCGTCAAAACGTCATTATTATTTTTTCATATGTTTTAAGTTGTAACCTAGAAATGATGGTCAATAGGCGCATATTCTCATATGTCAATGAATTTTAAATAATATTATAAAATAAAATACATATTTCTTTTCAGTGTTGTTGAAATTAAAAACAAAATGAGCAAAAATTCAATTTTATTTTCAACAACCTTTGTCCTTTAAGATGTACATTTCAATAAAACTGCGATATCGCATAACTACAAAAATTTGGATACGCCCGTATGTTATTAATTAACCAAACGATATGTTTTCTAAAACTGGCGACAATCACAAAAACTTCAATAAAGCTTCTTTTTAAACATGTATTTAATTCAATAAAGCTATTACTTTCTTATAAATTGTATAAATATAAATGTTTTACATACTCATTTAATAAAAACTTTAAAAGTTACACGGTAAAAAGCGCTTAAAAACGTTGTTTCAAATAAATAAAAATGCTATGATTAATATAAATAATTTTAAACGATTGCATAAGAAGCCGTTTTATTTTATGTTAAAACTGAAAATTAGATATATTAATAATAAGCTCCGAATGAGTATGAAACAGGTTGTATACAAAATATTAGATAAATATTGCATAATAGTTGAAAATTTAAATTTTTAATGGTGTTAGTGACACCAAACGTTTACAAATTAATTTTCGTATTCAGTTTCAAACAATTGATAATACAATACCAGATCTAAGTAAAACAATTTATTGGTTTTATGATATAACGATAATTTTTAGCAAAATTATTCTTTACTTTTAGTCAAGAGAACATGTATGATGTTTATTATGTATTTTACGTGTGTCGTAATTTTTTACCATGCAAATAATGTAATATAAAATTTATGTTATTTGAACGATTTATGATATCGACTGTGGAAAGGAAAAATAACGTAACTCATAAATAACAAATTTTACAGGAGACACAAAAAACGTTTTTTGATGATTTTGGGCCAAAGGCAAATTAAGGAATATACACCACCTTGAAGTGCACGGAGACTGATGAACTGATTCTTAATTAACTTTATCTAATATTAATTAAACTGAAAAGCTTTAATAAGATACTTATTCAGCATTTTAAGCTAACACACTTTTCATATACATATAACGTGTATCAAGTTGTATTCATTGTGATTATTGAAAATATCTGTTCTGAAAAAACTGTGGGTTACGTCCTTTTTCCTATCCACAGTCGATATGATCTTAGAAAAATAAGTTTAAGGAAGTGTTTCATCCGACGAGGAAAGCTTGTTTATTTAATAAGTTCAACGAAAAACTTATAAAGTACGTATTATTTTATTGGTAATTGTCACTATCAAATTGTATCTACCAACCTCTAAGAGTATCTACATATGAATCGCTCCTCCGTAAAACTCATAATTATTTATGGTTGTCACCCTTGGCAACGCTTTGTTTACGAGTATATTTATTGTTTTTTTTAACTATTCTTGCTCAATTTTTTGACACGGTCTGATTAGTAATTACTGATGGTAATTTAATGATACGAATATCTTACTTACCAGCGGAATTTAATTACAACTGTCCTACAAATAGTTAATATTCTGCAATTCACGTTTTTATTAGTGTGTTTCACGACAGTTTATGCACAACTTTGTTGGTGAAAATTCTTGCTCTTAAAATTAAATCGTAAATGATCAATGAACATATTATTTAAAAAAATGCATGTTTACTTTCAATTCAATTATATTGTATATGTATATTATTAAAATAAAAGAGTTTATTTTTGATTTAAGCCAACATAAAAAATGTAACTTCATTAGTAAATCTACGAATAAAGTCCTGTTAAAATTTACTTATAAATACTATTTGTATAAACTTACTGGCGTGGACTACGTTGGCATTCAAACCAATATCGTTTCATTTTATCGATAGATTCGGCGGTGACTTTGTGAAAGATCATTTTTTATACAAAATTTAATTTGATAACTTTGTTACTCCACCTGTTGTGCTACAATCTGTGACACGTGTTTCGCATCTTAACCTTTTGCCTGCCGTAGATAATTAATAGTAATTACCTAGCCCGCCGGCTATAATTTGCAACTATTAATTTAATAAGTTATTGGCGAGACTCGTTTCTGGCGTGTTGAGCACGAAAAATTTTACGAGATATCTCGTCTGTGACAGCCATCGAGTTAAAGATACATCAGTTTATTCATAAATCTTACGACTTTCTGTAGGATAATGTTTCTTAATTAAAAACAGGTCTAATTGATTTAAAAAAATGTTTCAAAAAGGATCACATATTCTTTTGTGCACGAACACCAGACACAATTGTTGTGTTATATTTTTAAAAAATATGCATATTTAATGAAAGAATTCATTGTTTTTTTTAATGGAATTTGCTGTGTTGTCCGTTTCGACGACTTGAAATACCCGCGTATACTCGGGCGTGACCGGGAAGTTAAAGATGCGAAACACGTGTCACAGTTTGAAGCAGAATAAGTGAAGTAACTAAGTTATCAAAATTTTATTTTGTATCAGTATGTAAAAGTTCTTTCCATTGACGTTACTATTGATAGACGGGTTCTACATGACATATAACTAACAATTTTTAAAGAAGAAAACATTCTTACCTTATAAATCAGTAGAAGTTGAAAAATATCAGCAAATTTTTCTGAGAATCCTTAAAATGAAATTGTATTGCTCAATTTAAAAAACTAAACTCTTTATTATTAACAACATAAATGTCTGGAATATCTATGATACTATTGAAATATTTCATTATGTTATAATACAAAGATTATTTGTTAGAACTATTTAATCGAATATGTGAAATTGATCCATCGAAAGTGTGTTGCTTATTTTGACACTTTTCACAGCGCGCGGGAAAAGCTGTCAGTAGTTCGATTATAATAATTGACACTTTCAAAAGTGGACAACCGACCTCGAGAAGCCTTCATCCAGACTGGCGTAATGCAATTATTGCGTAGGTACATCGCACTTCCCCACTTGCATGAAATGCAGTTCGCGAATTACACTTTCTTTTACTACTGCAATTCCCTCCGTTGACTCTTCTTATAGGCGTATTACGAATCGAAATAAATGTACAGTGTTATTGAATGGTTACGAAACAAATTGCAACTTGTACTGATTCAAATAAGATAAAATAATAATTACTCGAAAACTTGTTTTCAAAGGGAGTAAGGATAGAAATAAAACAAACAAATTGTTAGCCAATCGCTCTTACTGCGCCCCATTTTTGGGATCAGATGGTTGGTAGGAAATTTTAGACATCACAGATATCCATGCTTTCAAACTGAATTCTATAATCTACTAGCTGTAAGCCCGTTGACCTCAACGGGGGGATTTTTTTTTCATTTTTAAGAAGTCAGAAAATTACAAACCTATTTATTGAATAAGCCAGAAATTCTAAAAATAAAATAAATATATCTCGGGGCATATATCGACAGCATGCCCTGTAGTATTTAAATTGTAAATTATTTAATTTTTGGAATAATGTTGAGTTTGCTAACAATTATTTTTCCTATTAGCAGAAATATACCGCGTAAATTACCTAATTTTTGGAATAATGTTTAAGTTTGCAAACAACTATTTTTCGTAGTGACAGAAATTTCGTAAAATATTAAATCTTTGGAATAATGTTCACGTTTGCTAACAATCACTTTTCATAGTAGCATAAATCGACCTCGGCACATATATCGACAGCCCTGCAGTTTTAAATTGTAAATTACTTAATTTTTGAAATAATGTTTAAGTTTGCTAATAATCATTTTTCACATGCAAAATGGTATAAATTAATTGCACATTTTATCAAAACAAAATTATCAATTTTCCATGTTACAATCAAATGCATATTTATCAAATTAATCAGAATAAATTAACTTCACTAATTCGCCAAACGGAGCTTATTTTTAGGAATATATGAGTCTTTAAGGGAACCAAACATAAAAATGGTGAAACTTTTCCATTTGACTTTTAAGTGCAATTACGTTTTCAATTATTTTTTGTGGGAACTGTCATCAACTTTTAATTTTATGTGAAAGTTTATTAAATAAATAAGCATAAAAAAGTAACACAAAATAACTTAGATTATTCCACGTATTGTGTTACAAACTGTGACACATGTTTCGCCTATTTCAGAGGCATCCTCAGACAGACTTACTTTCAGTAAGTAAGTAAAAGTAAGTCTGTCTGAGGATGCCTCTGAAAGAGGCGAAACATGTGTCACAGTTTGTAGCACAATACGTGGAATAATCTAAGTTATTTTATATTTTATATTCAAATGAACTTCCACAAAGTTACCGACGAATCCATCGAAAGCATAAACAATGTATTTTAGAGAAAAAATGATTTAAATTATGCAATAAAAAGGGTGGGTTCAGTTCACTTTTTCCCATCATCCTAACTTGGCTCACTTTGCCGTATTTTAATCTCGTTGTCCCCAATCTATCAAACTATTTCGCTTACTTTATTTATATTTGTATTTGAGCATAAATTTACCTTGTCCAAAGCATAGACTCGTTTACTCGTTATTTAAAACAAAAGATACAAAACTTTTAAATTATCGGGATAAATTCTAAATACCCTCTGTTAAAAAGTAAAATATTTAATAGCCGTCAGCATATGACACACATGGAATATTTGCATTTAACTGTCGAAACTATATTATGTAAAATATACCACATTCATATTTGACAGACGTCACAATCTTGAATACAAACAATCGAAGTCAGTTTGTGAATCACAAATATCGTTCCATTTTCAAATGCTTGATTTATATAATGTATTTTTATCGCCTTGATATTTATGACGTTAGCTCAGTTGATAGAGAGCTCGACTGGTAATCCAGAGTTCTGTGTTCGATCCACGGTCGCGGCGTTTTTTTGTATGAAATTTTTTCAGCGATTTGATTTGTTTCGTCAAATAATAAACAGTGTATTGGGAAAATATGTCTTTAGTATGAATAAAAATATTGCGTCAGCGGAGCTGGTGAGGAGGGAGGGGGAAGGAGCAGGGGGAGGGGAAATCGCGGACAATCATGCAATCATACGGACATTATCGAGTATTAATATATAGATTATAAAACCAATTTATGAAACTGTCTGTACTGGGATTCAAACCTGCAGACCAGTTATTTTTATTTCACTACAGTTATTTCAACATGGTCTTGTAAATGAGCGGTAATTAAATTCTGTTGTGGTTTAATTTTACTCGTTTGCTTGTTCAAAGGCTAAAATCCCCCAAAACAAAAAAAAATCATACTACGTTTTATGAATGTTTGTCCAACTCCTTTAATCTTACTAGCAGTTGCCATACTTAAAGACTACACGGACCACTAAATTTCAATGGATTTTTTCAATGTTTTTTAATGATCCCTGGTAGGGTATCCAATCCCGGAGCCTTTTTCCAATCCCGGGATTTCGGGATTGATAAATTTTCAATCCCGGGATTGAGATAAATTTACCGAGGAATTTGAAATCTCCGATTTGGTATACTTTTTCCCCGTATTCTCACGAAACCTCGTTTTTTTTTTTTTTTTAGCTCACCGAGGAATTTGAAATCCTCAATTTGGTATACTTTTTCCCCGAATTCTCACAAAACCTCGTTTTTTTTTAGCTCACCGGGGAAATTGGAATCGACAATTTGCCAATTTCATCTCACTTTTCGAGATTTACTCCAAATTTCTCAATCCCGAAATCCCGGAATCGCGACCATGTCAATCCCGGGATTTCGGGATCAGAAAATTGAACGGGATCCCGGGATTACAGGATCCCGGATCCCGGGATTGGATGCCCTAATCCCTGGATGTCAAAAGTTATCAATATTTAACAGTTGGTAAAAAAAATAATCGTAAATTTAAATTTAAAAACGTTTAATGAATACAACAAATTGTTAATTCTACTACCCTGGTTATCATAAGCTCATTATTAGCTGTTCCAAATGTTAAAAACGGTCAAAACACTGATATTTAAGATGTGGGTACATGCTTAAGCAAATTTGTAATGACATTTATAAAGAAATAGTTCATCTCTACTCTTAAACGACATTTTAAAATATAAAACTGAATTTTCGCAAGGTGCGCGAAACATTCTTGCGCAGACTGATATAACATAGAATATGTTATATCAGTCTGCGCGAGAATATTTTTTTCAACCAAAAAAATATTTATTTTTGCTTCTCTATAATAGTGTCTTCAGAAATATTTTGTAGTATCGACCAAACTATTTGTTTTTTTCCTTTGTTAGAGATTCGCGCCGCGGCACACCGGTTGCGGAGCACTGTTGTATACAATGCTAAACTTTTCTTTAGCCCACCCAAGATTTTAGGTCACGAACCGCCCCTGATGTCCATCAATTGAAAATTCTTGCCATTAGCGAAATGATTTTTTATCTTTAATAAATAATGTTGAATTAGTCCAAAAAAGTGATTTATTTTTATGATATAACGTCTTCCGACCAAGCCTTGACACATTAAAAGTGAAACAAGCTATGGTTAGGAAAAAAAATCAATTGGCGAGGGCAACCAAAGAAAAAAAAGTATTATATGAGAACGACCAGTGACGGAAGAGGAAATGAGAAAATAAAATAAAAAATCTTCAGCATAATGTGTCAAGAGATACTCCTAAAATACTGATAATCATTTATGAATACTTATTTGGCACATGTATCGAGTTGAATTGAAATAAAGTATTTACTACAATATAAATTGTGTTAAAAAATTCACAAAGGAATTTCAAAATAATAATGTAAAACAATGTCTTATTTGAATAAAAATTGTCGATTTCAAGTCAAAGCTGTATCTTATTGGCTGTGTGCATTTTATCCACGTGCATTATTTAAATATATTAGCGATAAATGACGCGTATTTTATTTTTAAAATATAATATTGTTTGTATTTATTGTGATTTAGTTTTATCAGCTGGCCACACCGACTTTCATAATGCAAAACTATATTCATAATTGTATAATGTTATACGAATAACCAACACATTTTAATCTATATAAGCTTTTCAATGGGAATTTACGTAAACTCAACACACTTAAGTGCATAGAAACAAAGTCTTGGATCACTCCTTGCTATCATTTGAAAGCAGCTTAACAGCTTAACGACCGCGGACGCGTATTCGAGTCTTTGAAAAACAAAGGTTGCTGTTGCGATCGACTTTCCGAATGGAATTTTTGAGATATTGTCTTTTTAAACAGATCGACATCAACTATATCTTGTATAATATATGTAAAAATAATACCAACTGTATTTAATGTATCAGTGCGTTTTAAAATTCACCAAGATGCCAACATACGTAGCACGTTCGTAAACTCAAAAGCTTATGAATTCTACAAAAGTTTTAACGATTCAACTTTGATATTGAAATTTCTTCAAGCACTGTCTGTCGGTCAATATATCAAATTATATAAAAGATTTTAATATTTTTTATGCACTAAAAAATCAATTAAAAGACAAGCTTAGGTTTTTGAATTTTACGTTTTAGCGTCAAGATAAATATAAAATCTACGTTTCGCAAAAACAAGAAAATCTACGAAAAATTTGATCGTGATAATTAATAATAATGAACTCATAATTAATAAAAAATGTTGAAAAAACCTGCGCATGCCAGGTGACATATATTATTTATTGTACAATATCCAGGACAAAAAAACAGGTTTGTGTTAAGTTGCTCGAAATTAGTTGCGAAATGATATTTGGAGCAACAGTCACCTTGCAACCATCTTGCAAAAATATTATATATCATAGCCGTTCTTGCAAAAAAGATTACATCGGAAAAACTAGTTTTAAGCAAATCAATGTTGAATTTTTGTGGGTCAATACAAACAATCCACAATACGTTCTGGCCACCGGATTAAGTAATATAAAGTGAACAATGAATCGTTAGAGATAACTCGACCCGTAATAGGAAGAAAATCGTCATTTTATATTTAACAGATAATTTATATATTTCACAGGTGAAGGTTTTTTTTAATTGAGTTTGAAAGTGTGGTTAGTAAATAGTATACGGTCGATGCCTATCTTGATATAATAATAAAATTGTCTGACAACTTTCAGTCCACGTAGAACAAGCGATAACAAGTCAAATCACTAAAATGCACAGGCCCTAATAAAGATTAATCGAATGTGAGATAAAGCTCTTAAATTTGACTGACGCCTTAAGAAATATTAAACAATAATTATTGTTTTAAAGCGCAATTTACATAATTGTGTCGCTTAAGTTTTTTTGCCTATTATGGGTCGAATATTCTGTTACAATGCCGATTAGACAATAGACGTAAATAATTCCATATGACAACAATGGATAATATGTATACTCAGGTAAGAAAAAAAAACAAATAACAGATTTTTTAAATATATGACGGCTCCCAATGGCCTATGGTATAAAAATGGAGGTATCTCCTCACACTCTGTTATTTTAGGATTGGAAAATTAGACGGGAATTTTCAGACATCACAAACATCCATGCCTTCGAAAAATTAAAAAAAGCTTATAAAAAATACCACGAATACTGGGATCACGGTATCGTAATCCGATTGATATGACGCATTAATCAGCTGAACAGTTTATGAAAATATGCGTACTATTAGCCTGTGATTACTGCAACCAAGAGAACAACGACTACACTCCAAAGTGGTTATCTTTGTCTTAGAACGGAGATGATATAAAAATGCATACCGAGTTATCTTTGGTTATGAAATGGAACTGCATTTAAGTGCGTATGCGGTGCAATATAATAATTGCATAATAAGCGCCCGCTGCACTTTCTGAATGCACTTTCTATTCGGCTTAAAAATTACAACTGGCTGTCGTTCGTAAGGTAGATTCACGTAATCGCCAATATTTATATCAAGGTACCGGTTTTGCGTTACAGCTGTTACGCGGTGATGCCTTATCATTTTAACAACGCTAGAGACGTAATCCCACCAGCTTTTTGTTTGTCCTTGTTTGATTTCTACGTTTTGATAAGACTGGTTTAATGTACTGTGAAATATCAATAGACGAAGTTACATTTTTTGACAGGCGATGAGATAAAAATATGACAGTATTGTTCTGCAAGAATTATTCGTTTTTTTTTATTAACCATGTACGTTGCTATTGTCGACTCTTATAGGATCTTAGTTCATCAGTAGCTCAACCTTTCTTTTTATGAGGATATCACAGACCCAGAGATAAGCTTATCGTTCTCGCTACCCTTTGTTTTAAAAATCGCGTGAGTGAGAGATAATTTCAGATATCACCGACATCCGTGCCTTTAAACAAAATTTTTGAAATGGATTGGAAAAAAAAACAGGGAACAGTCCGTGCTAGAATTATTATTCAAGCCCGTGAACACAGCAACTAATGACATCCAATCCCGGACCCTTGTTTTGGTCTCGAGGAATTTACGGGTTTCCAACAAGAATTTACGGAATTTCTAAAGTGAAAAAATGTGAGATCTTTTTTCAGATTTTACAAATTCTGCCTTGTTGCCTGTTTCAAAAACTTTTCCAGAATTTTGGACTTCTTATCTTCAAAGCTGAAATCCTGGGATTTCGAGATCGCAAAATTGAACGGGAGCCCGGAATTGGAAGCCCTAACAACAACTGAAGAATACGACGTTGACAACCGGGTTGTTTTTTTTTAAGCCATGCCCACTCCCAATATAAATGGACTCCTAATAAAGTTTATTTTAATTGATTGTTTTTTTTCGAAAACTGCTTGTTGCTTTCTTCCTCAACCTTTATTTTTCGAAGAGAGGAAGAGAAGAAGGAACTGTATTTATTATCTTTTTTTTTGTAAATAATTGTTTTCCCGTAAAACGTATGATAGCTCATGCATCCAGGTTTCTTTTGTATTTAAATTTTCCGAATCTTAAAATGGCAGTGTCTCATCCAAACATATAACTTTACTTTACAGAAGGTATGACAGACACAGAGTATGATTAAAAGTTAGCCATTGACATAATGAATGGTTTAAAAATAATAATATTCATATCACCTTGATAATCAAAAAAAACTTAAGCTTGTCAATATTATTTTGAATTTATAAACACAAATTTGCAGTTGTTATACTATTCATATTTTAGAAGTGATTATTAATTTTACCTGTCGATAAATCAATAAGAACTATAATTGCCAATCATTTTGAATGAGAGAATTTGGATTTATTTGTTTTATATACGGCGGTCTAAAAAAACATTCCTTGAGACTCTCGAGTAGTAATCGTGTACAGTAAAACAATTATGACTAAAATTGATTTGATATCAATTAAGATGGAGGTTGCTTATAACTCATCAAGTAATTCATTTTCCAATGCTGTTTTTCAATATGTTATAGTTAGATATTTTATTTCGCTTAAACTCTGTTGTATTTACTGCAACCAAAAACTACAACTGAATTTTATTATAGTATATCAATAAATGTAAATTATAATAGTGGTTAATGTCCTCGACTTCTGTAACGGAGGATCGTGTCCCAATACGAACAGCATTTTTCAATCGATTAATCGATTTCTGTTCGAAGGCAAGGGTGTCTGTGATATCTAAAAATTAACGGTGTGTAGAGAAAGCGATTAGTCAATCACTAATCTTGTCGTAGGTCTATCATTATATGCCTACTCTTTCCGCATAATGAGAGAGTAGGAAACAGTTGTCGTTGATAAGAAATCTGTTCAGATACCTCGACTAGGAGGATATACGATTGGGAGCGGGCATAGACAACTCTTAAGTTAAATAATATTAAAATATTTGTTTGTTATTAGTCGGCAATTATTTAATAATATTAGTAACGCTCTTTTTATCGCGATTCATTTTGACTGATAAAAATATCAAAAACTGAAATAGAAAGACAGTAAGTATGACAACATGGCGCTGAAATTTTTGAGGTTTTTGTGAAATGTCAAATGTCAAATGTCAGATGACAGTAATACCTCCGCACACTGCGCACACACGTCTGTGTAGTTTATGTCACCCGCTGTGGTCCGACCAGCGGGTCTGGGCTCGATTCCCGGCGAGGTCAATGTCAAATTTATATTTTTTCAATTTAAATTTGAGACTTAATTAAGACATGAGTGTTTGTGATGTTAATTTACCTTGAGTTGATCTCGAGTGACTCACATTAAATTTTCATAAAGTTTTTCTCGCATTATCTATTTTTTAATTTGAAAATCTTACAATAAACATTGACTTAAATTATTTATTTTTTCTCTCATGCTAAATGTATCTGGTTCAAATTGGCAATGTATTCATTGCTTAACTGATTTATTCATTAAATTAGAATTATTTTCATAATGTACGTTTCCACAAAAATCTTGGTTGAACACGATCCGGGTTTCGTCTCTCGGCATCTGAACACCGAAAGATGCCGAGAGGCGAAACCCGGGTTGTGTTCGACCAAGATTTTTGTGGAAACGTACATTATAAAAATAATTCTAATTTAACGTTAAATTTTCATCGAACACCTTCAGTCGAAATTCTAGATTTATTCATTGACTAAATGTATACGTTGACTATTAAATATAATATATGAATATAAAATCGATAAGTGAAAATCTTTTGAGAGCCAGATCCGTCCCGCGGGTCGTTGCTTAGTCGCCGCTGTATAAAAGGATGTCTCTTCAAAATTTGTTAGTGCCTCGTGTTAAAAAACTAATGAGTAATGAGAAGCTATTCTTTTATCAGTTTGTTTGCGCCATTATAATTAACATACTGGAAAAACCTTTACAAAATATATTGTATCAAGTTTGCGTTAAAATACGGGTATTTCCATCGCAATATACATAAGTCGTAAAGTCACTTATTCCGAACAACTTTCACTGCAAAAGTGAATATGTACAAGTTAAGTATACTCGAAGAGTACTTCACTGGGTAAGTATTATGACGAGCGGTATCGTCAGCGTTTTGCGTCACAATCCGGTGTTACCTCATGCTTATTAGATTTAATCAGATGCTGAGAACCGTGGTACTCATTAGGGATTCTGAAGTCCCGGGACTCGAGGTGTGATAAATTAAAAGTCCCGGGACATCCCAGGACTCGAGACTTTTATTTCCCCTTCAATAAAATCATAATTTTATTAAAATTAAATATTTGCATGTATGTATTTATTTATGTATTACATACACTCGGTGCCTTTTGAAAGAACGCACTAGTAAAAATCGCTTTTTTAATACAATGTTTAATAATTATTATTTTTCTTATGTAATGGATGTGTGAAATGTTTACTTAAGAGATGAAAACGGTATATGTAATGTATAAATATCAATGATGCCGCCGTCAGGAGTAAATTTATGACCGTAACTTCACAATACAGCTTTTAGACCTTTTTTTGTCCTATTGAGACATTGGTACCCTTGTGAAATAGTGAAAAAACATTTGTACATAAAACAACATCAGGTATGAACATTTAATTTTAATATTTTGTAATTTGCTTTTGCTACAGTTAGTACAATATTTAAACACATGGTATTTGAAACTTCTACAAAATTATAAATCAAATCCCTTTTATATATGCACACTTAATTTTGTTAAAACCCCGGGTAAGTGTCACGTCCCGATCATATCGTGTCCGTTTTTCTTGGGGCTCCCCTCTTATACCTGCCTTCATTCAATACACATCAGTCCTTTTGAGAATTTTTTAACCACAAGAATTGTTTTTTTCAAAATTAAAATGTACATGTTATTAGCACATTGTAAATCACAATCACTGCCAACTTATTATTATTCTTATTATTATTATAAAGCCAAGTCTAACTTCTATAGGTAGGTAAGTAAAAATGCTTTATAAATTTCTTGTATAACAAATAAAAGTTGTAGTCGGAATTGTTGTGATGTTTACACAGTTAAAGCTTACACATACGAGTGCAGTGGCGGATCCATAAATTGTCTCAGGAAGGGGCCATTCAATTTGAAAACAAACATGATACATAAATTACATATTAAAAAATAGATGAATTATAAATAATATATCTAGGTAAGCTATAACTTAGGTAAGTTTATATTTGTTGAACAGAAAAAGTACGAGAATGAACACATGATGTTGAAATTTATGAGGTTATGTGAAATTAAATGCTGGAATCTTTTTCATGATTTCAGTAAATGACAAAAAATTGCTGTCCATACATGCAATGTTTCTGTTTTACAGTTGTCTTTATATATGTTAGTTAGGTGACATTGGGTTTTCACAAATAAAAACCATGTTTTCATTTCAGAGTCTTTATTATTAAAAAATATCATTTATATTTAACACTTATGTATTATTTACGAGTCTTTAAAGAAGTTCAGTTGAAAGAGTTCAGATTTCAATGCGGCGACATCTGTTAGTGAAAAAGTTTATTACTTTATTATTTTTTTACAAATCTCACGAAATTCATAAAGTAGCGTCAACCTGTTTTTTTTAACACATCTCACTTGATTAATGCATTACTTGTTATACCATTTTATAGCTGTTAATTAACTAGTTAACTGCTGAGTACATGGTTAAATATAGTGTTTCTCTAGATCAGTGTCTGCCAAACTGTGTGCCGCAAGAAGTCTCGGGTGTGCCGCGGTGGAAGAAGCGTTATAAATATTAATTTTAAATAATGCCTATTCGGTACCAAATCGAGGATTTCAAATTCCTCGGTGAGCTAATAAGAAAGCAGTTTTAGAGATAGTCTGCAGAAAAGTATACCACATCGAGGATTTCAATTTCCTCAGTGAGCTAAAAAAAAGGAGTTTTGGAGATAATCTGCGGCATTTTGGTGTGCCGCCGTACTAGTTCCATTCATCAGTGTGCCGTAAAGGAAAAAAGTTTGGCAGGCACTGCTCTAGATACACTCTCACCATTTAGTGTAATGACACATCTCAAAATACATATAATTAGAGTTCAGAATTTCAATACACACATATTACTTAAACTTAAAGTCCAACAAAATATATATTTCATGCTATATTTAACCTAATACAAAAATAATGGCAAAAAAATAATCACACGCTCCTCCTGAGACACTTCCAGGATGTTTTTGAAAGCTGTAAGCACTTTTTTCCGTGTCTTTCTTGCAGTTACACTAACGTAGTGGATGGTAACTATGTGTAAAGTTACACTGTAGCCTTGCAAAATTCAGCATGAAGAAAAGAATGGCATGGATTGAAATTCTTCTTTATTAACTTCCTCAAACATATTCAGAACAAAACCATTCCAGTGATGTCTTATAGCGATGGAGGTAGCTGAAGAATAAAATACATTTATTTCTCTTAAATACTTGTAATTTTTGATTTATGAGGTTGTAGAAAGTTACTGAAGTTGTGTGAATGTTTGTTAAAATATCATTTAATGTATTTTTTAAATTATTAGATTTCACTATACCAATATCTGAACCTTTTCACTCACCTCTAAGTATTATATTAATTCATCTAACATTTTAGTATGCACATACATTAGTGTATACCTAGATACATTTTAAAATTGATTTTATATTTGAAGTAAAAAGAATTAAGTGTTAAGCTTCTTCACGTAAATGTTTTTGTTAATATTCTTCCAGTAAAGACTACGTATTACAAAATAGGATCCGCTGGATGAACCAATCTAAAAGTGACAAAATGACAAAGATATTTTTAAAACCATATTTCCTCAATGACGCATATCTTTTCCTATAGTGTTACTATATACAGAGTGCGCCTTATAAAGATGTCTTACAATCGCAGCTTGTCAGCTTTTTAACCACTGGCAGATTAACGACTCGTCAGTGCGTAGCACGCTTATCGACTCCATACGCCAGCGACGCAC
The DNA here is from genome assembly GCA_031772345.1 of Himalopsyche anomala. NCBI lineage: Eukaryota > Metazoa > Arthropoda > Insecta > Trichoptera > Rhyacophilidae > Himalopsyche > Himalopsyche anomala. Next base: position 1,947,314 of record CM062825.1, read on the forward strand.
AGGTGCATCGCGATGTTTTTTCGTGGAAGATAAATATTTTTTCAATATCTTAACATTATTGCGCTGGTGGCATTTATTAAGGAACCCATTAATGATTTACAACATTTTAAATTATCTAAGTTAATCCATATTATTTTTAAGTAGATTCAACAGATTTTAAACCTACCAATCTTTGTAGATAGCATACACAAATCGTATTTTTCATAATGTCTTGTAAAAATAACTGAAACTTTGGATAACTATAATGGATAGTTCATGAAATGCTTTCGTTCCATGTACATGATATTGACTAAAAATAAATATTAATTTTCAATCAAAAGCCGCTGGTGTGAAGGAATAGATTGAATATTTCTCTCTAACAGCTAAGTGGATAAGAAATTTTTCAGAATGAATTGAAGGTAGTCAGCTTCTCGAGAGAAAGTCCCGTAGAACATAGTGGAATATCTTTTAGAAATGCTGTAGCATTTATGTCTTTCAAGGGACAGGTGATATTTTGAAAGTGTTGATAATAATTACTATAATAATTATGAATTATTTGACTCTGAATCTCAAGAGTTTATTACATCGATGTTGTTAAATGTTACAGAAGAATAAATGTTCACATTTTAGATTCATGTTCCTTTGTTCGCTATAAATACTTACTATAAGTTTTCATATTGTTTTACTATTGAAGTTTATAAATAAGAATGGGTCTTAACATAGATGGTGTCTTTTAATTAAGAAAATACGGTATGTATTCAATAAATTGTGGTTTTATTGTGTTTATGTTTAACAAAAAAAGCTGACACAACAAAATATGCATTTTGAAGAAGAGCTCATTAAAACATTAAAAATATCAATAATTTCTATACTAGTTTAACCATTGAGCAGTTATTATTTATACATTAAAATAACCTTAACATTATTATGGTCTGAATGATAACAATATGTATTATTTGAAACATGATTTTTTATAATTAAATAATAAGTATATGAGATGTTGAAATGAAAAAATCGATGCAATGTTTATAAGTTTCACGCCTTTTTTTGAGTTTTATTGATACATATTTCCAATTGAGAACTTTTTAAGGCCCTGTCAACAGTTTATTGTAGTTAATATAGGCAAAATAGAATTAGACGTATCGTCACTGTACTGACAGATGTTGGTAATTAATAAATTGATAGTTCTGAGTAAACAGCAAATGAAAATTTATAACCCTAAGGATAAAGCCTCTAGCATCGATATTTTATGTTACGTTGATAGTCATAATATCAAAATAAAGATGAATTTATGCCAATCTGACACAAAGAAAGTTAGGAATTAACGGGCAGGGACAATTGCGGCCTTTAAATCGGCATAATGTTTCAGTCGGTAATCGTTATTACTGATGTTGTACAATAAATGCATCAACTGAGTTATTCCAGACAAAGCATTGATATCCAAAAATCTCTTTGTGTATTTAATTCATTTTTGTCAATTATTTTACTTACTAACATCTGCCGTACAAGTATGTACAACAATACGGTTATTGGAATTACATTTATTGGTTTCTGCGTGTGATTTCCATGACACGTGGAAAAGCTTAAACAACTTATACCGTATGCTTTTATTGAGTTTTACAAATTAAATACCGTTACATATAATGTGATGCGACTTATAGTATACATTGAAATAATATGGACTTATTGATTATTGATTTTAAGAGCCTCACAATATGAGAGAATTACAAAGTATTAGAATTTAAACAAGTGTTGAAAGAAACAAAAGTTTAATGTTCCAGAACTCATATTTTCCCATTATAAGTTTAAAGAAACATTAGCAGCTTTGAAAAATATGCATTAGTATTATGGCAAGAAACATTAATGTATTTAATTTCATGCATAATTTGATGTTTTGAAATAATCAGGTATAAAACATATTTAGTGGAAAAGTGTGAAATAAATTCAGAGTTCAATTCCCTTTCCAAAACGTGAAGTATTTTGACAGTTTTCTAAAAAATAATGTAAACTCATTTTTAATACATCCACTATAAATTTCAAAAATTAAAATATGATCGTAATAGTCCCGTAATGAATAAAATTAATGATATACTAGTTATTATTTGTTATAAACGACAATTATATTTATATAGAAGGCACCGGTGACTTGGTTGGGCTCAAGGTACTAGTGGTGATGACTTCTGATTCGAAGACATAGTTGAAGATCAATTTGATGAAGTCGCTCATCAACCAGATGAGCACCGCAAAGAATACAAATCTTGTGAGCCTATCTACCAACCACATCCTGAAAATAAAACAATTATCATATATCAATGAACTGTGCTTTTTAGTATATGCTCATTGAAAATCACTGAGAGAAAAAGAAATAAATATTGTTTTAAATATTTATTTAGAATAAGCTCTCCTAGGCAGATGACGTAGTTTCAATGTATACTTATAAGCACGGAATGATCAGTGTCATGATAAGTGAACAATTCTACAGCTTTCTGTAGTGTTTCGACATCCATGTAAAACTTGTAGTTCTTTATTCATAAAAGAATAAGGTATCAACTCTTATTTACTTTTTATGTAATTTTATATAATAAGTATCAAAATTTAGCTTTTGTGTTTGAAAAAAGAAGGGCCTGTGAAAATTACGACCAGGAAAAATGACCTCATAAAGGCTTTTCTGAAACAATTTATTACATTAACATTAGATTAAGTCAATTAAAAACAAGTTTATCAGTTTCCGTTCACTTCAACGTTGCCTTTGGCTCAAAATCACCAAAGAACGATTTTGTATCTCCTGTTATGTGTGGGTTACATCCTTTTCCACAGTCGATAATATTTCGAATATCAGTGTCATCATATTATCTTCATTTCCCTATATCCTATTTTATTGTACTAAATTTAAAACACTTAGACTTTTTGGTGACTTATAGCAATAATGAAAATATTTACTACCGTATATTTAACATAATAATTAAATATTTAGAGAAATTAATGATATCTTACACTTTCATGTGTCGTCTGGCAGCAGGGAGAGTACTGTCTGGCTCATTCAGCATGTAGAGCCTAGTCGATCTGATGCATGATTCAAAATATTCATAAATATTGAGACCTGCAAAGAATGAAATATTTATTTTTTTGAGTGGGAATCAAATTGTTACCGTCTTAGTTGCTTTTGTTTAACCTTCTATCTCAGGAATTCTCAACCAATGGAGGATTCTTCCCTGGGGGGGGGGATCGTTAAATCGTTAGATTCTTGATTTTATTTTAAGTTCTCTAAAAGTATTATTTTAAATATAACATGACATGTTCATCAATTATTTTTCATAAAATCACTTCACAGGCACATGGATGAAATTTTTTAATACCTTGTAATTCTACTGAAGTTTTTGTTCATTGAAATATGCTTCCGTAATTTCAGTAATTAGTAAAAAAAATCATCTCAATAAATTTATAGAATTATGTACCTGCAGATTAAAAGACTTTCAAAACTATGTATATGTATATTATTTCAAATGTACCTTTTGAGTAAGACTATCTTGGGTTGGGGAGGAGTATATTCTAAACAATGGCGTAAAGGGGGAGTCGAGCGAATAAGGTTGAGAACCCTAGGTGTATTTCCTATTTTTATATTTCTAATAAAACATTGTTTAAATACATACATTTCTTGTATTTTAAGCTATAATGCAGAAGTTTTAGATAAATTATTATACATATTGTTCTAACATTGTTTGACCTGAGTGCTACAAGGTTCTAAGTGTAGATTTTTAGCGAAACTGAAGTAACAATACGGCAGTCTTCCAAATACCATTATTGGTATGCATTGTTATTTTTTTTTCGTCAAAATTTTTCACATAGAACCTTATATAATAGTACTCGGGTTGCGATTGGTCACACTTTTATCTCAAAAAGCATATTTATTATGGTAATAATTATTAATTTTATCAATCCACTTGCTGTTTTAACTTGATGAAATAAATAGGAACTTAGTCACTTAGGTATTTTATTATATTATATTATTTATATAAATATGTGATATTTTGTCATGGTTTATCAATGTTTTTATTCTAGATTACTTTCCTGGGCTGGGAACAAGTCTTTACACAACTGGGAACAAGTACTGCCTTGCTTAAAAAATATGCCAGTCTCAGAATTTGTGAGGAGATAAAAATTCAGCTTCAAAATTGCTGATTCAGAATTTTATTTGAATTAAACATCGACTTGTTTGTTTTCTTGCTCTACCTGTTGACAAAGCAGTGCTGGAGTGGTGGGGTAATTACAATGAATTATGTGTGAAAAATTTGCTTGGCTATATTTGCGTAAGAGGTTTTAACTATTGCATATAACTGACAGCAGTTTTCATTCTGCCACATAGTATGCAAAAAAAGAATAAGCGGCTATAGCCTAAGTCTCATTGACTGATCAAAGAAACATATATTTATATAAATTCAATGTTTATTGTCTGCAAAACTCAAACACTGTAAGTGCATGAATTTGTATACATATCATTATATTTTGATTTGCCTGAGAGAATACTACAAATACTGATTAGTGGATGAAGGTACTTATAATTACCATCGCCATCCATTTTGTAGAGCAGTTTTTCTTTTGAATTCATGTTTTCTCTTACTTCTCGAAGAATGATCGATTCAAAGTCCCATTGCTTGTTAGCGTAGTATTCAAACACTTCAAATCCTTTATTTATTCTCCGCTGAACTCTCATCAATCTAAAATCAATAGAAAACATAATATAAACTTACGAATGTTTAAAAAAACAATCACGTAAAACTTTCTCAAGTCATGTGGCTTAGATATTCAAAATCTTTGTTTTGAATTCTTGATATTTGATATCTCTAAAAATTAGCCCTATTTGGCCGCGGATGAACTATATAAATGTCATAATTGGGCGTAACGCAGTCTATTGAATTTTATTTTTTAATGTTTTAAATATTTTTTTTATTTGTATGAAGTTCTACTTATGACCGTTTCGACTTACATCCAAGGTGGCGTAACGGAATCTGTTGTAAAACTGTACATAAACATGTACAGTGCAGCTTAGGATAATATATTCAAAAAGTAACAATTGAAACATCGAGTCAAAATTACATCGAATTTTATTCATGAAAGGTAATAAAACTCCCTTTTTTGGCGCAACATTTGTTGCTGCTATTTTGTAATCAATTTTTTCATTTTTATTACAAAAGATATATTGCAGTCGAAAACTTTTCAAAAACTAAAAGTTATCGCAGACCGGTAATAAACTCCTGCGGTGCCGGTGCCGGTCCACGGAGCATAGGTTTAAGAACACTGCTCTGCCGCACTGCACTAGTACACAATGAGCAGACAAAAAGATAGAGGTAGAGTGTGTTTTAGTGCTGACAGGTGTATAATATTACTTGTAATTATATATCTATGTATATAAAATTGTTTGCCGTTGATGATGGGCGGAAAGAAATTAAAAAATACCAATGATAATAACTACTTACACGGGTTTGTTTCCAGTCACATAGAGCAGAGAGTCGACTATAAGAGCTGGGAGAAAATGGAAGAAGAACATACAAATATTGTGAACCAATCTTGAACTTTTCATTGAACCACCAGGATACCTGAAAAATGATTAAAATACAAATATAAGTTATGATTGAGCATTAAATACATTATTTAGACAAATTTATAGAAAAAATAAAAGATATGGACATCTAAATACCCACCAAAATGGATTACCCGGTTTTCCAGTATTTTTTCATAGATTTAGGTACCCATTTCAGTTCCGGATAATTTTTGTCAACAATGATATTCTGACATAGAATTAAAATGAAGAATATACGTATAATAAGTACAAAAATAGTTGAAAAAGAATTATATCTCAATAGTATTTAATAAACAAAGTGAATTAATTATTGATAATTGAAAAAATGTTTGAATAAATAATTTTAACAGATATAAGTATTTGTTAAGATAATATTTGATTGAATGGAAAAATTAATGTGCACACATATTGATAAAGATTCAATTTTTTTGTGAAATAGAAGTATATCCAGAGAATTTTACATCTTGAAAAGATACATAAATATATATAAAATCAAGAGAAATCAAATATTATGATTAAATTAAAATTATCAGGTACCTGCTACAAATTACACAGTTTTCGGTTCTTTTAAAAACGTGTTGGTACCTGAGTACCCAGTTCCTATTCTACCCGAGTGGAAAGACAAAGAAATAGCCACAAACCACAAGGAATGCTAACAATACATATTTTGTTATTGTGAAAAAAAAGCGTCCATCGTTTGTTTCAAACAATATGTTACATATTTTTAAAACTACTTTCAAACTTTTTCAAAGGTCACATATAGAATTAATAATTTAAAAATTAAATGATGAGAATCATGCTTTTGATATTAAGCTTTAAAAATCATCGATATAAAATATATAACTCGTTGATTTTGAAGTGTTTTCAATTTAATTAGGTTGCTTATATAGTATTTTCAATGGACTGGGCAACAACTATATATTGAATTGTAATTTCAAGTTTGTTTGTTCACTGGCTGTGTAAACTTGGCTTTACACCAATTGTAAACCAATCTATTGGATTAACAATATTTTAGATGTTTACTTAATATGAAGAAAAAAGTGTAGTTGTTGAAATTGGTGGGTGACGTAAATAGGATGTTTATGTGAATGCATTAAGCTTACCAAGCAACGCCGTTGAGTGGAACCTTATCTGTCACAATGCCTCTTCCCATGTCAAGCATTTCTTGCCATGACACTTTGATTTCAGAGGAGCTGGTAATGTTGATGACGTTGTCCTTTACATTCCTGAAATATCAAAAAAATATGGTGATTAAAATAAAAAATAATGTATGTCCTTTATGGCATGCCCAACCCTAAGGTTGGGTTACAATGATTTGGAAAATATTCACTGATATGCCTCTAAGTGAAAATACTAGGCAAGATAATATGCAACTTAAATATAAGCTCACAACTTTTTTACACGATTTTGAAATAACACGATCCACTGAAAAGAACGAATACTAAATTTGTCCATGAATTATTTGTTCTAACACGATTCCTTTAAACAAAAGATGTCAATGACTCAACGTTCTCACATCACAGCCACAATTATCTTTGATTCTTCAAATCACAAGAGCTTGCAATTTGCTACGAGCATTGAATCGAGCATCGGGTACTATCCATAGGATGTAGTCAGACAAACTGAGGGACGCTGGCATGTCACGGAAGGAAGCAAAGCAATTAGCGGGAGACAGAGAATCATGGAGGTGCTGCGTGGAGGCCACACGCTCCACATAGGAAATGAATATGGTCAAAGAAAAAGAAAAATAATGTATACTATATACATCATCGGTTTATAAAAACAGGATGTCGCTTTGAAAGAAAAAGAAATCAGTACAACAACAACTTGACAGTGCTTGTTTTATAATTTCAATGATATAATTATGATGAAAAGCATATTGTTTCAGGTTATCTGAGACTTACTTTTGGCTAATGTAGTTCCAAGTAATAATCAAGAGGACGTTGGAAAAAATATCAACCGGAACATAGTCAGCGTATCCATTAGGATTGCAATGCATTGTCCTAATGACTCCTTTTCCAGCTCCTGAAAAATTATTCAAAAAAGTTTTGTAAAACAGTAGCATATGTTAATTATTGTAAATTTAAAATAGTTTTTTTTTTGTATCGCTACATTAATGCAACAGTAAGGCAATCAACAAAAAACATGTTTTTAGCTATGAATGCCGTTATAAACACTAAACAGTTATTATCCAGAAATAAAGATATTCAGATTATCCAACTGTTGCATTGATTGATGTAGCAATATTATAATATCGTCGATATGCTGCCAAAAACCTTTTTTTTAGATAGTTGACTTTTTCGAATGTCATGAAGCAAACTGTTAATGTAGCGTGGTCGTAGACAATAAGACAAATGAATAAACAACAATTGACTAAAATATTTACCGATCAAAACATCTAATCGTCTTTGGGTAGCTGTAGAAATAAGGAGTCTGTAAAGTTTCTGCCAGTAATAATTGCCAACGAAATTGACTTAGTTTGTATTGCTTCGTTAAATACCGAAATAAATTAACACTAAATGAATGAGTTTCTTTTTTCAGACAATAGAGCATGTTTAAATCTATTGATCTGCATTCATAACTCAAAATAGCCAATTTTTCTATTAAATGTTTTTTAAATTTCTGACAGAACACCGACGATATATTCTTTAATTAGTTATAAATGGAGTATCTTTTTTATTATTACTTTCATACGACATAATAATTAGTGTTTATTAGATTTGTTTCTTTGTAGCCAGATGATAATTTTAATAAATAAATTAATAATAAATTGATAAATACACATCAATTGAATTTTTATACAACAATACAACAACAATAATATATACTAGCTGTAAGCCCATTGCCTTCAACGGGGGGAGATTTTCGTTGCATTTTTAAATAGTCAGAAAGGTTACTGACGTGAAAAATAAATTGCAAACCTATTTAATGAATAAGCCAGAAAATCTAAACGTAAATAATTCTCTCAATGGATTTTTTTTAGGAGTATACCCAATTCTCTAAAAGAACTAAAATACACCGGGACTGCAAAAATATGCAAATAGCGGATATAATAAAATATATATTCATAAAAATCATAATTGAGCCGCCCTGCTGACAGCCCTGCAGTATTAATATTTTATAATTTTTGAATTATTCAAATGTTTCAAGTATGCAAACAAATGTATTTCGGAGAAGAAGAAGAAAACCCCAAGACATATATCGATAGCCCTGCAAATTTTTCAAGTGTGCAAACAAATATATTTCAGAGAAGAAAAAGAAGACCCCGGGGCATATATCGACAGCCCTGCAAATGTTTCAAGTACGCAAACAAATATATTTCGAAAAAAAAAGTGGACCCCGGGACATATATCGACAGCCCTGCAAATGTTTTTAGTGTGTAAACAAACATATTTGGGAGAAGAGAAAGAAGACCCCGCGACATATATCGACCGTCTTTTTTGACGTCATCGAAAAGGCGAAATCGCGACCATGCAAACAAATAAACAAACAACAAACAAACATATGAACGTACCTTATCGACTATTAATATATAGATAATGTCTATTATACAATACAAACATAACAATAATAATATGTAGGAAATCTAAGAAGTCAAAATATGTGTTGGTAGGATTTTAAAAGTGAATGAAATATATTTGGTGTTATTCTTTTGAATAATACTGTCTCTTATTGTATTTTTATACATAAATATAATAAAATATTGTTACCAATCAGTAAGCCCGTAGGCCCATTAATATTATCCGTCCATCCCGGGAGTGGCTCTTTCCAAACAGGGATAACTGGAAAAAAGAGAAGAGATATTAATATTCTGTACAATTTTTAACATTGTATTTTTCTAGCGTAAGGGACCAGAACGGCCTTTCAAGACCTTTTTAAATGGATTTTTTCAATGATTCAAAAGTTACATTATTACTATTAATACATTTTTTATTTAATATACAGCTTAGAAGAACAGTCGTAGTAAAAATTTTCGTTCTGCACAATATTACACTTGTACAAAAATTTCCTTAACAAAATTTTGCTGTTTGAATGAGCGGAGTAGAGATTGAATTTGGTTTATCGTTCTACGATTATATTAATGATCAAGACTACTTTTGCTCATCGTAGCATATTGGAAAAATAAATCTGTGTCAAAAATGATGAAGAGAATAATTAATTCAAGAGAGGTTTCTTAACATTTGATCTTGAAATTTCGAAACAGTGTAAAAATAAGCCATTCAAAAAGGAGATTATAATTAGGGTAGGTCGACAGATAAGAAAACTCCCATGTGCAGTATCACCCTTTCGACCTAACTTTTGATCTGAATATCTTTGATTTTGTGGTTCAAATAAGCTTTAAAAATTCATGAATTTACCATTTATACTATTTTTATTCATGTACTGTTACTGTAAAATAATATTGTATGTCTTACCAATTGACGGTCTGACAATAATGGCTGGTACATCTGCCATCGCTTCCTCAACGAGCCCTTCGGAGAGTGCCTTAGTGTAGGCATAAGTGTTAGGATATGTATCAAGAATTCTGAAATTAAATATATACATCTTTTAAGATTCAATCGGAAATGCATTCATTTTGTTGAAAGAAGTTAAACCTTTATGACTTAAAGGGTGCATGCATATAAGAACATATAAGAATATAAATAAAAAAGTTTTTTAATTCGTTTTTAAAGACGAATGTTTCAAAATTAACGACCGCTTTGGACAACAAAACTTCTTGCATTTATTTCTATACTATAACCATGTATACTACTATGTAATTGCTGTCCCTAAAAGGTTTAATAATATTCATTTGGCTTGTAGTAAGTTATTTCATGATGCTTTACCCATATTTACAAACAAAAATGTTTGCTATTATAAAATGTAATAAATATAATTAATTGCTTCCCGGTGTGAATATGTTCTAATTTTAAAGAACGCTGGAGTTTTGACAACACGTAAACACATGCGTGAAAATTATTACGAATACTCGAATCGAATAGTTGAAAAAGGGACGAATATATCCGGATACCAAATATTCGAATATCCGGATTGGAATCCCTATTATTATTATAAAAGTGTACAAATTTGGTTTTATTTCTGCAGACTGTGTGTGGTCTGACATGCACATCTGTATGAAATATCTGTCATACAGAAAAGGCTAAATACCTTCTGTTAAAATATACAATTAGGAAGGTATGCTGAAACCTGCGTATGAAGCAGTATGAAAGAATATAAATCCACTGAATGCATTTGGTGTGAATTGAATGTAGAGTAATATAATAATAAATCATAGTCACTTTTCAGTCATAGCGTTAACAACGTCATCTTGAAGCCACTCCACACACTTGATGATTTTATGAGGGTCTGCTGGTGGTGGATAAGCTCTCTCTCGGAGGACCTTCTCATTCAGGTGACAATATGATGTTGAAATATGGCAGAAAAGCTGTAAATTTTCAAGAATTAAATAGAATAAGTTATGCAACCAGTTTTTTATATATATTGTTTTTTACCTATTAACATAGCTACAACAATAGTGTGATACTATTTAGGTCAATATTGGAAAGAAATGTAGTTGAGATGAGAAATAAATCGATTATTTCTCTTTTAATACAGTATGATCTCATTTCCAATATTCTTCAGTAGCACCATTTTATTCCAGTACGCTAGTATTTTATTCCAGCAGTTTCGTTCGTCCAGAGATTAAGGTTTTAATTATTCAAAATTTATAGCTTAAAATTTTATAACACTAGCATTGATAATGTACAAGATAAGACCCTCAAAATATGTTTAGAATCAAAGGAATAAATATAAACAACCCAAAAATAAGTACCAAAGAGTAAGGCATGAAAAGAAATTTATTAGTGTTAGAAGTTAACAGTTTAACATAAGTTTTAAATAAAATGATTAAGCTGCTGTACAGTTGTGTGAATAATTGGCCATTATTGCAAATGTTAGTTCTAAGTTCAGTCGACGGGCAGGCCTATTATGACTTGAATTTGAATGCGAGATTTATTACGTGATTATCATACGCAAAACACTTAGATTTAAATATGAAAACATAATATTCACATCACGCTTTTAACAATTTTCACATTTTAGCCAGATAATTTGTCTGTTATATCGAAGTACTACTGTATTTTCTTTAACATTGATATATTTACCTCCAGTTTCTTGCATTTTCTGGCAAGATCTAACATCTGTCTGGTTCCACGTGTGTTAAGAAGCACAGCTCTCTTCAGAGTCTCGTCGAATCTGTAAATAAATAATAATATTTTAAAAACTGCCATCTATGAGATATTTGATTACAATCTTTTGTATGATTAAGGTAAATTTCCCCACATTTTTAAATAGCTGTTCATAATTACAACAGTGTAATATTTTTTACGAGCCCACTCTATTACTGTCTCTAAATTAAGGTATTACCTTGTCTTCTATTTTTTTTGTATTCAGTTATTAAATTATGCCCAACGTTAACAATAAAAGACGTGTTAGTGATATTTTGTAAAGCGACGTAGCATTTTCTATAACAACAAAATTATAGTTTTAAGATATGTATTTATGTTTTTGATGATTTGATAATAAAAGTCAAAAATTTAGTCATTTATAGACACTACCTTAACAAATAATAATAGGTCACAGTTTGAGGGTGCCACTTGTTCACTATCCGTTCTTTTCGACGGATGGTTAGTGGAATAGTATTATAAAAAACAATTTTATCACAAGTGGGGAAAGAATTTAAAAAAAATATTTTAATTAACTTATTTCCAGTTTGAAGGTGAGTAATCAAACCAATAAACTAATGCAAAGCTTTTTTTTTAATTGATGTCCGTTGCCAATGTGGTGCTCCTAATGAATTTTATCTCAACAGAAATCGTCCTGCAACAAATGATTGTTACTCAGTTGCTCAACCTCTCTTTTTTGTTCTAAAGAAAGGATAGAAAGATAGGACTAGGACAAGACTAGTAGTTAGCTAATAGCTCTATCTCTAGGGTCTGTTTTATGACAAAAGTATGCGAGGGAATTTTTAGACATCACAAACAACCATGCCTTTAAACAGAAATAGGTAAATTGATTGAAAAAATGCTGTTTGTACTGAACTATGGGGCTACGAGAGATCCGTTATTAATGCCAACAATGTTGACTGTACCACGAACATAACATACAAAGTTTACTGCCATTAAATATGAATAGAAAATGGTAAAGTCAAAATTTTTTATTTTGTATACCAGTTTGCGAAAAATACCCATTTCACCCGTTATTGATCTAAAACAACTATTATATTGTATTTATAAAATTCTATTGACCTTGAATCTATTAATTGCATGACTGTCAAAATATTTAACAATTTTTGTCACTAATAGATGTCTCTGTCCCAAAAACTTATCGGTGACATATTTTGTTGTTATTTGATTAATTATTTCTAAGCACTTTAGAGCAGTTTTCAGTTATTTGTGGTTGAAACGTTGTCTATGTATTATAAATGAAATATGATTATTTGTACTAACTCTACATACTTTAAAATGTAAGGATCAAAATTATCTACTACGAAAACTTAAATTGATACATAGTAATTATATAATATAAGGAAACAAATTAAATGGTCAGAAGGGGTTTTTTCTTAACTGTTTTCCCCACACAAAGCCTTCAGCTGACAGAATCTTTTAGAAAGTCATTACATAGCTAGCTTACATGCGGGAAAGGGATATAAAGACTTAGTCTGTACCCACCCTAGCAATAACTTTAGTCAGGAAATTAGGAGTCCGCTTCGCGGACACCACATATAGTTTCAGTAGGAAAATAAAGGTAGGAAAAAAAAAAATGGTCAGAATTTAAATCAATTTTTGATCAGAATAAAAATATGAACGGTCAGAATATTAAATAACAATTTTGGTTAGTAGGTTAGGTTAGGTTAGGTTAGGTTTTTTTTTTAATTTCATTTAAATTATGAGTATTTATTCTGACCGATGAAAATGAAAATGATGTATTTTTATGTAGGTGCCCCCAAACCAAAGCAAGCACCTTTTTTTATATTGACACTTGATATACATTATATCAAAAGTATGTAAGCTGAAAATGCCGAATCAGTATATAAATTTAGCTTTTAAGTTTGAAAAAAGAAGAACCTATGAAAATTGCGACCAGGAAAAAGGACTTAAAAAAGGTTTTTTTACATTACAACAATTTTAATACATTGCTTATGTCAATTAAAAACAAGTTTATCAGTCTCCGTTCACTTCAACGTTGTGTTTATTTCATAGTTTGCCTTACATTTTTTGTTTCTTCTGTAATATTTCTTTTGTGTGGCCGTGTGGGTTATGTCATTTTTCCTTTCAACATTCAACATGCTTTCATTGTTAGGAAAATGGAACACATTTCCACGAAAATTAAGGCAAATGATCTGTAAAATGAAACACTTGGGTTCTGATAGTTGTAAATCTTATATTTTGAGATTAAATATTGTAGTAAACAATTTATTATGGTATTACTGTCATGACAAATTGAATATAAAAAGAGTATTAGCGACCCCCCCCCTGATTCAGTGCTAACGAAAAAAAGCTCTCTCGGCTACTTTCTTTTGTTACACCACTGATGTTTACTAATGAATCTAATTATTAAATAATATAATGATTGGTGCCAAGGTAAAAAGTACAGTATATAAGCCCACTGATAATTGTATTTTAAATATAATTAAGTATTTTATAATATGTAATCGTCTCCCACAGTGGTGCGCACCATTTTTCAGCCAAGTACCACTTTTCCAGTGTTAAATTTGTAAAGTGCCACTCAATAGAAAAGTAAATTCTCCAACTATTTCATACACATTTGCTTGCCATATTGTATAAACAACTCCAACAGTGTTAGTAAAATTAAATCACAATACGGCCATTACATATTAAACAAAATAAAATAAAATTATACTAAACTATGTATGTATATATTAGTAAAAATATTTATTAACATTTACAAAAGTAAGAATGTGGATGACCTGTCGCAGCCAACTCGAAACTTAGACTAAATTTAGAGTGGCTCGCTTCATAACAACGACAATGCAAATAGTTGTGTGTACGTTGCAAAAGAAAATAATTTTGTTTCTAAATTGAAAAAATAAAATACTCATTTCTACTAATTCCTCAATTATTAAAAAGGATCAGGACCAGTTTCTTTCATGTTTCATGCAACTATGATCTATATATTAATAGTCGATAATGTAATCTGTCTGTCTGTCTGTCGGTCCCCGATTTTGCCTTTTTGGTGACGTCAAGAAAGACGATATATGCCCAGAGTTCTATTTCTGCTACTATGAAAAATGATTGTTAGCAAACTTAAACATTATTCCAAAAATTAAATAATTTACAATTTAAATACTTATTTCTGCTACTACGAAAAATGATTGTGAGCAAACTTAAATATTATTCCAAAAATTAAATATTTTACAATTTAAATACTGCAGGGCTGTCGATATATGTCCCGACTTCTATTTCTTCTACTACGAAAAATAGTTGTTGGCAAACTTAAACATTATTCTAAAAAATATATTTATGTATAACCCCGAGGTATATTTCTTTTACTTTATCATTTCTGGCTTATTCAATATATAGGTTTGTAATTTATTTTTCACGCCAGTAAATTTTCTGACTGCTTAAAAATGCAACAAAAATCCTCCCGTTGAGGTCAACGAGCTTACAGCTAGTAGTAATCAAATTCACAACAGCGCAATAAAAAATACTTATTTTCAATTCTTAAAAACCTTGGACTGCCATCGAGAAATGATTTGAGTACCACTTGTGGTATTCAAAATACTTCGTGCTCATTACTGATGCGAGGAATTCAAAATAAATAATTGGTACACGCCATTCCTTACGATGCGTGTTGTTGCACCATTAAAAGGAACTAAAGAAATATAAATTAAATAATGCAAGAAAATAATTGATTGAAGGATTTTTAAAAAATAATAAAAAACGATTAGTATGAAATAGAAAAACGCAACCGACCTTCGACAGACGAAAAAATATTGAATCTATATTTTTGTGAAAAGATTTTTTTTTAATATCCGGGGTCGCTAGATATGAAATAAAAACTCTTATTGTATTATGTACATATTTTAAGTATTATTATTTTTTTCAAATCGTTTATTCTAATAATAAATAATTAAATCTATTTTTGAGGTGGCATTTACTACGCATGAAACTAATGACGTATTCAGAGTTGTTTATATTATATTCAACACCGGTTTGACCGAAACCTCGAGATTCCGGTATTTTTGTTTTCTTTTTTTTATCAAAATATTTTAATTATTGAAAATACGTTAGATGAGACTAACTTGATTGAAAGAAAGTTGATTCGAAATTTAAAGTCTAAAAATGAACACCCCTAATTTTACGTTACGAACAAATGCAGTTTTTAAAATTTGTGAATTGTATTTCTATTGTTTTTTATTAACTCAAACTTTTTTAATGCGATATCCTGCGGAACGTTCATACCACAAAGATTGATTGTAGTCATATGAAGGGTTTGGTATCAAAACTCATAATATTCATATTTGATATCGACTGTGGAATGGAAAAAGGACGTAATCCTCAATTTTCCAAAACAGCTTTTTTTCGATAATCACCGAAATGTATACAACTTGACACACGTTCTATCAAAAGGATGGAAGCTAAAAATGCCGAATAAGTATCTAAATTTAGCTTTTAAGTTTGAAAAAGATGGCCTCGTAAAAAATTGAAACCGAGAAAACACACTGAAATAAAGGTTTTTCCGAGACAATTTATTTAATTAGTATTAGGTTGTGTCAATTAAACACCAGTTTAGAAGTATCCGTGCACTTCAAGGTTGTTTATAATTCATAATTTGCATATGTCCCAAAATCATCAAAAAAATATATTTGATATGTGTGGGTTACGTCCTTTTTTCTTTCCACAGTCGATATGTTTAATATGAGTATACAAAACAATTCTAAATACATCACTACATCGACCCGTAATAGTAAAAAAATCGTATCCGATTATTTCTAAAATTTACAGGAGAACGTTTTTTTCTGAATCAAGTGCGGTTAGTAAATAGTTATATGGTTAATGCCTAACCGGATATTAAAATAAAATGGTCTGTCTTCTTTCAATTCTCTAAATCAGCGTTTCCTCAACCGGAGTTCACATGGAACAAACGATAGCACATCAAAACACTCAAATTCACAGGTTGTAAAAAAGATCAGGCGAATGAGATAACACTCTAAAACTTTAGGCGATATTGAACAATTATTTGCTTAAAACGGAATTTACCGAATTGTGTCACTTAAGTTCTTTTGCCGATTATGGGTCAACATATATCACAAGAAAGGTTTGTATTGACATTCACTGTAAACACTGTTAAAACCACTGCCAAATATTACTATCGGTGTGTTCACGGTTTAAAATGAACAATATGATAATATGGTTAGAAAAAACCAATCGGCGATCAGTATTTTTTTTATAGTGTAATAGTATATTTCGCATCATAAAATATTGTTACTTTTAACTTACGATAAGTAATTTTAAAAATAAATATATAATTACGAAAAATTGTGCTCTTATGGTTTTTTGCGACTTTCTCTACACTCGATTTTTGGAGAATATGAGTTATGATACTAAGCCTCACATATAATATATATATTTTAAATCGTAGTTAATTGAATATAACATTTCGAAAGAAGAAAAAATCTGGACGTAATATATTGCAGTTCCAAATTAACCCTTCCCTTACTATGCAAAAAAAGCACAAGCTCCTGAACTGTATATACGTTACACACCAGGCAAACAGGAGTGAATCATGACAATTATGTAACACTACTACAGCGGTACTACATATAATTGTCATGATTCACTCCTGTTTGCTTGATGTGTAACGGATACACAGCTCAAGAGCTTGTGCGTTTTTTGTATAGTAAGGGAAGGGTTAACCAGCAATAAAACATAATATGTATTCAGTTTTATCAAAAGCGTTTTTTGTAGCAAAACATATATACAATCGAAATATACTCAAATTTGTAGATTAATTTATTGAATTAACACACTGTATGTTTTCATCGTAAAATTTGCCAAAAAGGTGGGATATAAATAAAAAAATGTGTTGAAAGTGATTCAACATCAAATAAATACAAGGTCTCCGAGTTTGTATTAAGAAGGTTTTGTAATAATTTTTAAAATTACTATAGGCCACCAAATCAAATTTCAATTTCAATGATTAATGCATTGAGAAACAAAGAATTATAATCTTAAATGAAGCAATGCTGATTCTTTCTGATTCAATTTTCATCTAATCGATTTTTTAAGTAAATTCACAACTGATTATAGTGATGAAACCAGTATACGCGTAATTGGGTACCATGTTTTTTTTCTTGTCTTATTAACCTTTCCCTCCCTGCAATATGTATTTAACACAATTCGACTCAAATAATGTGAATATTGATAATAAATATAATATATACGGTGCTCAGAATTTATGTATTCCTCTTTTTCAAATGTTGTAGTAAATACATATCACCGGAGCGCGCAGGATTTTTAGCACCGTGTGGAAAAGGTTAAGCCGCCAGTGTTCCACATCCTTTTAAGATGATGTATTTATCTTGAAACATTACTTCAATCATGCTTTAATTTTTGCCAAGATGCACGAGGAAAATAACCCGAGACTGGTTTGTATGCAGTGCATGCAAAAAACAATTTTCCATTATTAATAAATAGCAGTTTGTATAAAAACTTCGTAATATTATATGAGTAAGTCAGAAACTACGTGACTTAAATATGCTAATTGTCAATCTTGTACATAAGCAGAGGTGGTCTGCCGATACGTTAACAAGGGGCTTGCTTAATCTCAGGTCTATTCGCGTGACAAGGGGTTGATTATTTATCACTTTTAAATACTCACGCCTAATTCTATTTTTGTACAAGTTTCTCACACGTTTTCGAAATTGAACGATGAAACGTCACTCGAATGAACACTCTATCGCACAGGTTCCCAACCTATGGGTCGCCAACTTTTTTCGATTTTGGATTTGAACAACAAAACTCAAACTACAGTCAACTAAAATTACCTTATTGAAAATAAATGCCCTTTTCAATTGCATCGGGGCCGCGGGTCACCTGGCTTTTATAAAAAGGGGTCGCCACCCAAAAGAGGTTGGGAACCTATGCTCTATCGTTTTTAAACGTTTTTTTTAACGACTTTTTTGCATGGAACGTATCCCCCGCGTAAAAATATAATTGGGTGTATACGCAATGAATATGAAAGCAATTGACCTTTACATAATATAATTATATAAGTCAAATTTAGCAAGGGGATCGCGCGACCCCTCTTCTGGATATGGGTATTTGTGAGGCTTCTTCTTCTTGATTTAATCTCGAGTGAAATTTTAAATTAAAAACGTAAGTTACGAGTTAAACTCGTGTGACTCGTTGATTTGACGCTTTGCCAATAAGTATATTGGTATGGAGCCTGTGAAGCGGGTTCTCAGTTTACTGCATTAATTATTTCTGGTAATTATCCCTATCTATTGTAGATTTAGTGGCGTAACCACCTCATAGCAGTCATGCAATGAATGAGGGCTCAAATTTAAATACTCAATATAAGAAATTTCGTGGTGGGGCCTTGCGTGACGTTTGCATAACGCCCCTAAATCTCTTGCTACACCACTGTCTAGACGAGGCGTGGGGAACCTGCGGCCTTTTGCTACTCTGGTGCGGCCAATTCTGTAATTCTGTATTTTTTTGTAATTTCGTAAATTCTTGGGATTTTCTATGTCAAAATCCTTGATAGACCTAAAACAAAGGTCCCACGCTGATAATTTTGGGAAATCCGCAAATTTCAGGGCCTTAGAAATTGGCATGAAATTGTTTTCGGCCAAAAAAATCCTAGTCAATGCTTACTGCGGCCTTATGTCGAATCAGAAAAATGAATGCGCCCTTAAGAGAAGAAAGGGTCCCCCATCCCTGATCATCATTGAGTCATAATATTTTAATCTTGTATGAATTTTCGGTTAACCATATTGTTTGAAAATTTAAATAAAACCTTACTATTCAAAATTGTTAATTTTTTCGTTAAGTGATTTTAAGCAAGAAAATTTTCTTTTACTTCTTCAGGATTGAACTGGCTTTTAGAGTGACTGACAAAGGCGTAAAGCTTTTACTAAACGGTTGTGCATGCAGTATGCGGTTTACTTTTTTTTTATCGGTTTACAGCATTTTTAAAAAACATGTTCTGTTTTGTATAAAATTATAAACGCAAAAAAAGGTGGGATGTATAAAAAAAAACAATTCAAAATTTGAACGCGAAGACAAATTATTATACGGTGAATAAATAGTTTTCAGCAGAAATAAATCTTCTGTAAAGATAACTTAGTTGTCCAAAAGATTGTTGTATTTACCTGACTGTGGCAGCACCGTGGTAGATGATATGAACATTATCGATAATGGCCTGTCTGTCTTCATCGGACATAGCCAAATCCAACACTGACACATCTCCAGGAATGGCTCTGATCTTACTCAGCAGGTTTGGAGTTCCACCACGTAGGGCGCGGACTTTGTCATACAACTGGAAATAGAGAAAACAACAATAAGTAAAATGTTTTTTGTACTTAATTTTATCTTCAACTCATATCAAATTATTTGGATATTGAAGAAACATCATGAACACCGGAGTCCTAGTTTTGGTTGTACCAGTAATGCAATCCTTCGTTGTTACTATGGTTGTCACAAATTATTCCTAATGGAGGACGGTTTCCAGATTAAGCCTAATATTATGCTTTATTAAATGTACGCTTTACGTTACGAACTTCAGATCTTTCTTTCAGGGTTTTTGCGGGTGTTTAACCCGTAACATGCCATTCTAAAAAAGCATGTTCCCTGCCATGATGGCATCTCAGTTTCACTGTTTATTGACAGTATTTAAACCTAAGTTAACAGCTTAAAAATAATTTAAAAAATATATACATGCTAGAATACCTAAAATGATAAATACTTATTGACAATATTAAGAGAAATATTGAATGACTTAATGGCTCAACTATTTACGATTGCATCATGGGCAAGGAGGTGTTAAGCCGGGAAAATTGATTAGAAATAAACTTCTTGATAAAATAAGGAAAATTTGAAAATAACATGATAATATCAAACTGTTAATTTTATATATCTTCTAGCACTTGGTACATAACACTTATTTAAAAAGTGTGCTGTATTACGTATTCTTTTCACAAATTAGAGGTTAATATGAATTTTATGGTGATATGAAGAGTTTGTAAAGCATATTATTACTTTATGACAAAACCTTCGAGTGCCTATGGAGTGCATTCACATTGCAAAATTCGTCTTATTTTAACCCATTCGCTAAACACCAATAATATCTAACTGAATTCATTCCAATCTTCAATGATACTTTAAGAAATGCAAGGCAAATTTGTCCGAGGTGATTGTGTACTTTGTAGCTCCTCAATCATATTTAAGATGTTTCGGTAGGTGTATAATTGTTAAATTATTCTTTGATTTTGACCGGTGACATCTTAGAATAGTTGAATCAGAAACAAAGTATTTGGAAACGGTCCCAGTTTGCCTAATACTCGGTGAAACGCACATATTTATGTGTGCACATGGACTTTAGTATGTTGAAAAAACGACATTAAATGTCATTAAGCAAATTATTCCTAATATTCGATGTTTTTCCCTATTTTTTCGTATCTCTAATTGAAATTGAATTAAATACGTTGTCATTTAACAAGTCATCATCGAGTTTTACCAAGAAACTGGCCAATCAATCATAATATTAGCAAATATTACTTGACAGATTCTACATCGATATTGAAACCAAGATGAACGACCTTTATTTTGACTAGTAATACAGTTTGGGCAGAGTCATGCCGCATGCGTAGTCACTAAATCGGGGTCAAACGTGTTTCATAATAACAACATCTTTCCAAGTAGGCGTACTCGAAAAAACCAAAAAAATACTCAAACGAAGGCAGTGATTTTTTTATTATTTTAAACAGTGAACTGTGACTATACAAACGGCAAATATAAATGTCATGAATATCAATTCACAATAGCAGCCGTTTGGCAACACTTCCCAATAAAAAATACAACTTTAAACAGGTTTAATTATGTAGTTATTATTTTATAATTTTTGTATATATATATCGTTTTCGATGAACCGTACAAGGAAACACCCAACCTAAACAGATTCTTTATAAAGATTAACTAAAATGGTGGTTCGTAGTCTTTTAGTGCTAACTAAAAAAATCTGAGAGCTTTGATTAATTAAAATGCTCAATACTCTCTCTACCTGCAGTTATCTAATTTCTGGACCAAAAAAACGTTATTCCAATACATAGTTACAAAAATCATTTTTTTATATTTATGTAAAGATAAACATTTATTGTAAAATTTCAAAAAAAGTCTAGAAAAAAATGTGGGAGCCCGACCCTAAGCGCTCCCGCCCCTCTACGCCGTGGTTCCACCTGTCAGTATTCGTTAAAAGCGTTTGATACGCATTGTGTGTGTGTGTGTGTAGACGTGTATTATGTTGCACTGTCCGTCACAGACTAATTAACAGCTTAACGACCGCACGTTTTTTTTTATAAAATTTCACCTGGCGAAATAAAATTTTGCGAAAAATTCGCAAAAACTGTAATTTTACTAAATTCACTATAGTTTGTGAACAAATTGATATATCTTTACCAAATTTATTTTTTTTAGCTTCCAGATACTTCGCCTGTACGCATATATGAGTCCGCCGGCCAGCAACCTTTGTTTTTCAAAGACTCAAATACGCGTCCGCGGTCGTTAAGCTGTTAATATTGTACTTTACGCAAGTAAAATCTATATTGAAATACGTTTCGCTTGTCCTTCAATGCAACCACTTATAGCCTTATTAATTTTAAGTCCAATTAAAATTTACAAGTCAATTATTTATATAACTATCGTTCTTGCATTTACCGTTTTCCAACGTGAATTGTTCGTTTCTTAAAGTTCCGACCAAACATACATTAGAACAATGTTATATATTTTTTAACGAGTCTTTTCAAGAGTTTGCACGTCAGTTTCTCAACTTTTTGCTTGAGAGTAATTTCGACATCGAAGTTGAGGATAAAAAGGATATGTATTTAAATTATTGCTCTCTCTCTGCTGCCCGTTTTCAGCAAAGGTAAGAAATTATGAAATCATAATACGAAGTGCATAAATCGAATACAAGAAATTAATGAAATTACGGCTACACAACTAAAATTTCACGACTAAAGGGTGTTGTAAGATGACTGCATGCCATTCATTGAACGGAAACTGTTGCGACCACCCGGTTATGAAACGCGGAACCGTAGCCATGTTGAATTCTTTCACGGACGTGAAAATTTGAAAGTGAATCCCAAGGACACGGTATAATGGAATATTTATGACCAATCGTGTAATTTATTATCAATTTTACCTGACTGTCAGTTGCTTATTACGAAAGTGTGTTGCATGAACATCAAGACGTTTGTCTCAATAATATATCAACAAAACTCTACACAGTATTATGTTTATGACGTAATTCAAAAAAATAAAACACTTTTTAATACTAAGTCTTCATTTATTTTACATTACCAGAACCTGCTTCGCTCATGGCAAGCATTTTCAATTGATAACAATCAAAATTATTAGAGGGTGATTTATATGAAACAAAGTATTTTTTAAGGATTTAATTAATAAAAAATTGGTTATAGAAACATGAACGCTAACCTATATTAGTTCCTTGTATCTAGGATCGACTATTCTAGTCCTTTAATCACTATTATTCATCTATAATTGTCTTAAATGAAGGGAGGGGCTAAAAGATTCAATTCAATTCAAGGACATAAGAGTACAGTTTGATTTAAGTTAGATTGGGTGTAGTTTTAAAACCAAATTTTCGGTTCAAATGGAAACCAATACAACTTGCAACAATTTAATATCGGTTGGGTTCTCAAATCAACAACATACTTAACTAATGTGAATTAGATGGCGAGATGAGCTATGCAACAGTTTCTTGTACAGATATATCAAATGAAGATTATTTATGAATAAGAGTTCAATTAATTATCTTCAATAAGAATTTCACTTTTTTTTTGTTAGATCCTTAGATTCTTGCTGATCCCATTTACTTTTTTTATCAGTCATTTAAATTTTTTTAAAGGATTTTTAATTAAATATGATCGAATTTTATCAACTTGGACACACTTTAGTCATATTTACCCAATTAGCATATGAATATGACCGTGAAACAATGCCATTGAATACTTAAATTGAATATAATTAAAGAAGTTTCCGCCTGTGTGGTCGAGTGGTCAACATTGTTGGCTTCGGTTACGGAGGTCGCGGGTTCGAATCTCAGTACGGACAGTTTTATAAATTGATTTTTCAATCGATTTATGAATTTCTGTTCGAAGGCATGGATGTATGTGACGTCTTGAATTCCCCCCTCCCATTCTATCCCATGAACGGGGCGTATGAAGAGCGACTAGCTAACCACTAGTTCTGTCCTAGCCCTACCCTTCTATTCCTACTCTCTTTGGAAAAAGAGAGGTTGAGCAACTGAGTAACAAGCAGTTCTCGTAGAAACACTTCTGTTGAGATAATCTCCATTAGGAGTCCATATTCTCCGCATTGGGAGCGAACATGGTAAAAAAAAAAGAAGTTTCTTTCACTAAAAAAATATAAATGGAATTTTCAATCTCTCACGATTATATATTTTTAAAATTGGAATTATGGAAACGGCTTAGTTCTTTTTTTTGACAACTAAAAATCATAAAACCAGATTCAACTGTTTTTTGTTAGAAAAAAGAACAACCATACTACTAATCGAATATTTCAAAATAAAATCATTGAAGCATACTCACACGACCGTAATTAGCATTCTGTCTCTCATTTACATACACTTTTATTATAGCTATTATGAGACGTAAGATCTCACGTAACGAAATTTTTCCCAAGTATTATAATTGTAGGTGTATTGGTAAAAGTGAAAGTTTATCTTCCGAATATGGAACAGCTTAATCGAGTGGTCGCTACAAATATATTTTTAACAACATGTCCGCTCCAAGCGTGGAATATATTATGGTATCCAAAAGTAGCTGATCTCAACATAATTTGTTCAATGAAAACATTTTTTTATTCAGTTTTTCAACCTCTTTATTTCGATGTGAGTAAGAATAGAAGAATGGTGTAAGTCAGTGGCGGTTCCTAACCTAAAATCTTGGGTGGGCTAGAGAAAAGCATATTTCCACTTCACCGAATACATTAATCTACAAGCAAATTAACAAATACTACGACACTACTGCAATGCATAAATTATTATATAATAAAATCAATGCTAATGTAAGTAAGAAATATTTAAAAAATTCATACGGGACCTTAAATTCGTCTCTTTTAAAGTGAAAAAACAAGTACTAACAGCAATACAGAGCTAGCTGTCAGTGAGAGTCAATACCTGTCACTTTCATACAATACAACAATATTGGTGTTGTGTTTCAATGCATAAGTATGCGTAATGGGCTGAATCAGATCAGCCCCCAACGATCAACAGAAGCTTGACAGATTGAAACACAATCGTTTGTGATTGATGACGTTTCCGTACATACAAATACAAAAAAAATCTAATCGTGCTTGATTGCGCCCCAGTCTAAAGAAAAATTGCATGGTATTGTCTGTGGTTACGGTCTAAACATATAATAGCCCCTGAGTGGTGTTGCCAGAGTGACGTTGCCTTTTCCCTGTGAAGTATTTATAGGGTTATTGTTTTTTTTATGCCGGCTCAGTTTAAAATTGTAATACAAAACACAATCGGGAATATGATTGTAGGTAGACGTAAAATTGTTTTATATTGACAGAGGAAAATTAAAACAAAGATATTGTATTCATTTGGGAAAGGTTAGTTACGCTTATAAATGTATTTATTTTGTTCAGCGGCCGAATTGCTGTTCATTTTTATTCAGCCATCTAAAGTTTTGGGTGAAAAATGCAGGTCGGGCTTAGCCCACCTAGCCCAGTACCTAGAACCGCCACTGGTAGTAAGTATAGGGCTAGTGGTAAGCAATGTTCCCTCTAAGGCAAGAGGTTAGGTTATATGTTGTCATTGAACTGTTTTTTATGTATTTCTAAGAGAGAGAGGTCACCAAACAACAAGTCCTATTTTATCTCTAGCTTTCTCTTATATTCCTAAGCCAAAGAAATTTTTTGTGACCGATTTACATCCAGTACTCGATAAAACAACGTCAAATAAACAAGTATGATTTTTTATGCATATCGAGTTATATATGGATGTCCATGCGGTTTTGCGTAAACAATTTGAATATACATAATATAATAGTAGCGTTCATTCAATTGATGTTGTCAAATACACGTGTCAGTATGAGTTTGAGGGTGAAAATATAACGCTTGACCTTTTAATGTATTGATAAATACTAATGTAATATGTACGTTTTGTTGAAACGTACATATTATATGATTGTTAAATATTTACATATTAAATTAATTGATGTTTTTTACAGGTGTTTGGTTTGGTCTGTGTTCTCTTGTGTCATGTTGTTACCATGGCGAGAAGTGATTTCGAAAGCAATAAAGTTTAAGGAATATTAGAAGTAATATTTTCTAGAAAGTAATGATGAATTAGTTCGTTTACACATAAAACACTATGCATTTAAAAAAGTTAAAGTTGTATACTACTTGTAATAATAAGTTATATTCATCACGGACTAAACTAATATTCATATTTTTTTAAAAGAAAAAATATACGGAACAACCTTATTTAAAAATGAAACATATTTAAAATTGTTAACATAGTATATACAATAGAAACTTCAGCATTATTCGTACCCTAAATTGAAAAATACCCTGAAAGAAATTAAGCTATCACTTTGGTGATATTCGAGATGTTATGAGACCTTGATTATTTCAGCAAAAAAAAAAATACTAAATAAAACTAGTTTATATGGTAAAAATAGCTAAAGTAAGTTCCGTTCTACAAAAATTCTACAAAATGTCTACAAAAATTATAAAAAATAGTATTTCGGAATCACTGCTGATGTCAAACTTCATAAATATGACAGTTATATTTTTATTATACATTAATTGTCAATGCCACAAACACATTTGTTGATAATAATATTAATATATATATATATATATCGCTTTCACGTTCCACTGTCTGCCAAACAGTTTATTAACAAAGTTATCTTTTAAATTTTATTTTTTGTTGCAATTAAAATAATTATAATCATATGAGTCATAATAAGCACCATTGCAATTCATTTTACTGTCCGAGACCTAATTTCTAAATGCAAGTTTTTATCGCGATCTTTATTTGTTAGTAAGTATACGTGCTTTCAATTATTTTTAATCCCATACGATTTTTACACAACACGAGCAATTATGGCAAATCATGTTTCAGTGTTTTTAATTTGAAATAATGTGTTTTTTCGGTCACAGAGTGTAAACTTTAAAATTTATTAATTTCCCAATCATAGAATTTAATGTGTATGAAATTCGCACAGTTTCAACAGCCCAGCGTACAATTAATTATCTTTAAATAAAAATCTATGTTTTAGTTATTGTATTCGTTCGCCTGCAACCTTGATTGAAGTGCTTCAATCAAAGTCGATATCGTCATTCCACAACAATCTGTCAGAAATGAACATTTGGGCATTTATAATTAAACCTCTACCCTTAATACGTTATGTTATATGTATAGATAAGTATTATACCAAAACGCAGACGGATTTCGCGCTGCTATTTTTAGTAAATCCGCAAATTCCTGGGTTTTTGAAATCGACATGAAAAATCCCAGGTTTTCAAAATCGCCGAACAAAAGTTTTCTCAGCCCCGAATCGTAATTTATACACGATGTTATGTTCAATATTCAATCCCGGGATCACAATAATGGCCCGTAATTTGATAGTACTGGAGGTAGCTGAGAAGGTCCATGCCAGTCCCGGGGAAAATGGAAAGTATTGGAAGCAAAAATAAAGCAATTAACATTAAAAAAATATTCTGAAACTTTTTATTACACGATTTACGCACCTTTCAAATTTCTAACATTG
This sequence comes from Himalopsyche anomala, assembly GCA_031772345.1. Classification (NCBI taxonomy): domain Eukaryota; kingdom Metazoa; phylum Arthropoda; class Insecta; order Trichoptera; family Rhyacophilidae; genus Himalopsyche; species Himalopsyche anomala. The sequence goes on from CM062825.1 coordinate 1,974,919, forward strand.
TTGATAAAATCACATTGAACTTGAATCACCCAAAAAATGCTTGCTAAGATTCTATGACGTTAATTTATATTTATACTTAAACATTTACCTTTAAACACCCGTGGACTTTTTGCGAAATACACATTTCCATGACCCGTAGCTTTTATAAAAATAATTATGTCTCTAAAACTAATCAGCTTATGTGGGTAAAATAAAAAGCATTAGCAAGATAAAATATTGCTTATAACTAAAAAAAGCTTTATTTACAATTTTTCACATTTTTATATTATTATACATTTAAGTTAAAGAATTAAAACAATAAAAATTAGACAAAACTTTAAAAATTTAAACCATAAAATTACAAAAGAATAGAGAATTTTCTAGGTATGGAAAAAAATCTGTATCCCCATTGAAATATGTTGTATGGTGTAAATAAAGCTGATTCATTACGGTCCGCCTAACACAACGCATATTCCAAGAGTGGACCTTGTAACGCAGATGTTTATATTACTCAATATGACAAAAATATTGAAAATATACATCGAAACTGAAAATAAAATTATGGATCGGTATCTCAAAGTCATCATTTATGTAAGCTTATATTCATATTTTGAATACTATTATCATAATCAGTGTAATCCGATAGCGAAATGTACCATAATCACTGGTCCCGTACGGGACCGCTGGGCGTTTAAAGGTTAATAAACTGTTGGCACTACCTGACGAACTGAATGGTAGTTCATCTTTCCCATAATGATAATTTGTTAATACTTCAACAATTTAAGTATCAATGTACTTTATTTATAACAATATAGAGATTAGAGACGTACAAACAAATTGTTCACCCTATTTTTCTGTTATAAATATTTTATTTAATGTCTGGGGTGCCTATATACTTCTTTCTAAAAATGGATTAATTGGTCAATAAGTTTGGAAAATTATCTACAGACCGATGAATTTAATTTCTGTTTTTTGCGAATCTTGTGTAATAAATGCACTAACTGAATAATTATATCTAATAATGTAATTGTACATTAACCTCGTTTTTGTGAATTGTATAACGTACTAATTTCTGCAACGGTGACGATACGTTCCATATTGAGAACTACCATTTGATGGAAAAATATTTAATGTATTGTACCATCGCTCATCACCGGAAAACCAAATCGATAAATGTTTCGAAAGAATGATTTTACAAAAAGTTAAATGTCTTCATCTAAATTTGAAATTAACTTTTACTATTTGAACTGTATTCATATAAATCAATTCTATTATAAACCGCCTTGATATTTATCATTACAGAATAGTTTTATTTGAGATAAGTCTGCGGTTACCGAATAGCAAAAACTATAAAATATATATGTACATTGAAAAAACAAAAAGAAATATGCACACTTTGTTCTGGTTCGATTTATGACCTTGCGCGCTTACAAAATGTCGATGTTTTTATTAAAATCAATGAATCATAATTCAAACCATTTTAAATTGAAACACTGAAATTGTTATACAAATCGCAAATAACAGCTTACATTATTTAAAAAAATATATGCGGAGTAAGTAGACTCATAATGGAGTTTAACTCAATAGAAGTGTTACTACGAGAACAGCTTGTTACTCAGTTTCTTAACCTTTCTTCTTCGAAGAGAGTAGAGATATAAGAGTAAAGTCACGACAGGGAAATTTTTTAGTTAATCGCTCTCGATCGCTTAGCTAATCGCCTTTTTTGATCGGATGGTTGGGAGGAAATTTTAAACGGCACAAACATAAAAATGCCTTCGAACAGAAACCCATATGATCGATCGAAAAATAAAAGCGACGGTACAGGAATCCGAACGTTGACTGCTCGACTACAGACTCGACGGACAATTTTGATTTTTTATTATACTATCTATCGGATACATGGCACAGTGGTAAACGGCTCGAATCCTAGTACGAGCATACAATTTTCAATCGATTTCTGTCTGAAATAATGGATGTTTGTGATGTCTGAAAAATGCCCCCCACCATTCCAATCCAAAAATAACAGGATGTAGCGAAAGTGATTACTCAACCACTGGACTTGTACTAGCTCATCCTTTTTATACTTAATATCTCCGAAAATAATAGAGGTTGAGCAACTACTGAGTAACATGTATTTCTCATAGAAAAAACACTTCTATTGAGGTACCTTTTCTAGTAAACCATTTTTTTCCATATTGGTAGCGGACATGGATAAAAAATATATTAAAATCAAAATTTAATGATGTAATCCATAATAACAGGATTGTAATTAATTTAATTTGTCATTCAAGACATGATATAATTTTACATTTGCATTGATCATAAAAATGTTATCATACCACCTTAACCCCCAGAGACGAGAGCTTTTTTTCGATAAAAAAAATATTTTTTAAGCCATATTGAAGTCGGATAACTTTTATTCCTAACAATTTTTTTTTTTTAAAACCGCAAAGTCGTTGTATAGAAACCTTGCATGACTATATGGTCATGCTCATCCTTTTATTACCGTGTAATATTGTGTACGGACAGCAGTAAAGACGAGTGTGACTGTATGGGCACGCAAACATTCGGGGTTGAAATATAGCTAAACGTGATTTTTTTTAAAATATTTACAATTTGACCTCTTTAGATCAACATAATTTAAATACAAATACATTGGCAAAAAAACTCTAAATAGTTTGATGTTTTGATAAAAAAATAACTAACAGTTTCGAAAAGTCTTTAAAAAACACGGAAATTCAAAAAATCGCATGTGCTTTTGGTGGCCGTTTCTGTCCCCGTGGCTGATGATTTACTGAAGTCTGTACCTTTCTTAACCAAATATGAGTAAATGCAACGATATCCAGGTAGAAAAGGGATGAATAGTGGGATCAATAGACAACGCTGTTTACTGTGATCATATGGTCACGCTCGTCATTGGAGGGTTAAAAAAAACATAAACAAAACACGCTTAGAGAACTGTCAAACATTTAAAACAAACGAACAACAATATTTAAATGATTCAAATAATTGTGTTCTTTTTTATTTTACAGATGATCTGGATAAGTATTTTGGCGAGCTATCATATTTACTGTCTCAAAAAATAAACCCGGACTGCTAGTATTATAAAATTGTTCTTCGTTATTTCTTACAGTATATGGGAATATAAAAGTGTTGAACTGGTAACCTTGTTCGATGCTTTTTATGATAAAGGCAAAAAATATCGAATTAAAATGTCATGGCTTAATTTTTCCAAAAATAAAAAAAGATTTACGTTTCAATGAGATGAATACATCAAATGTACTTAATATAATTGAACATAATATGGAACAAATTAGTATTCTGAGTAATGTTTTTTTTGTTAACTTTTTCTAGGTAATTGCTCACAATATGTTTTTATGATTATAAAAGCTAATCTTAAGCTAATGTTGAAGTGCTTAGTACCATATTTGATTTACTCAGCACCCCGACTTCTGCGCGCGGGAGTCTCTCTATCTAGTGCGCCGGGACTAGCGCGCAGTACAACTCCAACTTCAGAACGTGGGACCTTAACGCGCTGACAGTAGCGCGCAAAATAATATTATTTTGAATTGCTGAGTGCTCATTCAAAGAAGTTTACCTTCCCTTAGGAAGGTAATAACTAAATCCAAAATAACGTCTTATTTAAAATTAATTGGTACCTTTACAAACCTTTATTATAATATACTTTATCTACGAGAGCTGATTGTTAATCAGGTGCCCAACCTCTCTTTATATTAAATTTATTAGCATAAACATTATTATTTATCAAAAAAACTATATTGTGTGTGTAATAAAATAAAATATAACGTTTAAGTTATTATTGTTAAGGTTGAAGAACACTGCTGTTGTGGCTATTTATTTTCCATTGCTTCTTTTTGTGTAGAAATTATTTTACTGAATAAAATTGTTCAATTTGATAAAATCACTATTTTTTTAAGCAATTAATTGATAGACTATTTAAAAATCATTTTAGCAACTACGATGATGGTTATCATAACTTTTTCTAAGACATGTGAAGAAATATCATAACTATGGTCTTACACATGAAAACAAGGCTCCAGGTCCAACGTGCTGGTTGTTCACGATTGGTGATAAGATAACCCGTGGTAAAAAAATTGTATAAAAACATTATGTATTATAATAATATTTTCTATTTTTTTATTATTTCAGTTCAGGGTCAGCCATATTAGTGATCACTTTTAGCTTAATAAATTAAAAGGTACATAAACAAAAATATTAAATACCTTTATTACAAGTCATCCAAGACTTTTTGGTTAAACTTGTCAATGTTTAATAGTATTTTATTCATTATTCGTCCACTTTCTATTATAAATGCGCATTAACTTTTCCGGTTCTAAGCTCAAGAAATGCGACCCCAATACCCACATTTTCTTAAATATCTATTTTAATATGGGTGATACAATGTTTATAATTAAGGTATTCTTATATCATAGTTTTTTGGACCTTTTGTTGTTTATATAAATACGATAAGATAAGAGATAAGCGCCCGCTTATCAGCGATCGTTCGTAAGATTATAGGCTGAACGCCGCTAAGCAAGCGTGCCAGTCGCGCATTGACATTTGCACTGAAACCACGTATATTTTACGCGCAACTTAAAATATGATTATTTATTAAAAAAACACGGATTTTTATAAAAAAATGTATGAGGAATGATGCAGAGAGATATTTTAAAGCCCTTAGACTATTTTTTTGAAATTCATAAGAATAAGGCCAATAATGAGGAAACCACTGGGGTCCCTAAAAGACCCCCATCGGCCGAGAAGTATTTTTCTAGTCTCCGAGCCGCGAGAGTTAATTATTGAAAAAAAACCAGTAATTGAGCGACTTGTTCGTATAACATAAATAATTTATAAAAAAAACTAATAAAACCCATTACTTCTATAAATACGGAGATTTTAATGATACCAAATTTTGGTGGAGTCTACACTTGCGTGTATTTTTTTTACTAAAAACTTGTTTTGATAAATTTTATGTTATAAAAAAACAGAAATAATAACCTAGTAAATCAAATAGTTTTAATGAAGTGAATGATGTATGTTCCCATTACGATCAAGATAGCACGTTCACGAATTGTATCTGAAACTAATTAAATCATTTTTTGCGAGTGGAAATGTTGAATAACAAATAATAATTAATGTAGAATTCTTGTTGAAGGTTACATTTAATATCATTAATTGTAATTGCATTTGTATCATAGACAACTTCAATTATGCTAAAAATAAAAATCAACAACATTATCATTTAATTTGATAACTTTATGTGACAGAGTTTCTTCTGTGGAAAAATATATTTAACGTTACATGTCAAAACCTATCTATTGTTTCTACTATGGCATATATGATAATAGTCATATAACGTTATACTGAGATAGTTTATGAAACACAGGATAAACGAAACAAAACTATTAAATGTAGAGCAAACCTTTCAAAAAGTGATTTGTCACACAAATACCTAGCTTGAGAAATGATGATTTGAGTGTTGTTTGCTTGATTTATTTTTTATAGAAAAAAACCTTTTTTGAACACTAGTTGTGATTTCCATTCATAGATTTTATTATGGGCTATCAAAACTGATACTAAACGATATTTTCAAAATTACATATTCTATCTGACTATATTCTGACTTATCTACGACAGCTTCAGTATACACAGTAGTAAATTTTTAGCCATTTAGATTAATAAGTTTACGGTAATATTTTTTTATATATATTACAAGTGTATTAAGTAATAATCGATTGCTTATATAAGTATTGCATAGGAGTGATAAAATTTCACTCCTTCCCTGAAACACCGAGAATTCTTTTGAGAATAAGCAAGCCCCTTTTAAATGTATTGGCAGCTCATCACTAGAGCCAGCAACATATTGAAAATATTTTTTTAGCACGGTAAGGGAAGTGTTAAATAAAAAAAACATATTTTGTACTTATTGTCTTTTGAATATATACTTCCTTTTCAGTAGAGAAAAACTACTTTTAATGATTAGAAAAATGACGTAAAAAGCTTTGACGTACGTGCCAAATAAATAAATAACCTTGTAATTTATTAATCAATGCACATACAAACACAATAATGAATATTTTTTTATATTTCAGCAAAAAAACAAAACATAATTTAAAATAAACCAAGGACAGTATTTTTTGGACTATTGATGTTAATCATAATAATAATTCATTGTGTATATTTATGGCGACGTCAAATAAAAAAGAAATAAGAGTAAAACTACCTACAAACAATTTTAAATGATATACAAGAATCATCACAGTTACTTATTTGAGAATAACTATTCATTATGTTGTGTATAAAATATTAATTTACATATATATATTAACTTTAAGAATTATAAATCTGAAATCTACGTATTATATTGAAAACTTTCGACATATTTCTTTGCTCACTTTATTTTTTATCGATTACTTGGATTACGCATTAGCCCCAGTGGCGGATTAACCTATAAGCGAATGAGGCGCGCGCTCGGGGCCTCCGAACTTGGGGGCCTCAAAAATGGCTTATATTTTATAGCCCATATACTTTTTATTTTTGTAGATTTTTAATATATTTCTTGGAATATATCGTTTTTTATGCTATCCGATAAAAAAGGCCTCCAAATTTTATTACGCCTGGGGCCTCCCACGTGCTTAATCCGCCACTGATTAGCCCAATTATAGAGTGACAACTTTTTATAATGGAGTTATTTATAGTTTGTTGTAAATAATTCAAAGCAAAAAAAAACATTTTTATTAATATGGTCGTCGTAGCTATAACTTTTATTCCTTATGTCTCTTCTACTTGTAAAGTTAATTGCTACTTTATAAAAAATGAAAATCAGCGATAATTGGTGATTGCAAATACCCAAAATAAAGTTATTTCGGTATTAAATAAATTATTCAAAATTGACTTTGAATAGATAGAAACCATCACATTTTTTTTGACGATGTCTTTTCACAATACGGAGCATCTTTATCCTCGCGCCTTTTCAATATTAAATAGTAACGTGGCGTATTTTGAACGATTAGTTAACTACTGGTCCTGTCCTAGCCTCATTAACGGATCCCAGAGGGCCCATGTAGGCCATGCCTTCCTCCCTAAGGAGAATTATTTTTTCATTTTTCTAATTTATTAAAACTTTATTGTGATATATTATTTTTAAATCATTTATTTTTTAATGTATTATTTATGTATCATTTTTTTTTTCAAATTGAATGGCCCCCTCCTGGGACAATATCTGGATCCGCCAATGCCTAGCCCTACTAAGCTTTTTGAAAAAGAGAGATTAAATAACTGGATAATAAGCAGTTCTCATATAAAAACTGTATTAGGAGGTCATATGCTCCACATTGGGAGCGGAAATGGATTTTTTTTTAAAGTGTTGGCGCGAAATCGTTGATTCACAAAAAAATACTATTTTGCACATGCACATGCCAATGATGGAAATTGATTTCAACTCTTGTTTAACACCTCCATGCCCATGATCCAATCGTAAATAGTTGAGCCATTAAATCATTAAATATTTCTCTTAATATTGTCAATAAGTATTTATCATTTTAGTTATTCTAGCATATATACATTTTTAAAATTATTTTTTAGCTTCTAACTTAGGTTTAAATACTGTCAATGAACAGTGAAACTGATATGCCATCATGGCAGGGAACGAGATTTTTTGGGATGGCATGTTACGGGTTAAAAAAGCCTATCGGCCATGGCGACCGACAAATGTAAGAAATATTCTACGCAAGTTGCACTAATAGCGATGCAATGGCATGCATTTCAACTGGCACGTAAGTTAAGTGGATAGATTTACTATTATGTCATAATAAGCTCACTTTCTTGTAAGCTGATTATGTATTATTTGCCAACGAAACCAGTTTCATCCACTCCAGTGATGCGAAACTTCTTGTGTGCCAACAGTTGTTTATATATTGAAAATTAAGGCGAACAAATGTACGGGTTCTAGCATCCATACTTAGTCACGCCATGCTAAGGCATGTGAAAATTAAATTCGTTATTAATTATCATTTATATATTTTCTGCGATTGAAAAAAACATAACTTTGTCAATATGAATGATCCATAGTTATTTTTGATAGCAGCCAGTGATTTTCTTTGCATGTAACGCGCTGGAACGGCGTTACGGCGCTTTTTTTTGGCATTTTAAATGTTTCGAATTAATATTCGTAAAAACATATATTTTTAATTGTTTCGAAAAATATGAAACATTTTTTTAAATAATTATTTCGCGAGAAAGTAATAACATCAAAAAAAAATCGAACTGTGTAATATGAATTAGCAAAGTAAAATCAATGTGTTAAAATATTAAATAAATTTTCAATAACAAAATAGGTCATATTCTTCAAATCTTTAATTGTAGAGTTCAGGTTCAGGTTAAGTTCTATTCAAAGTCGTGGTGTGATATTTGGATTCACTCCCACATTTCCAATCCAAAAACTATCGGGGGGAAACGAGAGCAACTAGTCCTGTCCTAGCCCAATCTTTCTATCATTTATCACTTAAAAAGATGAAGGTTGAGCAACTGATTAGCAATCAGTTCTCTTAAAAAAATCATTTTAGACACCTCCATCACGAGGCCATATGCTGCACATTGAGAACGGACATGGAATGAATTTTTTTTTATTAAAATGCTTGACAAGAAATGAATTCTATACCCTCTGATATTCAAAAAAAAAAACACTGGATAGCAAGCACTAAATGTATAAATTATTGAATTACTTTTGCGGCAATAATGTTCACTAGTAGTGGTTAACAGATAACAGTATGGTGTATATTGTATGATTAAATTCTATCTAATTATCTATTTTTGTTCGAAGGTATGGTTATAAGCAATGTATAAAACAATTTTTCCAACTGCAAGATCGTAAAAAATAAATAGCAGGATACTCCTGCGGTACCGATAATGTTATATCTTTAATTTTAAAAAAAAAGGTTTATATCTAACAACTAAGGGTGAAATAAAATCTATTGTTAGCCAACGTTCTCGACATCGAGAATGGTCTTGATGTAAATCAATGTACCGATCGTTGCTATTGAATTTTGAATTATTCGAAAACACGAACATTTTTTTAGTATATTACCACTAATTATTCATTCAAATAAATACAACAACTTTGTTTACAATTAGCATAAATATCTAGACAAATTCGTATCTTAATATACCAGAATGCAAAGTGAAGACAAAAAACATAAACTTGTGCGTCATATATTATATCAGGTTATTCATTTTGTTGTTAGGAACTTACTAATTGTCATTTTTTTCCTAATCCATGCCTGATCTTTATGTGAAGCATATGGTTTCCTTAATGAGGTATTTTAGCAGTGGTTTTTTATGATAACTGATTGTTATTCATTTTGAAGGTTTACATTAACATTACAGATCTTACAGGTCTAAGCTTAGTTCTGAAAATTTTCGGAAAGCGTAACTCATCAATACAACAGTTTTTAAATAAAAATATTTATTGATTTAAACATCAAAAATGCAGAGAAAAAAGGTGCTGGAACGCCGTTCCACCGCGTTACACGGGGGGAAAGCACTGGTTACAACGTATTGAATTATTTTATCTGTTATTATGCAGTGTAATGATTTTTAAAACAATTCAATGTACAGAAATTAAAAATGCGAACGATTAAATCACAAGAAAAAGTTATTACGACATATGAAAAGAAAAATATTTTTATTTACTGTTTCAAGTCTGACAAACGAACTGTTGGCCATCACTTTACAACGAAAGGCCACAAGCCATAACTGATATGTACTTGTTTTCGTTTTATGACTGAATGCACCTGGTTATGTGTGCAGTAAGCACTCAGCAAGACTGCTGCATTTCTCCGATAAAGTAGGACACTTGAAAAGTGGAATGTTCTCTAGAAAATTTTCTTACGATAATATTAATTAAGCGCAACATAACGCGGAATAATTATTTATCATAAATAATATTTTATTAACTAAGAGTTCTCACTATTAAGAAAATGTCTTTTAAGCTGATGTTTGTTTTAGAGAAATGGTGGGGAACCTGTGGACTCTTGGCTACTCTGATGTTGCCTTTAGATTTGTGCTAATTTGTTTAGATTAGATAGATAGATTTTTTAAGTCTTTGATTTGACTAATTTAATTTTTATATACGTTTGTTTTATATGGTTGTGGTACAAAAAGAAATTCTATTTCTATTAATATGTGGATTTACGTTCGTAGACATGGATGTATGGTATGTTTACTTATAGCGGCTGAAAAATAAGTTATTCTTTCGTTACAACTTTTGATTACATTATTAGATTATAGCTAGTATTTTGCTGGTCAGAATTCAAATAACATTGGTCAGAATTTAAATTAAATGGTTATAATATATCAGTCAGAATAAAAAGTCATAACCTAACCTAACCTACTTACTAAAATTGTTATTAAATATTCTGACCGTATAATATTTTTATTCTGACCAAAAATTGATTTAAATTCTGACTGTTTAATTTGTTACCTTAGATTATTAGTTCATTTGACAATGGATTGTCTTTGGTTTGTTATTCAATTATCAATCGGCTATCTAAGTTTTATGGAAGTAAAATAAACCGTAGATATCAACAGCCAATTTTCTTCGAAGCAATATTGAATTGCCATCAGTTGAAGCAATAAAAAAATACAAAAAATATTACAACATCCCGAATCCTTTTTTATGTTTTAATAATTACGTCTTGGTTTAACTGAGTTTTTTTCGGTATACGATCAGTCAGGTATGCGATGTATAAAAAACGTTTTGGTCATTATAGTGGTCAGCGGTCATAACAATAAAAAAAACGTGAGTTAGTTGTCTACAAATTATTTAATAATAATGTAGTAAAAATATGTACTGGCAAAGTGCAAATCAGATCAATAAAGATGCAAGGTGCATTGTTATATTTCTAAGAATAATTTATGTATTAATCACAATCCGGGATAATATAAATTAAAATAATTGCGAATAAAACACGTAATAAGGAAACGGTTTTGTTGTTGATTAGCTAAGTTGTGGTTAATTGATTTGCTTAATGCAGATATACAATTTGTTAATTATAGTCTCATTATTATTTTTAATGATTATATTTAAATCTCTCTACTCTTTTTTTTACGTAAAATGAACCCACTTAGGTTGTGATCCAAAATGTCCATTGGCCCAAACTGTTCACTGGCTGGTACAAACTCTTTTATTAAAAAACAAACATAGTCATTTCCAGTTATTGAATTCATTGTAATTTTTGTTTAGTATAATTGCTCATATTGTTCTGTATAATAATACTTATTTCAAAAATGGTTATGTTGTCATTTTATCCTATAAAAATGTTAATAAAGCATATGGTACTTTTCAAATTTGGTCACCTCCATCGAAGTTTTACACTTACGTCTTATTTGACATAAATAACTCAATGTCTTTTCACGGAAACTGGCAATTAACATATAAAATTTGAATAAAAAATAAGAATATTAAAAGATATTCAATGAATAAATAACATATTTTCTTTATATACAACCCTGTTTGTTTTTTAAAATTTTGGAAATAAACAGAGCACAATTGCATAGCCTTCCGATTTTAAATGAAATATTAAACATGCCGGGATCTCCACTTATATACCCTATATTAATATAAACATAAAACCTTTTCCGACAAACAAATAAATATAATTCTTAAAACTACTTACTACTCAAAACTGTGGGCATTCCAATGAGCTTATCCTTTTCGCCAGAAATGGCTTTAAACTCAATTTTATTTATTATATAAACACGAAACATTCATTTACTAAGCGTCAGTTCAAGTTCATCCGTGCACTTGAACGCCTGAAGATGCCGAAAGGCGAAACCCGGGTCGTTAGTGACAAAATCTGTGAGAATGTACATAGTTTGAACGATTCAAATTTAATACCGATATGTGTTGGAAGATAGAAAAATATGTTGATAGTAAATATGTATCATAAAATCGTACTATTAAAATATGTTTACAGTTTAATGCTATCGCCATAATCAAGGACATGGATTTTTAAAGTAGGACATACCCGGATGTTGAAAACATTGTGGTAGTATCATCCATAAAAACATTATTATTATATAAGACTACCAAAAGAAAAAAATACTTGTTTTTTGTCGAAAGAATTGCTGAACCTGAACATAACATTAAATAATAAATCGTGAAAAATAATTACACCACACGTCATATTAAAAAAAAAAAAATGTAATAAAATCTTGGGTTTTTCTCTTAACATGTTTATAATGTTTACTAAAAAAGCCCAGCACAATTTATATATAGCATAAAAAGAAATATGTATTATAATCGATGATAAATGAGGAGTTTTAAGAAGTGAATCGATTAAGGTGATATTAATCAACGAAAGTCAATACAAAATTAATGATATTTTATGTATAAGTCTAAATTAAGCCAGAAATTTACAAGTCCCAGAATAATTACGGGATGCTATATAACATGTCGAAAGCAAGTAAACATCGACTTATACAAAAAATGCGTGATCTTTTTTCGAGTCTTTTGAAGTTGCTAATGAGTTTTTCAAATGTAAGAGTGAGTAAAACGCCTTACAGCCAAATCTGTAATTTATAATAATATAATCTGTAATTTATAATAATCTGTAATCATAACATTTATACCATTCACTACTCATTTTAAATTCTTCATTTATTTATTGTCTATAATAAATATTTTAGAACATTTTATTTTATTTTCTTTTAGACAATAAATGCATGAAGTGAGTGAATGGTATAAATGTTATATTGAATATTATTTCATGAAATATAACCGCCCCTGCATATACAAGGGGTGCATTCATCCGATGCCACATTGACCGGCCATCCACTTATCGTAAACATAATATTATGTAATTTATAATTTCGACTGAAGGTGCTTGATTGAATTTCAATATCAAATTTGAATTGTCTGAATGCTGTACACTTTCATTAATCTTGTCGCTAACGACCCGGGTTTCGCATTTCGGCACCTTCAGGCTATTCAGGTACACGAATGTACTTGAAATGACAGCATTCAGACAATTCAAATTTGATACTATTATGTACAGTAATAGTTAACATTAAAATACCGCAAAAAATATCAATTTAACCTTTTCAAAAGTATACCAACACAGTTATTATTAATTATCTTCTGTGTTTTCCACAGAATTACAAAATATACCGTCTAATAAATGTATATGGAGAATATTTTAGTAAGGAAAATAAATTATTCCATTCATAACTAGTGGAAAACAACAAAGTCAAAAATAATTGTATTATATAAGTTAAAAAAACCTTAGTAAGATTCAAGGCCTACTTCAAGCTTATGACGTCGGGTAAAGAAAATATTTTATAACAGATACAATAAATATAAGCATCTTTGCATAATATTAAATTTTTCGATATTTTTTAAAGACTACGCATTTAGATTCTTTCTTATTATAATTTCATTAAGATGTAATAGAGCGGTCATTAAAATTTTTAATGTTATTCTAGATTAAACATCAGAAAATCTTCCTATGGAAAGAAGTATTTTTTTTATTAAAAAAGAAGTTCATGATGTAGACGTCACGTCACGTTAATATAAAATATATTTATTTACCTTTATAAAACAAAATTGATCACATTTTATATCTTATGTTTAATAAATTGCAGGTTATACACACACAGTCGCTTTCACACACGATTAGATGGTTGCGTATGCTTTAAAACCAAACAAATATCTAAGGGCTCTTTCCCGTTTAACGGAACAAATACTACCCAATATGCGTTAAAACAAAAAAAAAACTTTTAATACGGTTCATTTAAACAAATATTCTTTTATTTTAAAACATTCATTGTACTTCAATGCAGGTAAAAAGCATGTTGTGTTTTATTGTAATCTGTCTTTTTACACAACCTCAAAAGTGTCAACGTCTTGTTGGTATTTTCGCTCTTTTTTTATTAAAAATATCTTACCTAACCTTGCCCAATTTAAGCATTAATGTCATTTCTGCTTTAAATAGCGTTTGTCAGTACACTAACATAAGCTAAGCCGTAATGTCACTCATTCTAGCGCTCGTCAGTGAGTTTATACACTTAAAAGTTAACTCATACATTGACTAGTCAAAGTGAATGTGAATTATTATGACGTAAGCTTCAACTGAAACTACTAGGTAATTAATACATTAAGGCTATTTCACACTTTAACGTGCAAATATATGTGTAAATAATTGTTCAAAGTTGTTTCAAGAATGTTCTACATTCGTGTTTATTGAATCATTATTATCGTCGTAAAAATAGCGGCAAATGCTCATAAATCGTTTCCGGTGACGCGCCATTTTGAGTACATAATCAAAATGGCCACTTTCCCTTGACATTGAAACGGTTATGTATAAAATTTCACAGATGGTAAATTCGAAAGTAAACTAGCCCAATACATTACAGGTGTTATGAAAGAGAAACATTGACACACTAAAAATATTTTCTAATCAAGTTTGCAATGTATGGTTTATTTTGTAACGGCAAGATTTACATACGAATAGTTTGGCATTAAATTCTTGGACATAAAAGTGGGTTATTTTTAATAGTGAATGATTTATGTCTTTTCACAATCAAGTTCTTAAAATCAAATGTCATATTTGTTTTTACGCCGAAGCTGAATTTATTGAACACCGAAAAAATCAGCTGCAGGTTGCAGGGGGAGGGGCTCACAAGGGCTCAGGGGCTCCCACGGAGGAAATACATTTGGTGTTTCTGACATATGTTAATAATGTTAATCTGTCTCATAAGTCTTAGCGTATTTTACGCGTAGCTTCAAGAGGTAGACATATAAAAGGCTTATCATTGTTTTAAATACATGTTTACTGTTGCTGGACACACTTACATAATGAGACAGTCAGTTAACACACACATATAACCCATTATATAATAAAATAAAATATTGATTTGTAATATATAATACTTGTGTCCGATTTTAAAAACAGGCTGTAGGTAGCGATAAACCAACGAAAATTCAACCGTTTTTCACGACCATAATTGCATCAAATTATTATGTGCCATCATAGCTCAAAAGATGACGACGTCTGTTTTCTATGATCCAAATATTCTCTCCAATTTCTCGCATTACTTAGTCTAGTGAATCAGGCCGGTCTGGGATCAAGTCCCAGAGTGATCATTATGTAAATTTTATATCATAAACAAGGCTTTTTGTCATGTCTATTCTCCTCGAGTTGATCTCGAACTCATTAAAATTCTCATCGCGTTTATCACGTATGATTTTTATGTTACAAAACATTTTACTCACTGGCATAAACTGTAGTGTCAAAAAAAAATATTACATCACTGCTTTATTTATTTAGAAATACCCTCTAATATTTGTATGTATAATTATTAGTCAATAAATATCAAACCAATGCATAGTTAAGTATTGATCGATCAATAATTTGTTAAAAAAATAAAACATTTTTATATTTGAACGAGTTTTGATTGGTACATAAAACTACTAATATAACGTTCATTGCTCAATTTATATTATCAAACTTATCTAGATCAACAGTAATATAAAACTAACTGTCCCGATTTTTTATAATTGTTTTTTTACGACAGATTGCGTAATGCAGATTAAGGTTTTTTAGTAAGTTAGTAAGCCACTGCATGATTAGTTTTAATTTATTGTAATTTATCTCGGTGTGCAATTACAGGATTTTTTTTTTACTGATAACTATCAGTAGTCAGATATTTATTTGATGTCACTGATATTGATTATGTTTCGATGAAAACCGCAAAAAAAAATCCTAGGATATCGATGTCTTTTTGCCAATCACGGTTCTTGGGAAATTTAAATAAAACAACCCGAGATTTAAGACTTGCTGAATTTCTAAAAAAACGTGTATAAAGAAGATTTTATCAATTTAAATCAAATAAAGGTTGAGGATCTTTATACTTTTAAAACCATACATTTTGAAAGGTGTTTCGAGTCCGAAAACAATTAAAAAAGGTAAGAAACTATCAAAAACTTCTTTTAACTAACATAATGTATTATTTTTCCGATGAAAAAAATTTAATCGGAAAAATAAAACTTAACTCTCAATCCAATGTCGTCGTCATTTTAAACAGTTAATTTCAAGTTTACATTAGTTTTTAAGTAAGTGCCGAACTAGTTTATGGTTGAAAAAGAATATATTATTAAGTATGTAATTATAATCGAAACACAATTTAAAACAGATTTATTAGTTTTGAAAATAATGGTACTTATAGAATGCTACTCTACTTCATGCATAGAAATATCTGTTTTAATAGATAAAATACAGTAATACGGTCTTGTTTTTTATGTCTCGTATCCAGGAACGTGAAAAAAACCGAGACTTCATAAACTCTAGTCACTATGCACCCCTGGATTAAGTCAAATCTCAAATGGATTTATTTTGGTATTTTCGATTACAAACTTGATTTTTCTTTAACTTGTACTTAAGCTGTCATTGTGGATTATTATATTAATTCATGAAAAACATTTAAACATCAATTGTTTGATGAAACTTTCTGTAATTCAAATAACTCAATCAATGTCTTTTGAGAGTGTGAGGATGTTATATGAAAGTTATACCGTAATATTTTTACTCTGCGTTATTTCCGTGCATGGCTAGAATATGTCGATACGTCAGGATACATAACGAATTTATTATGTTATACAATATCTAGAGTTGTTTATATGTATATTTAATTAGGAAATGCTCGAAAAGAGGTTAAAGTAAATAAACATAAGAACGGTGCGTATTATTTCAAGTTGTCAGTATATTCATGTTTAATATTTATATATTACAATTATTACGACCCGAGTATTTCATTTTAAATATAACACAGTAATATATAATTCAGCTGTGTTTCTTATCGTTTTTATTTTAATTTATTACGGTTTTTCAGTTTGATCTTTTTAAGAATTTAATAGGGTTTTTTCTGTTGGTTTTATCGTTGATAAATGCATAATTTAAAGGTCAACAACATTATTTTTTTGTGTCAACGGCGATTTACTTTTGATATTTATAAACATCCTTTTTCTAATATAATGTATATAATCATTGGTTTATATTCGTTGTCTTTTCTATGGCACATGTGTAAGCTTTAGAGCATCATTGAAAGGCACAAACAATAGACAAGTACATAGCTAATTGCTTAAAGTAAGCGGAATATGAAGCTAGTGGTATTAAGAATTAGCATTAAAAATATTAACGCATTCTTTCACAGCTTATTGAAAAATTAATGTCAAAACTTGTTTAGATATGAGAAAGTCGAATGTCCAGAAGCGTTGAACAAGATTTGTTTATCAGAAAAATGCTGAAAAAACATTTCTTTTATTTATTCATTTTAATAAATACAAAGATGAACAATAATGCTATTTTTTATGTCTTTGTATTAAACAACTGACTCTTAGTAAACTGAATGAGCATTCTAACATAATATTACTAAACAATATTTGTAATGAAAGCTTATAATAACTATGGCATCAGATATTTTGTTTTTTTCTTTAATTGTGTATGTATAATATTTAAATCAAATCAATGAACAATGTTCAATGAATGCCTATTTAAAGTCAACTCAACAAAAAAAGCTTCACTCAATATGTCCAGTACATTAATTATCTTTTGATTGGAATGTTTTAAATTTGATATTGACATAATCGGACAATATATTTTTGCAAAGATTATTATAGAAGTAAATGTAAATTACATTCAATTTGGCAAATATTTGACTATAAAAACGTTACTATTTGTAAGACTGCTGATAGCCAAACCGTATGTTGAAATAGCGTTAACTTTCTGATTACATCACAATATTCCACTATCAGATAACATAGAAAATTCTTTTAACGTGTTTATTTTAAGCACATTCGCATGAAACCAGTGTCATCAGTTGCCGACTGGTAATTATTAAATTAAGTATTTATCCTTCATTTTAGTTCATTCTCGTTTTGCAAAATCCACTGTGAATTTAAGCGAACTGTGGTAAAATATAGTTTGTACAATATCGCACAAAAAGTGCAATACCTTATTGTGTAACCATTTTTGCTCCTAGTGCATGGCATTATTGGTCTCTTAATGGTGATTACCTCGAGAGAAGATTTCTATGAGAAATTCTTGTTACTTAGTACTTCAACCTCTTCATTACGGATTAGGAAGTGTAAAGTCGAGATAATACTTGGTTTTGTAGTCAGAATAGGTGGGTTATAATTTAGACAGTATAGACAGTCGTGCGGAAATCCATAAACCGGTTACAAAATTAATCTATGATGTAGTACGCAGTGGAAATGTATGTTGTAAATCAGACATGCACAACTTTTATCTTCTAACGTGCCGCATAAAAACAAATTATCATGGGTTCGGGCCGCAAAGAAAAGGTACGCTCAGTCCTCTTTTACACAGGGGATACGTTCCATGTAAAATATCCATGAAAAAAACCGTGTAAAAAAGATTAAGTGAAATTAGATAAATGAATTATTGGTTGCATTACATTATTTTAACCGTGTTATTTTGAAAATGTGAAAAAATAAACCATGCAAAAAGAGGACTATGAGTACTTGATTATTAAAAATCTTTTTACTGTGAAATATTTAGACGTGCATGTTTTATTTAATATCGACTGTGTAAAAGAAAAAGGACGTAGCCCACACATATCAAATTTT
This sequence comes from Himalopsyche anomala, assembly GCA_031772345.1. Taxonomy (NCBI): domain Eukaryota; kingdom Metazoa; phylum Arthropoda; class Insecta; order Trichoptera; family Rhyacophilidae; genus Himalopsyche; species Himalopsyche anomala. Next base: position 1,993,562 of record CM062825.1, read on the forward strand.
ACAGGAGGCGCTAAAAACGTGTTTTGATGATTTTGTGACGTATGCAAATTGTGAATTATACACAACCTTGAAGTGCACGGAGACTTCTAAGCTGGTGTTTAATTGACATAATCTAATATTAATTAAATAATTTGTCTAGGAAAAATCTTTATTTCAGTCTTTTTTCTTGGTTTTAATTTTTTACAAGACCATCTTTTTCAAAATAAAAAGTTAAATTCAGATACTAATTTGGCATTTGCAGCTTGCATCCTTTTGATAAAACGTGTATCAAGTTTGACACATTGTGATTATCGAAAAAACCCAGTTTTGAAAAAACTGTGGGCTACGTCCTTTTTCCTTTCGACAGTCGATATGTAATTCAAAAGTTAATGCGATCTTAGTCTTAATTTTAAATTATTTTTTTTAGTTTTACTTCATATTTGGAGTATTAAGCCGCATAATAAAATCCAAATTTTCATCAGTAAGCCTGTTTTTATGAACCAATTTATTATCCTTCATTGAAAAAAGAGCTTGTTTACATTTATTAAAGAAACGTTTTACGTGAAAAAAATATAATTTAGAATTTCGACTGAAGGTGCTTGATGGAAATTCAACGTTAATTTAAAATTATTTTTATTATGAACACTTCCAAAAAAATCTTGGTCGAACACGGTTGTCAGTTCGAGTGCATTCGCGCACTGAGTAGTACCGGAAGATGCCGAGAGGCGAAACCCGGGTCGTGTTCGACCAAGAAAATATGTTTGAGAAAAACATTTGAGACCCGCCGCAAAATTCAAAAAGTCAATCACTGTTGTAAATTCTATGCAACGTTTACAGTTTATATTTTAAAATATATCAAGTTATAAGCTAATAAAATGATGTTATAGATATAGAAATAAATAAATATATGTCATTTAAGTTTTCCATTTTAAGCACTGTTTGTGTAACGTTTGAAATACAATATACGCACAGCATTTCGGTGTATTTTCTTTAAATAAGGCGTAGTATCGTGAAAGAGGTAAGCTGACGCTGGAGTTTTGTAACAAACCAGTCCCAGTGTTTGTGTTTCATTTCGAAACCAAGTCAAACGTTAAGAAAGTGTTGGATGCTTAGGAAAACAAGCTCAGATAATTTTCGCAAGCGCTTGGCCGATGACGCAACGCGAGAGCCAGGTATGGCGCGTTATTCGTTTTTAAAATCAATGGAATTAATCTTACTAATAAAGGAAAATCTGAACACAGTAAATTAGTAATAAACGCGTAGGTAAAGTTCGTGTGCTGCTGTAGCCCAGTTGGTTAGAGCTTGCTCTACAGATCACGCAGGTCTGGGTTTGATTACCTGTCAGATCACAGTGAATTTGAGAATTATTCAATTCAAAGTTGTGATCGAAGACTGGGTGTTTGGGATGTCAATTCATTATCATTTTCTTCGCCTCCCATCCTTCTGATCTTTTAATTAACTGGGTGTAGCAATAGCGATTAGCCAACCGCTTGTCCTGTTCTAGCGTTATCCTTCTTTCCCTACTACTCACTTTGAAAAAAGTGAGGACTGAGTAACAAACAGTTCTTGAGATACTTCCATTAGGAGGCCACATGCTCCACATTGGGAGCGGACATGGATTTTTAAAAAATGTATAGTTAAATGGGAAAATAACAAAAATATAAACTTCTACGAAAACCATCACCGTCCATTATGAAGATTCAAATCACCACCTTATAAGCGGAAAGGTCAGGTTGACGACCGCTGGTATAGAGTAAAAAAAACTCGGTTTGAAAATTCTCGCGGGAGAAGAAATTCTCGAGATTTAATACAGAATGTGCTATTTTTTATAATTTAAGATGTCGACGCATGGTGCTAAGTGTAATTTGAATCGTTCATATAGTTGTTCATTCACACAAGTTTTTTCACTACCGAACCGGGTTTCGCCTTTTGGCAACTTCAGGCGTTCAAGTGCGCGGATGAATTTATCGCCGTCAATAGCTTTAAACTTAATGAAACATTTATTTCTTATACAAACACGATACATTTATTAACTAAACTTCAGCGTGAACTTTAACGCCTGAAGATGACGAAAGGTAAAACCCGGGTCGTTAGTGACATAACTTGTGTGAATGTACATAATTTGAACGATTCAAATTTGTTATTTTTTAATTAGAATGCTTTTCCACGAAGAATTTGACAGTTATCCCCAGATTTTTTTGTTCTTTTTTATGTGGAGCCTGTGAAGTAAGCTCTCAATTTATTGACTATTTTTTATTTAAAGTAGTGTATTGTTAAAGGTTCTGACAACTGGTAGCTTTGAGTGGGGGAAAATGTAAGAAACATCTATTACAAATACTGATTGTACCGTATCAGGAATTGGTCGTAATGTAATATTAAACATGAAAAGTTAACTATAACTTTCTCAACTCATAACTGACTTTCAAAAGTAGGTTAAGTGCGTTAAGCGTATAGACCTTCTACTAGAAGGTTAAGAACACTTTTTTTTTTGATTTCTCTTGTGAATCGCTTTAAGTATCGGTTTGTTTGTCGATGTTGAACATCTCTACCTGCGAACAAACTTTAGTTAACAACGTAAAAACCCCAATTTATCAAACCCACGTCATAAATACAATATCAAAAATCATCTGCTGTATTACAATATGTGACTGTCTAATTAATAAATCCTGGTCCAAATCCGTTTGAGATCAACAACAGCTTTGTTTGAACGTATGAACAATGTTTTTATTTCATTTTATATTATAAACATAGCATGATAACGCAGTTATGAAATATGCACAGACATACGTACAACATAAAACGAAATATCATGTTTGAAATAAAAAAAAGAATGCGGGTTTTTGTATTCTAAAAAAAACGTTTTTACGAAACCAGTTATTGGTAATACAACCATGTACGTCATAAATTATGTCGCCTAGTTGTCTACTATAAGTGAAGGGTTAATAAAAAATTACGACACCTAAATATGTTTTAAAAATGACCCCGCATAATATGGCTGCATAAATAAAATTTGTTAACAATAATACTAGCATATAAATAAATATAATACGTCAGTTTATAGTAGACTAGTGTAGAAATACGTAAGTCCAAACTAGGGTATCCAATTGCAGACCCTTTTTGTAACAGCAGGATTTCAGAATTCAAATTTTCCCCATTGAATTGAGAAAAAATTCCGGATTTCATGATGGGAATTTACAGATTTTCTAAAACTTTTTTTAGGTCTTTCGCAGATTTAAAAAAATTGTCACTGCCTGATTTTAAAATGGTCAGAATTTAAATCAATTTTTGGTCAGAATAAAAATGTTATACGGTCAGATTTTATAACCGTTTCGATAAGGTTAGGTAAGGTAAGGTTTTTTTAAAATTTCATTTAAATTATGACAATTTTATATAAATTCTGACCATTAATTATTTATTCTGCCCTCTGTAGACTGACCAATATATTATGACCAATGTTCCCGCTAAGGTTTTCGCGTGTGCGCGCGCACACCTCCCAAAATGTGCCCGCACACATTTCCGCACACAGAAATATTGTAAAAATAAGTTTGTTTCACCAAATTTTTATATTTGCGCACACTTTTTATTTGGCTGAAAATGTACTGCTCACAGAAGTTAGAGGGAACGTTGATTATGACCATTTAATATAAATTCTGACCAATGTGATACAAATTACGACCAAAACTGTATTAAAATTCCGACCGATTAAAGACGAACCATTTTAAACGCCCAGAAATTCTCAAAATTCCTCAAATGTAAAAATGTAGGACCTTTTAAGCTCTTTCTGAGATTTCTAAAATTTGATAATTTTGCTTAGAGTTGCAAAATAAGTACTACATGTCACCAACAGCTCGAGCACGGTCAAATAAATAGTTTGACCTTAAACCGTAAAATACGCAATGTCTCATTGAAATACTAGTTCAATGGCCGTGTCGATATGGAGAAAAACACATCGCTTTTCTTTGCAGGCATTTTATTAAGATTAATTATCGTTGTCCATGTATCCTTGACATATAAGCACGGTCTATGTGACATCCGTTATATAACTATTAATATATAATACTTAAAATGGGTATTTATGTTGTAATAGTCTAATTATATTAGTGTCAACAATGCGAGACGAATTATGTTCTTGAACGTGACGTCACTAGTGATACATATTTTTTTTTTATTAAAGTGTTGCCATTGTAATAAAAATCAATGATCTTAAATCAGTTCCACTTACCGGTCCATTGAAGATTTCTTCTAGTCTTAGTTTTGGCTCTTTTCCCTTTTTCGTTCTGACCAGCACGTAGATTAAGTTGAGATCGTAGCAAGTCCTGAAAGAAACAAGACAATTCAGTATTTTTTAAGTATTTATTTATGTACAGCAAAACTAAGATTATTCGAAAATATAATGTTAATTGCTAAACAACCACTTACAATTTCAATATGGAGTTTTAATCATATGGTAAATCTTAAAATAAGTTGTTAATTAACAAATTATTGTAGTTTTCCGACCAGGCATAAAATGCCTACGGGAAACGTTACTTCTATGCTACGTGCGCGTGACCGCAAGATGACGCGCACTCCAATGCAACCATTTAAATCAGTGCTTCCCAGATTGGAGGCCGCTACAGAACATCTTATGTATTGAGGAGGGCCCGGATTTTTTTTTTCAGATTTAGGGGGCCGTGGAATGAAAATGTTTGAGAACTACTGATTTAAATAATAAAATTTAAAATTGTAACAGCCCTAATAAACCAAAATAAATTGAAATTTAGATATGTCATAAAAAATTCGTCATACGTATTATCAGAACAAGAAATAGATTTATATAAATTTTATAATATATGGATAAGTTATAAGGAACTGCGTGAAAAACAATACATTTATAAAACATAATATAATCATTTATTTAGCGACAGATTATTTTTACATATTTTTTTATGCACTTATATATGATTTTATTTTATTCTACTTTTATTTTAACAGACGTACTGGTATAAATTATTAAATAATTTTATTTTAAAATCTGCAAAGCAAAATAAAAAAAAACTTTATTTTAATGCGTATTGGTGTTTGCAAAAAAAAAGTGAAATTATTCTGCGCATTCGTTGGATTGGCCTTCTCAGTTTTAAATTTTTCCACGCAACTGTCATCTTATCATAGAGAGAATATTTCATGTGGATTTGTTTAGATTGTCGCATTTTTACTGAAATGTATATCTTCAGAAACAAGAATTTTCAAAATAAAACTAAATTCTGTACACTTGTACTTTATTTTCAACAAGACTTGTTCCCAAATTCATTAAAACTGTGATATTTTATAAGTACGAAAACCTAGATATGTTCATATGATATTAATTATGCGAATTATAATACTTAAACTATACAAGAATTGGCAGTACCAGAGTGAGGTCATTTGGCGCCCTAAGCAACGGTTATTGGCGCGCCCTCTTTTTAACAAACTGTGGAATATTTTTTTTTATGTACATGCAGAGTGGACTCTCAATGTGAATCATATGGCCTCCTAATGGAGGTATCTCAAAATGAAGTTTTTTACGAGAACTTTTTGTTAGTCAGTAGCTCAACCTACCTTTTTCGAAGTATATACGATATATAATTATAACGAACAGGTACAAGTATAAACTATTTTTATTATTAGAATTTGTTATTAGAATATAAAAATAATTTAATTTCTCAATTTATGCGCCCCTTAATGATTTGCGCCCTAGGCGATTGCCTATTTCGCCTGTATGGTAGCGCCGGCCTTGATAATTGGTAGTTATTTAATCGCTCTTTCACCACTTTCATTGGAAGAAAAGAATAAGAAGTACTAAGCAAGAAATTGATTAAAAAATCAATCTACTATATGTTCGTACCGAGATTAAAAATCATGCTCATACAATTGAACAATGGCGGGTTGTATTATATTATATATAAGAGCAAATGAGCACTGCACCCTTGGATATACACTTCATTAATTAATATGTATTTATTTCCTATAATAAATATTTCAGAAATCGATAACTCACGCTTTGAGAATGTATTTTCCTTTTGAACACAGATTTATTCTGTGGCAGGCTAGTTATTGAAAATTAATTTCAATCGAACGGAACAAGAAATCATTGATATTTGGAATAAAATCAATTTCATAAAATATTTATGAGTATTTTTTTTTGTTTTTAATAATTTTGCATTGCTGTTTGGCTGGTTGAATGACGTCAATGCTGCTTTAAAATCCGGCAATATGTATGTTTAATAATATGAAGACTTAGAGAGGTTCTATGAAAATTGCATTGATTATATTATTATACTTGATTGTATTTGATAATCATGTTTCCAAAAGTAATCTAACAGACTTAAGAATATATTGAATCGTAAAATATATATTTTTTATTATATATTTAACATTATTATTTTGCTAACCATATACGCGTCATTTTTTCGACACTGTTTCATTCAACACTGTTCGTTTATATTAGCTTAATGTATTTTTTCTGTTGTGAACATTAACTCTTAGCACTACAAAGATTTTTCAAAAAGTTTCCACCAGCTCCAAGCGATTTTTAATAATTTTTCACATAATAACTTATTGTTTTTAAAAATTTATAAAGCAAGGTTAAAATAAATAATTGGATTATTGCACAACATGTGAATTCATTGCCCACTCAACTATCAAAGCTAAAAATACTAAAAGCTATCTACTTTCAGCACATTTTTTATAAATTTCTAATATTTTTATTCACAAAATGCCAAAAAACTTTTAAACCATTTGACGAAACGAACTGGGTTTGTTTTGTAAAAAATGAATCAAATAATAACATTGGTTCCAATAATAAAAAGTTAGTTTTGGGCTTTTCAGCATGAAATTCGTCAATCAATTGCATCAGTATCTTTTGTTGGCTAACTCTTTTTGACTATTGTCAGTTTAATTTAAACGATAAATATTAATATGCCATCACAAAAAAGTACGAACGCATTCGTTTACTTCAATAATAATTTTACGCAGTCAGTCGGGATCAACACAGAGTAAAAAGGCAACGCAAACATAAAAATATAAGGCCTACAAACTGAAACTTGAAAACCGTTATGTTCAAAGTTCAATGGCTTTTTAAACTACAATGTCAATAGACACGCAGAAGTGCAAACAGACATGAATTGAAATTTAAATTTTAAAAAAATATTCGTCACTTAGCAAGCTTTTTTTATCTGAATTGAAAGGTTTTTTTTTAATTTAAAATTAAATTTGATTACTTTGTTATTCCACTTGTTGTTTCACAGAATGTGACACACGTGTTTTGTTTATTTGAGAAACATCATCAGGTCATTGCAACGCTTACGAATAAACTCAAAATTGATTCGAATTCTTATGCCACAAATCGGCGTTTGCCTTTTTCTAATTTTATACTAACTTTGATCCCCTTATCTCATTTACAATGTTATTTACTATTGTTTCCTTTCTATTCATGACTTTATTAATTTCATTATAAACCCTTTATTATTTACTTTATGGAGTATTTCAACGTTTTTATTTTCATCATTTTCTATCAAATGATTTGCAAACTCTGAACGAATTTATTAAATTCTTTTTTGTATTAAAAATTAACTAAAATTTCCACCGAACCTATTATTATAATAAGATATTAATTTGGTTTATTTTATTCGACTAAAACTTGAGTCGGATAAAATAAAAATAGTCTTCTCGATTCTCATTCAAACTATGTTCTAATATAATAATTATTTTCTCAAATTATTTATAAAAAAAAACTAACAATAAACATTACGTTAATAAATATTTTTGGCGTATGGTCTACACGAGAAATAGGAAAAGAAGGAACATGTTGCCTATTATGTCCTCTTTTATGGCAATTTAATTGATTATAATATTTATTTTTTTATCCATGTCTGCTCCCAATGGTGGTATCTCAACAGAAGATTTTAACAGTCGCTCAAACCTTATTTTTTAGGGAGAGTATTAGGGATAGAAGGATAAGGCAAGAACAAAACTAGCGGTCAACTTATCGCTATCGCTACGCTCAGTTATTGAAGGATTGGAAAATTGTGAAGAAATTTTTAGACATCACAAACACCCATACCTTCGAACAGAAATCGAAAAATGCTGTTCATAGTGGGACTAGAACCCGTGAGATCCGATACGGTAGCACACAACGTTAACCGCTGCGCCATAGGATTCGAATTTAATGTTCATCTTTTATTCAGGGCTAATTGAATACAACTCTATAGACAAATAAATGTAGTCTTCTGACGTGCAAAGGCATGCTCTTAACAACACTTAAGTATTTTCAATGACAACCGCATTTAAAATTTTTGCGTCTCTTTGTAATGACCGTGTTAATTTATCATGTCGTTTCACTCGTTTGAAAAGTAAAAAAATTGAAGTTATCACGTTTTTTTTCATGGTTGTTAACATAAAGTCATGCTGAGGTCACCAATTATTACTATAATAACAACGTATTGACGACATTTTGCTTAATTGTCATAATCATAGCGCAGTTTGCTTCAGAGGAGACGTAGACTTTAATTCTGAGCGAAGTTGTGACTGAGCTATTGCGACTTGGAAGAGACTGACCGCTGAAGTGGAACAATTGGTAAAGAAGCATGACCAGGAATTAACATTGCACCACTGCTCTACATTTGCAGAGATACTGAATGATTTCCTGATTTTTTCTTCATATACTTGAATACTAATTTGGCTCTTACTTGGAAATAATGATAATCCATGTAGAATCTGAACAAATGGCACCGATATTATATTATATCGACCCGTAATAGGAATAAAATCGCATCTGATAATTTATAAATTTTACAGGAGAACGTTTTTTTTTAAATAAGTTCGAAAAACGAATTCTTTGAGTGTAGTTAGCAAGGCTGTGGAGTTGCGTGAAAAAAAGACGACTCCGAATCCGAGAAAAATTTTCAATAATTTCATTTTATCTTGTATATATGTAAGCCATCAGATCATCTTTAGTCAGCCAAGCATGAAATGTTAACACTTTTGACTATTTTGTTTAAATACACATCATTAAATATATTTTTCAAAACAAAATCGAGCCGCTCATTTTTCACGACTACCGCGAAAATACCGCGACTCCGACTCCACAGTCCTGGTAGTTAGTAAATAGTAATACACCCAATCCCTTTTTACACGGTACATTGGTTCCAGAAACATACACGTCAAAAAAATCTAATTTACATATAATTTGATAAATTGGTTCCAATAATCAAAATATCGCGTAAAAAATAATAGTTTGCTCTTGAAATTCGTGCAAAAAAGTTTTTTTTAGATATGAATAACAGATACATATGTATGTATACATGCATAATTGTATACACTTTTTTATATATCTGGTTCACGTATTTTTGAACAAAAGTGTTGAGTTGTGTTCTGACTCATTTGATAAAATGCTGTTATCTGAGTCGATTATTATTACATAGAATTTGTTCTGATGGTCTTGGCGGTTATTTATTGCTCTTTTTAATTATTATCTATTTATTTGATTACAGGGTGCATTTATATTTATTTGATTATAGGGTGTATACGATCAATGCCTATCCTGATATTAAAATAAAACTTTCAGTTCTCTTGATTGGCGTTTCTCAGCCGGAGTCCACGTGGAACAAACGACAACAAGTAAAAACATCAGGCGAATGAGATAACGCTCTAAATTTTTTGTCACTGACGCCTTAGGCGATATTGAACTTTTTTTTTTACCATGTACGCTCCCATTGTGGAGCATATACTCCTAATGGAGTTTATCTCAACAGAAGTGTTTCTACAAGAACTGCTTGTTACTCAGTTGCTCAACCTCTCTTTTTCCAAAGACAGTAGGAATAGAAGGATAGGGCTATAACAGGACTATTGGTTAGCCGTTCATAGGATAAGATGAGGAGGGAATTCACGACATCACATACATCCATTCCTTCGAACAGAAATTCATAAACCGATTGAAAAATCAATTTATAAAACTGTCCGTACTGGGATCCCAACCCTTGACCTCCGTAACCGAAGCCAACGACGTTGACCACTCGACCAAACAGGCGGCTATTGAACAATTATTGGCGTAAAATGCAATTTACCGAATTGAGTCGCTTAAGTTCTTTTTCCGATTATGGGTCGATATTTTTTTAGAGAAAGTGTACACTTAAAGTGTGCATAAAAAAAGTCGTAGTATTAAACTATTTTTTCACTGGCTTTGTAGTGAAATCATGCCCAAGCATATTTTACGGACACGCATATTTGTCCGATTGAAAAAATATTTTCACTAACAGTTACTGCTAGCAAATAATAAGAAAATGTGGGAGATATTTTGAAATTTTTGAATCGCATTCCAAGCTCGATTTGAATTTCAATATTACATTTGAATCGTTATTTTTTTTACACTCCCACACGTTTCGTCACTAACGCCCCAAGCTTCGCCTACCAGCATCTTCAAGCGTTCAAGTGTACAGAAAAAAAATGATCACCATCAATAGCTTTAACCTTAGTGATCAATTTATTTATTACATATACATTTATTTACCAAGTGACAGTTCAAGTTCATCCGTGGCCATAAACGTCTGAATATGCTGAAAGGCGAAACCCGGGTTATTAGTTCAAATTTATTTGATATTTGTAAGGTTTTTTTTTTACGCGCACAGCTTAGAGGGAACACTGTATGTGACCAGAGCTAAAGGTATAATGCTTGCAAAAACCTGTGTTGTTGAGAAGCTTTCATTATAAATCCATATGCTCCACATTGGGAACAAACAAGTATTAGAAAAAAATCTTGGCAAGGAGTGAGTTCTGACTGCCTAATTTTATAAAAAAAAACCACTGGATATAATAATTACTTTTATATATAGTAAACAGTTTGCAATGCATGTAAGTCATGTTTTGATACATATACAGCAAAATTTCCATATTCATACAAACGACATAATTTAATTTATGTTCAAGATTTCCTTATATTATTCATCATCATCAAAAGACGTGCAGAAATGTAACAATGTTATTTAAAATACAATGATTTTTTATTTGATAATTCCTACTTTTTTTTACCATGGAGTTTATCTCAACAGAGGTGTTTCTACGAGAACTGATTGTTACTCAGTTGCTCAACTTCTATTTTAACAAAGAGAGTAGGAATATAAGAAAAAGGCTAGGACAAAACGAGTGGTTAGCTAATCGCTGTCGATACGCCCCCTTCATAGTATAGGATGGGTGAGAGGGAGGAATTCAAGACATCACATACATCCATGCTTTTGAACAGAAATTCATAAATCGATTGAAAAATCAATTTATAAAACTGTCACTACTGGGATTCGAACCCGTGGCCTCCGTAGCGTTAGCCAACGACGTTGACCACTCGACCACACAGGCGGCATTTGTAAGGTTACCTTTGTATTTTTTACAATGATAATCACCTTGGCGTTTTTTTTTGTAATCCACTTATGGTTTAATCTTAACAAGATCATTGGTTTGATAAAGCCCGTATTATTTATTACTCCTACTTATCCTTTCTTTTAAAAAAAAATCAAAATTGAAAAAAAAACTACCATCTTACTGACTGTTTACATTAAAAGGTCTCTCCCAAAAATAAAACAATTATTTTTTCTGAAATGTAAAACATATCTTTGCTGAAAGATCAGTATATCGAATAAGCGTATAAATTTGATGCGTCACTGTCAAAAACTCTCTTGCCTGTAAAAGGTAGAATCATTTTCCTTTTTCAATAAAATCACACCCTATTTACTTTTTATCTTATTTTATACCGCTAAAAAAATATATTAATTTTAGCTAACATGTTTAAAACTGATACTTTATACATACTGCAAATTCAATACACTGTAAATGGCTTTGTTCGAGGAAAACACTTAAGAAAATCCGAAATTAAAAAATTGTTTTAATAATCAATACAATAAACAACCTGAAATGTGAATCGTTCGGCAGGTGTGTTCGTTGAATTAATTATTCATTTTGTTTTAATTTTAACACTCTAAAATATTTGAGTGTTTAAATATTTTTAAAACATTAAAAAAAATATTTCTATTTAATCTAATGGATTTTTTGAAATCTCTCAATGAAGTTTTATTACAACAAAAGGTTTGATTAATATTATTATTCACACGTGAAAATATGCAAAATTAATTTTATCCATAATATAATATGTTAGTAATTTATTAAATATTTGAAGATCCGTTTATCAAAAACAAATGAAGAAGTCAAGGCGAAAACATGTTAACTGTCATTTTTACCGAAAATGAGTTATAGCCTGTTCTAGGCTAATTTTTGTATGCTTTTTCTAGTGAACTAACACTTATTGCTCTAAAATAGCCAACACGCATGAATCTGTTAACTGCAGTCTTTTATGAAAAGAAAAGCTATAAATAACGGCATGCATATTTAACATATTCTTACTTTACGAATGTATGATTAAACCATACGGAGCAAACATGTTAACAAGGTAATCCAAGAAAAGCCCATGGTTAACCTCATTTTAGATTTCATTATATTTTGAACCATTTCACGTGTCGATGAGATATCGTTGCTTCGTCCTATCGGTACAAGAATTGGTGCTGAAATGAATGACTTACTGCTGACTTTTAAAAGGTTTACCTCCCATGACTCGTCATGCGAAAGAGATTCGTGGTATTTTTATTTGACAAACTCTTCAATTCTTTTCAAAAATATCTTTTGCTAATATAAGAATCTGTCAAAACATAATAATGTAGCAGTTCTTATTTTGACTTGAAGTTGTATATATTACTCAAAAAATACAATTTCGCTTCCGAAAAAGTTTTTCTTATTATTTATCCACAGTTACCGCTAAAATTATTTAATATGTTCCCAATAGTATTGAAATACAAGTAAATTCGCAAATGTCTTTGATTTTTTTTGAAAAAGATTTTTTTGCCTTGGCGTCTTCATATTATATTCGACTGGAGTCTTTTTTTGGAGAGTTTTCCTACAATTTTCAATGAATAAAATAAATTATTGTGGGTTCGGGCCGCAAAGAAAAAAATGATTTAAAGAACGCTCAATCCTTTTTTATACAGAACATATATGTACGTTCCATGTAAAACAGCCTTAAAACCGTGTAACAAAGATTAAGTGAATTTTGATAAATGAGTAATAGGTTCCATTATATTATTTTGGCCGTGTTATTTCGAAAATAAATAAGCCATGCAAAATAAGGATTATGAGTACTTGCTTATTAAAAATAGTTTTATTGTGAAATATTTATGTTTCATTTATATGCATTCTTGGTCTTATTAACTAGTTTTTTTTATAATTTGATATAATATTTGTAAGCTTGTTTCTATGAACCGATTTACTCTCCTTCATTGAAGAAAAAGCTTGCTTACATTTATTAAATAAATGTTTTACGTGAAAAAAACATGTTTGGAAAAAAACACAAAATTCCGAGGTTTGTCCATCACTGATTTAACCAGTGCTTCTGATTTGATACAAAAATACAATGATCCGACATTAAATGATTTCTGGGCGAGTTTGCAAATGTGTCAACGCAAGCTATTATTGTTTTACCTCCGTTTTCTACAACCTATCGACACGAAGCAAGATATTTTTAACAGGATAAACAGGTTTGACGTCACATCAGATATAATTGTTCAACTTATCAATATTGTTCATGGTATCAAGAAGATTTTCGATTCAATGACTCGAAATTATCAGCCATTAAGAGCTTTATCTACTTATATTTGTATGTGATATTATTTATTAAGCAATGTAATAAGTGTTTTAATGGCATTTTTATTTTTACTATTATGAATTACCCTATCAAAAAATAAGCTGAGTTTTTCGTATTTCTAAAAAAAATGAGAAAGCCTTCACTGTAAAATTAATAAAGGACGCGCCAGAATTGGCACCGCTCTTATTAACCCTTAAGGTATTCATATGGTCACTTGGTGGCTTTCAAAACCATATCTCTCTATAAAAGCGGCTTTAAATTTGTTAATAATTTATAAGAAAAAGTAAAGGTCGTACATTACACGAATTTAAGTCAAATAATCTCAATTATATAGAGAGAAAAAAAACCATTTTCCTGTGATGAGTCTTGAAAAATGTCCACATGGTCTAAAGGTCAAATCAATCACTTTCAAATATATACTTAACTGCTAATCAACTAAATAATGTTATTTTAAAGATAGGAAAAGGCATTCAATTAATTACAAGATATAACTTGGTAATTAATATCATAACACAATGTAAAAAAAATATCACTTTTAAGCTGTTCACTGTCAATACTTGGTGGAATAGCATTATAATAAAAATAACAAAAAAAAATTAGTACTTTTCCACATAAAATTTTATTGGATCCGGACCGGTTTCGCTCATGGTGAGCATTGTCAACTGATAAGAAATACAATGAAACAGTGACATTTATACAAAAGTTAAGTAAGAAAAACAAGTGGAACAAAATTTTATGTGGAAAAAGTACTAAAAATGTTTTATTATTTTTATTAAAAAACATATGGCTATTCAGGAAAAAATAATCTTAAGCTGCACTTAAGATCTAACAATCATTTGATAGATTATTATTTTAACGTTATTTATGATCATTTTAAAATCATTATTGTATTAAAAACTCATATTTTATGACCCTGATTTAATTAATCATATGTTTTTTATAATTTATTACAACAGTAAGGAAAAAATAATATTCAAATTACAAAGGTTCTTTTGTAACTTTCCTGGTTTGTTTCTATAATAAATAAATATTTTTGTTTTTATTATATATAATGTATTTAATATCGAATGTGGAAAGGAAAAAGGACGTAGCCCACACATTTTACAGGAGATGCAAAAAACCTATTTTGATGATTTTGGGCCATATGCAAATTATGAATTATACACAAACTTGAAGTGCACCGAGACTTCTTAACTGGTGTTTAATTGACATAATCTAATATTAATTGAACAAATTGTCTAGAAAAAAACTTTATTTTAGTATTTTTTCTTGGTTTTAACTTTTTACAAGATCATCTTTTTCAAACTTAAAAGCTTAATTTAGATACTAGTTCGGCATTTGTAGCTTGCATGCTTTTGATAAAACGTGTATTACATTTTGATTATCGAAAAAAACCTGTTTTGAATAAAGTGTGGGTTACGTCCTTTATCCTTTCCACAGTCGATATCAATATGTGTCTTTTATAAATCATTTTTTTTATTTATTCTATTATAAAAAAAAAAATTTTCATGTACATAAGAATTTTGAAGAATCCTTTTCATAAACAGTTTCAATTATTAACAGCATTCTCTCCGAAATTAAATAATTACAACAATTGATAAGATAAAATGCATTTTTTTTCAAAATTTAGTATGGTAACGAGTGCATTATTAGCTTAAGATATTTGGATTATTTTTTTAAATTTATTTAATACCCGTTAAAGTGTCATAATATTTTACAAAATACAATAAAAGGTTTTTTGCAAAATCTTAAGCATTGACATCTACGTATTTTGACATGTGTAAATAAAATTAAAATAGTTTTCTGATTAAAATAAGTTAAGTATGTGCTGAATTTTAACGCTGTCAATATTTGACGAAATTCTATGAATTAAAATAGAAAATGGTAGTTGCGTACAGATTTCAAAATACTTTAGCAATTCAATTTAGTTCACTGTTAATAAGAAATTTGTACATTTTTAATTCAAATATTATATTCTCAGCGCTGAGCACATTTTTATGCATAGCAACCATGTATATTTACTAATAATATTGCATAATTTCCTATTTCTTAAATTGATTTGATTATGTGAGTTTTTTTGATAAGTTGCAAACACATATTTATATTAGCAATACAGTTTTCATCATTAAAACACTATTTTATCACATATTTTTCATTTTTTTTTCTTTATATTCAAAAGCTGTAAATTTTGCAAAGTATTCTTTTTGAAATTTTATGATTAAGGGCTCGGAAAACAAAGGATACAGTTTTTTTAATTTTAAAATGTATGCAAATCAATTACAACGTTTTTTTTATTGATAAACCTTCTGAAAAAATATTTTTTTAGACTTTATCGTGTTTCTTTATTATTCTAATATAGTTTATATTACTTTGTGATATCCTTTGATAGCGTTTGCTATACAGGAGTGTGTAAACAGCCGCTTTTGTTATAAATTCGATTTTAATTCTTCATAAATATACATTTAATAAAAAAACTTACTATTTTAATAAAGTATTTGTAGAATTACTACTTCTCTACGATGACGTAAATAATTTATTTTCAAAAAAACATGTTTGCTGTCTTTGTTTCTTGTCCTCTTATTTTTTTCGATATTATAACAGAATCAGTAGTAAGATTATCACAATTAAAGACACTACGACTTCATAATGAGTGTCCAGGTTCGTATATCAACTGGTATCTTATATATATATATTAGAGGCATAGAGAAGGTTACATAGTAAAGCTGCAATAAAAAATTTGAAGCTATGTAATAAAACATAATCATGAAGGAAAAAAAAACATTTTTATAATCCTTTTGATATGTCATGACCTTACCTTTAAAAATGTGTACAAATAAAAACTTTTCCTTGTACATAGTTTGCGACTATGGGTACAATAAAATTCAGGTGTCAAATACTTTATTACTACAATAATCAAAAAATAACTCATGAGATCATAATAAACAAACCTTTTTGAATCTTTCCTTGTTTTTTTTTTACATTCCAAGAATATTTTGATTTGTTTTGATTGCTTAATTATTTGATTGATTGATTTATTATATTATATTTCTTTTTCACTGAAGATCACTCACATAATTGATTTTTTTAAAGCCATGTCCACTTCCAATGTGAAGCGTATGGACTCCAAATGGAGTTTATCTCAACAGATGTGTTTCTACGTGAACTGCTTGGTACTCAGTTGCTCAACCTCTCTTTTACTAAAGAGAGTAGGAATAGAAGAATAGGGCTAGGACAGGACTAGTGGTTAGCTAATCGCTCTCGATACGTTCCGTTCATAGGATAGGATGAGTGGAAGGGGGAAATTCAAGACATCACATACATCCATGCCTTCGAACAGAAATTCATAAATCGATTGAAAAATCAATTTATAAAACTGTCCGTATGGGGATTCGAACCCGGGTCTTTCGTAACCGAAGCCAACGACGTTGACCACTCGACCACACAGGCGGCTAATTGATTACTTCCTTCAGTAATAAAGCCTGTAGATTTTTTCAAACGTTGAGTATTTTGTTTAAGGTATTTGAAATCTAACTGCCATCTATACACTGATATTAATAATTCAAGTATTTTTTCTAGAGCTAAATTCTTTTTTTATTATTATTTGTGTTCACTCCAAATTTGGAGCATATGGCCTCCTAATGGAGGTATATCAAAAGATTTTTTCACAAGATCAGTCTTACATTATTTTTCCCAAGAAAATAGAGATATAAGGATATAACTAAGAAAGGCTTAATGGTTTACTAATCGCTCTCACTAAGCCTCGTTATTTTAAGATTGGAAGGATGAAAGAGAATTTTTAGACATCACAAACACCTATACCTTCGGACAGAAATCGATGAATCTGTTGACAAAATACTGTTTGTACTGTGACTCGAACCTATGAGATATGTCACTGAAGTCTATGATGTTAACCGTTGTGCCACAGATTCGAATTTTCTTTTACTTTATTTTTTTTATTTATTTTAATAATAATTATCTTTACATTAAAGATGAAACTATAGACTAATTGATGCATTTAAACATAGAGTCGGTTAAAAGTGTGTAGAGTCATCTTTTGACACGCTTTTATTGACTTAAATAAGCATATTTTTTATCTAAAAATAAATAATATAATAATCAAATATTTTACTGCAGGACGATGATATGAAACAATTGTCAAATTTGAGATATTTCAATATAATTATGATGTAGTAGAGTAATATATCAAAATTTTCTTTTAGCGTGAATGTGTAACGATGAAAAATAAATGTTTATATTTGAGATGAAAGACTATTGAATACGAGCAAATGAGTTTTCAACGAAATTCATGATATTTATTGTTGTAAATAATAATAAAAAAATTGAATTGCATCAAGCCTGACAATAATGTACTAGGCTCTCGGTGAGTATAGAGCAGACATTTTAACATAAATTACATATACAAATTGAGCACAACAAATATTATTAATATACAAATACAAATACTAAAAATAATCTTTAAAAAATGAACACAAAGTTCTTTACTAGAAATATCTTTTCTAGTCAATACATTGATTAGTTGAACAGCTTTGCAAATGGGGAATCGTCTGACGTTGGTCGACAAAGAACAAGTTTTAATTTAATAAAAATATTTAATTATGGATTTGACAACTTTTATCAAAATTAGAAGTATGTATAATTTGTCTTCTAAACGGCAGAACTGTTAAACAAGATCCAAAGAATTATGTTTTATGTGTTCAATTGATTTAAACATTTTATTTCTAAAGTCATTGATCTTTTAATATGTTATTTATTTATTTTACATGAAGATTGTTAAAATATTATAACAAATTATTAATAAAAAACTTTTACAATGAAGAAAAAACAAGAATACAATTTAATATTAAAAAGCAGTCGATTTTTTTTAAATTTTAAATTGGCAAGAAAGTCAATTAAGTAATCTCCGACAAAAACTACATAAAAACCTCACCTTCGTTCATGTAGAATATGTCGACATCCGAAACAATATTTTTAAAACTGTTAAAACTATCCCCAATTTCATTTTGTAGGTTGGTTATACACCTTGGGAGAACAAGCAATTCATGTCCAACGATTTCTCAAAATAACAATCAGGAAAATTTGGTTTCAAATTCTCAAGAATGATGGAATTCTCATTTTGGTCTCGTTTATACGAAAGAAATATATGGTGAGGTACATTTCTCTTCGAACGTTCAAACTGTTAAAGGAAATTATGCATAAGAGAAAGTTTGTTGGATAATGCCATGTATAATATCCATACACCCTCATATAAAGAAGTCTCAAAATTGCCTTCTGAATCTCCTCCACCATAAGGTTATATAAAGTGAAACCTTATTTGAATGACGTGAATTTTAATGTTTCATCACAGCGATTTTTTTTCTCAGACGTTGATTCGCATGGTACAAGTGGAGATGTCAGATAGAGATACGATTGTAACAAATATAGAAGATGTAAATTAACTTTGATGGAAAACGTTATTTTTTATCATTATTTTCATGCATAATTTAATATTAAAAACGTGTCTGTTTAACATACTTTACCAATTGACAAAATCAGAACTGGTTTTTTTTTTATCATTTAGAATTCATATATCATTTAGTGAATGTTTGGCTATTTAATTTTTTTCTCCAATATTGACGAGATGACATAGAAACATGTGGTATAACAGGTAAGCCGCAACGAAAATTAATGTTTCTTTGAAGCACAAACATCACCAACATCATCAAACATTCATTTATAACGAAATCTAAGTTAAAAGTTAGCACGTTTTATTTGTTTGGTTTTTCTCATATTTTCTTATGAATGATTTCGTCTGATTCTTTTTTTAAACCACAAGATACATTATTTTTTTTGGGTTTTATTACAAAATTACGCAATATTATTTTGGGCTTATTTATAAACCCACACCTCTTATTTAGCTTAGCTATTTTATATAAAATATTTTATACAAAATTAACCGTCCAAATATGGTTAATTCGATTATATTTCATTATATCTAATACTGTCGTGGACACCTAGAATTAAATACAAATAGTAGAGGTGGTTTTTTTTATCAGCTTATAGACTTTCGTTCGAACGCATGAATATCTGTGATGTCTAAAATTCTTTTCGATCTCAAAAATGTGGTGTAAGAGCAGTTTGCTAACCATTTGTCTTGTCCTAGTCTTATTCTTCTACTTCTACTCTCTCAATATAAAAAGGTTTAAAGCAATTAAGTAGCAGGTAGTTTTCATAGAAAACTTCTGATTAGATTAACTCAATATCTTTTACCTTGGCGAGCTGTATAGAAGCGCTTTCAAATATATCCGATTACACGGTAACGTATACTTTAAAGCCGAAAAGGTTTGTAAATGACGTGTGCTTAAGTTCTTTCACATTTTACGTAACAAATGTGATTTAAAACAAGAAAAAAAAGTCTTAGCACACTTCGTCTACACACATTTAATCTCGTTTTAAGACATATCAACCCATAATCGACAAAATAACTTAAGCGGCACAATTCGGTAAATTGCGTTTTAAGCTAATAATTGTTCAATATCTCCTTAGGCGTCAGTGAAAAAAATATTAGAGAGTTATTCGCTTAATCTTTTGTGTATTTAAGTGTTTTGACTTGTAACCGTTTGTTCCACGTGGTTTAGAAACACTGTTTTAGAGAACTGAAAGTAGTCAGACAATTTTATTATAATATCAGGATAAGCATTGACCATATATTACTATTTACTAACTGCACTTACAGAATTCCTTTTTTAACTTCATTTTAAAAAAAAACCTAGGTTTAATAAGTTGTCGGTCACGATTTTTGTGCCTATTACGGATCTATATGTTTTACTCAACTTTGTCTGTAAGCCGTCTATTGGTAGTGGAAATGATTAAAAACTGGATTTTCCCTAAAAAAAACTATTTATAATGACGAATATAAAAACTTATTTGATAGCCATATTGGCAAAAAGTATCCGCATGGTAAATTGTCGAATATAAATTACATTAAAAAATATATTATTATGCTGTGCTTACAAATAATATGTTTGAGACCTGACCACACGTTGATGTCTCTTCTGAGTCAAATGACACCTTATGATGACAATCTCGTCCAACACTATATATAATTACTAAACATAATTACGTTAATGTCTAATAGTTTTATTACTTTTTATGACGTAAATACGCGAATATTTATTAATGTATGACGTGTTTGTAGGTTAGCATACCGGATCGTTTACATCAGAGGTTCAAAGGTTTCTCATCAAAGCGATAGTTTTGAAATCAAAAATATTTGGTGGGCCACTCTTTTAACCAAAACCTTTTACTCTTTACTTTTAGAAAACATATGACAAAAAAAAAATATTTATATTTTAAATTAAATATCTTCATATTAATAGCGCTAAATGTGGGTCCTGCCGTAGAATTCGCTCAATGATAACGGTTTATTTTGAACAGCACATTTTTGAAATGTCGTTCTATCCATTGGGTGTGGCTTATTTTAAGCCGCGCGTGAATGTTCTGATATTGCCACGTTTGAAAAATCGATATTTCTTGGTGTAGAGCTGAAGTATTGTATCACCATAGATCATAATATTCATTTTTTTTTGAATAATCGAAGACTTTAATTCAACTATTGCAAACTATGATTATAAGGCTATCGAAATGAATCGTTGGATCGTGTGAGTCGATGTGAGACCAATATTCTTTGGAGCTGATTTGATCAATTGAATCATAATGATTAAATCTTTTCACGTCTGACCTTGAAAATCTTTTTCGATTCTTTAAAAAAGAATATTCGAATTATGATATGGATATATCATAAAATAATATTTTGCTTTTTTTTCATACATTTGGATAAAATGTGCAAATGATTTTTTATTAAAAAATTGCATTTGATTTTTTGATTTTTATATATTTTGACTATCTTCCATACTAGATAAAATATTTTATAAATAAAAAATTATTTTGTCATAATCTATGAGAATATATTTTTAGTATTTTTCATACATTTGGGTAAAATTTGCAATTAATTTCGATTATCCTATATGTGATACGGCTTCTCAACACCTCCGCCCTCTGTTTTGATGATTTTTGTCTTCCTATATTTAACACGGTGTCTCAATATTTTAATAGTCGACATCCTCCACTGTCTTTTCTTACTGTCACAGTTGAATGACACACTATTCTTTAGTTTAAAATTTAAATATGATAACATTTTTTTATAATATTTAATTTAAATTTGGTTAAGGCATAAGTTTTGATTATTTACAGTGAAATCCTGTTAAAACATGTCCAGAATTCACGTTTTTCCGATATTTGCGTGTTTTTTTACAATCCCGTTTTATTTTAATTCTTAAAGAGCACTGGTTGTATTCTTAAAAAAACTATTTAGAGAATTAATTTAGCTAAGACCTTCTGGTTTATTCAATAAATAAGTTTGAATTTGATTTTCCACACCAGTTAATATCTGATACATCAAAAATGTAAAGGGCAAAAATGTAAAACATTTAAAAAAAAATCATCATTTGATTTATCCAATTGTTTGTCCGAAACAAATTCAATCTAAGCTCAAATTTTGCGGTGTAAATAAATATGTAAGCAAAACAGATGCGATGTGGTTGTCTGTAATTTTGATCTTAAGTTTGATTTATATTAATACGCATTGTATATTATTGGTCCCATTAGAGGTGAAGTGAGCCAACTAGTAAAACGGTAGAACTTTTTTCTTGTACTGATTTCGCCTCCGCGTGTTAAAATACAAAACGTTTGGAAAACACATTCATGTGTACTGATTATTATGAGTATATCCGCTATTTTTATGAAGTTTTTTACCATAAATCGTAAGCCAATTTTTTTTTTACATTTAGCGGATAATTATTGGATAAAAATACATTTTTTGCCGATGTGACCGTCAAAAGCTTGAAGGGTATTTAATAAAATATAGAATAAATCGTACAAATTGTCTCACTTTTTGCGTATAGATTATTATTTCCTACAATTTAAAATTTTTAAAATTCAATAATTGTTTTAAGACATTAAGTTTATTAATTTTAAAAATAAATAAAGTACATGTGTAATTTCAGAATGTTTTTTTTTCGGTCAAACGTTGACAGTACTAAATATTTTTTACTAAATTTTGTTAAATTACTTCTTTGGTATTTTTACTAGCCAGGTTTATTAATTATTTTAAAAACTATAGCGATAAAGAAAAACGTAGAAAAAACGCAAAGGGAAATAATCGGTATATATAAAATTTTACATGTCTAAAAGCATCGTAAAAGTGAAATGAGCTTAATACGCAATCTACAAAAGCAAAAGTAATGACGTGATTGTACTTTAAAATATACAAGTTTTACTATTTGGTACTTGGCTCACTTCTCTTCTCAATGGCTCATATATGTACATGAGAGATAAACTACAATATCTGAAAAATGGCAGTTTTTCTATATGGCTGTTCAAACCTTCTTCGTGAAATTTATGTAAGAAAATCATTGTTTTTCTTCTACTATTTGTTATGATCATATTAAAGCCTTCTTCTGCAATATAAACCAAAACAAACGTCGTCATTGTATGGTTCACCTTCCATGTATATATGATGTTTAATTATATTATCTGTATTTCGCTTCACTATCACAAAATACGCATCGTTTATATACAATACAATAAGCATTTTATCAAAAGACGCAACAAATATTGTCATTGATATAACAGAAATAAAAAAACTCAGATAAATGGAGAATCATCTCTTACCTCAGCAATTTTTCGATGAACACTTTTCCCATAAACCCAGTAGCACCAGTGATGAGAATATTTTTCTCTTTTATGAGTCCAGCAATCCTATCAGGAAGTTCTTCGATTGTGGGATCCATCATAAGGAAAGGTTATCTGAAATAAAGATAAACGGACTATTCAAAGTAACATAGAAAAAAATGAAATATGACAGTAGATTAATTTCGTGATTTATCAACCTACGTATTTGAAGGTCTTTGTTGGTCAAGGTAGTAATTTCAAAACGTTAGGGATAATCATACAAATATGTTGAAAAACCTTTGGGCTAGGTATAAAGAGGAAAAAATTAAGAAAATAAATTATTTGGCGATGTCAAGGATCTTATAAATTATCGAGAAATAACAAACATAACAACATAAAAAACTGCTAATGATATAAAAGATTAAAAAACAAAAAATACACATTCTGAGTTGTTAAAAATAAGTCACTTGTTCTTACAGTATTGGAGACAATTAATTTTTAGGTATAATCTTTTATTTTTGTTTTACAAACCCATGTGTACGCCCAATATGAAGCATATGGCTTATTCAGATTTTTTCTACGAAAGCTACTTGTTGCTCAACCTTACTTAGAGTATTCGAATATAGCTATGAAAGAACTAGTGGTTAACCAATCGCTCTCGCTACATCCTGTTAATTTTAGAATTGGAAAGGATTTTTAGACACACACCTTCGAATAAGCCGATTGAAAAAACACTGTTCGTATTGGAACTCGAGCCCGTGAGATCAATCATGGAAACTCAACGACGTTGACCACAACAGTTACACATTTTAACTGATAGATAAAACAAAAAAGTGTGTAGTTTATATTATATGGACGTTCATTTTAAATTTTATTTTGCTTAACTCTCGTGGCTCGGAGACTAAAAAAATACTTCTCTGCCGATGGGGGTCGTTTAGGGACCCCAGTGGTTTCCTAATTATTGGCCTTACTCTTATGAATTTCAAAAAAATAGTCTAAGGGCTTTAAAATATCTCTCTGCATCATTCCTCATACATTTTTTTTTTATAAAAAGTGTGTTTTTTTAATTAATAATAATATTTTAAGTTGCGCGTAAAATAGACGTCATTCCAGTACAAATATGTATTTGCAACTGACGCGTTCTGCCTAGTTATCTTACGAAAGATTGCTGATAAGCGGGCGCTTATCTCGTTATCTTGTTATCGTGTATTTATATAAACTACAAAAGGTCCAAAAAACTATGATATAAGAATACCTTACTAATAAACATTGTATCAACCATATTAAAATAGATATTTAAGAAAATGTGGGTATTGGGGTCGCATTTCTTGAGCTTAGAACCGGAAAAGTCAATGGAAATAGTTTAATTATGTCTAAATCTGTTGAAGAAATTTTCATCGTTCCAAAATATAAAAATATTAGGTCAAGTATTTTACTTTGCTCGTCGATCTTTATTCATGATGCAATTACAACGTTACATATGAGAAAGTTTACCGTGAAAGTGAATATTCAAGGCCGTTTTCAGTGTAACTAGTTACGCAACTAAAATAGTTGCTCGATGTTGCAAGGAAACATGTGGCTTTGATTTGATTGTGAAGTGTACTTATGAAATATAAAAAAATTCGTTTGAGATGAAAAAAAAAACTACCAAGTGATTGACACTGCACGTGGATATATTTTGAATTATTATTATTAAAAAGATAGTGCATTTCAAACGTTTAACATTCACCGTGCCAAAGTACATTATATTATAAGTGAAAATTTATAAATAAAAATATTTTTCCGGTTTTTTTAAAATATAATTTAATACAAGTTAATATGACGCCTGTGTGGTCGAGTGGTCAACATCGTTGGCTACCGCTACGGAGGTCACAGGTTCGAATCCCAGTACGGACAGTTTTATAAATTGATTTTTCAATCGATTTATGAATTTCTGTTCAAAGGCATGGATGTATGTGATGTCTTGAATTCCCCCCTCTCACCCATCCTATCATATAAACGGGGCGTATCGAGAGCGATTAGCTTAGCACTAGTCCTGTCCTAGCTCTTTCCTTCTATTCCTACTCTCTTTAGTAAAAGAGAGGTTGAGCAACTGAGTAACAAGCAGTTCTCGTAGAAACATTTATGTTGAGATAAACTCCATTAGGAGTCCATATGCTCCATATTGGGAGCGAACATGGTAAAAAAAAAACAAGTTTAACAACAACATCTGCTCAATTATTAATTTTGAACCCACACCCGCTCTTGATGTCAAACATATGGCCTCTTAATGAAGGTATCTCAACAGATTTTCATACGTGAACTGTTTGTTATTCAGTCGCTCAACCTTTCTTTTTCGAGAGAGAATAAAGAAAACAAGGATAGGGTAGAACAGGATTAGTGGTAAACTAATCGCTCTCGCTACACCCCGTTATTTGAGTATCGGAAGAGTGGGTGGGAATTTTTAGACATCACGAACACCCATGCCTCCGAACAGAAATAAATTTTAAAAAAAATACTGTTCGTACGAGACTTAGACCCGTGAGATCAGACACATTGGCATTGAAAAGAAAATACCAATTACATTAAAAGTGATTCTAAAATAGCACAAAATTAAAATGTTTAACACATCTAACATATAATTAAAAAGTCATCTCAGATTAATAAATTTAGAATGGGGATTGAAAGTAATTTTAAACATAATTAAAATTTGGGAATTCTTTGACAAAGTGATACAATGAAAATAATGACATTAATGCCAATTGTTGTCTATAACTGTTCATTTTTGTATAAATAGCATTGTTAAATTATATTTCTTATCAGTTGACGATGCTCGTAATGAGCGAAACCGGTCCTGACATATTAAATAAAGTGGAATAAAGTACAAAGGAATATTGTGTTTTTACTAATATTACGATTGCGTATTATTGAAATAGCTTTAACTGTATAAACAAATTTTATTGAATGAAAAAAAAATACTTTTTTAATTTTTCACTGAACAATACAAAACAAAAATTTCTGGCTTTGCGTGGTTTATAAAAAAACGTTATTTTTTTCAAAATTCTATTGCCGAACAAAGCGCATGGAAATTTAAATTTTCTAAGTGAAAAAAAAAACAAAATTAAATGTTACAAACATAGAAATACTCCATCGAGTAAATAAAAAAGACTTAAAATAAATATTATAGAATTTTTAGAAATAAATAAAAGTATTAACAATAAAGAATAAATATTAAATAATATCTTAAACAAGACAGGTTGCTTGCCTCTGCTAATTTTATTTTCAATGGTTTAACCCTTCATAATTGATGCAACTCATTGGTTAATCATGTTTTAACGTAAATGTCATTTGTAGTATCATTATTGTTTGTTTGTTTTTTTATCCTCTCCTCCTTACTTCCCGTTTTTATTTTTATAATATGTCAGAGTAGTAAAATTAAAATCATTCGTACTTAAACAAGCATTTGTGAATGTAAGATTGTCTGAAGATACCTCTGAAAAAGGCAAAACACGTATCACATTCTGTAGCATAATACGTAGAATAATCTAAGTTATTTTTAATGTTATATTAAAATGAACTTCCACAAAGTTACCGCCGAATCTATCGAAATTATTAAAATTAGGAAACAAATTAAATGGTCAGAGTTAAAATCAATTTTTGGCCAGAATAAAAATATGAACGGTCAGAATAAAAATATTAAGTGGTCAGAATATTTAATAACAATTTTGATTAGTAGGTTAAGTTAGGTTAGGTTTTTTTTTTTAAATTTCATTTAAATTATGACTATTTATTCTGACCAATATATTCTGACCGATATATTCTGACCATTTAATAAAAATTTTGACCAGCGTTATTTAAATTCTGACCAGAAAAATACGAGCCTTAAAATTATATGCATTTCAAACTCAGTTGATGTTATTTTGTGCATTGTTTAATTAATGTATGTGGATGGCACAATTTTTTTTAAAATTACACTTGACATAACGTATAATTCTTAAAAAAGATACATATAGGATAGACTTGTCCTAAATGGTATGTAAATTTAAAATGACGGTCGTATGAATCAGTTTAAAATCATCGCTAACTGATTAAAAAGGTCGTTGAATTAAATATGTGAAAAATTAATTTAATACCTTATATTATTTAATATATGCAGACGATTTTATTAAGTATGTTATAGGACTAGAATAATTAACTTAAGTCCGTATAAGTCGTTTCAAAAAGAAAAATAAATATTAACGCACGTAACACTCAAATAGCGAAAAATCTATACAAACTGGTTTTTCTAATAATGAGTTAAGACAGTATCCCAAACATTCCAGTTTCGTAGTTTTATTGTATTTATATTAAAACTTTTAAATACAGCTATACGACGATACCAAAATTTCAAGAGAATATGTTAACAGAAATGTTTTCGTATATTTACTTAAGTTTATGGAATAATATATTTTTAATTCGTCGTAGAAACCAGTTAATTGTTATTCAAGGCAAAAGAAAATACAAAACATAATATAAATATCCCCGGTTAGCTAAATTTGTTGTGTATGAAATTTTTAATGGATATCGTTTTGATAGCCGCCTGTGTGGTTGAGTGGTCAACGTTGTTGGCTTCGGCTACGGAGGGCCCGGGCTCAAATCCCGGTATGGACAGTTTTATAAATTGATTTTTCAATCGATTTATGAATTTCTGTTCAAGGGCATGGATGTATGTGATGTCTTGAATTCCCCCCTCTCACCCATCCTATCCTATAAACGGGGCGTATCGATAGCGATTAGCTTACTACTAATCCTGTCCTAGCCCTATCCGTCTATCCATACTCTCTTTGGAAAAAGAGAGGTTGAGCAACTGAGTAACAAGCAGTTCTCGTAGAACCACTTCTGTTGAGATAAACTCCATTGAGGAGTCCATATGCTTCACATTGGGAGCGGACATGGTTTAATCGTTTTGATATTTATTTGTCGGGTCCTATGGCGCAGCAGTTAGCGTTGTTAGCTTCCGTGCTGGATCTCACGGGTTCGAGCCCCAGTCAACGTCCCCTCTAAGCTGCGCACGTGCGCGGCCGCGCAGCAGTTGTGAAGCCCGCGCGCACTCATTTTGGGTTGGCGCGCACTACAGGACAGTTGCTCAATTATTTTTTGATCGGTCCGCGCAGCTAACCCTTCGGCTTAGAGGGAACGTTGGTCCCAGTACGAACAGCACTTTTTTCTATTCGAAGGCATGGGTATTTGTGATGTCTAAAAATTTCTTCACACCCTTGCGATACTTCAATACCTCGGCGTAGCGAGAGCGATAAGTTAACCACTAGTCATGTACTGGCCTTATTCTATATCCCTACTAATCTCTTTGGAGATTAGGAGGCCATACGCTCCACATTAGAAACGAACATGGATTAAAAACAAATTATTATAGGGCATTATTTTATACGATTGCATTAATTGGTTTATTTTTAAATTATTTTAAATATTTCCTTGATAAGTGTTCATTGTAAAATACTTGTGCTATGATAATGTATTTTATTTCGTTTCGAAAAGTTTCTTTGGTCTTTTCCATGATTCCTGGAAACTGTTCAATGTATTAAGGAATATCTCACTTTTCGGCAGTTTAATAATCAAAAGTGAGTTTTGTATTTTAATTTGAAATGATAATGGTATGCAGATAAGTTTTCAACTTATTTATAAGTTTAATTTATTTACCAACAAGTATTTAAAGATTCCATACATTTATATTAATGGCCTGCTGTGGTCTAGTTGGTTAGATCTTACTCGAAAATTTGAGACCTACGACTTGGGTGTTTGTGATGTCAATAAGTTCTCAAACTCTAACTTTAACATATTTGGCGCATATGCATTAGCTGTAATGTCAAATACTTTTTTTAATTATAAATAAATAAATAAATAAATATACATAATTAATTTATTATTTTTATCTCCACGAATTAACTTGATTTAACGTATTTATATAATACTAGCGAGTACCCAGCATGTGTTGCAATGCCGCTCAAAGTAATAAAGTGTGTTTTGATTCTGTTTATTGAAGTGATTTAAGATACACATATACACATTTAACGTATTGGCAGCTCACCGATTATTAATAAAATTTTGTTAAAAACATTACTCACTAAAGTTTTATCGCAATCGGATGAACGGTATAGGAACGTATACGGGACAAACAAAAAAAAACAAACATTTATTTATGTATACCTTTTCTCGTATATTATAGGTCATTGCCCTCCCTTTAAGTGTTCAAGTGGCTCATTCAATGGTACCAGTTTAATAAAGATAGATTTTTTTAATTCATAAAAGCCCACATAGCCTTCATCTATGGCCCAGTTTTCTGAGACAAGCCAACGAAAACAAGCGCGCGGCTGTACTTTATAAGAATGAAAAATGTTTTTTTAAATAGTATTTCACCGTATATTTGTATTTTTATGATAAGAGATTGGGTCTGTCGGTTTTTAAATATATTTGCTAAATTCGAAAGCCAGTTTTTAGGACGGTTTAAATATTATTTATTTTATTTTATTAGAAAGGTTAATATTTTGACTTGCAAATAAAACGAGATGAAATCTTTCGTATCAATGAATGCGTTGAAAATATTATATTTATGTTAATTTTGAAAATGTTTTTGTTGTGCATTTTGACCCGGAAACACTTTTCGCATACGAAGCAGGTATAATAAAATTAGTCTACCGTCAAATAGCAACAAAGAAAAACAAATAGTATTTTTTACAAACAGTATAAATAAACAAAGCTTAAAGTAATATTTGTCGGGTCCTATGACGCAGCGGTTAGCGTTGTCGGATATTCTGTTTGAAAGCATGGGTGTTTGTGACGTATAAAAATCCCCTCCCCTTTTCCGATCCTTTAATACAGGGTTTCCCAAACTATGTTCCGCGGAACACTGGTGTTCCATTTAACTTGAATAGGTGTTCCACGAACACCTACATACCTTGAAAACATCTATTTGCAATGTTTTTCGATAACGGTAGTAATGATGACTCTAGGGCTCAAAATCCATTTTCTGTGACCGCTAAACTAGTAGACTTAAGCGCAAGTGATTAAATAATCAAATCGATTTAATCAGTGATTCTAATTTGAAACAAAAAATAAAGATTAACCATAAAATGATTCCTAGTTGAGTTTGTCACAAGAGTGTTTTAATAACATATTTGTCGGCATTTTAACTTATAGGAATTAACTACCCAACCTAAAAAAGCTAAGTGTTCCGTTAAAATTTCCAGAGATTCTAAGTGTTCCATTTCTAAAAAAAGTTTGGGAAACCCTGCTTTAATAACTGGGCGTAGCGAGAGCAATTATTCATGTCTTAGTCATATCCTTCTATTCCAGTAATGCACAAACCGCGGCCAGCGGGCCGCATGCGGCCTTTTTTGAATTTCGTGGTGGCCCTTAAATCTCTTTCTCAAACATATTTTTTTCACTTAAAACATTTATTTAATAAATGTAAGCAAGCTTTTTCTTCAATGAAGGAGAGTAAATCTGTTCATAGAAACAGGTTTACAAATATTATGTCAAATTAAAAAAAATAAGTTAAAAATTAACCAACACCAAAAACGCATTAACTTATGAATTGCATATAAATGAAAAATAAATATTTCACAATGAAACGATTTTTATATTTTAAATAATGATTTTACTATCAAAAGTTTCCAAGTCGAAAGCATCTTGTAATCATACCGGCCAAGTCAATGAGAGTCAATCAGATTGCAAAAATTGAATCAGTTGACTGAATGTAATTGAGCATTTTGTGTGGAATGTGGGTACCCGACAATTAGTGTCTGGGTTTTTGTAGTTATTAAAGGTAACTATCATTAAAATTTTGTAAAAAATAGTCACGCAAACTTTTTTCTCTCTTGAAAAATAAAATGTCACGGCCGTCTTTGATACTGGACGCCTCAATTGTAATAACGTGTCAATAAACTCAAATGGAAGTTGGCAAGGTACGTTTCACGAACAAGAAAAGTTGAGTTATCTTCTTTTTCTTGTCCATAAGCTGAATTCTCAAATTACTCCTCGTCAATCTATTATTTGTATTTTAACGAGAACATTAATATATATTTTGAACGGAATTATACGTTATTTGATTAGTGTTTGAAGTTAAAAATAAATTCACAAACGTCACAAAAAATATTGAAAACACAAAAAACAGCTTTTTATATATATACTTCTAATGTTATGTATAGTTTTTTTTTCTCAAATCTTGTCATTGCGTGATATATACCTAGTAATTCGACAAACATTGTTAATTTTAATGTAATTGTTTGGCAAATTGTATCTTTTTAGCCGTACCGTTTTCGGACAAAATTATGTCATAAAACTACATGTCAACAGCACAAAATATTATAACTACACAATCTCTTTTAAAATATTTACTCTGGGAATGCATTATATTTAAAAAATAAAAAACTCTTTTGTATTAATTTCATTTTTATCTAATACTAGGGAGTACCCGGCATGAATTGCAATGCCACTCAAAGAAATAACGTGTTTGTGTTTTAATTCTGTTTATTGAAGTGCTTTTGGATATCTTTTGTTTTTCCGTCTGGTGCGTATACTTATAGATCTGAAGGTTTTCCAACGGGTGAGCAGGCCACATACAGCTGCATGTATCAGCGGACATGTATTTAAAAAAAATGAGATTTTTTACACAAGTATTCAACACAAATTATTTACTCAAAGTAAATGGTTCTTATGTAAAGAAAAACGTTGGTACATATTAAAAGAATCATATGTTATGTCACCTCTTTTGTTTCTTTTGTATCTTAGTAAAAACACAATATTCCTTTGTACTTCATTCCACTTTATTTAATATGTCAGGACCGGTTTCGCTCATTACGAGCATCGTCAACTGAGTTGAAATTTAATTCGTTCAAATTATGTACATTCACACAAATTTTGTCACGAACGATCCGGGTTTCGGCTTCTTCCATCTTGTGGCTTTCAAGTGCACGGATGCACGTGTCGCCAGCAATAGCTTTAAGCTTAGTGATACATTTATTTACTATACGTCAGTTCAAGTCTGTGCAAACTTGTGTGAATGTAAACAATGAAATTCCACCAACTACCTTCAGTCGAAATCTTAAATTATGCAATGTTTCACTTTTCTCAATAAATTCTCAAATATCGACATTATTTATAATTGTAACCTAAGTAAGAATGTTGCTTTAGCTTAGAACATTATAAATGTTTTGATTGTGTAAGCTTCTATTTGCTAATAGACTTAGCACCCTTAAGTATGTCTCCAATTAACAAACTTAGAAAGTTAACGTTATATCATTACCGCTTTCTCTGAGCAATCGACCATTGTCAAATATTCTCGAATATATGATGGATAAAAGATTTGATTTATTATTACTATCTTCAATCTAATATAATATAAACACGATACGTTAGAAAACATGTTTTGTAATATCATTTACATAGTGCTTTATTACCCTAGACGGATACTGAATTTGCTTAATTCGTCGCTTATGCAATGTAAACTATTGAATTTAACTATCAATAACTTAAATTTTCTTAAATAAAATTACCAAATCTAATAAAATCTCAATCATGTTATAACGTTTATGTTTGTTAACTTCGTTTTTAAAGAGATGGATGATAATTTAGTAAACAATTAACAATCAATTTATTCAAGTTTGATTACTTAATCAATAATTAATCACGCCAGTTTACTCATATCAATAATGTAATGTATATATTTTTAAGATTGAATGCCCCCCCTATTATTCGTATTTTTTTACCCTTGTCCGCTCATAGTTTAAAGCAAATGGTAGAAGATTTTTTTCATACCAGAACT
Organism: Himalopsyche anomala; assembly: GCA_031772345.1. Classification (NCBI taxonomy): domain Eukaryota; kingdom Metazoa; phylum Arthropoda; class Insecta; order Trichoptera; family Rhyacophilidae; genus Himalopsyche; species Himalopsyche anomala. The sequence continues at coordinate 2,026,756 of CM062825.1, forward strand.
GCGTGTTACTCAGTTGGTCAACGTGTATTTTTTTTACAGAGAATAGAGATATAAATTATAGGGCATGGACATGGCTGGTGGTTAACTAATCGTTCTCGCTACGCCCCGTGATTTTAGGATTGAAATGTGGGAGGGTTTTTTTAGACATGAAAAAGTAAGTCGATTGAAAAAATGTTGTTCGTGCTGGGACTTGAACCAGCGGTGGGCTGTCAATATCTTAACAAGGGGATCGGTAAATCTTTCTTTTTTTTTTTTGTTCATCCATGTCCACTCCCAATGTCGCGCGTATGGCCTCCTAATGAAGGTATATCAACAAAAGTTTTTTTTTCTACAAGAATTGTTTGTTACTTAGTCGGTCAACCTCTCTTATCTAAAGATAGTAGTAGATAGAATGATAAGGGTAAGACAGGACTAGTGATTAACTAATCGCTCACGAAACGCCCAGTTGAATTGAAGCCCACAGCGCTGAATAAAAAAACAAAGAGGGAACTAAGCATGGTTTCATAATAAAATTTAACCGTCGACAGAAATTGCAGTTATGTGCAGATTTGATCTAAGACGAATGATTTTCTTATCTTAACAAGGGGCTCTCGCGAGCTCCCCCGTACTCCCTCCAGCACACCCCTGACTTGAACCCATGATCCGTGAAGGAAGCTAGCAAAGTTGACTACTTCACACCAAACTCGATATTATTTATATTAAATTATTATCAACAAAACTTTTCCAATTCGGTCGTGTGAACCTTTTTTTGTACATTATTTCATTTTATTTGTTTGTGTATTCATTATATTGAAAGTTGTATGTATATTATATATTGTCCGATAGAAGTTTTAATTGCAATTCATGTTTCCATCATAAATATAAACAGCGTGCCAGGCCGAACGGAAAACGGTGAAGTAACCTTCTTGGTCATCGATTTCATAACATAATTAACGTATTTATTATTCAGGAAGTATAAATAATGCACAATGCACACAATAAAACATGTGCAGCTTGCTGCAACTCGGCGATTGCAAACCTCTACTTAAAAGTGAATATTTTTTTTTATTCAAAATATTCAATGTAATTTATTAAACATTACTGAACTTTTTAATCGTTTCAAAATTAACTGATTAACCCTCCAGAGACGAGAGCTTTTTTTCGATGAAAATTTTTTTTTAAGCCATATTGAAGTCACGGATAACTTTTATTCCTAATAAAAATTTACAAAAAAAAACGCCAAGTCGTTGTATAGAAACCCCGCATGACTAAATGATCATGCTCATCCTTTTATTACCGTGTAATATTATGTAACAATATAATAACATAATAACAACATAATTTCAATACAAATATCTTAGCAAATGAACTGTAAATAATTTGATGTTTTGATAAAAAAAGACAGTTTCAAAAAGTCCATGAAAAAAAAACGGAAATTCAAAAAATTGCTCGTGCTTTTGGTGGCCATTTCTGTCCCCGCGGCTGATGATTAACTGAAGTCTGTACCTTTCTTAACCAAATATGAGTGAAGGCAACGATATTCAGGTAGAAAACGGATGAATAGTGGGATCAATAGACAACGGTGTTTACTGTGACCATGTGGTCACGCTCGTCCTTGGCGGGTTAAGTAAAATATAGTTTTCTTAAGATTTGGAAAATGTGGCTTCTTTCGATATAATTATTATCTATGCATTTTATATGTTAACTGGAATCTTATTATTTTTTTAAGATGTTTTGAATTTGAAAGATTAAACTTAACTATATATTAGACTTAACCGCACACATCTCGTGTCGTAGATATTAAATTTGAATTTTTAAAATATAAAATTGACATCGATCTTACCGGGTTTTGAAACCAAACTTTTCTGATCGGTAAAACTAATCTGTTGCTAACTAGACAAAAGCAGGCGACTCGAATATTTAACGATTTCATAATAAATTTTAACAATAGCTCCCAATCAGGGTATCCAAATTCCCACCAAATTACACTACCCAGTTCTGGAGTATTTTTCCATAAACTAACTGGGTTCCCAGATCGGTTCCTGACTTTTGTCAACTTACGTATACTGGGCACAACATTAAAATATATTATTACGTATCTGATAATATTAAGCATTTTGCCGGAATAGATTTTAACTACAAATATTATTTAATTACTGATAAACACAAAACTATTTGAATACAACATTAAATAAGTGTTTAATTGTTAATATTTTATGAAATCTAAATATTCGTGTACTCACACATTTATAGTTTTAATTAACATAAAATAAAGACACTGACATATTTATAAAACATGAGATTTTTAAAATTTTAATTCATGCATATAACGGCTTAAACATGTTTAAAGCAGTGAATTCTTGAAAGCGTAGATTCTTGTACTTCTTCTCTAAGTAGTTTTTTGCGAAATAAACAAAGAATTTTCCGACTTGAAAAGACATGTAGACATAGAGAAATTAAATATTATAATGAAATTAAATTGGCCAGATACCCGTTTATAATTACCCGGATTACGGTTATTTTAATAACTTCCTGATACCCGGTTCCAGTTCTACCTGAACTAAAACTGAAAATTTATGTTCATAAAAAAAAATGTTTTGAAAAAATTGAAACTATTAAGAAATTATTCAAATCGTTACGACGATCATGATTTTGCCAACACTGACTTGACTTATAGTATTCTTACAATAAAAGGAGAGGGCAAAATTGTTGAAACGTATTTTTACTGAATAAAAAATTTATATGAGTTTTATTCGTTTATTATTTTGTTGTAGATGTTCTAAAATATCCAACAATAAATATAAATTCCTTAAAAAAAAAACAACTGTCTTAGTATCGTATAAGGAAAATATTATATTTTATCCTTTACGATCATGCCCCAAAATAATTTACAACACGTGCTATGATAACTTTTGGATAAAAAAAAATGTCATAAATACTGAATGCTAATTTTATTTTTTTCTGATCTTTTGAGTTTTGGTAAAAGTAGACACGACATTCTGGCTAAATATTATTTGTTCCGATATATTTTTTTTAAATTTACAGTTCAAATGTGAATGAAGGGGGGAGGTAATGTAACATTTCTACATCACGCTTGTCATTTAAATTAATATTGTTTGATAATTATAATAAAATATATATTATATTTTACCTATTTAAGAATTGAGTCTGCTAGACAAGATTATGGTATGTTTGATGAATTATAATAAATTTAAATATAAGATATACAATGTACAATGATAGTAAAATGAAGATTTATAGTGTCTATATTATATCAAGAGTTCCTAGCCGGTGTATTTCATGGAGTTTTTCTATTGGAATTGGTATTCTGGAGCATCAAAAGCATTTTTAGTCAATACTAACCAACTTTTTTGAGCAAGAAAAATGTTTGTTAATGTCAATCGTCTTCCTTTATTAAGAATGCTATAAGAACTATTATCCGTGTTTTTTTTTTAAATTTTTCAAATTTTAAAATATTCATTTTAAAATGTGACGTATCGTTTCACATTTGTGTATTTTTAACGATATTTGGAAGCCAGGAAGAACAAAAAATTTTCATGCAGTATTTGATTAATTCAAACATATTTTAGTGAGATACTTGACATTGTGTTTCAATGACAATCTTCAAATAATTCGTTCTTTAATTACTTGTTGCAAAATGCAAATAAGCACCAAGGTGATCATCTGTTAATCGTGTATGATAGTCGTTGCTGTATTGTAATAGAGTAATTGTAAAAAAATACAAGAGTTAGTCAATTATTGAGATGATCTCGGAAAAAATAAAAAATGCATGAGGACCGTTGTCTAACAATATAACAAAAAGCGTTTCTTATCATTACTAATAAAACGCGCTGTGTTCATTGCATGTGCGCGCGCACACGCGCACAGCTTAGAGGGAACACTGTGTGTGACCAGAGCTAAAGGTCTAATGCTTGCATTCTTCTTAAAAACAACCTGTGTTGTTATAAATCCATATGCTCCACATTGGGAACAAACAAGTATTAGAAAAAAATTTTGGCAAGGAGTGAGTTCCGACACCCTAATTTTATAAAAAAAAGCACTGGGTATAATAATTACTTTTATATATATAGTAAACAGTTTGCAATGCATGTAAGTCATGTTTTGATACATATACAGCAAAATTTCCATATTCATACAAACGACATAATTTAATTTATGTTCAAGATTTCCTTTTATTATTCATCATCATCATCAAAGAAATGTAACAATGTTATTTAAAATACAATGAATTTTTATTTGATAATTCCTACTTTTTTTTACCATGTCCGCTCCCAACGTGGAGCATATGGACTCCTAATGGAGTTTATCTCAACAGAAGTGTTTCTACGAGAACTGCTTGTTACTCAGTTGCTCAACCTCTCTTTTTACAAAAAGAGTAGGAATAGAAGGATAGGGCTAGGACAGGACTAGTGGTTAGCTAATCGCTGTCGATACGCCCCGTTCATAGGATAGTATGGGTGGAAGGGGGGAATTCAAGACATCACAAACATCCATACCTTTGAACAGAAATTAATAAATCTATTTATAAAACTGCCCGTACTGGGATTCGAACTCGTGACCTCCGTAGCGGTAGCCAACGACGTTGACCACTTGACCACCCAGGCGGCTACTTTATATTAAAACATTATTATTTAATTGTATATGCATAGACAAGCGTACAAAGTTCAATATCTATTTACTTAAAATAAACATTTAAGATATAATCATTTCTATCGAAAATTATATTTCATAAGTTATCAAAGTAAAACATAAATTCAAGAATGAATATATTGATAATAGTTACGTAATAAAAAAAACTCGAAAGCATATATTTTTTTAATACATGGAATAATTTTTTGCAATCTTAAATTTGTAATATATTATTGGTCAAAAGGCATTTTAATATACACACAATATTACCTGTCAAAGATATTCACGAAAATTGATGTTTCGGAAAAGTTTCCTAAATTTTTTTTTATCAGCACTTCGCAATATTTCACGACACTCGATGAAATGTTAAAAACTAACTAGAAACAAATTTGATTTGTATAGGTTTAATCAAATAACGAATATCACTGTCAATCACTAATAAATTTTAATTGATTTCTAGAGATTTTTTCCAAAGACGCTTAAAGTCGACTGTGCTGCCAGACCGCACAATGAACACTGACCAACGCTTTGTGGTGATAGAAACAAGTAGCTCACGATGGTTAATTTTCCTCAGGATGGCGTATCGCAGGGCACGTCAAACGAGAGGTCATTGACAATTTGTGTCCCGAGAACTCCAAGGTTCTAAGTGAAAAAAATGGCAAAACAATAGCTACATTTCCATGTACCATTAAAGATATTCTTTGGTATTGTGGTTTCGTCAAAAATCGACACTTAGACTTTTCAATGTTAATATCGCATTAAAGCTGTGAATCGTTGAGAAGTAATGAATTTTTTTAATCATTTCTTCAACACATGAATGCCTTAAATAAATCAGACACGAAATGTCAAAACATTCAATATCAAAATGTTATTTTACGTGTTAGCGCTAATATCCTTAATCCAATAAACCACAGGAATTTCGTGTCACTAAAATGGTTAAAAAGAAAACCAAAACAGACTTATATGCAACGTTCCCTCTAAGCTACGCGCATACAGTTGGGAAGCCCCTGCGCACTTATTACGGGTTGGCGCGCACTACAAGACAGTTGCTCAATTAATATTTGATCGATTCGCGCAGCCTCCACGCAGCCTTTGAAATTCCCGCGCAGCTAACTCTTCGGCTTAGAGGGAACGTTGCTTATATATAATATTAATTTGTAATATGTTAGGCGTGCTACCTTGTAAACCCATTCTTTTGTATAAAAATTTATGAATTTCTTTGATTTTATGTATAACGGTTAAGTTTCCACGAGGTAGTCAATTATTATAATAATACATTTGTTTTCACATAATTAGAAGTATTAAAATATGGCAAATATTATTTTTTTTAAATTAAATTATTCATATTTTAGCATTAAGTGCAATATTTATTTAAGGTAATTAATCATAGTCATTAATTTTATTAAACATATTTATTTACTACCTCACCCGATAAATAATGGTTTAATCATTATGGCATTATTTGAGTTAATATGCTAGTTATTGCAGTATGGTAATAATTAATTATGAACATCAGTCATCCCCGAAAAATAATTTACCCAAAAACATGTTTTTTTTATAAAGGTTATAAATAGCAAGCAAGAAGAAATTAAGTTTTCTATATCTATTCCATTATAAAAAAAATATCAATTATGAAATTCGATTTCAGAGAAGTAAATTTGCTTAATAAAGCTAGAGAAGAGAAGAGCTCTTTGGTGTATTATACTTTTAAATCATTTAAAGAAAGGCTTCGTTTTTTTACACTTGGTGTCGTTATTAAAAAAAAAAAAAAATTAAATTAATCTTTTATTCAATAGTAAGCGATGAGATATTTGGTAAGTGACCGCAGGCAACTGCTTGACACTGCCAGGAATATGAAACATGAAGCAATCCTCAACGCGTAGTCAGAAAACTTCAAGGCAACAGAAAGTATTGGATGTACAATAATTTTTTTATTTATTTAATTGCGAGGCATTTGGGCTTATTTTGATTTGTGACGTATTCCTTAAGGTGGGACAGAATCACTTGAAATCAGAATACGCATTATCAGGTATTAGTCAAGCATGTTGGATTTCCAAATTCTTATACAGCGTTGACATTTCCGTTATTTCATTGTCGATTTTTTTCATTTCAATACTAGACGAAGATGAGCAAAATTAAGCGCGTTAAATATTTGTTCATTAATATAGACATTTTTGATAAATTTGACAGATTATTTTGAGGAATTTTATTTCAATTATTACTCGAAACTTATGAGGAAATTTACGTTATTTTGGTAATATATTACACTCATCTATTATCTTTTATTATTTGTCCCATCTCTGAGGTCGTTCAAAGGCCGCATTGAAAATATTAATTTAGCACATAAATTTAATTACTTCGAGCACGGTTTTTCAAACGGGGACCACAGCATGTTCCATAGGAGCCACAGATAAAATATATTTGTAGGGGATTCACAACACAGTTTTGGTGGGCCACGGGCACCTTAAATACAACATAAATTGCGGATTTTGTATTCGAAAAAGGTATTGAATTTATAAAAGTATCGGTAAATGAGCTTAAAAAAATGTCGAGTCTTTTCATTTTGGAAAATTCCTAGGTAAAATCTGCCATCAAGCAAAATTTTCGAAGAATTGAAAATTATTTTTGAATCTTTCAACTTTTCACTTTGTCTCGAAAAACTTATATAAAAAAACGGGTACGGAGGCGACGGAAAAACTTGAAACTCAAAGAAGGCCACGGGCCCAAAAAAGATGACAAATTATGACTTTCCGTATGTAAATATTTTTTTAATATAAGTTAATCTTAAAAACGAAAAAATGGCATATACCTAACTTAAAAACAAAATTATTACACTATTATTTATATTTCATTTACCGAGCATAGCACGTCGGTCGTAAAGGTGCCTTATCACTCTTATTAATAATTGATGTCTGTACTATAACCACTTTATAAAAATTCTTGGCTAATTTTTATTTTTGACCAAACAACAAATAAAAATACTGATATCGTCATAGTAAAAATATTCAATTTGATCCCTTCTTTTATTCATTTGATATTTTGAGCTTAAACGCGCTGGACATTCCTGGTTTAATAAATAGATGAACCTGAATGAAAGCCACTAATCCTGTCAGACGTGTTTCCTTTTGAAATCCACAACGTTCAAAGAATGTTGAAGTGTTGTGAGTGTGTATTTGATTTTTATCGTTTTCTCTAAAACCTTTACTTCACCGAGGAAACTTGCGGTTAATGCTGCACTGAATTTGTGGTGGTCGAGATGAATTGCATTGGATGTAGGACTTGATTTTGGATAGCAAGTAACGAATGTATATAAGATATAATTGATATAACCTAAGTTTTAAAAACTAATCTTAAACACGAATGGGTGCTTCACTTATTAGCTCTTGATGCTGCTTCATATACTATTTTACCACTTTCCATTTATTTTACAGACAGCGAATAGATTATTTGTTCTACTATATTTACTTGCCGCCTGCGTGGTCGAGTGGTCAACGTCGTTGGCTTCGGTTACGAGGGGCACGTGTTCAAATCCCGTTGCGGACAGTTTTATAAATTTATTTTTCGATCGATTTATGAATTTCTGTTCGTAGGCATGGATGTATGTAATGTCTTCAATTTCCTACTCCCACCCATCCTTTCCTATGAACGGGCGTATCGAGAGCGACTAGCTTACCACTTGTCCTGTCCTAGCTCTATCCTTCTATCCTTACTCTCTTTGGAAAAAGAGAGGTTGAGCAACTGAGTAACAAGCAGTTCTCGCAGAAACACTTCTGTTGAGATAAACTTCATTAGGAGCCCATATGCTCCACATTGGGAGCGGACATGGTTTGAAAAAAATATATTTACATACTAAAATAATGTGGAGTCTGCCAAGCGGTCTCTTAATTTTATTTTTATTTTTAGTGTGAGTAATGGGTACAGACTGAGTCTTCATATCCCTTTCCAGTATGCATTATATTTAACTAAAGTATTTTTTTCAAATTCAATCAGCCAAGAGGATTGTAGATATAGGGAAACACTTTTAACTAAAACGCCCAACAGATATTGATTGTGGGTGTTCAGTTAACTTTTCCGGTTCTAAGCTCAAGAAATGCGACCCCAATACCCACATTTTCTTAAATATCTATTTTAATATGGGTGATACAATGTTTATAATTAAGGTATTCTTATATCATAGTTTTTTGGACCTTTTGTAGTTTATATAAATACGATAAGATAAGAGATAAGCGCCCGCTTATCAGCGATCGTTGGTAAGATAACTAGACTGAAGCGCGCCAGTCGCGCATTGACATTGGCATTGGAACGACGTATATTTTACGCGCAACTTAAAATATGATTATTTATTAAAAAACCAAGGATTTTTATAAAAAAATGTATGCGGAATGATGCAGAGAGATATTTTAAAGCCCGTAGACTATTTATTTTTTTGAAATTCATAAGAATAAGGCCAATAATGAGGAAACCACTGGGGTCAAAAATGACCCCCATCGCCAGAGACGTATTTTTCTAGTCTCCGAGCCGCGAGAGTTAACAAAAGTGTTTATGCCGTATCAGAAATTGTTCCTAACATAGTATTCAATTTTAGGAGTTTGATATTTTTTAATATTTAATGATTATGCAGTGCGGTTTAAGCAGTAACTCGAAAACTTAAATGTTTGGCATCACAAAAAAGTACTGCTCTTTATAGTGAAACATTATATTGAGCGAGAGCTGAAAAAAGGGTCTCAATTTTTTCATTTTGGTAATTCCACAAATTCCTGGATTTTTGAAATCGGAAATTCGAAGAAGAGCTAAAAATTGGTCTCCAATTTTTTTTTAGGACTTCAAAATCGCCGATGAAAAATTTCTCAATACCGATTACAGAAATTTTACACGATTTTATGTTGAATGTTGCCTAGGGTGCCAAATAATCTCACGCCGGCACTTTATATATATATATACACACACATTAAAAAATACAATTTATAAACAAAGTTTATTCATTTGTAATATAAAAAATAAGCTAGTCGAGGAAGTTCCAACAAAAACTACATCTGTCCTTTTTTTCTCTCTGTTACGAATAATACATATTATTAACTATCTTACTTACTTGGACTATTTTAAGCAATTATAAAATACTTCCTGTCTGTATGTTTTTCATCATATTATAAATATTCAAATATCTGCCGGCCAACATTCTAAATTCTAAAACAAAATTAGCAATGTCCAAAATGAAATACTAAAGTCAGAGACCATGCCAGTGTGTCGATTTGCAATACGTCCTTAAACTTCAGATATTCAGAACAGGTTGGTCGAAATATTGAGCAAAAAAATTCGAAAGTAATTTATAATAAATTATATAAGTAAATTTTAGTGTTGAGTCACTTTTATATTATCATTCTATGAAATATAGTATAAGTAATTATGTAATAAATATAATTAACTTTAAATAATAATATTTTTTTTTTAAACCATGTCCGCTCCCAATGTGAAGCATATGGACTCCTAATGGAGTTTATCTCAACAGATGTGTTTCTACGAGAACTACTTGTTACTCAGTTGCTCAACCTCTCTTTTTCCAAAGAGAGTAGGAATAGAAGGATAGGGCTAGGACAGGACTAGTCGTTAGCTAATCGCTCTCGATAACGCCGCCTGTGTGGTCGAGTGGTTAACGTCGTTGGCTACCGCTACGGAGGGCAAGGGTTCGAATCCAAGTACGGGCAGTTATATTATAAATTGATTTTTCAATTGATTCATGAATTTCTGTTCGAAGGCATGGATGTATGTGATGTCTTGAATTCTCCCTTAAAAATTACTAGCATATTATTTAATTTTAAATAATATAAAGTGCGTCAAAAATATTTAAAATTATTTTACTATATTGATTGTTTGTACAACCCTATTTCCTTTCATACAATGAATGAAATGTACATTGTTTCTTTTATGTTTGTCTACCTAGTTCTTAGTCCAGTGGTCTTCGGTTACGGAAACGGTGGTTTCTCACGGGTTCGAGTTTCAGTACAAACAGTTTTTATAAATTGGGTTAATTGTTTAAGGATTATTTTTCGAAGCGACGAATGTCTGTAATGTCCGAAATTCTCTCCTACATCTGATCATAAAAACAGGACGTAGCAAGATTTGCTTACCATTAGTCCTAAAAAATATATTATTTCTGCTTCTCTGTGATAGTGTCTTCAGAAATATTTTGTAGTATCGACCAAATTATTAGTTTTTGTTTTCATTTATAAGAGATTCGCGCCGCGGCACACCGGCTGTGGAGCACTGCACTAAAGTGTGGAAGAGGCAAACGAAAATGATGATAATGGAAAAGCTTCATTTAATTTTAACTTTTAACGTTTCGCTTTTTGTGCAGTCAAGAATCAAAACAGTTCAAATTCATATAAATAAGTATGCCGTCCGAAATTCTTACATATACAACAAACTAAATGTTTTTTTTTATATATTTTTTTTTAAATAAATTGATTGTAATTAAAATAAAACACTTTTTTCTACTTATTTTACATTTTTTAATAATTTTCAGAACTGTTTTCACACTTCAAGAACATTGCCAACTGACAGTTCTCGTGATAAGCGAAACTGTTACTTATATATATTTTTAATTTGAAATTAATAAGAATATATATCGTTAGCATACTTACTGACAGAAGACATAAAATCAAAAACTCGCTGTTTTGAGTTATGAATACAGATATATAGATTTTAGCACGTTGTATTTTCTGAATAGATAATGTTATATTTTGCGTATTTTTACATAATTAGAATGTAATATATATCAAGTCAATTCCGATTAAAATTATTCTTGGCAAAAAAACTGTAAATAATTTTAAGCTTTTGAATATGTGAATTAAATTCGTTATCGAATTTAATGTTAATGATAAGTAATAATTAAATTGCATAAATAGAGAGGTTAAAATTTTGTGATTATCAGAAATTACAATTATCTCAATACAAGGATTTTCGAGTGACCTAACAGAATACCGACGACTTAATCTATGTAATGTTTTTTCAAAAGAATTGACTATTTAAAAGTAACCATTGATGTAAGAAGGAGCTATATTTAATCAAAATGTTTTCTTCACATTTTTCTCATTCTCTGTCATAGGAGATTTCAACATTTTTATACAAAACAATACATTTATTAAATTATAATTTAACAAGTGAAAAACATAGCCCATTTCAGTAAATCTGAACGTTGGATCTACTTTGATATTTAATAAAATAAGATATGTCCTTACCAAAATTGGCGGTCTTTGAAACATTGGAATTGAAGATAAAGTCTAAACTAAACAATTGAATTATATTACGGATGACTTTGATCAATGCCAAGCTCAATCAAAATTAATTTGACATTCAAAAAATCTACTATTATTGAACCATTGTTCAATCCGAGATCAATTTACTGTAGTCATAAAGTTGAACCCTGATTCACCGGATTATTCTCCAATAAATTTTAACTGACAAAAAATGCATCAGTATATTCAATAGTTTAGCTTTTTGTGGTTCTTTTTGCAGTACAATTAAGATGGTTTTAAATAACTTTTATGAAGCAATAAATTACTTCAGGTAAATGTTTGGGGAAAATTAAATAAATAAACACATAAATTAACCCACTCACAACTACATACAGTAGAAGGGCCGTTAACCGATCCAACCCACACTTTAAATTTACGTGTTAAACGTGGATTGTTCATTCTAATGGAGGTTTTTTGAAAAAAACTGTTTGACGCTTATCGTCTGTTTATTCAGAACAATATGTGATAAGAAAAGCTGGATAGGAAAGACTAGTTAGTGTTTTAATGTTAACATTTTATAAATCTATTATTTTATATACAAATCAAATACCAAGACTTGAGCCCGAATACACCACGACCGAGTAAGACAAACGCCCAAGGAACATGACCACTCGGCTAGAAATCTAGTATGAATGAATACAATTATAATATGTATGTAGAATGAGTTATATTTTTACAGATAAAATTAGCACGATTTTTCGTATGTTCGTAAGTATACCACTTTTTAGTGTCGTTAAGAAAATGAGCATTTTAAGCAATAGATTTTAATAATATTTGTCAAATCTTTAAATTTATTAACTTGACCTGAAATTACATAAGGTATGGGAACTAGAGATTCTGTGTCGAGATAAACCAACAAAAAATTGTCAGGAAATTGTCGATTTTGACATTTAAATAAAACAACACGAGACTTAAGACTTTCTAAATTTTCAATAAGCGGATGATTTTTGGTCGAATATTTTTAGTTATTTCTTGTATTTTTGTTTTTCTCTTTAATGTTATTAGTTATAATACAATAAAACAAATTGAATGTAACATGTTGGGCATTTTAATGTATAAAAAAAGAATTAATTTAAAAACATAAAGTTTTAGTTACCTAAAACCGTTGGTTTTAAAACACGGGCTCGGGTCGAGTTGTACCTAGAAATCCTAATTGCAATAGCAAAATTCTGGTGTTGAGAAAAATCGGCCCGTATCATCATTACAGTTGTACTACAATAAAACAGTGTTTTGTTTTTATAAATTGTTTACACATATTTTATGGGTATTCAACATTATATTCATATTTACTAACCGCACTTAAGGAATTATTTTTTAGAAATTAGTTTTAAAATTCCTCTCCTATAAAATTTATAAACTGTCGGTTACGATTTTCTGCCTATAACGGGTAGATATTATTTATAATATGTATTTTAATTATTAAAAAATAATAAAATTGTATACGGGGACTTTTATCAGGGACTGGACATAAATATCTTTCATCGCTTGAAATGTCTATTGTGTTATAATCGAATGAAGCCTTTTGTTTGTTATAACTGTTTTGTGTTGTTGAATTTCTTTTAATTAGAAAATCCGTTATCCGCTTCTGTGATTTTTTTTATTATTTAATATTTATAAAATTTTAATTATTTAATATTTATTGTCAATTGAATGACATAAGCTTCACTGGTGGGACGCCACTGATTCAGTCATAAACAATTATATGTGTGTATCGCTAAAACTATAACAAAAATAGCTAATATTATTTCTGGTTATTTCTAGGGCATTAAAGCCAGAAATCTTGTTTATTTTTAATTGGAAGCATTGATCGATTCATCGTTTCGCTGCTAATATTGCTTATGCAAATCAAATTTGTCGATTGTCTAATATTTACATAATCTAAATCACAATATGGTATTTTTGTGTATTTAACAATCACGCCAAACAATGCAACTGCTAATTTAATGACTTATCGTGTGTCCGTTTTATTTTTTTCCAGATATCTTCGATTAACTGGAGTGTGAAGTTATAATATTATATAAGGTCAATAAAAAAGTTTTGACGTTTGTCTATGATGCCAACATTTTTTTCTTTCTTTGAACTGCTAAATAATATCTGTTTTCAGTGAGTTTTCTTTTTAAATATACTTGCGCCTTATTTTTATTCAGTTTTTACAGGCAACGCAAGAGTATGGTATTGCGGTACGGTGTCTGAATTACTCATCAATTTTCAGCGACAAAGCACGACCCCGTGTGGCGATGTTGGCCCAACACAAATATAAAATATTTTTCATACATTTCCCTTTTTGACTAATATTTTTTCAGGCCATTAAAAAAATATTTAAACGGGAAAAAAAAGTAAAACAGCGCAGGTGTAATCGATCGTCCATTGATTTATTTTTTGCATCAAAGCCAGAAGATTTTTACTACAGATGAATAAATAAGTTCATAGAAATGCGGTGAAGAGTTATAAAAAGCGATACACGTTATTTTATTAATTAGGCTAATAAGGAGAAAATGAAAAATAAATGTTTTCTTTTCCAATAAAAAAAACGTCAGAACTTTTGCATTAACCTAATATTAGTAGGTAATCTCTTGGCATAAAGATGAACAAAGCCGGATTCAGATAAATAAATTCAATTGCATTTCTGAGACCCCTCCGAAACCATTGTCCACCAATTTGTCTTTGAGGCTAGCTGAAGGATCTTATAGATCGTTCCATATTTTTGGCTTAGCCGGAAAATTATTTAAAAAAAAATGAAGGAACTGGGGTCAAAAAATGCATTTATTTTTATCTGTTTTTCAATGCTCGAAAAGGATGATAATAACTTTTAATTTATTTTCCTCGGAACGTTTCTAAACTTTTTGTAAAAATATATCTTTTGATTCTTGGGGCTTTAAAGGCCATAAACTTAAACCTGGTAGACTTATTAGTAAACGGATCAAATAAATACAGCAAGGAGAGGGGTCTGGAATCGTTTAAGAATATATTTTTTTAACTTTTTGTTATATGCCTTATCGTACTACGTCTCTGTTTTCATTAGATATGCATTCAAAAGAGCGATATTGTCTTACCTTTTAAATTACTATAAAATTGATGTTGAATTTTAGACATAAACAGAGTCATCAGCTTGCAAATTGTATTTCACAAAAGTCCATTCTTCTTTCATAACCATCTCTCTAGTTCTCATAAAATCAAACTCTATTGAGATGCTCCGTTACAAGTCCCCGTATTAAACTATATATTAAAAATATCAGAAGTTGCAGTTAGGTACTGATTTGATCTAAAAATATTGTTTTTACTTAATTTAACAATAAGTTCTTTGGCTTGAGACAAATTTAACAAGGAGCTCGCGGATTCTCTCTTAACCTTCTCCAACCCACTCCTGATATAGGGTCAAGTGAACGTTGTCATAATCAATGATGGCATTACAATATATGTATATTACAAATTATTTATCGCGATGCGCAGACTTAATTGGTGTGTGTGGGAGTGTTAAGGGAATATTGACAGATGGTGCTGCTACCTGCAGTAGAATATTATTTTTACTCAATATTGATTTCCTTAAACATAGTATTTTCTAAAATTATGGTTTCCGTAACGGCCCTGACATGTTCCTTTTTGTTTTACCGTTTTGACAATTTTCTTAAATATTACATTTGAGTTGTTAGTTCAGTATAACAGCCTTTAAATTCAGAGTAAGAACCTTGGAGTAAAAATAAAAATGCTTCTGATAGGCATATATTTTGAAATTTTTAGTAATCACAGATACCAGAACTACAATTTAAGCTCTTTAAAGATTACTTACCTATTAAAAAATGTAAAGTTGCGCCGAGGCGAAATACATGCGTGTAATTTTAGTGTTACAAAAAAAAATTAGGTCAGTTTCATCATAATGTTCATACAGAAAATCATTCATATGTTTTATTACTACTGACAGCTTACTTCGAATAATATTCAGATATAAATAAATAATTAACAAGCTAAGGTGTTGTTCTAACACTCGCGGCTCGGAGACAAGAAAAATACCTCTCTTCCGATGGGGGTCGTTTAGGGACCCCAGTGGTTTCCTCATTATTGGCCTTATTCTTATGAATTTCAAAAAAAAATAGTCTAAGGGCTTTAAAATATCTCTCTGCATCATTCCTCATACATTTTTTTATAAAAATCCGTGGTTTTTAATAAATAATCATATTTTAAGTTGCGCGTAAAAAAGACGTCATCCCAGCACACATATGAAATCGCAACTGACGAGATTTAGCAAATGCTATTTTACGAGCGACCGCGTATCGCTCTGTTATCTGTAATTCTCATCGCGCCTTCTGATGTTGCCAGAACTTATATAAAATGAGGCATCGATGTAAATAAGATATTGTGTTTTTTTTTTTGAGAATAATATTTGAGGATACATCAATTATTATCTTTAACTTCGTACACATCAAACCGTTTTTTGTTCTACTTTGAGGATCTTTTTTTATTTAGTTGATTTTTTTATTTTCTGTTTTATTTAATAGAGACGGAACTAGCGATCGAATTTTTTTTTTCTTCTACAAAAGGTCCGAAAAACTATGATATAAGAATACCTTAATTATAAACATTGTATCACCTATATTAAAATAGATATTTAAGAAAATGTGGGTATTGGGGTTGCATTTCTTGAGCTTAGAACCGGAAAAGTTAATCAAATAATAATTTATTTGACAAACAAGATTTTTTTTCACTATACATAAGTAACAAAGTGACCGTTATTGTATGAAACTGAGTCTTTCATCAACTCGATTGCTGAGTCAAGGACTTGAATGACATGTATGCCTTTGGTTAGGAGTGACCAATTGAAATCATTTAGTGGGCCAAATAAAATAGCGTTTATCTTTGATGGGCCACACATTTGTACAAATATTTTACAACTAAATTATAATATGAAGTTTTTTTATATATATAATATAAAAAAAACAACTTACAATTGAGATATTTCACAGTTTTTTTTAGATTATTTTAACATTTATCAATAATCATTTGATAATTAAAATGATTCGCAGCGATATGTGGTGGCAAATACAGCTATAATGCACATTGTCAGTTAATTTTGAAAATGATCCCCAAGGATATATATTTAATAAAATTCTTATATTTTATTGCCTTCGAACATGGCTTTCATTGTAATATTTGATTGCAGGTTTATAAGCTCTATTTGTAAATCTGGATGCGTAGATTCGACCCTTATATCGAACGGGGTAAAAAAAATGGTTAACATATTCTCATTCTTTTGCATGTATGAAAATCTATTGTCGAATCTTTTGATAAATTTAAAAAAATAACATCAATAAGCGATTTAAATTTACTACTTCACACTTTCAAAATAACATTTGATCATACATCTATAATATAATGAGTATTAAATTTAAAAATTTAAACAGTTTCCGAATATAAAATCTACTTCTACCGAGAAAGAGGATAGGGCTACTCCTAAAAAAACCACATTCACAACAATTACAACCTCACACAATCAATTAAAATTTTCGCAATTGATTTGTTATTGTATCAAAATAAATATTTAAAATTTCTAATTTTAATAATATGATAATGACGCCCCGTTTTGAACTTTCACTTGTACGATAATGAATTTCAAAACAGAGTGTGGTCAAGTGATTTTGAAAGCTTTCGCTACACAAGAGAAATTATAAATAAAACTGTATATAATGAAACATTGGTAAAAGATTAACCTAATCGAGGATTCAAACCTTTAATTACGTCGTGTTGAAATGCTTAACTGGTATGATTGAGTCATTATTAGAAATGAAACATTGGTAAATAACATTTCATATAAGACAAACGGCCAATGGTGTAGGAAGGTGTCCTGCCGCCCAGGGCGGTCGTTGAATTTTCCGCATCCAGTATTTCCTCTAATTTTGTTTTTAAATCACTTTTACTATTTTTTTATATATCAATTTTTAGCTTTTACATTCTTTTTAAATGTTGCCCCCGAAAATGTGCCGCCCCTTCCGCACCCTCTTTGTTACACCACTCCAAAAAGCTCACCATAGTGAAACTTATTTCTATTGGGATTTACCCTATCTACCTAAAATAAAATAAATAATCTTAAATTATTACTGCATACTAATGTCTGCATCCATTACAAAAAAAAACCTGACCTTTATTTTATAATTTTTAACTTAAGATTTTTTTATATATATTCTCTCTGATGCTTTCTTAAATTGAAACATTGTAACTAAGGCTTGTCGGTTTTCAAAAACCGGTTTTAAAAACCGTTTTTTTCTAAATTTGTGACATTTGAAAACCGGTTTTTCATCTTCGTAACCGGTTGTGCCAAATTTTCTAGTATATAAACAAAAGGACAGAAAATTTGGATCTTTTATTTGATGGCTTAAAGACAATATGCGGGCATCATTACCCAGCGAAAAGCTATTTTCGATATCAAGAACTTTTGTCACAAAAGGATCAGTGGACGCTTTGTGTTTTCTTAGATCATATTTTCTGCGAAGTAACACCAAATAATTTTTTGCTGTGTATTATAATGTATATAAATAAACAACATATAAAAAAATAACCTTTTCTCTCTATTTTAATTGAATTATCCATTCTTTGTAAAACTTCTAAAACCGAATAAAACCGGTTTTCGAACAATATTAACATTCGAAATCCGATTTTTTCAAAAGTCGGTTTTTGTATAAGCCTTAATTGTAACACAACATGGAAATTGAAAATAGCTTATTTGAAGTTGAATGTTTTTTCTCTATAGTGATTCTGATCCGATATCAAAATGTGCTTTAATCAATGGTCAATTTCTTCGAAAAACTATCTAACTGCCGCCATTACATTAGCGTTAATACTTTTCCCTCTCCAAAATGTATGTTGAGGTTATAAGACAGTTAAAAATTTCATCCGAATACGAAGAATGGGTCATCAGTAGAGTATGTGATTATAGCGTTCTGCGATAAATTGTCAAAGTAAGCGAATAGATGCGAAATTGTATAAAATTCAATGTTCTTCTTATCTCATCTTAAATGAATGATCACTGGAAATCTTTCCGGACTCAATGGTCAACTCATCATCTGTAGTATATGATTTCACACTCTTAAGTTAGTACTGATAAAATTGTGTTTTCCTCTTGGTCGTGTTAACGAGCATTCATACACGATGTCATACATACATTTTGGCTTAGCCTCAATATGGTTAGAAAAAATATCAATATAAAAGAAAGAGCAACAGCCTACAAACAATGGGTTTTGTGTATAGACACAATAATAATATTGTATAATCAAATTTACCACTATTTACAATGATAAAAACCACTCAATGTTTGGAAGGTTGTTCACACATTTGTAAAAATTTAGTTTTAAATATTCAAAGTGGGGTAAAATCAAATACTCTTCTGCTATTACTTGTAGTAAAAATGAAACATTTGGAATTCGGTAGTAATGCCATTTATAATTTAATTGTAATAGATCGCCGTACTCGGCTCACCACTCGTCTATTGAAACATATTATAAATACATTTTAAGAATTTTTATTTTCAACCCATGTTTTTCAATATTTTTCAATAAATTTCTTCTTATATTGTATTTTTTAAAACGATTTCAAATGTTTTGTACTCATGAATACTCTATTTGAACTTTTTTATGAATATATGTATGTTTTCCTCTATTTTGAATTAAATTCTTGTCGTTTTTGTTGTAATTTCATTTTTTTTTATCAATAAATTGTTTATTGTATAGTAAGTTATATTTTAATTTGACTTTTTAACTTATTTACTATGAAAACAACGATTAAGAAATAAACGCTAAATATATGCTAAAATTTGAAATTTGATACGAAATTCAAACGTCAAAACTTCGTGTTTCTAGTCATCAATCAATTAACTATAACTTGTAAGCCATTGAATACCTAGGGATATCGTTGCAAGTTGCAACCGCCGTTGTGTTTGTTAATCAGCATATTGTCTTAATAAAATATGACTCTATCAACATTCCGGGTCGTCGAGAACGTTGTCACTTAATTACCGTATTGCAAAATACAACAACAACTGCTCGCGAAGGTGTTTAATCCGCCATTATTAAATTGGAATTGGAAATACCTTCAATTCTTTGAATAAACCATTACATGTTTTGCAATGTAATGGAATAATCATTTCAATTATCGTTTGCGTCTGTTAGTAATTATAAGTAATCGTGCTAAAGACAATAGAATCATAAATTAATATACACTACATATTACATGTTTTTTATTGCACATCCTAACCTGTTAAGACTGGAGTTAAAGACTGGTTCTGTTGTCATCGCTGTTGAGCTTTCATCCATTCGTTGCATGAGCGTCGGTTCGAATCCTGGAATGGAACTTTCAATCGATTTATGGACATGTATCTAAACGGGCGGATTCCGTAAAATAGTGTTTCTCAACCGGAGTCCACAGCATGTACCACAGGTGACGGGGATCACAGAGAAAATATGATTTTAGGGGAGCCACAAGCACCTCCAATACGAAATGAATTGTGTATTCTGTATTCGAACAAGGTATTGAATTCATAAAAACATAGGTAAATGGGCTATAAAAAGGGTCGTAAAATTGTGAATATTTATGAAAACCGTCAATTCGTAAATTTTTTGAAGAAGCAAACCAAAAAAAAAGCTCTCATATTTTTCAATAATTGTAGAATCTTTCAATTCCCTCCTTTTTTAAGTCATCGATCTAAATTTTAAAAAAATGTTATTAAGGTTGAAAATCAATTAGGAATCTCTCAATTTCTTACTTTTTTCCCCAGTCATCAATCCTGGGATATTCAAAGCCCAGATACCGAAATAATTGTGTCCCGAGTCTCAAAAAATTAGTACGGGTATAGGGGTCACGGTCTCGAAAAGCTTGAGAAACTATGTTGTAGGTAGAGTGGAGAGTATTGTATTGACTGTGAACCATTGGCGGATCCAAGGGGGGGGGGGGCATGGGGGCCATGGCCCCCTCCTTGGAAGAATTTATTTTCCATTTTTCTAATTTATTAAAACTTTATTTTAAAATGGGCTCTTTAATTGTTTAGTTTACTGTTTTATAGAATACATACTTACTTAATTATGTGTTGACTATTTTTATATACACCCAATCTTTTTTTACGCGATACATTGGAAGAAAGTGGTGCGTAAAAAAACCTTACTTTTATTGATTTGATAAATAGATTCCAAAAATCAAAATATCGCGTAAAAAAGTATCAAAAATGTATGAAAAAAAAAAATTGTTCTTCAAATTCGCGCAAAAAATATTTTTTTACGGTGCCGTCCAA
Source organism: Himalopsyche anomala (assembly GCA_031772345.1). Taxonomy (NCBI): domain Eukaryota; kingdom Metazoa; phylum Arthropoda; class Insecta; order Trichoptera; family Rhyacophilidae; genus Himalopsyche; species Himalopsyche anomala. The sequence continues at coordinate 2,047,945 of CM062825.1, forward strand.
AAAAATCGCGCAAAAAAAAAATCGTGTAAAAAAAGGCTTTCATCTATTTTTTAATGTATTATTTATGTATCATGTTTATTTTCAAATTGAATGGCCCCCTCCTGGGACAATTTCTGGATCCGCCACTGCAGTGAACACCTTAAAAGTGAACAGCAACGTCATTGAGTTTTTTGACATCACGTAATCATGCTGCAGTTCTACCAAATAAATATCAATCAATTTATTTTTTACTTTCTTCCGTTCTTCACGCATGAACCGATGGCCCAAAAACCAGATTGTATTTCAGAGAAATTTATCGATAATGAATGAATAAATATTTGAGTAACATAAAAATGGAAATCAACTTGATCGTTTTTCACTCTTTGCAATAAATTAATATTCATTACATTTTAGATGGCACTGCTCTGAAAACTGTTTTGCATTACCTACCTCGTTTTAACTTTTTTTATAAACAATTACAAAACACACCAGGTTTTTTAATCAATAGCATTTCAAAAAAATGATAAAATGGAAAATTTTCGGTAACTTAATAATTATAAGTATATCATAGGAATTTAATTACTTCATGATATTTGCGAGATAATCAGTTTTATTACGTATTACTTTCACGCACTAATTTCTAAGCACTATATTATATTGACTGACGACTTAGATATCTGTGACATGTTCAAACCTCGCCACCATTCTCCTTATCCGATTTTGAAAACATGGTGTTTGCTTTACTATTGATTATTTTGTTTACAATAGCTTTCATTTGATACTTTCTACAAAAAGTTGAGCGATGAGTGGGATGCCAATACGTTAAAAAGTGACTTAATCTCAAACTATTCGCGGTGTTCTGGGAAGAGGTAAATTTTTAGTCTTAATACTTTTAATCACATAAACAACAATTGTTAAAGCAATTTAATGTATCTAATAGTGTGTATAATTAATGGATTTCAATCTCTGAAGACCATACTTACCAATATCAGATTGCAAGAGTGAAAAATCCAAGATTAGTGCAGAAATAGAAACCAAATATTATTCCAAATGTTTCAAAAGTTTATTGATTTTTTTTATAGATAATATCGATGGTTTACTTACATAGTACTACAACTGTAAATTAGTAGTTTTGCAATATGGATGGTAAAATTTTCACGCATCTAAGTCGAGTTGTAAAAAAAATGATCATTAATATTTGTCTCGTGTTTTTAGTGAATCATTTATCTCAGTTCAATTACAATGTATTGCAAAGATGAGAAAACCATAAAACAAAATAAATTTCAAAATATATTTATATAAAACTGATATATTTCTTTATTTTCATATTCAAACATTTGCCAATTTGCGTGAATACAAGTGTTTTTTTAGCTGTACTTTCGTCAAGGTATAGAAGAGAGATATTGGAATATAATGAGTAATATAACTAAAAGTATCAATTTTTTGACATCGTTCTATGAAACTAGGCAATCTAATTATATGTGTCATAAATTGGAGTTAGGTATTGATTTAATCTGAGAGGATTTTTTTCTTATTTAACAAGCGCTAGAGCCTCTTCGAGCCTTTTTAACCTACCCCTGAGTTGAGCCACTGAATTAAAATCAGTTATAAAAACAATCACATTTCAATTAGACTAAAATTAAAGCCCGTAAAATATCTTGATTCGCGAAATCACTGTGCTAATTCATACAACTAAAGATAACCATACGTCAAATCAAACTAATGCGCAATACAGCGCTCGTTTCATATTTCTGACAGCGGAAAAAATTGTAAAATTTTGACCATTTTGAAACTTTTCGGACAGTTAGCATACTAATATTTCAATTTCAACAGTTTTCTTTCACATTTTTCAACATTCAGTTATATGATGTTAAATAAAAGCTGGTCTCGTGTATGCTATGTGTGCCGATTGCACACCAACACACATAACTGAGCGGCGTATTAATTGAATAACTTAGAATATTTCAAGAAAAAAGAGACATCCTTCTTCGGCGATGTTTTGCAATCGAATTTTTGCAAAAAAGAAATGTGTGTCACCAAATATGAAACAGATACAGCATTAAAACGCTGAGCCAGGTTATCGAAAGGTATGAGAAATGGAGTTTTTCTTCTGAAGTATCCACGGGCTAGAATCCTAGTACAATCACATTAAAGTGAGATTCACCAAACTTTCCGAGAAATGCAGAGGCACACTTAAAGTAACAACAAGGGGTGCAAAGAGGGAACACTGTTTTAGAGACGGCATTATCGAAAATGAAAATAAAAGTTAGTTTTAGGTAGTCAATAATTATGTGACTATTTCTTAATAAAATTCTTCACTTTGTCCAATGCTGTCTTAGCAATTCCTTTTCGTCTATTTTCAAACGTTTCAGAATCTTCGATTCCCATTTCATAGACTCTTTCCGAGGTTTTCTTTCTTCTTTTCTTGCCTCTGAAACGAAGTAAAACAATGATACCTCATGAAAATGGTGGAATCATGATAATTATTGTCGTATATTTTATAGGTAAAATATCAGTTGTTTAGAAGTAAACTGTTGCATGACGCGTTTATCAAATTGTACAGCAGAGCGAAAAGAAACAAAAATCGTCAATTTTCAACCCACATTACAAAACTGACAAAAAATATAATATGAAGCATTAGAAAACAGGGTTTTCCAAACGTTTCCTGGAATGGAATACTTATTTTTCATGTTGGGTAGTTGGTAACCGTATAAATAAATAAAAATGTACTATTAAGCCTATTTTTATTCAGTAATTATTTTTTAAGCATATAACATAATAATATGAGTGTACCTAGATCAGTGGAGGGGAACCTGCGGCCTCTTGGTTGGCTACTCTGATGCGGCCTTTTGACTTGATCAAAATATTCACTTTGAACAAAAAATTATACGCAAGCGTTTGAAAAAAAGAGTGTAATCAACCCATTTTATGTTCGACAGTCGAAAAAAAAAGAGAAGGGGTGTCAACGTTTTCTTTTACTGCGGCCTTATGTTAAATCAGATACACGAATGTGGCCTTTATAAATGAAATGGTTCCCCACCCCTGATCTAGATACTAGACTGCACAAACACCAGTTGAAATTGAACATTACTCGCCTTTCAATATGAAGTATAATATATATAAATGTGTTACACTAGTTTTCCACGGAACATAGTTCGGGAAACCCTGCATTAGGACGTAATTTAACAATAATTAATGTTTATCAAAGTAAAAATATTGTATTTGGGGTATTACTGACTAATAGCCTTCAGACTTGAAGTAGACTTTTCTGCGAAAACTGTTTTGTTATTCAGTTGCTTACCATTTATTTTTCAAAAAGAGTAGAGATATAAAGATGGGTCTAGAACAGGACTAGGATAAACGGATACCTACTGAAATTATACGAATGTTGAATAAAGCGTTGAACGTCACTTACGTACGAAATTAGTTTGACAAATAAAAAATAAGGTATAAGGAACGTTTTATTTTAAGCAGATATAAAACAATAGGTACATAATTTATCAAATATTTCACTGAATCAACTTTCAACAATAATCCAAAAAACGATTTCGTTCAGCAAAACGATGATATGTTATTTATTTAGTTTTGAAGAACTAAACAGTAGATAATAAATTTAATGAATTAACATATTCAGATATATTCCATCACTGAAACACATCAAGCAGTTTCTGGAATTAATTTTAAATAATACTAATGCCGTCATAATGTATTCAAATATTCTGTAAAGAAAATACCTAATTAAAAATAATTTATGCCCATGGCGGATTAATAATCTCTGTTCAATTGATTGACAGAATAACAAATAATAGTGTATTACTTATATTTATATAAGAATAAGGTATTTGTATAAAAGAGGTATTAATTGGAAAATTTTAAAAATCTTTTCAGATCATGAAAACACAAACCAAACTATATTTTAAAAATATATTTGTTATTTATATTTATGTATTTTATATTTGAATAAAGTTTAATTTAATTTAACTATTTAACAAAATGCAATTTGATATTTCAAAATTTACAACTTGCTGTTTTTTCATGATTTCATTAAATATTAATATTTCTTTAAAATGTTGTTTGATATGTAATTATTTAATTTATCATAAGATACCTCTTACAAAAAAATTGTTTTGTGTTTTATTTTAGTATTGTACTGTTTTGCCACTTATTTGCTTTTGGTTATTCTCTTTTTTATTTCATCTTTTATTTACAAATAATAAAAAGCCAATGCATGCGTTTTTAAAGCATTATTACAAACAATGGCTAGGTCTTAAGCGTATACTAAAAACAAAGTTGAGCTCTCGTTCGAATGGCAACTTCTACTCATAGATAATCTTCCACTGTCTAGTATTGTCTCTGGATTAGTCCTAAAAGTCACCCGGGAATGTTTTGACAGTTGTTTAATTATATGATGTGATATTGCGGATAAGTCTCACTGTCTCACTTTAATTTATTGTTACTAGACTACATGACAACATAATAAATAATACATTCAAAGTATTTTTGTTGTCGTTTAAGTATAAAACTATGCAATTAATGGGATGAAGTTATCCTCTGTATTATTTATACATATGAAGTGTCGTTTATTTTCCCATATTGAAATAAGTCTATAAAAAATCACATTGTGTGTCGTTCACATCTTGTGCCATAATTTATATTTTCTTAAATGTCGGGGTCAAAAGTATTACACGCGCAATCACGGGAAATCATTTATGAAGTTTACAAATATATGAAAGACGAAGCCGAATACGGCGTGCAGAATGTTAAGCAAGTGCGAAATAGAGTGGCAGCCGCCACCAACGTGTCCGTTCAAACAATTTATAGAATCGTCAAAGAGGGCAAAGATATCGACAGCAAAAATAATAAAACTTTCATCACTCCGGGACTGCACAGAAATCGACCGAGAACAAAGTGTGCACATATTAGCGAAGAGTTGCTGAATCTGGCCATCGTCAGTCACCATGAAGCTTTCGATGAATATCCTACCATTAAACAACTTTACGAGATGCTCAAAGAAGAGGGACATTTCGACGGAGCTAAAGCGACTCTGAGTAGTTTACTCAAAAGCTATGGGTTTAAAATCAAAAGAGTTTCACCTAAAAAATACGTCATCTTTGAAAAAAAAAAATGCTCACATTCAATTACTAATAAGGTATCGCCACGACCTACTAAATCAACAACAGTACAAACTGACATCACAAAGACAGTCATCAAAATAGAAGAAGAAGACGAAGACTCTCTAGAACTCATTGAAAGAGTAGATATAAAACAAGATATAGATGAAGAAAAAGATGCAACAAAACAAAACGGATTCGTTGAACGATTAAAAATTAAACAGGAATCAGACGAAGAGGAGGTTGACATCATGCCATATAGACACGTAGATAGATTAGTAGTTAAAGATACAATAAATTTTGAAAAACCGTCAGTTAAAGAGGAATCTTATCATCATGAATTAATTCTAGATATAGATTCACGTGACTTAAAATACAGACCATATAGTTTGCCACAAGATCACGATTATTGTTGAGACAAGACATTCTACCTGTTTGCACTATCAATAAAATTGTTAATCTGCCAATATTATTGTCGCTAACCGTGTCCAAACAACCTTAAGGTACTGAGTGCCAATCATCTACCACAGTAATATTGCTAATCCATCAACGCTGCATATCAATGGTGAAGATCACCAACCTTCCAATTCCGATTATACAATTTTAAAAATTAACCAGAATTGAACACTTCAGCCCAATTTTACCCACACTGACAAAAAAGAAATACTTCCATGCTTATTCATATTTTTATCAAATCCCATTTGTCATTACAAATCTCATTTTTTATTTTGTCAAATAATATTTTTGTTTGTGATCTTCACCATCGATGTGTAAAACATATATTTGTTGTTTTAAACTTAGGTGGAAAAAAAGGCAAGACAAGTGATTCTTCCTTCTTTTTGCAGCCTATATCGTACCACTAGTCGTCAACTTGAGATAGGCTGTAGATTTTTCTCAGCACCTCTACGATCAGTGAGAATCAGTAGGACTTGTCGTCAAGACTTATGATCCATTGGGTTGATATCAGAATTGAGGCTATTATTTGCAAACCCGGCTCATTCCAAAATTGAAGCATGAATGTAATTTTGTAAATTTTTAATATATTTTAAAAGAATTTTTAAAAAGCAGTCTCAAATCTGGCTTGATAACATACAAAACATCATTTCAAGGTAATGTAAAAAACTAAAAATACTTTTAAAATGTATAATATTTTACAAAATGAAAATAAAGTTTTACTTTTTAACCATTTTGTAATGAGTCAGGTTTGCAAGTAATAACCTCAATTGCACTCTATTATTTCCTGTATATTAAACTTTATAATTTATTTTATTTACCATATGGTTATTATGTAAGTTTGCTGGTACTGATTTATGATTGATATGTTTCTAAAGAAATAGACTTCACAAATTGCTTTTTTTTTTTTTTTGATCTTTTTAGAACATAGTCTGAAATATTTTTGTGAAGAAATAAATTTCTTACCCGGGCCCGGCTCAAGCCCGGATCTCAATTGCGATAACCCGCCCGAACCCGGCCCGCAGGCTGGACCCGGTCCCGTGCAGACCTCTAATTTAAGCATACAAATAATTTTTAAAGTGTAAGCTTTTATACTATTCTCAAAGAATTCTTGTAAAATGCAATGTTATAATTCATAATTATGGAATTGTTTTAAATTTATAAGCGACTGATTACATAATGTTATATACGATACCTTTCAGTAGTTTTTTTCATACTTCCCCAGGTAAATACTAAAACATTACCCGTACTCATATCTTCTGCCACAGTCGGTTTTTCGGATAATATGGTTTTCAGCTTACAATCTGTTCCGTCTTCATCATCAGTAAGTGCATTGTCTTGAATATCATCATCGAATAGCTAAGTATCAAATTGAATCACCATAAAATGAAATCAATAACTGTATTTCGTAATTCTTATTTTTACTGCTAGGCATATTATGTAAAGTTACAGGTTTTAACCCTTGGTTTGTTTTAAAACATTTAAAAAAAAACGTTAGTGCCAAAAATCATAAATACTTAAGTTTTTTATCAACATGTGTAGAAATAATGCCAATTTATTAAAAAACATGAGAAAGACAATTAATATTAGACTACACAACATTTGGGCGCACATACAAAGTGATACTTGTCAAAGGGCGTAAACATTTAAATTATATGTAGCTTATGAAATATAATATATCATCCTCAATATTGTAATAATACGCAACACATTTTTTTGGTCAAATAATTTTTTTAATTTGTTGTGATCTCTTTTATAATTGGCACTTATCTTTATTTTCACCGTGGAACGCATTAATTAATTATTGTATTACCAAACGAAAGTATTTTATTGTTTTTTGTCTGTCCTGTTGAATTTACCCAAACTTGAAATAAGTGTTCTCGCAATATTGGCGACGATATTTGGCAGTACATAAGTATATTAATTATAAGGCTCTCGTAAGAAAACAAGACAGCTAAGGGGCTATATGCAAACTGCGAAAAATAAAACGTAACCTGTGATTAAAACCATTTAAAAGCGCAATGTATCGCAAAATTACATAACATTATTTTAATAATATATAGCAGGGCTGTCCAACCTTAAGTAGCCTTAGGGCCACATTGAGGGTTAAATTATATTGGTTATTGATTAGTTTGATCTCTTAAAAAGTATTTAATGATGGGTTTTCAAGCCACAATAGTCCATAGTGTTGCCACTGCATGTCAGGCTGACTAAAAGATGATCTGATATATATACAAGTTAAAATGAAATGATTAAAAAGTGACTCTGTAGTCAGTCGGATTAGTTTTTTTTTTTTTTTTAAATGAAGTCGGAGTCCTCTTTTTTCACCCGCATTACGCATTATTCACATTACAGTGTTTTTCATTTGCTAGCTTATGCTTTATATTCATTTGATTGAAAGATCAGCATTTCAGCGTGTCTCGCAAGAATCTCATAATCCCTAAAACGACCCTTTGTTCTTTTTTGAAACTTTGTCTTGACATCAACCCTTTGATAAATAAAATAAAGTATCAATGACTCTGCTTATAATTAATTATTTTGACTACCTGTAATTTAGAATCAGCTTGTTTCAATTCAAATTCATTTCTATCCTTAGTTTTAAAGTATTTGAAATCTCCAGATCTTCTAAAAATAAACAATCAAACTTGAGTTATTAATTTCAATTTGTAAAAAAACATTTTTCTCTTTTTCTAGGTTTCCTTACTAGATCTTTGTGGGTGTCGGGAAATTTAACTCTTTGCACTCGAGTGCCGCTATAGAAGCGGCAAGTATCGTTTGCCGTATTATTCGAGTGTCGCCTTAGCGGCGGCATGAAAATTAAGTCTCATTTCTCAATATTGGTAACATTTAGACATCTCAGTTTTCAATGTTATTTAACCAAAGATCGTATTACCGCAAAATAATAATAACAATTTATGTAACATGATCAAGAAACAAGAATTACATACAAATAACAGTTTTGATGTCAATATTCTTCATTTGTTGAATGTTTATCGAAATTTTATATATTTTTTAAAAACAACACGTTTTTATTTTATATCCATTTTATTGTATTCTTACAATCTAACGTTAACATCATTTTTTTCAAAAATGCTTTAGTTTCCAGTACTCGTACACAAAAACACTCACAATTGCAAACTGAATTCTTGCTATTGTGTATACATTTTGCTAGAAACTATTGACCAAAGCATATTTGAAATCTATTGAGATTATATAATCGAAACGATAATGACAAAATTGAACAAATATTTTTCTAAAGATGTTTCTAAATTATGGGAAACTAACGAAGTTACAAATGTCAATTATATACTGAAAATAGTTACCACACAATAGCCAGTGTACCAATCAATAAATCATTAATTAAATACTTACGAGAAGTTTGATTCAACAGATTCTGTTTCAGAAGTGTCTAATTGGGTGGTGCGTGATCCAAATTTTGATTTTAGTAATTGCTCAGATATTTTATCTTCGTATGATGTACTACCATAGTAAAATTTATCACTGGAAGCTGAAAATTATTCCACAAAGAAATACATCTACAAAATACCTTACTTTACCTTCAAGGATTAGAGAATTTTAGTTGTTATAGTTTTGGTAATATGATTTTCAGCTCTTTTATGGTGTGTCTTTGCATCATTGTGACCAATATTAAATGTTAGTAAAAGTCTTAATATTCTTAAGTATAGTGAACTTGAAAAATACCTGGTTTTTTGTATATGTCTTCATCTGAAGAGTCTCTGTACAGAAAACAAAACATAAAATGAAATATTGGGTATTGAATACATTTTAATCTGTGCCTAGTTGTTAGTTCTTAGAACAATATACATATATCAAAGACTGCATTGTCAACATGTTCAGAAAATTATGATATAGATAGGTGACACAGTTTTTAACATTACTTTTCAGTTAAATTCAAAGGACTGATTACAACAAGATAAACAATATGATCATGTATACAAAAAGTGATATTGTGTTCTTAACCCTTCGAGTCCAATTGGCGTGCTGTAAACACAGATCAAATACCATTTCCCAGGGATGGAGGCGTTCACTGCACGCGAAAACAATAACCTTTTACAAGAGCAATAGTTAGCCGATTTCATTTAAATAACGCTATTACTCTAAAGAATGAATTTAACCTTTTTTTCGATTGGCTAAGTCAGCTGCCCGAATGTCACTAGATATGTTTTTCAAACCAAAACAATCTATTTACCTTTTAATTATTGTGCTCAAGCTGGGGAAATTATGTTATTCATTGGAACCGAAAAAACGAAATTCCAATAGGTCTCAAAGTGTTAATCGAATAACACTTTATTATTTAACATATTAATATCGACTTTACCGCTGTCTCTGTATAAAAAAAACTATGTTAGATTCTTGTGTCTGAAAATCGATTTCAGATTGCCAAGCCTGAAGGTTAATCAAATTATTCTTTCTGATGATAGAATTGAATAAATTTAATGAAACTGTGATCAAATCCCTATATATAGAGCAATTAATTTCTTTCTTTACCTTAGCCTAAAATTTACCTTTCTATGCTAAAATCGCTATAGCTATCAGCATCTTCTGTTACTTTGCAAACAGGGCATATTCTATTGAGATCCTCAAAACATTCTTTGCAGAACATTCCCGTACAGCCGGGGGATAAACATCTGTTGAAGTTGAATCAATAATAATTTAGAATCAATAAACTGTTCCACAACACCATTACAATATAATTTATTAACTTGTTATATTTTTTTCACAATATTTCTACGAAAGGTCTTCGTTATTCAAGGCTAACAAGAATAAAATACCTTTTTAATTTATAATATCACTTAAGACGAGGGTTAAAACAATAAAATAAATGCTAAATGCAGAAGAGGGCGGGGTGTGTACAAAACGCTACGAGCGTGTGGAATTTTGTGGGGATGTACCAATTGACGACTCCGCTATTGATACCGAAGATAGTATGTAGATAGATTTTGCCATACCTTTTCAAATTTTTCAGTCGGTCTCCACAAACAGTGCAATTCTCTTGTTTCGTATCTTTCAAAATCGATCGAAGACATCTAATAAAATATTTTTATAAATTCAGACTAGTCATAAAACAAGCATAAAATAGTAAAATAAATAATAAGTATAGATTACTTACGGAATACGTGCAATAAAATAGTCCCTAAATGTAGTAGGTTGATAATTTTTTTGTTCAGAAAATTTTTCTTTTATCTGTCGCTTTGCAATAGTGAAAAAACTACCTATAAAAACAATTTATTCAATAATGTACAATGTTTTACTTTACTCAAAAGTTACTCAAATATTCAAGTATTTAGGATATTTTCAATAGTCTGGTTGATACGGTATAAACCAGGCGTTGGGAACCTGCGGCCTTTTGGCTGCTCTGGTGCGGCCTTCTGGCCAATTCTGTAAATTCCTGACATATTCTGACCATAAATTCCTGTTTCCGGCCAAAGATTCCCTAGTCAATGTTTACTGCAGCCTTATGTCGAATCAGAAAAATAAATGCGGCCTTTAGAGAAGAAAAGGTTCCCCATCCCTAGTATAAACTATTGGTTATGGCAACTTAACTATAACATAAATTATGTCTGGAGTTCGTAAACTTTAATATTATTATGTACTGATATTTTTGCTTTCACGAGATTTTTTTTTTAACCTGATCTAGACCATCTCAAAAGAACTTGTCGTATGAAAACTATTTGCAAGTCCAACATCTTTTTTTAGATAGAAGAATTGGTTAGGAAATGACTACTAGATGATCACTCTGCGTACACCCTGTTTTTAGGATATGGTAGATGGGTTTGAATGTTAACATCGCAGGCATCAGACGTCAATGTTTTTGAAAACATATTCCTAAATCTATTGAAAAATCAAAGTAATTTTGCTTGGGGATTCAAACGCATGTACATCATAACCGAATTAAATGAATATCCACTCGGTTACAGCACTGGCAAAAAACTGCTCAATTGTCAAGTCCAAAATATTGATTGTGTGCAGATTTTTTTTCATAGTTTTTATATAGTTCATAAATAATGAACGGAAGGAATTAATTAAATCAGTCCGACTAGCAGTTGGATCTTCAGGTCACGGCAACTTGGTAGCCACTACGGCAAACTTCTTTACTTAATTTGTAGCATCATATAGAGAAGAAGGTGGAGGGAATTGTATAATTTGTATCGTTGAAAGACAAGTCGACAACGATTTTTTGATATTGAATGTTTTACACATTTATTTCGAGTACTCACTTCTTCTTTTCAAAATATCATGATAAAGCCACAGAGTTCTCTGGTGGGCTCTCTCTGGGTAATAATGTGACATGACAAAGTGTCGCACTCGCAAACCGTACGGCTCGAAAATGGCTGATACCCAACACAGTAAGAGAATATAGCCTGCAACAGGAAATAGTCTGTATAACTTGCCAGTTTTTTGTTTTATAAATTAAAATAAAAGATAAAGAGATTTCACCTATTCTTTTGTAGACATCGTAATTGGGTTGATGTGGATCTGGTAAGCATGATTTAGGATCAAAATTGACACTGGACACATTTAGGCTTAAGGAATCGGCCATTGATCGATGAAGATCAGCCAAAAAACCATCTCCTTTTACTACCATTTTCACTCCTCCAGTAGTAACTAAAGAAGTCAGGCAATTTATCAAAATGCAACCACTAAATTAGTACTTCTCTTTCATCTATGAGACATCTACGTGTTATGAAATTTTCATCTTGCATCTATGATCACAACATTCGCATTTGAAATCTGTTAAAACGTTGTGTGATTTATCACAATACGTATTTGCTTTGATTTAACTATTTCTGTAATGCTCAGCACAACACTACAACCTGGTGTATACTATTATCACTAATAAGAATCGTTAATATAATACAGTGATGCACAACCTCTACCTTCTAGCGGGCCGCATAAAACAAATTTATCGTGGGTTCGGGCCGCAAAGAAAAAAATGATTTAAAGTACGCTCAATCCTTTTTTTATACAGAAAATATGTATGTTTCATGTAAAACAGCCTTAAAAACGTGTAAAAAAGATTAAGTGAATTTAGATAAATGAGTAATAGGTTCCATTTTATTATTTTGACCGTGTTATTTAGAAAATAAATAAGCCATGCAAAAAAAAGATCATGAGTACTTGCTAATTAAAAATCATTTCATTGTGAAATATTTATGTTTCATTTATATGTAATTCATAAGTTAATGCGTTCGTGGTCTTTGTTAATTTTTAACTATTTTTTTAATTTGACATAATATTTGTAAGCCTGTTTCTATGAACCGATTTATTCTCCTTCATTGAAGAAAAAGCTTGCTTAAATTTGTTTAATACATGTTTTACGTGAAAAAAGTATTTTTGAGAAAGAGAATTAAGGGCCGCCACAAAATTCAAAAAGGGCCGCATGCGGCCCGCGGGCTGCGTTTGTGCATCACTGATATAATATATCAACTCTAAATCTGAATAGCTTTTCTGTAAATCTGTTATAATAATTATTGCTTCAAAAATTCACGGTTTACATGAAATGATTGTATCATAGTTTTATGGAGTACATTCATTCCATTTGTCAAAATACCGTTTATTTCACTTCATGCATCACCAAACATAACATGACAGAGCTATGAACAATTGTCTTCTGCTGTAATTATAAATACTTAAAGTAATTTGACATTGATTTAAACCTGGAATATTACTCTGAAGCATGCCAAAATTGTGAACCATATCCATTAGCCAAAAAAGACAATAATCAGCTGTCATATGAACAGCCATTTTGATTGTGGTTAAGATCAAGAAAATGGCGGTCTTCAGTAAACTTATTTTCTCATTTCTTATTAACCTAACAGATGTTGCCTAGTGAGAACAAAAATATTAAATTAATTTTGTTGTTGAATATAGTGCTTTCATAACACAACTAAAAATCAAAATTTATTACCGGAATATAGTGTCTATTTTCTCTTTTATTTAGTGGAAGAAGAGAAATTTTTGACTTGCAGACTCTTTCAGCATCAATTTCGGTAAAATGAGAAGTTATATAGTGATTGTCAAATCGGTCACTCGCTAAAAATCTCTGACGATACCAAATTACTCTAAAAATAAAAAAATTAAATAACATTCGTTTAAGTATTAGGTTTACAAAATGTCTATGATAACATAGTAGTCTAGGAAAGCTCAATTTGTATTGTTATTGATTTGAGATTTTGCAATTAACAGGTAAAAAGATACAAATTTACCACATCTACATTATATTTGGTGTATGTTATTATAGTTCAGTCCTAACTCGGGCAGTGAAAATATATCATACAATGGGTGTACAATTGCAGTGCTCAATACATAATTTAACCTAACCTAACCCAATGTAGAAATTTATGTTTCGAACACAGGAATTGTATATTTCATAAGATTATATCGTCTCTACTCTGGCAGAAAGCGATAAGACTAAAAACCTTACATTGAGATAATCAACATTTTTGATAAACATGAAATTTTACTTTAGACCTAATGGTACTCAGGTTGTATTACATTGATGTGGTATGAAATATAATGAGAATACGTTGCATTCCTGTGTGAAAGATAAAATACACACCTCAATAACAGAAGCAGAACAAATACACTAAATATTGCTCCGGTTAAGCTGAATAGTTTTTCAATTTTCTTTGCCAATTCAAGTAAGTCCTTTATTACTTCTGAAGCTACTTGCTTACTACTTTTAGATGAGTTTGTATCAAATTCAAAAGAGTGGGAGAAATCCACCGAAAAGTACAGCATCTCTTTTGTTCGTTCTGTCAATTCATCGAGCTCTACATAGAAAATAAACAGTATTATAAAATTGACAAGAGAACAGACCAAGCTGTGCCCTGTTACATCGGCAGTCTTGGAGAGACTTTGGAATTGGCAGGGCAATGTGCTGCAGATACCTCCAGATAGTCTCAAATCCCGCTTGCCTGTTCATTTGACCAATGGTATTCCAAATAGCCCTGGATGAACTTCGGGTATTATCCATAGTGTGTCTGGGGAAACTGAAAGATGTCACATGCGGGAGCAAAATGATTAGCAGGTGACGGGGAATCTTAGAGGCACCACATGGTAGCTGTATTCTGGACATAAGTAGTAAACACAGTTCAAGGAGAAGAATTATAAAATTTGTCTTAAAGTCTCAGGATGATTTAAGGTTGATCTTCAGTGGATTTCATATTCTGTTTGTAAGCTTTTTAGTAGTCTAGTTTTTCTAAGAGAATAAAATAGATTCTGATTATAAAATGCTTTTACTTTTCTGTATAACTTCAACCACTTTCTCATCAATAATGTCAACCAGCTGGCACATGTAATCAGCAATTTTTGCAATGTAACAAAGAGTTTCAGCTGTACTCGATGGTTCACACGCCCACATATATTCTTTAGGCACTTTTGCAGTGCAGTTTTTTCTTGCTATTTCAAGAGATTTTGTGCAGCGTTCATATGGTGTTCCCAGTTTCTCATTACAAATGCCTACCACTGATGACAGCCATGAAAATGCTGAATCAAATATTGAGACTAAAAGAAGAAAAGTACGAATAACATGAATCTTTTTTTATATATATATTTTTTATATTTATGCCCGCTCCCAATTTTGAGCACACGGGCTCCTAATAGAGGTATCTCTGCAGGAGTTTTTCTATGAGAACTGTTTATTACGCGGTCTCTAATCTTCTATTTGAAGAGAGCAGTAGGGATAAAAAGAATAGGGCAGGACAGGATTAGTGGTTGGCTAATCACTGTCACTAAACCCCGTTATTTTGGGATTGGTATGGTGGGGGGGGGGGATTTTTTAGACATCACAAATATCCGTCTTCAAACAGAAATCGATTGAAAAAAATGCTGTTAGTATTTTGATTCGAACCATTGAGGTCCGGCATGGAAGCCATAAATGTTGAGCACTGTGCCATAGACCTGATGCTCTTCATCAGAGGATGATAGAGTTCATCGTTACTATATCTTACCCACATAAGATTTTAATAATCAATGTAAGCAATACTAGGACAAATCAGGTATTTTTTTCACAGAGAAATGATAATTTTCAGTGATAAGTGAAGATGAGTGAAGACTTAATTTACATTATTACTGTTACCTACTATTATGCGTAGCAAGATCATTGGAAAATAGCATCCCTTAATTTTAATGTTCCTATTATTTCTTACTTTGGTACACATTTTACAAACAGCTGCTCATTAAATGGTATTGCAAACAAATAAAACAATCAAGAGGATCGATCCAAATGTTCCTATATGCTTCCAATATATACCTACAACATTTGCTTTACTGTCTTACCCTAGACTACTGTACAAAATGCATCCCCTGTGTTACTCAAATTACAGCTGATCAGTGGAACGTAATCAATATTAGAAAATTCTTACTTATTTTCTTTACAACATCTTCAATTGAGTGTATTTTGTTTTTAAGTTTATCAATGTTTTCTTGAATGATGGTCACTGTTTTATTGAGTGAATCTCTAATGGCATAAAATGGCTGCTCTAAAGCATTCTTCAAATCATGGCCTGCTTGTCTCAATTGCTCCTAGGATAACCAAAAATAGCTAAATGAGTTGAATCTCTAATACTTTTCTTAAACTGCGATATATTTATGTCATTTACTATTTTTTTGAATAATTATATGACTAATTTCTGATAATGATTTTATCTGTATGCATAAAGAAAGGGCAGGACGATGTTGAATATGCCAAAATAGCTACAATGCAAATCTGCATAAAAAAGAAAAGGGATCAGTCGAATCAACATCGCTGAACTATTAAAGTTCGCATTGATACATCATATTTTTTAGAATAGCTCAATTTTAGTTCTGGCTCTTCTGAAAAGTAATAATTTTAAACAATTCCTTTTTTCCTTTCACAAACAGATAAATCGATAACGATAAAACATAATTTGGATTAAGCAAGCTACATTTTGAAACGATGCTTTTTAATATTTGAAACTTACTTATTATATACTTACTCGGTTGCATACCAGCGATTCTGAAAGTCTGCCAATATTTTGTATTGTGTTTTTTGTAGGCCCTGTCAATGTTATTATGAATGCATATGCCACGAGAGCTTGTCTGCCCCGCTTAGAGAATAGTTGAGGAAGGATTAGGCATACTAAACATCTGAAAATATGCACATTTATTCTTGTAACTAATTAACAAACCTTTGAGCATTAACAACATTAAATTAGCACTGTATCAAATGCAGCATTTCAAGAAATAAATCTTCTTTCTTTTTTATTGTAGTGTAAAATTTATTTGATTTTCTTTTACAGCCATGTGTATTTGGACCATATGGACTTCTAATGAAGCTTATATATGATTTTTTTCTATATACATTACAATGTATAACTTTAGACGTACCTGAAATTTTCACTGCAAATCATAGCGACTACCAAAATCAAACCAAGGATACTGCAAAGGATCGTTGATACCAAGACTGATATACTTAGCTCAAACACCATCAAAGCAAATATAAAATATGTAACAATACATCCACAAATAACATATACACAATTTCTTAGAATGCGATAGTGAAAAGTGCCTCTTTCTTTTGCTTTCTGAATAGAAAATTTTGGTGGATGTATTTTTAGACTAACTTTTGAACTATTCTTCAATTCTTTAAAACTCTTACATTTAAATATTTCTTGATTGCTATCTGAATCCATTAAATATGGGCAATAATGTTTAGTTAATATTTTATTAGTATTATTACAACAATTGCTATAGTGATTTATAGTTTGACAGAAGAATTATGGTTGCAAATATCTACTATCAAGATGTTTAGAATTTTGTTTTATTTTGAAATTGGAACAGTAGATTATTTTTCTGTTACATTTATGGTTGCATAATTTATTATAATTCATTTCTTTTTCTGTAACTAGTTCTGAAGTTATACAATGTATTATATGATAATCAAAAGTGTAATATCTTAAATCAAAGAAATCAGTGGAACCTCGATATATCACATTCTTGTTTTAACTATTAAAGGGCCCATACATCAAGAAACTTTGTTCCCGGAACTATCTACGTAATTTCTCAGGAACTATGTTCCAGAGCATGTTCTTGAACACACGAAGGGTCACAGAAACGTCACCCGTTGAGGTTATGTTGTACAGTGCTGCGTCCGAACGAACGTTATTTGATTGTATTGGATGCAAAAATGCGATTAAATTTAATTACTAATGTTTATAAGCTTTCTACAATTAAAATACAATTATTTTATCATCAACTATGATAGCTTATCCTTACACCATAGACAATTTCAATATAGCTTATTATGGCTATGGTTTGTTTTGACATTTGTCACCATAAACTAGTATACTTTTTTTGGCGCGTAGGGAGACATTTCGGTCGAAAATAGATCTCTAAAATGACGCCCGATGAGTTGATTTCGATGAGTACTGCATACGTATATATCCTCGCAAGTAGTATTCGGTTATTATGATTATTATTAGATGTATTCCACAATACGTCATATGTTTGGTATGAAGTCATGACGAAACATACTTTTGACAGCTCGTCTACAGCTGCGCGCGCATGCATGTTC
This sequence comes from Himalopsyche anomala, assembly GCA_031772345.1. Lineage (NCBI taxonomy): Eukaryota > Metazoa > Arthropoda > Insecta > Trichoptera > Rhyacophilidae > Himalopsyche > Himalopsyche anomala. The sequence goes on from CM062825.1 coordinate 2,066,047, forward strand.
CCAGGTTCCTCGTTTGTGCTCGGTTTTAGACGGTGAACATGGGAACCTATATCGGGTCACATGAAATGTTCCACAATACGCCATGAACACGTGAATTTTGTGTTCCAAGACATGTTCTGGAACGATTTGTTCCTTAATGCATGGCCGGCATTAGAGTGCTAAGGAGCGCGATGGCGTTCATTCTGAATATAAAAAATTGGCTCAGCACTCTAATAGTTAATCAATCGTTTTGTGACTTTCCTGTATTCATCCTTTTCACATATTCATAGTTTTTGAAAGGCCTTTAAAAACGATGCATAGGGGTTCCACTGTATTTTCTAGTGAAATAAAAAAATAATAAAAGACAAATAATTACACATAATGTAACTTTATTAAATTATATAAAAATAATATTTAAATACATATATTAAAAATCACACATATGTAAATATAATTTTGACTAAAACAGTCTCACCATTTGTTAAGACAAAACAGTTACTTGACAAATTTTGAGTAATTTATTGGCAAATATTATATTAGTGTTTGGAGATATTATAAATAATTACTTCTCTATTAGTTTCTTAATTGTTATTTGAGGGAATATGAAACATTCAATAAAAGGATGAAAGTGCCAAAACACCTTTTAGAATCTAAGGCAAGATAAAGTTTTAATGCAGAAATTGTTCTTTAACCAATCTTGGGTCACAAATATTACACAACTGTTTTTCAATCAGTTGCAAATTTTAGTATAAAAAATAAAATTGTACGTTTAGTGACAACAATATTTTTTTTACTTTTATAGTTACTTAAAAATATTTGGTTAGGCATTACGACAAGTATTAGTAAAATATTATAAAGTAAAAATAACAGTAGCAGTCAAAATATGAATAAAAGCATTATGAAATAACATTAAAAACTTTAAATACAATCTAGCAATATTATACAAAATTTCCTGTAAGCATTTAGTAGGAATAAAAATAGTCAACCATAGCTTATTTCATTACTATGTTAGTTAGTTATCTTAAATTATGGTTACATAATATGACATCTACATATATGACATTTATATATTATATAAAGATCTTTTAATATTATATTTATTATAAAGTATTTTGTTTGATCTTATCATATTTGTAATAAGACAACCGAATAGAAAATATATGTTTGTAAATTTTGGTTCATTCAAACATTTACAATAACACTACAACAAAATTATATCTATTATTAGCCTCATACTAACAATAAAATGTATTTAATTTTTAATTATCTTTATATCCAATTCGCGAGTATTTATAGGTAACTTTGTAGTTCATTATAAAAAGTTTCACACTCTATTATTATTATTGAGATAAACAAAAATTCTGAATATAGTATTTATAGTTATCAACGAAGTCTCGGTTTCTTGGCACCCCTTTCTTGGTTTGTGGCAGATTCACTTTGTGATGAAATGGAAAAAATACCCACAACATTCATCACTAAGTGTGGAATAATAATTAATTTAGAAGCCAATTATAAGAGCAAAACAACTTTTTTTTGTACAAAAATCATGAAAAGTTATATGTACACTAATAATTTGATATACTAAATTTGAGTACTTATTAAACGTATTCGCATAAGTAAATTTTACAGTGGTCATTTAATTAATTCAATATTTTCAATATGTTATAAAAAAGTTGCCTTGGTTTAGTTAAAATTTTACATTATTACAGAACTATATTTCTGGTCATTTATTTCAGTTATATAAAGGTGAGCTAGAATGAGTCTGGAGGGGTTGTGTGAGCAGCTTGTTGAATTTCACTAAGGCTGACGAGCCCTTTGTCAAATTAATGAAAAAACTAATTGATACATAGGATTAAAGCGAAAAGAATAGTAAATACTTATTTCTGCGATAATCTTGTAACCATATTCAAAAAATAAAATACTCATTTGTACTTATTTCATTTTTATTTAATATTATTAGGACTTGTTCCGCTCACGAAGAGCATTATCAACTGAATTAGTACAAATGAGTATTTTGTTTTTTTAATATATTGCCTTTCCACCAAGTATTGACAGTGAACATCCTAAAAGTAACTTTGTAATTCTTCACTTTTGCAATCTAAAGTAGTACTTAAAGTAAATTTTTAAGCCATTGTTATTAATTATTTTAAGTTACATCGAGTATTTGCTAGATTCCTAAAGTATATAAAGTAACATTCAATTGTTTTATTATTATTTTTTTAAATTACTTAATAGTTGCGCATAATTGTAATAAAAAAAACTGCCTTTTCCCCAGAACACCACAAATAGCTTCGAGATTAACCGAGCCCCTTGTTAACGTATTGGAAGCCACAGCTGATTTTAGATCATTCATTAGTTAATACAGCAATTAGACAATCATTTGGCATGAAAAATATTCATACAAATTTGACAAGATTGTTAGGTATATGTCTGTGGTATAAAATTTATATTAATGTCGATATAATTTTTAGCAGCCCATTTTCAGTCAAGTCTTGATATGTTATTTGGCGCTGATTGAAGAAACACGGCGGTAGAGCTAAGACCAGCTTCAATTGTTGACAGTAACACTGTCGAATAACCCCATATGAACCAAGCAATGAGTCCTATGGTAATATACTTGCACATTATATGAAGCCAGAAATATCTGAAAGCAAATACATGTTGTAGTTTTATAATATATTAAACAGTTAGCATTATTGTGAATAATGGCAATATAAATGTAAATTGGATACACCCAGTGGTGTAGCAAGGGAGGTGCGGTCTGGGCGGACCGCCCTGGGCAGTACATTTTTGGGGGCATTATTTACAAAAATAAAAACAATATTTTTTGAGAAATTATATTTATACTTTTAAAAAATTAAGCCACCTGTAATAATAACTCTTAATCTATATATAAAAATAGTTGAAGTGATTTAAAAACAAAATTAGAGGTAATATTGGGGAAGGCAAATTCAAGGGCCGCCCCAGGTGACAGGACCCCTTCCTACATCACTGGATATACCCATCCTAATATGAAATTGGTTAGAAAATCTAGTCGGTGGTTTCTGTCTGCAAACTTTATGCTATACCAGCTTGGAACTGCAAGCTCGATATCATTGCCATACTGTGAATTTTAAGCAGTGAGTCAATTTTAAATCGTTTAATAAGGCATAATAATAATTATGCTCACGCTTATGTTGCACAGAAAACAGTAAAATATTGATTACTGTGTTAAATACACATGCAGTAAAATTTACTTTGATTGGCAGTTAACATTAATATTTTCAGTAGCTTTCATAGCTTAAGCAACTTAACATTTAAAATTACCTCTTGATTAATTTTCTTGCTTTCGGAATTGAGTCTGGAGATTCTTTGCAACAATACTCTCTTGCTCCCAAAATGTAATTCTTCATATAGGTATTCCAATTGACAATGGTCATGTCCGTATAGAGTGTCTTCTTGTCAGATCCTTTCAGATCACTTTTGATAGCCAAGTAGTTACTGTTATTAAATATCCATTGCTTCAATGTGTAATACTGAAGAACTTCAAGGCCACCAGATAAACGTTTTTGGATATTTACTAAACTGCAATTGAAATAAAATATACAAACTTTATGACTATCCATTCAATGCGATACACCAGTGTTTACCAAAGTGTGGTACGCGTACCCCCTGGGGTACGTGAATAGTTTGGTGGGGGTACGCGCTGCACCGGGCTTTGGCTGTGCTTTATTTTTGAAGAGGGGTACTCGGTGTTATGAAAAGTATAGAAGGGATACACATATGTCAAAAGTTTGGGAAACACTGCGATACACTAATATAACTTCTTAAACTTCTAGTTACAAAAAGTTATATGTAAACATTTTAATATTTACGTAAACAATGTTTTTATGTTCAAGGAAAAATTGTTTGTTTTAACTGCATGGATTCCAAGCGGAGACGAGTGTCCAAGAAATTTTAAAAAATCAAATACTTTGTATTCCAATGGACTATAAGCAATATTTTGATGAATTTGTCAATATAGGTTTTCTAAAATATTGAATTCGAGTTTATATTAGGCAAATTATTTCCCTCAAAAAAAGCACAGTATCTGGGACATATTAATGATTTATTTACGCGGTATTCAAACGGTTAAGTTAGGATTCTTTTTTTTATTTTATTCTATCTTTAAGTAAAAAAAGAAAAACAGCTTTTATCAGAAGATATTGCCAGAGGTCAGCGTCATTGACCGCACAGGATCAAATTCAAGTCCGGAAATCATTTTTTCTAAATCGATATATTGATTTATGTTAGAAAGGCATGGATGTTTCTTATGTCTAAAAATTACCTCCCAACCTTCCAATCCTAAAATTATGGGGAGTAGCGAAAGCAATAAGCTTACTATTAGTCCTGTCCTACCACCACTCTTTCTATCTCTACTCTCTTGGAAAAAGAAGAGAAATTAAGCAACTAGGTAACAAGCAGTTTTCGTAGAAAAACTGTTGACCTTCATTAGGAAGCCATATTCTCTACATTGGGAGCGGACATGGATTAAAAAGGGTACATATTTTGAATTATTTATACTCACAATGGCTTCTGCCTAAACAGAATGAGTATAAAATCAATGAAATATGCTGGAATGTAATGGAAAAACAGCACACAGAACATATGAATCATCCAATTGGACTTAATTGAACCGTCAGGATACCACAGCATCATTGTATACGGGTTTTCATAGACATGTCTTCTACCTGAAAAGTTCATAAATTAGTACAATAATACAAACCTTAGTTTCAAAGTGATATATAAAAGAACCTAGATTTGTGATCATATGAAAGTCAATGACATGGTAGCCATTACACATTTATATTAATGTGATTTATATGATATATCTTTGTGCTGACAGATCAGTGCTGAGTGCCGTTTAAATCAGTTAAAGTAATTTAAATGTAGTTCTTATGAAAGAATATATCTGTGCTTATAATTGATATTAAATATTTACCGAAAGCTAATGCGTCACCCCATGTTATTGGATTCACTCCAGATTCAGTTACGTTGCAAACAGTTGGCTCTTTGGATCTGAAAAAGTTAATTACAATTACAATGGTGTATGACAAATGGCGTATCTGACATTTTTACTCTGTGGAAAATGAAGATCATTATTTAAAAAATGAAACTTTAATGGTATTTGTTTTTTTTAATAATGTTTGTCTAACAAGAGATTTACTATATGGGTGGAAAGAATACTCACATTTAAAACATACTATTTAATGCAAAATGTCTCAAGATTTATCTGATTTTTAAAATATAATTCACTTTTTTAAACTTCATAAATTATAAAATATTTTTTAATTGCATAAGTAGATTTGGATCTTACCTTTCATTTCCAGCCTTAAAAGCTAAAGCAATGAGGGCATTAGCGCAAATATCTACAGGCATTATGTCAGCTAAATATTGCTCCTTGCAATGCATGGACCGTAGAACTCCTGGAAAATAAAAATGCCAATACTTAATGAATACTGTAAACATCCTGATAACCAAAGCGCTACAATTATACAAAATTTAAAAGAACGCAGTCTCAACAACAAGTACATCTTCAATGCAAAATGAAAATTTAGATATCAAATATGTTGTTTTACCTAGACCGAGAAGATAGTTGTAGTTTGTTCCAAATGTGGAGACTCAATTAACATTAGGATGAATATTATCAGCATATTAAAAAAATACATTTAACAGTCAATAATAAATCTAATGAGAAAATAAGTGTTGTATACCTTTCCCTGCTCCAACGATTAGTCCTGTTGGTCCATTGAGATTTTCTATCCATCCTGGCATCGGGTCTTGTAAAGATGCAATGACTGGAATCGTATGAACACAATTACGAATTAATAAAGAACTTTACATGAGAAACATCTTAAAATTTAAAAAAAACATAGTCAACGAGATATCAAATTTATTTCATTTGACTTTAATGTCCACTTTTTATAATTGAGTTGTATAGTATCAAAAGTAGAACTGTCCTATACATGATGTATAGAACAGTTCTGCTTTTGATACCATTCGACTCGATTGTTCCCTTAAGTTTTTGTTAAAATTTTAAAATATTGATATTGAATACCTATTGATGGTCTGGCAATTACAACAGGAAAATCTTCTGCGTGCAAGGAAACAAGATGTTCTGATAAACTTTTGCTGTATGCGTATGTATTTGGTAAGCCTCCCAGCAATCTGAAATTGTTACAATCAATATTATTTTCAAGAATAAGAATTCACTTGTGTTATATTGTAACAAATAATAATTGAAGCATTAAAATTAATTAGCTGACAAATAATAATTGATAAAATCTGTCATTTTTCTGCTTCTAAATTACTGGAGATGTCTAGATTCTCCTAATGGATATGAAATGGTGTTCTGACTTAATCAGTTCAGGTCCTTACGGATGCGTGAGTAGAGTACTCGACGTCAATGCCTTAAACGCATAGGCGTATGAGCAACTTTAAGGTCTCAAATGGCGCGACACTTCATTTTTTTAGTTGACATTGTTTTACGAATGTTTAGTTCTATTCATGCTTAGCCGGAATATATTAGAAACAACAAATGATTAGAAGTAGAATTAGAGTAGAAACAATAAATGTGTGATTGTGATAAGATTTATAACATTTGGTGACAATAAAAACAGGCGGCCTGTAGTCATAGCTCTTTATTTACAATCTGGGCACGGAATCGGTTAAATAAACAATAATTAACTGAAACATTTGATCATAATCAATATAATATGGATAAAGAACCTTTTTGTCAAAGTAAACAAAAGATGTTTATCAATAATTGTAACATACAAATTTGTTTACTTTGAATATTTTCTGACAAATATTTTGATTTTGTTAAAAGAATTAAAATAATTCGAATTGCTTTCTTAAGGAAAAGTATTTTAGTTATTTGAACGAGTTTGGACTTCTGGTTCTGCACAACTATATCATATTCATGTGATGCACTCTACAGAATTCAAGAATGCTGACATGTTATAGGAAGAATCGAAACAATTGATAGGTAATAGGGAATCTTATAGGCCATATGCCACATGCTTCAAATAGGAATATGGTTTTAGAAGAATAATGAGTTAGCCCAAAAATAAATGTTTGATTAACTAGCTGTCTATCAAGAATGTTATCTATACGATAAATCAACTACGACAAATACAGTCAAAAGTAATAGACGTTAATAAGTTGTCAATGCTTACACATATTATAACTAAATATGCATGTTCTGTGCAATGTAGTGTTTCAGCAATCGTTTTTGAAGGCTATTTATTTACTTACTTTGGCGTGATAGATTCCAACATCTCATCATCCATCCAAGATACCAGCTCAATGATCTTGTCTGGGTTGTGTGGGGGTGGATAGCACTGCTCTTCCAAGATTTCTCTATTACAATGACAGTATGCGGTGGAGACGTGAACAAAAACCTATAATGCAACAAAAAAAAAAAGCATTTATTTTAAAATAATTCAAAAAAATACTGGACCAGGACCGGTTTCGCTCATGGCGAGAATTATCAACTGATAAGAAAATACAATTATGACTAAATATTTAAAATTATTTTAGTTTATCCATATTATTTTTAAATAAGCTCAACAGATGTTATGAACAATGTTTCCACTAAGGTGTATGCGTGTGCACGCATAGACTTCCTAAAATTTGTGAAAATTGAAACCAAAAAATAAGACTTTCTTAAATTAATATTAGATTATGTCAATTAAACACCAGTTTAGAAGTCTCCGTGCACTTCGAGGTTGTGTTTATTTCATAATTTGCATGTAGCCGAAAATCATCAAAACACGTTTATTGTGCCTCCTGTAATATTTGCAATGTGTGGGTTACGTCCTTTTTCCTTTCCACAGTCGGTTTGTATTTTTTTTAAATATATCAGAGACATCTCTTGTTAAATTTTCTAACCGTGTAAGCAGAGAACTTTACCTGACCAAGAGGAAAGCATAAAAAAAAAATACATTATAAAAAAGTGTACTTACATCAAGGTTTTTGATTTCTTTAGCTAGATGTAAAACTTTTTTTGTTCCTAGAGTATTTGTGGTGACTGCTCCTTTTAATTTCTGGTCAAATCTGTAAATATTAAAAAAAAAAACAACATACACTTTTAGTCTAAATGAAATTACTTTGGTGCGTGATAACATAATAAATTATTCTATAATGGTGATTTGTGTCCAAAGACAAATCCATTAAACGATTTTTAAATCATTGTACGAAAGTGACCAAAACAAAGATAAACTGTCTTAGAGCTTTCAACAGTCGCTTACGGCAGTGCTTCCCAAACTTTTTCATACAACGGCCACCTAAATCTGAAAAAAATAGTCCTCAATCGCCCTAAACACAAAACATCTTCTGCGGTAGCCCTCCAGTTTGGGGAAGTATTGGCCTACAGGATTTGCTAAATAAATCCGTACGTCGAAATATTTTACAAATCGAATTTTCGGTATGTTGGTAGTTTATGTTATGTACGTTGTCTATGGTTCATGCGCTTGTTCCGGTTGGACATGAATTCGAGCATAATCGTTTTTAGCTGGCACAATATTTGTATTGGTTAGTAATTAAAATCGTTGTTTGATTGATAACTGATGTGTTATGCATTTGTAAACATTGGCCTCGTGGTTGCTTTGCCGCAACGAAATGTATTCTTTTACATACAAACGATAACTCGTGATTGTACTTGAAATTCGCATTTTAATCCTTCGAATAATTTTCTTTGTCATCGTGCGAATTGTTCCGTAATTCGCACCAGATCCGACTCTAGGTATTATAACGATTTGACTTATGCAATTGTTTGTTAAATTATCTAAATGACGTGTAAAACACATGACAATTCTGTCATTTAAAAATTCCAAGTTTTAGTTGTGTTTGATAGGATATTCAACGTTTGGCAAGAAATGTATCTTGCTATATCTTTGGTTAATTTTCAGTAGGGTTATTTCTAAATGCCCAACACAATCACGTTTTGAGTGGACAAACCGACCAACTGAATCACGTGATGAGTATTTTAGATCGTCTAAAATAAGTGATACGCCCGCGGGAATACCAAGTAACGTGACCATAGCAAAATTGCCTACCAAACGTCAGAAATGAAAAAAATAACACTTCTCAGACTGTTTTGTATAGAGCCGGCTCATTCTCCAGCCTTCTAGTTAATCTTTTACGCGGTGTGAGCCAACAATAACATCCTTATTGTAATTATATGCATACAGACACAACACATCAATAATCGTGATACAATTAGCATTTTAAATCGATTTCAGAACCTATAAATCGCAAAACGGTTTAATACTCATTTGGCGTAAGGTAATTGTCTAATAATAGTATAATTAGGATTAATGATACTTGAAACGATAAATTATTACCAGAAGGTCTTGATCTTTAACCTAGGAAGCGAAGCTCGTTTTTCTCGAAAACTTATTTTACATAAAAGGGCAAAAATGAAATTAATAAAAAAGAATTAGATATAATTAAAGATTTCGACTGAAGATGCTTGGTGGAATTTAAATATTAAATTTGAATCGTTCAAATTATGTACATTCACACGGATTTTGTCACTAACGACCCGTGCACTTGAACGTCTGAAGATGCTGAAAGGAGAAACCCTTAGATTGAAAGAATTAGATGTTTACGTTTTCGTATTTATGTATCTGTTACAATTCAAATGCGAAATTTCATAAATGTAAACATTCATTAATTAATGTACATATTAATTAACAGTTCTTTAAAATTCACATTCACTTCGACAAGTCAATGTATGAATGAACTAGTAACAGAGAAAACTCACTGATGAGCAATTTATGCTAGTATACTGGCGCTAATCAAAGTAGACATGACATTACGGTTAAGGTTAGGTTAGGTTAAATATGTTGAATCGATAGAGGGCAAGAATGACATCAAGACGTTGAAATTTTTGAGGTTATGCGAAATGTCATACGACTTTGAAAAAATTAACTGTGTGATTGCGCGCGCATTGCAGTGGAAAGTGACTGGCAACAATGTTAGTACATGTGGGATTTTTACAAATTTTGGATTTTTGTAACTGCATAAAAATGAAAATGTATAAATTGCGTAAGTGCATACATAAACTGTAACATAACAACGGAAATGTATCATAGTTTGTTATATTCTAGTATTCTTTTTTTATTTGAAACAATATGAAAAGGTTGTTCTATGTAATTAAATAATCATTACACAAATAAAAACTTATTGCAGGCAGTGGCGGTTCTAGGTACTGGGCTAGGTGGGCTAAGCCCGACCTGCATTTTCACCCAAAACTTTAGATGGCTGAATAAAAATGAACAGCAATTCGGTCGCTGAACAAAATAAATACATTTATAAGCGTAACTAACCTTTCCCAAATGAATATAATATCTTTGTTTTAATTTTCCTCTGTCAATATAAGACAATGTTACGTCTACCTACAATCATATTCTCGATTGTGTTTTGAATTACAATTTTAAACTGAGCCGGCATAAAAAAAACAATAACCCTAAAAATACTTCACAGGGAACAGGAACTCACGTCACTCTGGCAACACCACTTAAGGGCTAGCGATGTTTAGCCCGTAACCACAGACAATATTTCTTTACACTGGGGCGCAATCAAGCACGATTAGATTTTTTTTGTATTTGTATGTACGGAAACGTCATCAATCACAAACGATTGTGTTTCAATCTGTCAAGCTTCTGTTGATCGTTGGGGGCTAAACACAATCTGCCCATTACGCATACTTATGCATTGAAACACAAAACCAATATCGTTGTATTGTATAAAAGTGACAGGTATTGACTTTCAGTGACAGCAAGTGACAGTTCTGTACTGCCTTTAGTAGGTACTTGTTATTTCACTTTGAAAGAGACGAATTTAAGGATTCCGTATTCTTTTATTTCTTAGTTACATTAGCATTGATTTTATTATATAATTTTTCATTCATTGAATTAGTTTCTTAGTATTTGTTAATTTGCTTGTAGATTAATGTATAAGGTGAAGTGGAAATATGCTTTTCTTTAGCCCACCCAAGATTTTATGTCAGGAACCACCACTTATTGCAGGATGTTAAATAAATGTAACACCAGAAGACGGAAAGCTTTCGGCAATGACTCGAACAATCAACTTCGCTTCAGTCTTTTAAAGTTACAGTTTCTCTTCTCTTGCACACAATATAAAGGAAATATTATTAGTAATTTACCTAACATTGGCTGCACAATGGAATACGACAGATATATTATCAATAATTTCTTGTCTGTCTTGTGAAGAAATCGCGAGTCCTTCCTGCAAAACGTCGGCCTTGATTGCCACAATAGTTGAAAGTCTTTCTGGATAATCTTTTCTGATCGTGTCAAACACCTGAAATGTAAAAAAATACAATTATATTATGCGCGTAACCATTAACTAAGATGTGTAAATAGTACACATGCCTTTTAATCATTTACATTTCTCTGTATATATAATAAATATTCTAATACTCGGCCTAAAATTCGGCATAACAATTTATAAGTATGTAATATTACTTTAATACACGTTAAAAATATAAAAACTGTTTTTTTTCCGGCATGGAACGCATTATTGTATTTCACATTGTTTTATATGAGAAAAATTGTTTCGCTTAACGGGTGTTTCACATAACGAGTAAGATTCTGGAACGAATTAAACTCGTTATGAGAGGTTCCACTGTAATTGAAACATCAATATGTATATGTAATTGTCCGGTTGGGGTTTCGACAACGTGGCCTTGTATTGGAAAATAGTGAAGGCCGCATCTAACAGTATTCATCTAATAGTAACTGATTAGCCACGAATTTGACCTTTTATTATCGATTTATTAATAAAAAAAAGAAGTACAGAAATAGCTGTGTATAGTTTAATTATCACCGGAAGTGATCGTATGTAATTATAATTTATTATATTAGAAAATTTTAATTTTCGTACCATATTGAGTAATAAAATTCACCAATAAAGGCATTAAGATAAATGACTTCCGGTGGATCAACTAAAAATATCTGAAATATCACATACCTTGCAGTTAAGGAAGTCTTCCAATCTCTCGTTTATATCCCTCCCTCTCTTCGGTCTGAGTAGTAGATACAGCCTTTTACCTGGACAAACTTTCAGAATCCTCTCCACCAAAACTTTTCCCAGAAATCCAGTGGCACCGGTCACCAGAATATTGCGGGATTTGAACCATTCTGCCACTTCCGACTTACCACTTTCATCGCACACTTTGAAATCACTTTCTTCCGACATGTTTTTTTAACTACACTTGATCACAGCTTAAAAATAATTTTATTGTATTTTTAAGTCAATTTGGTCCACAGTGAAAACAACAATTTAATATTTGAATGTATACCTAAATTTAAACAAACAATAAAATTAGTTCAATCATTCTTACAATGTAAGTTTTAATATAATTAATATTATATAAATAAGTCAAAAATATTTCATTGTGCGTGCGATATAGTCTTCTATTAATTTTGATGTATAATATTAATGCTCATCACTTCCAAATAAAGAAACCATTCTATGAACACGTTTAAATAATATTTAAAAAATCGGACTATTCTTTCTTGCCAGAGGATATTTTATAATAAAACATTTTTTTATGTTCCACATGAAGAAAAAAATAATGTGTAGATTTAACATAATATGTAAATCTCGCGGGACACATCAAAAAGATACGCGAGACATGATTAACTCGCGGGATACATTTCTCAACCCCTAATCTAGATAATATATCTAAAAAATTATATTCCCACATTTATTTTTCGTCAAACTAAAGTAAAAGTGCGTAAAGAAGTGTTGAAATTTTCTCTAATATATTAACTCTATTCTTCATCCCTGTAGTCGCGTGTTTACGTCACGCTCTTCTTTGACAGTATTCGTGGCGGATTATTAATAATAATATTACTTAATTGATAAATATACAATATAAATTAATTTAGTTAAATTATTAATAATCCACTTATCCGACTTAATGACAGTTTGTTAAAATGAACACTATTAAAATTCGATCACAACATGTGTCACTAGTATAAACAGCATATCCCGACTATTTGTAATGGATTACTGAACAAATCTCCAATTTTCAATTCTTTTATCTAGCTTATGTGATAATTACTTTATGAACGTGTGACTAGATTTAGAAGCTTATCAAATTATGTATGTAAAGAAATAATTACAATAAGCACGCTTAGTGCAATATCGCTTGCATACAATAATTATTTGGATAGAAAAAAGTCCACTAAATTTAATTAGCAGCCGGCAAAAGTTAATTCATAAAAAAGCGAAAAAATCAATAAGCTGTAATCTTAATATAACAAACCTCGATATAACGCACAAAATATTCGGCCAAATGTAAAATATGTAATCAATTTGAAAAACCGCTAGTAAACAATACTCTGTAAACATCTACATCAGTTAAAATCAGGGCTGTGGATTTGGAGTCGGAGATGGGAGTCGGAAAATATGGAGAAAAACAATTAAAATATTTTGGAAACTGATTAGTTTCTTCATCATATTGATTGGTGAAATCTACTAGAATCTATTCTAGTAGATCGATGGTATACAGATATGCTAGTTAAACAGAACTATTTGAAAATATCAATTTGGAGTCAGTTTTTTATTTAAAATCAGGGTAGTCCTGGTTTAAATGTGTGCCTACTGATAATTTAATACAGGAAATAAAATAAGCACTAAGTACCAACAAAAATATGTAAAAAAAGTAAGTATATAGAAATGTTTTATGTGTCAAATATAACATTTCTGCATACTCACTTTTTTAAATATATTTTTTTGGAACTGAGTGGCTATTTTATTTCCTGTATCCAATTTGACGCACGGTAATACACGACTGGGGCCTCCAATCCCGGGATCCCATTCTATTTTGTAATCCTGAAATCCCGGGATTGTGATAGTACTAATCCCAGAAGTTGGGCAAGGGATAATAAAAAAGGTCCATATTTTTTTACATTTTGGTTATTCCACAAATTCCTGTGTATTTGAAATTGTAAATTTGGGAAGAGCTAAAAATATTATGTTTGGAGCGAACAGTGTTGTTTTGTTATATTATTAAAGAAACATTTACGGTCAAAAGTGAAATGATATCTGACAACATTCGATGAAAATTGGTTAACAGGCACCAACTTCACCAGTATTAGTCCGTTATATTGAGGTTGTACTGTAATGATAGTGTCGGATATCAATTGCATTTCCTTTTTAAGGTGAACGTAAAATGTGCATATTACGTGCAACTCAATTACTAGGCAACTTTGAACAACAGTATAAAAACCTTGGGAATTAGCGCAACTATTGTCTGTGTAAATAAAGATTGGTTAATAATTGATCGTTAAGAGTTTTTACGTATTTACATAAGAACTAAAACTAAGTTATTTATCAGTTAATTAGATAACTGCTAACAGAGTATAATAGTATTTAGGTATATTTTACATACCAAATATAACTAACTAGTACACCCACTACTAAATAAATTCACTCATTTTTATTTTATTTTCAAAAAACGATGATTTGAGGTTAATACTATGGTCGTCTTGGTTATTAACCCTTCAGGAACGTATGCCTGAAATAGATTTTGAATAGCGAATGAATCATATATCTAATGAAAAGCAGAATGAGTCACAGATAAAAAAATATTAGGTTAAAAAAATGATTTTTCGTTTTGAAACAAATTCTGACGACATTCTGGAAAAAATGATGTTATTTTTAAACATTGTTTGATATATCAAATCTGAAAATTCTATTATCTTTGAAAACTATGTATGAAAATATTCTACAGTTTTTTTGGATTAACAAAAAATAGGAACAAAAGTATCTTTAATTAAAACTTGAATGCAATCTTTACAAGAAACCTAGTTATTTAAAATCTTTAAGCTTTTCTATTAATAGACACCAAGGTAGAGGAGTTTTTGGCGAGCTATGCACATCATTCGGACTCTTATAATAGTAAAACATATCTTGAACACAATATAAAATTTTAAAACATTTAATATATTATACTTCTATAAGGTTTGTCAAATGTTGTTGAACTAAAATAGCGTTAAAAAAAGACTTCAGACAAATATTTATATAGATTCATAACAAGTCAAAAAAATCAATCAACATTGTATGAATTAAGAAGAAAAAAAACATGCTTATTCAAAATTACTTTGTTTCTTTGTGTTATTGGAAAATAAAAACCCAGATAGAACACAAATAATTGTCATAAAATGTGTATAAACTATCTGATGTGGTTAATATAAAAAAAAATCCTATTTTTTATAATAATTATTGTGTATACTGACACTAACCGTCAAAAGGTCATGGATAAGAAAAAAAAACATTAAAATTATTCAATGTTAATTGATAGAACTTATATATATAATTATGTAAACTTTACACGAATTTGCTTTGAAAATGTAGTCATAAAGTTCATAAATTATGTTATAAAAAATAATAATTATATAGCAATAGCAATAACAATATACAATTTCAATTCAATGTTTAAGAATGCAGATCACGCTTTATACATAGATAACATTACTAAGATGTCCGTTTTATTTATAAAATACATTTTTTTTAAACACCGGAATTTTATCGACACGTTTATGATATTTATTATTTTTATTTTTATCAGGGTCATCATTTCACATGTAGGATCAAATGTGTAAAAAAAAATTTAAAAAACATTTAATTTTCAATCGATATAATATATGAATTCGAATCCTATAAAGAACACAAATCCTTAACAATCATAAAAACGAAGCTTTTAATGTATGATAAACAAATGCTATTAAGGTGTTGAATATAGTCTACTTCCAATAGGTACCATAACATTATGTTCTCCTAATCTATAATTTCAACGTAAGATATTTTAAATATAAACTATTTTAAGTGATTGGGGATAAAACGAAATAAAAGGTTGTGAGCTGGCTTTTATTGAGAAGTGGGCTTTGTGCAGCAATGTCAGATGAGCGGCTGTTACTGCCAATATGTTAACAAGAGGCTTGCTGAATCTCAGAAATATTCGCGGTGCTCTGGTAAACTGATTGATTTTTTATCTCTCATGCGAAATAATTTACTCACATTATGTAACAATACATAATATACCGTAAAATAGTTTATATAAATAGCTAAAAAATATATTTATATGCCTTAATTTGCAAGAGTGAAATGTTATAAGATTGACAGAGAAATAATTACTAATCTTTTCGCTCCTATTCAATGTTTTAAATGTTGTAGATAATAAATAACATATATAATATAAATACACGTCAGAAATTGCAGTTAGGTAATGATTTCATCTGAGAATATTATGTTTCCTAATTTACTAAGGGATTTGCTGGTCTTTGTTAAATTAAACAAGTGGCTCACGCGAGCCCTGATGCGACAGACACCGTCAACTCCAGAAAAACGGCAAAAATGTTGGTAGTGTCTGCGCGATCACAAGAATATTTGTAATGTCTTACTACTGAACCCGAATTAAGTACGTATTCTGTGAACAACTGTATAAATCTCGGGCACAGATGAATAATACGTGATTTGCGGTGACCATTTGAATATTGATTTTCCCATTATCTCAAAACAAGTTATTTGTAGATGTATGACTAATGACGTTTGATATACGAACATTTTAAGTGATAAATATGTTAATAATTTCGATGGTTTTGACGATAACTCTGTGGAAGTTCATTTTAATATAAAATTTAAAATAACTTTGATTATTCCACGTATTGTGTAACTAACTGTGACACGATGAATAGAATGAATGATGAATAGCTTAATTTTTTTAGAAATAAATAAAACTCTTAACAAAAAAGAAATATTATTAAATAATATTCTTAATAGGAATGGTTGCTCGCCATTACTTACATTGTTTCCAATTAATAGAGTAATCACAAACCTATCTGATTGACTGCAGCTCATTAGTTTGTAATGTTTAACGTCATTAGTAGTATGATTATATTTGTTTGCTTTGTTTCGATTCTATAACCCCCTCATTAAAAAAGAAAAATCCCAATCTAATTGATTGCAGCTCATTAGTATCATTATTTGTTTGCTTTATTTCGATTCAATCACCCCCCTCTTTGCTTTCCTTAAAGGAAAAAAAACCCAAACTCCGTTTTGTAATTTCATAATTTAAAAATTTTAGAATCAATCTTGCTTCATTACTTAAGCAAAATTTGCGATAGTAAGTCTGAAGACGCCTCTGAAAGAGGCGAAACACGTGTCACAGTTAGTTACACAATACGTGGAATAATCAAAGTTATTTTAAATTTTATGATAGATATGTTATATTTACAATCGAAGTGGATTTCAATTCACAACCGTTCGTTCACTAATTCCGTGTTCTGACAACTGACGCATATATATCCGAAACATTTAATTTATTTATCCACCGTTGGGTTTCGTTTGTCACCGACGCGATCTCGTTACTTAATTACTGGAAAAGTTTGTCAATCAGTGGTGACGTATTCGGGGAACTTTGAGATAACTTAGTTGCAACAAAACCTTGTGAAGATTAACTTGGGAATACCAAAGTTGTAACAATGAAAAGAAGAAAATTATGGAAACTTATCGAGACAATTTTGCACCGTAGTGGAAAATTAAAGTTACTCGTGCTGATTGTGTTTATCATAGATACAGTGGGTCTTCGTTATCAGGGTCCACATAGTTAAGAATTCTTAGAAAAAAAAGTGAATTAATTAATTACATTTATTACGGTAAATCCAAACAGAAATAAATTCAACAACTTATCTTATTTAAAATATTATTTACAAATGACTCCTTTCTATTAACGACTTCATAGCCCTTTTATATTTTTACTTTTGTAAAACTTGTGTAAACGTGTCAACATTTTGAGTTAATAATAAAATACAGTTATAGCATATCAATGCATTCGGTCGTCTCATTTCAACCACTCGATTTTCCCTAAACTGTTGATTGCTTGCAATTGATCAGAGATTACAGTGATAATTCATTATATATGTTTGACTTTTATTCGTGTCTAACTTCAAGGACAGCGATAGGAACCTCGAATCATAATATTGGTAAGTGGACACCACAACCATTGGCCAAATCCGTGTCAAGGCTGCGGAGCATCTTGTTTCTAATGATGGATAATAATATTTATATGGAGGCAATGTTACGACTCGCATCGACGTAGTTACGTTAAGGAATGTTTGTATATGTGCCGTACAACATAATAAATAAATGAATGGTTATGCATAACACGACAGTGATTAAATGTTCAAGCACAATACATACGCACGCTGCAGCAACTGATACTTGATCGATATTGAAAACGAGAGTTTTGTTTATAAACATAATATTACAGTGCTTTGTGTCCCATGTAACGCGGTGGAACGGCTTTCCGGCACCTTTTCTCTTGACATTTTTAACTTTTCAAATTTTATTTTTATTTTTCTTTGAAAACTTTGTCGAATAACGATTGAAAATATTTTTTATATCGTGATCCCTCCTGAAAAGAAGAATTATAACTAACATAAGATCTATCTACAAGATCGATTTCTGTTTGAAGGCGTTGGTATTTGTGATATCTATCTTCCTATTTTTCTATCCATACTCTCTTCACTAACAATCAGTTCTCGTAAAAAAACCTGTTGAGATACCTCCATTAGGAAGTCACGTCCTTCACATTTAGAACGGACATGAATTAGAAAAAAAGGCGTGACAAGATTTGAGTTCCGGTATCTTTTTTTTTAAAAAAAAAAGCACTGCATAATAGTAATCTGGAGGCAGTGCTTTATTAACACTTGGTACAGAAACGTCGAAAATAGGATCAAGGAGCGATGGGGTAGAAACAGCGGTGGGCTGCCAATACGTTAACAAGGGGCTCGCTCAATATCAAAGTAATTTATCAGTCATATGCAATTATATGCAATACTTTTAAATAACAAACGATTGTTACTTAATACACTTAAAATATGCAACAATATGCAGTTTAAGCAACATAAACTAATCAATGTAAATGACTAAAAATGTACTACTGTGTATACTGGAAGCTGTCGTAGATAGTATATGTCAGAAATTACAGTTTTGTACTTGTTTGACCTGAGAATATTGTTTTCTATTAATTTAACAAGGGGCTCGCCGGCCGTGGTAAAATCTAACAAGGGGCTCGCGCGAGCCCCTCCGAGCCCCCTCCAGCCCACCTCTGGGTACAAAGTGATCCCAGAAAAAATGGGTAATATTGGCATTGCATTTATTGAGGTATCATTGAAGATTACAATGAATATCAGCTAGATATTTATGGCATTTTTTGAATGGTTGAAATCAGAAGAATTTTGCAATGTGAATGCACACAATAACACAAAGATTAAAAAAAAGTTGCCGGAACTGACTTCTTGACAAGATTTTTACTAAAGATTTTTTCTAATCCATGTTCGTTTCCATTGCTGAGCATATGGTTTTCTATTCGAGGTATCTCAACAGAAGATTACAATAACTGCTTGCTACGCATTTGCTAAGCCTCTGTTTGTTTTTGAAGAGAGTAACGATAGAAAGACAATGCTAGGACAAGACTAATGGTTAACCAGTCGCTCTCGCATTGCCTCTTTTATTATAGGATTAGATGGCTAGGAGGGATTTTTTTTGATATCACAAACACTCATACCTTCGAACAGAAATCGTTAAATAACAGCTGTTTTTCTATTTCTCTGTTTGGAAAACCGACAAACCTAATTGACGCATTGTTATAATAATTAGACAAACAAAAAAGTTAAGGAAAACTGAGAACAAAGAATCTCTAAATATTATATTATATCAAACGATAGATGAGATTAAAAAATAACAAAACGACTTGTTATTATTAAACCAACAATAAACTGACATCTCCAAAATTTGAAATTCCATTTTATTGCGCCATAAATTTTTCGATCAAATAAGATTATTTATCATCGATTTTGGCAATCAGCCATCGATCAGCTGTCAAGATTATTAAAAAAATCTATTTATGGTACCTGTAAACATGGCGCATCAAAGGTTAAAGTGAAGCGTTTCTTGTTTTTAAATTTGTTTTCAAGACCAAAAGATATCGCAACCAGCTGAAGACCATAAAAATATTCGATTTGTACGTTGAACTCTTTCAACTATAAATTTTTATGTTTGTAATAAAAACTTTTAACGAATACACATCTATAAATAACCGACCGGCCCATGACAATGGTAACGCATTTAAAAATGAAAAGCCCAACCCCAACCTCCATTTTTGAAATATAATATATAAGAGTTAAAATAAACGTTTACTTTTAATTAATCACTTATTAAAATTAGCCTGAAATTCTTTATAAAGAGGTAAAATGTGTTCCACAGTTTGTAGCACAATCAGTGGAATAACAAATTTATCAAAATTATTAATGTATTAGTGAAAGTATCCGTAATCTGACAATTGTATTGTATCTTAGATTGTGAAAGTCTCTAAAATAATGATAAATGATGGTCATTTTTAGGTAAGGGTGAGGATATTTTCATGACTAAAAGATGCATTCATTCACGTGTAATTAAATAAGACCTTTTTCAATAATCTTCGAATACAATGTTAAATGAATGATATTTACTTATTTGCTATCAGTGGCGGATAAAGCACTTTGGAGGCCATGGGCGCAATAAATTTTAAAGGCCCTGTTTTTAGAATAACATAAAAGTGTTGCAAAACTCTTCGTAGAATAATAATGAATATTGAAAACTGAAATCAAAATATAAGAATTTATGTGATTTATGCTATTTTTGAGGCCCATAAAATTTGGAGGCCCCAAGCGCGCGCCTCTTGCGCTTATGGGGTAATCCGCCACTGTTTGCTATTGCAAATTCATAAAACCTTTATATTATATTGTGTGTTAAAATACCGCTGTTCATACTGAGATTCAATCCCGTGAAGTCTGGCATGGAAACAAACTACGTTAACCACTTTGTCATTAACCGACGTCTATATCTATTGACGTAATAACGTGCCAATGAAGTTTTAAGATATCTTATATATCCACATGAATGATGGATTCTTTTCATCTTCATACCTTTATGTCTTTACTTGATATTGGTCATTCAAAACGTCATGGTTGATATAATCAGACAAATCATAGATTAATACTTGAAAAAACTATTCCAGTAATTGTTTATTGTTTAAAAAATCAAAATAACAGTACATGACATTACAGCTGACACCAATTCGCCATGTAGTTGACAAATATAATGAGACAAAACAAATATAATGAGACCAAAAATAATACTACATGATACAACAAAATCAAGTAATAAAAAAAAATCACCAAAAATGTCCAGTTCTCTAGGCAATGAGTTGATCAGTCAAACGGCCCTTGCAACTGGCGACTCATACGTCCTAAGCGAATAACATTTTTTTAGAAATAAAAGCTTTTGGTCATAGTTTCGCCCACGTAAGAATAAAGTGGGAGCATGTTAATTAATAGTCATGAGAATTTCAGGATTACTAACTTTTCCGGTTCTAAGCTTAAGAAATGAGACACCAATACCCACATTTTCTTAAATATCTATTTTAATATGGGTGATACAATGTTTATAATTAAGGTATTCTTATATCATAGTTTTTTGGACCTTTTGTAGTTTATATAAATACGCGATAACGAGATAAGCGATCGTTCGTAAGATAGCTGGGCTAAACGCGTCAGTTGCAATTTCATATGTGTGCTGGGATGACGTCTTTTTTACGCGCAACTTAAAATATGATTATTTATTAAAAAAACACGGATTTTTATAAAAAAAAATGTATGAGGAATGATGCAGAGAGATATTTTAAAGCCATTTGACTATTTTTTTTTAATTCATAAGAATAAGGCCAATAATGAGGAAACCACTGGGGTCCCTAAACGACCCCCATCGGCAGAGAAGTATTTTTCTAGTCTCCGAGCCGCGAGAGTTAACTCGGCCCCGAAGAAGAAGAGAAAAATGCTTTAAGCTTGAAAAAGATCTTCGAGCTTCAAGAGAGTGAAACGATAACATAACAGTAATCTAAAAGTACTAAGTGAATATAGCGTAGTGTTGGCGAATGTTTATGAGAAGCAGTTCCTTTTACTATTTAGAAACGGCGATGATATTTAAATTACGACTTGTCATGAAATCTTACAAGTTTTAAAGTTACTCAACGAATTTATTATAAATCTCTTTATGCACCTTTGACTGTTTGATAATGAAGGTCATTTTTTAAACTCATATATTTGTATATTAGAATGTTAAGGCTGATTTTTACTTTCTTGGGTAATGTAATTGTTAGTTATATTACTTTACAGAAATGTTATGACCTACCTTAATTTTTATCAAAGTGGCTTCAATCATTTCAATACAGTAATTTATTTTTTTGTTTACTCAACTGAATACACGTAATAGTATTTATTATACACTATACAACATTACTTGCTTCATGAACTTAATATGAAGAAACAGTGAGTGTCTGTGTGATGTGTTGTGCTGTGCGTTACAAATACACAGACAAAACAAGACGAATATAATATTTAGCTATTCTCAATCTTTACATTTGTTCTTACATTTAAACTTTTCGTGCACTAGGGCAGCGGTCGCTAGCTGCTGGTCTGCGGACCACTCTTGGTTTACGAGAAAAAAATGATAGTCTGCAAAGAATCCATACTTATTTCAAATAGGCTGCGATAAATATAACTTTAACTATTTTTTTAATACTCAAACAAGTATAAACACTAAATAATAGTAAACAAAAAAATAACATTTTTGATAATAGATTAGATAGATTTTTTAAATAAAATAATTATGTTAGTTGTCCGCAGGATTTTAAATTGTGATATTAGTGGTCTGTGGTGCCCAAAAGGTTGGCGACCGCTCCACTATGGCGTCATTATGAGATGTGTAAAAGCTATAGTTAAACGGAGTTTTTTTTACAGATCATAATTATTTGGTATATTTAAAATGTTTATCTAAGCCCAGGCGTGGGGAAACTGCGGCCTTTTGGCTACTCTGGTGCGGTCTTCTGGCCAATTCTGTAATTCATGAGATTTTTGATTTGAAAATTCCTGGAAGACCTAAAAAAAAGGTCCCACGCTGGTAATTTTGGGAGATTTTCTATTCAATGTATACTGCGGCCTTCGTCGAATCAGAAAAATGAATGCGGCCTTTAGAGAAAAAAAAGGTTCCTTACATCTGATTTAACCGTTCCCAACAACTAAATTCGACTTTGTAAGAGAGTAACTATAAAGCTGTCATCAAATCTTTGTATTATAATTTTATAAAATAGTATTTTCACCTCGTAAAAGCATCTCAAATAGAGAAGAATCGACATACCAGTACAACTAGTATTTAATATTTTTTGGGCATGTCATGCGGCTGCGGTCGATAAAATCATTTGTGAAAAGATTATAACAAGTCCGATTGATTTTCTTCTTACGCGTAGTCTATTCTCATAAAACATAACTCCAACGTTTGCTAAATAAGAAAATCGAAAATACATTATTTTCTAAACGATATTCATTTATGATATATTAGAAATCCATATATACGACATTGAATACAGTGACCTAATAATAATTAAATGGCCATGATGATACATTTTTGGAATTACCAAAATTTCGTGACAGCGCCGAATTATATTGCCTAATTCTTTTGTGGTCTGAATTTGAGTATGAAATATATCGGATGTAGTTTAAATATTTTTGGCATTAATATGTATGTTGAACTTTTAAATATTATTACAAAATTTCTGATAAAATTTTAATAAGTTTTCTAATCTAACGAAATTGTACAAAGCGGTGTCCGAAATGAATACTCTTGTCTGACATTTAAAAAGATGAGAGTGTGAAGATTGATGATTAAAGATTAATGACTGTTATTTTATTAAATAATTTGGCTGATTGCAAAGTTTCAATTGTAATTGACTTGAATTATACAACTATTTCGTATTCACTAATTCACAATTACCAATATTGTAAAGAGAATAGTTAAAAACGGAAAAGGCGGAAGCATACTTTGTTATATTTTTACGAGAATAATGGAATGGATAAATGTTAAATTAAAATTAACTTATATTCAAAATAATCACGCCAATCTCCCTAAGTCGTCCAGCTTTCCAAAATACAACAGGAGTGAAAATACTATGCAAGAGAAACTGTTTGAGAAAATATATAGCTATTTGACGTTTTGTAAAATAAAATATCAAATTCATTAGTCTATTTGTTATTAAATGTATTATTCAAAAAAATAGCCAAATACACATACCCTTGGTACCACAATCTTTTTGTACGAATTACATTATTTATTGATCAGGACCATTTACAACTGATTTCCGCAATGAGCGAAAGCGGTCTTTTGATTTATAATAAATTATTTGAAATTAATGCAAAAAATGTATTATTTTTTGTTAAAATTTATTATCATAAATTTAATCTACAAATTGCTTTGGATGTCGACTTATTTCACGTGGATGTGGATGAGTTCCTACGAATGCCTTTTTTATGTATTTAAGTAGAGTTCTAAGAGTAAAAATCTACTGCTTTTTAATATTGAATTGTAATCTGTTTTTTATTCATTGTAAAAGTTTTAATTTGTCAATCTTTTGCAATTTTAATGTAAAAAATAGAATAAATTAATCTCAGAGATCGAAAAGCTTTTGTTATAAGCCATCACATGCAAAATAAAATTATTGAGAAAATTTGGATGAGGTATGTATATTCAAAACCAGAAATAACAACGAAATTGCACATGACATGAATTGAAAACGCCATGTGACTATTTAAAAAAAAAAAAGAATAACGATGTTTCCGTTATCTCTTTTCACAGATTATATTTTCTTGGTATCATGTTGCCTGATGTTAAAATGACTTCGACATTACTGATTGGTCAGTATGTATTTTTTAGCATGAAGTCATCTTCACATATAATTTATTATAATAATATGCATACTCTGCTACTAAGTGTGGCTTGTTAACGTATATTAAACAATTAAATAAAACGCTATTTCGTGTCTTTTTATACTGAGTACTTATGTTACTAAAAAAATCTTTGGCCATTTTGTTTCAACTGTTTTAAAATATCATAACTGTTATTTCATTTAAACAAGATATTTATTTAAAAATTCTACTTCTTCTTCGAATACTCAACGCTTCATCCACCATCAGGTGGACGGATATACATCCCCTATGTCACCGATTTCCAACCTGGGAGGCATTGACTATTGCAAAGGGAAGCGCGAACAGTCCATAATATTTATTTACCCTTTAAAAGTGTCTTGATTACTATAATTAATAAAGGAAGGGGAGGCGTAGTAACATAAAGTTTGGAAACCACTGCCCTATGCTATTTAGTAACGCAGCATTAAGCGTTTCTAAATGATTGCTAGGTGTGTCTTAAAATCAGTTATCTTAGACTTAGCTGTAGTTTTAATGAAAATATATTTTAAAAACTATCTTCAAACGATTTTAATAGGAAAAGCAGTTTACACAAGCAAGCGTACAAATGGATCCACCCTAAAGAGTGAAATAATCAACCATGCGCAATTCATCGCCAGCAACTAACCATAATCAATTGATTGCTAGCAGTTTTCTCTGGCACAAATCGATGAAAAAATAGATTTATAACAAAAGATGAGAAAAATCGCCCGCTGTGGTCTAGTTGGTTAGAGCTTGCTTTGGGTCTGGGTTCGATTCCCGGTAAGGTCAATATCAAATTGGATTTTTTTTTCAATTTTAATTTGAGATCTAAGACATGGGTGTTTGTGAAGTCAATTCTCCTTGAGTTAATCTCATGTGACTTTCATATATTCTCATCGAGTATGTCTCGTTATGATCTTTCAATTTCAAAATATTTGACGCATTGGCGTAAGCTGTAATGTCAAATATTTTTTTTTTAATTTATAAAAATTAAAAAAATATGGGTATCTAATAATGATAAAATCTTTTCCGAGGTCCCAAACCTAGACATGCGTGTTTTGATTTACTATTTTAATAATTACATACCTACACCAATAAATATCTACTCTACTATAATAGTATTATGTGGGCAAATGTTCGAGAAGAGGATAATTTGATGTCCCCGGTTCAAAAGTGGCCAAATAAGAAATAATAAATAAATAAAAAGGCTTTATATTGTTCAAGCATATGTTTTTTAATCTCTCTGTTATATTAAAAAATATAAATTATATGTCATTTATTGATTTTTCTGTATTCCAAGTCCATAAACGTCATTCTCCTGAGTGTCCCCACCGTGACATAACAGCACAAAAGCAATACATTTAATACGAAAGATCGCATAATTTATACTAAAAATGTTAGTAACTAATCAAGGATGAATTAATCTATTGTTTTAGTTTTTTTTTTTTAAGAATTTAAAATATGTTTAGTGTTAAAACCTATACAATGTTTGTCCTCACGTTCCGCGATCATTCCTGGCAACTTAATTTTTTGCCTATAAATACCAACAGAGTGAGATAGTGCTGATAAGAAAAAAAAAAATGTGGAAAAGAGATATTTTGGGCAAATCGGTAAATTCCTGGGTTTTGAGATTTTGAAAAAATGTGGTGCTCGCCGCCCTACAAATATTTTGGATTGGGCTCTAGGGCCCAAAAAAGTTGGTATCACCTGCTCTACACAATGTACATATTCTTCAACAAACATTTTCTTCCATGAATCAAATAAAAATAAGTTAAAAACAAAATTAACACGCGATAATTTACAATAATATATAAATTTGAAAATATGTAGTTATTTACTAGACGTAAAAAAAATCAAAGTCATCCATTAACAAAATCTCGAACTTATCACATTTTATATTAAAATCCATATATAATATGTATTGCATATTTACGGTTCACTAATATCTTTTATATCCTGTTTCCTTGTAAACTTTGCTCTTTTCACTTGAAAGTCTGTCGACCATGCAATAAAGTAGTGTTTTTTTAACTTGTAATGCGAGAGGGTACCTCCGGGGATATGTTTTTATTTTGACATTTAAAAAAATGAATTTGAAATGATTTTAAAATAACCTAAATAGTCATTGTGTGAATGTATGTATGTATTAATCTTCAATAAAAAATGGCATGCGATAAATGTATTTCATTAATTAAAAAATCAAAATAAAATTTTCAAGAAGGTGCGAGAAAATATTTTCAGATTCAAAATGGTGCAGTGCTCTAAAAAGATTAATAATATGAGTGTGAGTGTTATTTTTTGGTTACTGAGACAGCATAGTCAGCTTTTATATTATTCCAACGTTTATTTATTTTTATTATGTTGACATGTTGGATATCCAGGGACGTCCCGAAGGCATAGGCGAGTAAGCAGTTGCCTAGAGGCGGCATGTTATAGAGAGTGGCAAATTTAAATGACTACATATTTTTGATAGGAATTTGGATTAAAATAAATATGATGCCTCAATGTCTTTGATAAACAAAATATCAAATCAAGAATCGATAATTATGTAATGTAAATGCATTTGAAATTTAAATTATTTTTTATTATGTGTAGTGAAAGGTAATAGTTATTTTTTCACAAATATTGAACAATAATATAGTAAGCTTTTGGGTTATATTTAGGAGGATCTTTGTCAATAAGAAGCACATATATTATAAAGCATCTGAAAACAAAACGGAATAAGTGACAAAGCATTTGTTTGAATACATAGGTGAGTAGAAGATTCGAACTTCTATATTTTTAAATGTGTTCCTAGAATAACGGGAAATAGGTGAAAAAAATGGACGCTGTTTTAGGGCTCTGGCTAGGGGCGGCACATAACCTAGGAACGGCACTGTGTACATATATCCATTAAATATACAAATATAACAAGAAACCATTTGTATACAATTAAGCGTATCAATATGAATGAAACTCATACGGTCCAAGTGATATTAGTAAAATATTGACCTAATCTTGATTCTGTAGCAATAATAATCGTTTTTAAATATACTAATTTATGGATAACATGATTCATCAATAATACAAAGTATTTGTATGTATGTTAATTAACACTAGATATGTATATCGGGTACTCATTAACACGGCGCACTTAATGACGCATCAATAAATGGATGATAGTTTTAAGTACTAATTATACGCATATTTAATTGATAAGAATACAATCATTAACATGTACTCGAGTTTGTACAAGCGACTAAAGTGATAATGATTCAATAATGTAAGTCTTGTGTAGGTTATTCAATATCAAATGACTTAGTCTATCATCGTTAACATTATAACAACGGTTCTCAAAATTTATGCTGTTACGCTTTCCTTTCAAAAAAAATCTTCACGCCTCACACCACTAGTTTATTTAATGTTACTATAGACACGTTTTAAATGATAAACATATTTTTAAAAAATCAACAATGTTTTGTTATATATATATTTTTTTTTTCGATGGGTGTGGTTGTTAATTTGCGTAAATTTAATCAAATATTTAGGGCATTTAGGAGAGTGTCAATTGTAACAGTTTTTGTGCTACTAACCTGTCTCAGTATTTGGTTGTCATTGCATACAGTACCAAAAAACATGATATTTCTACCAATTTTTCTTTTTAAATGGTTGTCAGATCAAATATTTTTTTTTATATTATCGACAATAAATTCTGTATCTAAGCAAACTTTGAAAAATCACGATTTTCAATACCATCTGAATAATCCAAACACGAAACCATATAAATGTTCAAAAACAAGATTTTTGTTTGCTTCCATTTTTTTTTTTGATTGTGAATACATGTCCAACTCATTTATTGTATTTTTTTTATTCATAGCTTCAATTTGTTATACATTTAAAAACATGGGCATTGTAATACGCAACGTTTTAACTTGTTCCGTTCCGGATAAAAAGTTTCAATGTGAATTAACTGTATTTGTATACAAATGTTTAAAACATTCATCTGACTGATGTCTAGTTAGAATCAGCGTCGTCGAATCAGCTTTGATTACAGTACTTGTGTTCAATTTACAAGACAACAGTTATTGATAACAAATTGATTTTTCATCCGATTTTTGGAGTAAATGTTTAAAATCATGAATGTCTGTGATGTCTAAAATTCTGTCCCAGCCGTCCGGTCCCAAAAAACGGAGTGTGAGAGCGATTCGCTAATCACCAGTCCTGTCCTGGTTTTATCTTTTTATTCCTACTCTCCTAAAAGTCTTACGTTAAGATACTCTATTTGGAGTCAATATACTATATATTGGGAGCTGACGTGATAGGAAAATAAATATATTAGTTTAACTTTTCCGGTTCTAAGCTCAAGAAATGCGACCCCAATACCCACATTTTCTTAAATATCTATTTTATTATGGGTGGATACAATGTTTATAATTAAGGTATTCTTATATCTTAGTTTTAATAACCTTTTGTAGTTTATATAAATACGCGATAACGCGTAATTCGATAATGAGATAAGCGCCCGCTTATCAGCGATCGTTCGTAAGATAACTACGCTGAACGCGTCAGTTGCAAATTTATATTTGTACTGAAATTACGTCTTTTTTACGCGCAACTTAAAATATGATTGTTTATTAAAAAACCGCTGATTTTTATAAAAAAAATGTATGAGGAATGATGCAGAGAGATATTGTAAATTCCTTAGACTATTTTTTTTTTTGAAATTCATAAGAATAAGGTCAATAATGAGGAAACCACTGGGGTCCCTAAACGACCCTCATCGGCAGTATTTTTCTAGTCTTCGAGCAGCGAGAGTTAAATAACAATTAGTTGCGTTGTGATAATAGTATTTTTTTCTAGTTTCAAATCGAAAAATACGTTTTAAAGAAAAACATTTCTTTACGTGTTGACTATCAACATTTCTATGTTTTCTCAAAAATAGTGGAAAACCCTAAATACGCGGGAAAATCTTCAAAAAGAAAACAGTAACGACAGTATAATATGATTCATGACAATATGACGCGTATGTTATATCTGTTAACAGCTTGAGAAAACCCAAGTGGAATATTTACACAACACAGATGTGCGACATAGATTTCAAGGCGTTGTATGAAATTTTCCATCCTATAATTACTATTCTCGATTGAGATAATATTATATTCTTGGAATTTTACTTTACACGAAAATAATAAAAATATATCTTTGATTAATATATATCGACTGTGGAAAGAAAAAAAGACGTGACCCACACATTGCAAATTTTACAGGAGGCGCAAAAAACGTGTTTTAATGATTTTGGGCTATATGCAAATTATGAATTATACACAATCTTGAAGTGCACGGAGACTTCTAAATTGGTGTTTAATTGACATAATCTAATATCAATTAATTAAATTGTTGAGTAAAAACCTTTATTTCAGTCTTTTTTCTTGTTTTTTATTTTTTACAAGGTCATATTTTTCAAACTTATAAGTAAAATTTAGATACTAATTCGGCATTTGTAGCTTGCATCTTTTTGATAGAACGTGTATCATGTTTGATACAATGTGATTATCGACAAAAGCGTGTTTTGAAAAAACTGTGGGTTACGTCCTTTTCCCTTTCCACAGTCGATGTATATATATATTATATGTGTTGTACTGTTTGTTACGTGTGACACAAATTAATGACATTGGGGTATTCTATACATATTTAAAGTTTTAATCGGTATGACGGCTAACAATAAAGACGTCAGATATTGTTCATATCAAATGAAATGAACTCGCGCAGAAACGACATCATTGATACCTATATTCAAGAACTCAAATAAAAAAAATATTTCGACTTTACAAAGACTTGAACTCAATCG
Source organism: Himalopsyche anomala (assembly GCA_031772345.1). NCBI lineage: Eukaryota > Metazoa > Arthropoda > Insecta > Trichoptera > Rhyacophilidae > Himalopsyche > Himalopsyche anomala. The sequence goes on from CM062825.1 coordinate 2,096,725, forward strand.
CACCTTATTGCTTTAAAGATTTTACCATTAGACCAAAGAGTCTGGGTAAGGTTATATTAGTATCATTTTAACCAGCGGTGGGCTGCCAATACATTAACAAGGGGCTCGCTTAATCTTCAAGCAATTCTCGGTGTTCCGGGGAAGGAGTTAATTTTTAAACACTCCTATGCAATTATTTTCAATATTTAAATAAGCAATCGTAACAATATGCAATTTACCGTAAACTAACCGTAAATTGCTAAAAATGTACTACTGTGTCTACTGAAGCTGTCGTATACAATATATACGTCAAAAATTGCAGTTATAAACTAGTTTGATCTGAGAATATTGTTTTCTCTAAAATTAACAAGGGGCTCGACGGCCTAAGTCAAATTTAATAAGGGGCTCGCGTGAGCCCCTCCGAGCCTCCTCCAGCCCACCCCTGATTTTAACGCGAGGGAATGATTGCAACAATATATTTTCTTTTAGTCGTTTGTGTCAATCCGTACGAAACGGGTTCAATGATTTTTTTACGTCAGTGTATCCATGACTTTCTGCAGTTAAATCAAATTTATATAAATTAGCCTTAATTTCGAGATATCAGTTGAAAATTTTGTATTTTTTATTTGCATTACATATTCTTTGCAGTAGAATATTAAGGTTTTTCTCTTTACCATTCGTTTCTATCCATTATAACAAAACAATTCTTTGAATTTATAAAATCAATTCTAATAATCGCAAATATTGTGTAGAAACGATTGGAATTGAATGTTTTGCATATTATACAAGAAAAACAATTTACTATTATATATACACTAAAACATTTAAGTTTACATTGTTAAGTTACCACAAGTTGATCATGATCATAAAAAAAATCCCTCATTTATTCAAGTCAAAATTTTGTTAGTTAAGGCGTTTTAATAGGGCTTTGGAAAAAGCCTTTCCGAATACTGATTGCGTATTCTACTGAATAAAAAGTATGGCCCATACAGTAATTTTAAGCTTGGCAACTTTACTTTAACTTGCCTAGTTATTAAATGAAATTCGAAAGGGTAACTTGAAGACGAGCTTTAAAGTTCAGTGCGTATTACTTTATTTATTCTAGTATAACGAACACAATGATTAATAGCATCAACAGATCATTGATTTCGCAATCAAATATTTGTTGCATGCAGAAACTGAGTTGCCACAACACGAAGATGTTAAATATTATTGGCTTCATTATATGAATGTTATACACGTTTGTTCCGTAAGGTAATTTTTTTAATGACACGAAATATTTAACAGGGCCGCACAGTTATTATGGTACGACAGCAAACCATTTGACCCAAAAAAGAGCTATCAATCTTACCGAGGAGCCAGAATTTTTTTTGATATTTAGCGATGCTATAATTATGAATTTAAATTTTAAATGCTTTTTTTGTTGTTATTTTTTTGGACAGTGCCACCGAAATCTTCGTACATTTATTTCAAAACTATTTTTTAATTTGTGTATATCAATGTTTATTTACGTCCATTATTCAAGTTGTAAAAATATAGCGGAAAGGCAATAATTAGCAAACTTACTACTATAGTATACAGTCTTTTCTAATGCTTTCCTTCTATATATTTTTTAAGACCGTGTTCGTTCTTAGTGTGGAGCATATGGATGCATGAAAAAGTTTTCTACGAGAGCTGCATGCAGTGTCGTAGCAAGGGAGTGCGATAGGGGTGGCATTTTCAAAAATAAATACAATGTTTTTCGAATAATAATATTTAAACATAAAAAAATAAAATCAACTAAAACTTGCTCGTAGATAAAAAAAAATAGTAGGATATAGTAGAATAGTTATTTAACAATAAAATTAGAGGACATATTGGGGGCGGCAAATTCAAAGACCGCCTCGAGTAGCAGGACCCCTTCCTGCATCACTGACCGCATGCTACTCAATTGCGGCTAAAAAGTATTTTTCTAATAGAGTAGAGATATTAAGATACTGCTCAAACATGACTAGTAGTAAGCTAATCGCTCTAGCTTAGTCCTGTTTCAGAATAGAAAAGGTGGAAAGGTTTTTCCAGACAATCATGCCTTTGAAAAAAAAACATAAACTGATTTTAAAAAACCAGCATGAGCAACTTTGGCAATGTATTCTGTCCGAATGAAGGTCCCAACCAAATTGAACAAAATAATATTTATAAAAAATGAACTACAATCACTTGATGCGTCTAATAATTTGTATATATACATATTGCCAGTACTTAAATTATAATAATTCATAAATTCTACATAATATCAGATTCCCTCATTCAATCTTTAGTTTCTCAATTCTCTATGAATCGCTCCTCTGAAATACAAATTAATATTTATGGCTGTCGCCCTTGGCAACGCGATGATTGGAGTGTCATTTGTTTTTTAGTTATTCATCAGTTTGTTATGCATTTTATATAAACATATAATGACACCACGAGAAATAGAGCAATTCTCACTATTATAAAGAAAGATATTTTTTCAATTTCATGTTTCATAGTACTTTTGAATAAACAACGCAGTTTTAACACGTATGGAAAATTCTCAAGAGAAAAAAAATTATTGCACCTTTGCATAAAATGTGTCAATTAATTCGTGTTTGTTTATGATTAAATTCCATTAGAAATAATGCAACGCCCATTACAACGGTAAAAAATTGCATTATAATTGTTTAACAAATTTATTCATGTGAAAAATTGTGTGAATATATTATATGTATAATCAATTTACATTTTAAATTATGCTTTCCAGTGAATACTAATAAAATGGTCACACAAAACCAGCACTTATTTTTTTATGACATAAATTTACGCATATCCGAATGAATAAACCTGGGATTCCCAAAATTTAGGCCTTGACCTGATCTGCAGTCAGAAAATGAAGCACAACTCACCGAAGCACATTTCCAGCAATGAAATACTAACTGGTATTTTAACCATAGTTGTTTCATTATATCAACATTTTAATGATTGATTTCGTTGAAGATATTAGTCATTAATCGTTAGATTCTATAAAAAAGTGAAACATCCTAATATTATGGTTGAAACTATAGTTTATTTTTTATTATTCAGAATATTTTTTTACCATAATATGACAGCAGTGACAAGATAAAAATGAAAACTGGTTTAAATTTTATAATATACCAAATGTATAGAAGTTTACTCGTTATAATTTCAAGAAGATTTTATTTTTGATGAAAATGTTAATTTTTAAATATTTGTAGTAGTAAAATGGCGTTGCGTCGCAAGCTATCAACTATATGTATATCATATTTCATGTGGAACCATATACTTTGGTAGTTTAGTACTTGGGTACGCTAAGTTTTGTTAAAATAATAAATAAAAATAAATAAAAAAAACACTTGTTCCAACATTATTGAAAACGTCAAAAGCTGCTTTTTATTGAACTTTATACATTCTTTTGTTTTCAAAATCATCATTTAAGTTTTGGTGTATTTGATATGTTTATTTAGAGATAATACGTTATTATTAAAGTATCGTAGAAAACGGATGAGAACCACTGGAATAAAAGTATACAGAGCCAAAAAGTAAGTGAAGTTAAGTTGAGTATAAACAATATAAAAATAATCTTACTATGGTTTTATAATAATAACATCTTGATTGTTATTTTTACACTATTCACAGTTTCTCAATGCAATTTTCCAAACTATTAATACACACATTTCATCCAAGAATACCACAATTGCAAAAAGACAATTGCATGCTGTACAACGGGGCGCAGCCATGCGCGATTACGTGAAGTGTGTTCCTTATGCTCAGTAAACACAAGGAACACACGCCGCCTAATCGCGCATGACTACATCCCAGTGTAAAGCATGCCAATGTTTAAGAAACGTGATTTATGCGTTTATTATAATAAAAAAAGTCATAAACTCGATGCATTTATTTGAATCAGTACGTTGAATCCTTGGTTCAACGCACTTCGAAACATCGTTTTCGCTTAGTCATTGTTCGATTAATTTTAGCATTAATTTATTATCACTAACTAACTGTTTTACAATAATCCCGCATTCATCGCTTAAGTTTATGACTGAACCGTTTATTGCGTTGTGTATTGACGAATCGTTAATATTTAATAAAATGACTAACTAAATTAAAATGCCGTTGAAGCATCAAACAAATACAATATGAAATACAAAATTAAATTTGATATCTTCGTTATTCGACACGTGTTTCACTTCTTCGAAAGCATCATCAGAACATCGCAACCTTCACGAATAAACTGTAATTTGGTTATATTTTTTATGTTATAAATTAGAAAATAAAATTCAGGGTTTGTCTTTTTCTACTTAAAGCAGGTAGGTCAGGCAGTAGGTAATATACGATACTTTCGTAAAAGCATCGTTAAACTTTCAGACACCAAAGTAACCAATAATTGCAGAACTAATATAAAATTATTTTTAAACACGTTTTTTTAACTTAAAAACAGGGTGTGGAGTCGGAGTCGCGGTATTTTGGCCGGAGTCGGAGTCGTGAAAAATCAGTGGCTCGATTTTTTATTGAAAAATATATTTAATGATATGTATTTAAACAAAACAGTCAAAAGTGTTAACATTTCATGCTTGGCTGACTAAAGATTATCTGATGGTATACATATATATATATATATATTATATATATATATATACATATATAAGTTAAAATGAAATTATTGAAAAAAATCCTCGGAGTCGGAGTCGTTAAATTATTATATTAAAGCTGGAGTAGGAGTCGTCTTTTTTTCACGCGACTCCACAGCCTGCTTAAAAACGATGACCTCGTGAACCCACACTTTTAATATTATTTTGTACATAGTATCTTCTGACAGACCATTAAAACATAATAAGAAAGTGAAGAAGCTGCCCAAGGATTTTCACTCTGACAAGCTTTTAATATAATTTTGATTAGTTAAATAATAACTCAATCAATCATAATTACAATAACTTCGAGATTGAAAGTGAAAACGTATTACAAACCACCCATGAATAAATATTAGATTACGTTAATATTAAAAATAATTCCAATATTTATATTATCTAATCTTTCAAATTTCAAAAAATTAAACGCTCTATGTTAAAAGTAATAATTTATTCGAAAACATCTGCCATACTTGAAACGAAATATTCTATTTTAATCAAATTATTGTCTATTCCAATTAAAATTCTTATTTCAAATTTTCTGTAAATGACAGTTAGCATTTATTTTTTTCTTGGATAATAAATATTCCTACGTGTATATATGGAAACTTATAAATAAATAAACATATAAATGAAAATATAATAGAATATTACATTTCAAAATATTGATACTGATTACTATAATAACTTTACTCTGTGGAAAACTATAAAAACGACGCATTGACTATGTCAAAATACACACATATTATTTCAAAAAACATGTTTGGTTTATACTAAAAATACACATGCAAAATAATAAATAATAAACATACTATTATTTTTCTCCACGAAAATTAACTAAAACCCTAAAAAAAACCATGCAAGTAACTGGGAAGCTTACTTGCAGAAACGGACATTTGAATAAAAGCCATATTTGGCATTAAATAAACCGATAATTCATACGAATATGATATTATATACAAATATACGAATTATCTTTACCAAAATTCGTCACCATATTTTAAGTATGTCTTATGGTTTCTCTTTTAGGGTGTTTACTGTCAAAACTTGGTGGAAAGGCATTATATTAATAAAAACACAATATTCTTTTGTACTTTATTCCACTTTATTCAATAGATCAGGACTATATTTTTTTTCAGATTATCTCCAAACCTTGTTTTTTTAGCTCACCGAAGAATTTGAAATCCCCTATTTGGTATACTTTTCCCAAGATTATCACAAAACCTAGTTTTTTTTTTTTAGCTCGCCGAGGAATTTGAAATCCACAATTTGCCAATTTCGTCTCACTTTTCGGGATTTACTCAAAATTTCTCAATCCCGAAATCCGAAAATTCCGATTTCGGGATCAGAAAATTAAACGGGATCCCGAATCCCGGGATTGGATGCCCTAGTCAGGATCGATTTTACTCATTGCGAGCATTGTCAACTGTTAAGAAATATAATTTAACAATGCTATTTATACAATTTATTTGACATGTTATGTTGACTTTCACGTGCTAATATTAGGTTCGTATTTCGCATCAAATATAAATTATTGGTTTTCCTGATTCCGATTATTGATAATTTGACATTTTCCTATTTATAAATAATATTCTTACAGAGCTGCCTTGTTGTTAGCGGCATTAAGTTTATTTTCAGAAAAAAGAGTAGCATGAAGAAAAGCATATTTTACCAGTAATAATAATAATATATATCACTTAGTTTTAAAAGTTTTGACGGTTAATATATTAATACAATACTCAAACAATATTTATCCACAGTTAAACGTTCGGTGTAATTATTGTATTTAAAATTCAAAATTTTATTATAAACAATACACAATGACTAGGTATCTCTATCATTCTGCCTAGGTCATATATTTCAATGCTTCGCTAACTTGTTAACAAAACAGCCCCGTAAATCTGAAAAACATAACCCACGGCCCTCCTGAACACAAAACATGTTCTACGGCGACCCCCCGGAGAAAACCCGCGCCCCCCAGTTCGGGAATTACTGATATATTGCGTATCTCACTCAAACGGCCACTTTTGTTCACTGATATAATTTACATTTTAGTTACATTTTTAGTATATTTACCTACTATAAGTGATACATGTTTATTGAGTAGAATTAATAATGACTTGAAAACTCGACGGCAGAATCAACACATTTTCATATAAATTCATTCTTAATGTTTTCTCATGATTTGATTGAAGCAATCATAATTATTAGTTCACCATCATACTCGATTTATTTATTCACATTTTACATTAATTTTAATTTATACTTCAACAATGACGTGTATTTATTAAAATTGATTGATTTTTACTTTACATCTTGTAATATTGAGAAGACGCGCGCGTTTATTATATTGCATTCAATAGTGTAAATTGTCATCATAATTTAAATAATAAAAAGTATAACGTAAAACATTGTAGGGTCCTATGGCGCAGTAGTTAGCGTTGTGGGCTTCCGTGCCGGATCTCACGGGTTCGAATCCCAGTATGAACAGCGTTTTTTCGATCGATTTATCGATTTCTGTTCAGAAGTGTGGGTGTTTGTGATGTCTTAATTTCCCTTCCACCCTTCGTATCCCTCAATCACTGGGCATAGCGAGAGCGATTAGTTAACTACTAGTACTTATCCTTCTATCCCTACTACTCTCTCTGGAAAAAGAGAGGTTGAGCGACTGGGTAACAAACAGTTCTCGTAGAATAAATTCTGTTGAGATCTCCATTAGGAGGTCAAATGCTCCACATTGGGAGCAGACATGGATTAAAAAAAATAAAAAAATATTTTTAAATACAGTTAATCTATCTATCTAATCATAATATGTCAATATTTATGGCTGACAAAATCTTTTTTAATAAGACTAATATATATGTATTTATTTTAAAGAATTAAAATCGAGTTTATAATAAAAGCGGCAGTTACGCAGTTCTCTATAGTAAAGATAATTTCACAAAACAATGTAAATTCTATTAAAATAATAAACCTAATACAAATAAGAATATTTAACATAACTTTCTTCGGACATTGTATCTGTAAAAGAAATAAAACATTTAAATTGATTTGCCAACATTTAAGGGTAGTGAAAAGAACTGCCATTGTTTCCCGAACCATCATCTACAAATTTTTATACTATATGTTTTTTTAAAGCAGAAACTTACTGCATGACATTCTGAAGCAAAGCGAAAAAAGTCTCAAAAAATCAGAATTTATAGTCATTTATTATAGTCAAGATATGCTGCCAATTAATTTAAAATTGATTAAATATCATACACTTATATCAATATTACAATATAATTTTAGGGAAACATGTTCATACTATGATAGAGTTTTCATTCAATATTAAGTCAGTAAAAATTATAAAAATACAATTACATACATACGACACAAGTAACAAATATTGAGCACTGATAATAAATTTACTGAACAAAAATATTAATTATTATTCGACGAGTACCGCGCACTACTCTTCGGTATTAAAACGAGACCTGCGACGCAACACGTACTTGCTCCCTGACGCGTGATTATTAACTGTTTTGCTGTCCATGTGAACGCAATTTATTGAATCACTTATCAATATTGTGATGAAGCCGTTTCGCGGGTTCTCAATTTGGGGGGCGCGAAGGGTCCGTTAATAAGATCGTTTATTGTGATTAATATTATATTACTGTTTGACAAGTCGATTATTGCTTTCTGTATCAAAAGTTGTTATGAAATAATACAATGTAAACTTAACACATCTCATTGTTTTTTACTTAACCCTCCAGAGATGAGAGCTTTTTTCGATAAAAAAAATATTTTTTAATCCATATTGAAGTCACGGATAATTTTTATTCCTAACAAAAAATAATAATAATAAAAACGCAAAGTCGTTTTATAAAAATATTAACAATTCGACTTCTTTAGATCAACATAATTTCAATTTAAATATATTAGCAAAATAACTGTAAATAATTTGATGTTTAAATAAAAAAATAATTAACAGTTTCAAAAGTCCATTAAAAAAAACAGAAATTCAAAAAATCGCATGTGCTACTGGTGGCCGTTTCTGTCCCCGCGGCTGATGACGTACTGAAGTTTGTACCCTTCTTAACCAAATATGAGTGAAAGCAACAATATTCAGGTAGAAATGGGATGAATAGTGGGATCAATAGACAACGGTGTTTACTGTGACCATATGGTCACGCTCGTCCTTGGAGGGTTAAACGTGTCCAAAACTTTTAAATTAGTAAATGAGTTAGTTATAAAAAAATTGTCTAGTTGTATGCTATGCAGGTATAAATTCTTATTACATTTCCATATGTTTTACCACTTTCAACTTGGGTTTCGCGTTTTGGCATTAAAGTACATTTACGAACTAGACCTGGTGCTTAGTAAACAGTTTTTATCGTGTAAGAATAAAAATATCATTACAAACTTTAAAACTTATTGATGTTAATCTGGATTAATTTGATATTAATGACATTCAATCTTAATTGGGAAAGACACCGCATAAACAATTACGATATCTGTAAGTCTTTGAATAAACATGTTATCATCACCATTAAGAAACAATTAATGAATTAATTAGCAAATACATACTTATAAAATTGTGTGTATTATCAGATGTCGTTTTGTTACAAGATTGAAACACTTTTACTTACAGTTGAAAACCTAAATTATCTTAAATAAAAGTTTTAATAATAGCACGTTGCTTAGGGTTAGTTATTCGTAAAAAGCTCACCAAAAAATCTGTGCTATGTGTAAGCTTTATTTGGAAGAACTTTAGAACATTCCATTAGCTATCGCATTGTATACACTTATTGTCAGGGGTGGGCTGGAGGGGGCTCAGAAGGGGCTTGGGGGAAATATTATATTATCAGATTTCTTCGACTATATCAAATAGGTTGTGCATCACTGTTGAAAAAAAATCGCATTTAGTCATGTTTTTAGTTCTTCATATATTTATTATTTTTACTTGTGATATAAATTTTGAGTGTTTCCGATGAATGTCGAAAAATATTTGAGCAAATCAGTTGTTCATAATCCGTTCCGAAACTTACCCCTCTATTTTTTCTTACTCTCTCCGAAAAAAAGAGGTTGAGCGAAAGGATAATAAACAGTATTCGTAAAAACAGCGTATTATGAAATACTACATAAGAAATTCATGTTTTACATATTCGAATCGGATATTGTGTAAAATGGGTTTTTTTCATATTCATAGGAACATTTATTCAGATTTATCTGCGCTATAATATTTCTATTTTACTAAAACCGCAAGAATATTATATATTAAAATAAGGAAAAATAACTTAATAATTATTTATGTAAATTAATATAAACAAAAAAGTGTGCTGATTAGAACTGGTAAGCTTTGTTTCATTTTAAATAAGTTTCAGTAGTTTTTTTCGATGGATTCTGCGATAGCTTTGTGGAAGTTCATTTTTAATATAAAATTAAATTTGATAATTTATTTGCAACCCTTGCGATATTCTGTCTAATGATACTTCTTAGAGAGACAAAACACGTGGGACAATTTGCAACAAAGTTATTAAATTCAATTTTATATTTTAGTAATAACTAAAAGTGAAATTAAAATTTTCATTGTACGCAGCTGTCGAAATACTAATTTTTGTCGTAACTTACTTTGCAACGGTTTTATAAAACATATTTGATATGAATGTTTTTTTTGTTATTGCAAAAAATGCTCTAGGTTTTCCAGACAAGTAGGCACCATTTTAATATGCATACCTTTACATACAGAGGATAGAACGAACATCTGAAATGGACCACATTTCAAAATGGCAGGGCGCCTTATAAGCGTTTAAATTTAATATCATATCAGAGTAATATTTCTTTTTTAATTGCTAAAAAATATTCAATTGGAGGGGCTCATATTCTCTTAGATTCCCTGGTTATTGGTATTTCATATTCTATGTCTGATTCATAATTAAAATCGAAAATGACGATAAAATTCAAAGTAAAGAGATATGATATAAAGCAATTCCGGAAAAAACTTTATTTTAAGCATTTTGGTCCTATTGATACAACGATTTGTTCAACTGTCATTTTAACTAATTTTTCCTTTTACCTGGCCAGATAATATAGTTTCTTGATCATGTGAAAAAAGTTTATTTGATATTTAAATTATTTGCGTATTCAATAATATTGAGTTCGTTGTGTTTTTTCTTTTACATTTTCCCCGATAAAAATTGGTTATTTTGGATTTAAATACCCAAAGTTTTCACACACTGGCTTAAAACTAAAACAAATTATGTGTCGACGTCTCTCATTTCAACCGCGTGTAGGTGTATAATTATTATATATTGTATAAAATGATTAATTTTCAATGATCTTGAAGTTGTTCAATATGTTTCTGAAATGAAAAAATAGAGTGAAACGTTTTTTGTCATCGCTATGGGGCTTTTTGGTTGTAATTTCCTTGATTTTATAAAGTAAATTGTATGAAAATAGAAGCTGTAACCTATAATCTAAAGAAATTGAAAAAAAAACACTTAATATCAAATACGTGCCCGGATATCGGACATATTATTCGATTATTTTCGTGATCTTTTTAGATTAACGATGGATTTTAGTATATTAAAAACACGTGTTAACGTTTATATTTCTCGTAAACTACGTCTGAAATATTCAAAAAAGGTCAGGTGTATTGAAGGACTACAGAAGTATTTTAATAACATCAATAACGCACGAGACGAAACCTTTAAATTAATTTATAGTTCAGAAAGATCATTTTATAAACAACCCAAAAAACGTATATCACACTAAAAAACAAAAACATGTATTTAAAAAAGTTTTTCCTATCCTACTGTTTGAATTTTTATAAGTTCAATATAAAACTTAAAATTGGGGTTTCATTTTATCATAGACAATTGAAGTATGTTAAGGGTAATATTTTTTTTTCATTAGTTACTTACTATTATATTATTATAAATTCGTACAATCTAGATTTATTCAACGGACAAGATTAAAAATGAATATAGGAAAATTACCTTGAAAATGTATGTAATTATGATACTATAAAAAACAAGCCGTGTACTTTTAATAACACTGTATAACTTGTACAAGACAATGTATTCACTTTAAAAATTCTAATCAATATATCATAAGCATAGTGAAAAGCAGTCATATAAGACAAGAGACAGGAAACCCTTTAATGTTGAAAACCCGCAATAAAATAGATTTATTTCACAAAAATCTAGATAATTTAACCAAAGAGACTTCAGTGAAATCTGTGGTATTTTAAATCGATACATTTTATTATGTATTATAATAATCAAAAATATGTGTCTTAAATGTATCGTTTCAATAATGAACTATTTATATGGACTACAGGTTGCGTATCCGATAATTACATTATAGATAACTGATTTCATTCAAGTTTTTGGTCTTTTCAAAATCGGATTTATTATCGATTATTGGATATGTCCAGCGTCCATAAGTTTCCATTTTGCAAAACATTTGATTTTGCATTAAAGACTCTAGGCCACGGGTTCCCAACCTATGGGTCGCCAACTTTTTTCAATTTTGGATTTGAACAACAAAACTAAAACTACAGTAAACTAAAATTACCTTATTGAAAAAAAAATGCCTTTTCAATTGCATCGGGGTCGCGGGTCACATGGCTTTTATAAAAAGGGGTCGCCACCCCACAAAAAAGGTTGGGAACCTATGCTCTAGGCTCTAGAGCAAGGTTTCCCAAACTATGTTCCGCGGAACACTGGTGTTCCGTAGGACCTAAATAGGTGTTTCATAAAAAAATTAAGTGGTTATATACGCTGTTACACATTTAAGCATCTTTTACTTTATATTAAAAATCGAATGATGATATATCTCTATTGATGTTTAAGACGTTAAATATTATGTTATCAAATATTATATCTAGGTAAAGGTGGAGATTTTGAATTACTAAGAGCTTTGTTAAATCATTTTTTTTACAAGTTGTAAAAATAATTAATTAATAAATAAAAATTGATTTAATAAAATATTTGTATTATCATGAATTACCCGACCTAAAAAATAAGCTGTGTTCCGATAACATGTTTAGATTTGCGAAGTGTTCCGTTGCACAGTAAATTTGGGAAACCCTGCTCTAGAGTCCAATACTAGAAGAGCGCACAGATTTAATGATATAAGAACACTTAAATTCAGATTTTTTAACTTGTAAAATCATCGACTATCAACATTATTTTGTGTTTAATTGTGCTATATAAACAAAGAAGTTTTCTAAAAAATCAACTATGTTGCAATCGTAATAATTTTTATTATTTTTATATTTGGAAGCTTTGCGCTATGGCGATTTTTTACAATCCTTGTATATTTGAAACAGAATGAAAAGTTCATGTCTCATATTTCAAGTTCAATGAGTTAAATTATTCCATATCAGTATGTGCATACATGAAACTGTCATTTGTTATCCCCCAAGGTGAGGAAGACTGTCACTTCTAAGTCAATTCACGTAAGTATTGTGTCAACAGGATACGAAATAGCGTATCCACATTGTCGCCGTACCAGCAGAAGTTGATAACTAACACATTGATAGTTTTAAGTGAATAGTTTGAGCTTTTATTATAAAGTCTGGCTTCGATATATCGTAATGTAACAAATATAATACTATTTTTTATACAAAGTACGTACGCTAAAAAGAACGAATAAAAGATTTCTTAATGAAAAGAAATTCAACAACATAGAACAATAATAACATAACATACTAAAATCATCTTTAGATTCTTACAATATTATATTATAATACATACGTGACAGACAAGAGAGTAGAGAGACTAGAGAGAGTAGACTAGAGAAAGTAGACTAGAGAGAATAGCGATTTATGCCTGGTTCTTTCTACAGTATTATTTTTTCTTAAATAAAATACATATGTTTGAATAATATTTTGAAGAATTTTTTAAAATGATAATAAATATAACCTTTTTTAACATTTTTTTTCAAATAACATGGTTCTTTAAATTTAGAAAAACATTTTTTTATTTTTATATGCATGTTATTATTTTTACATGGATTTTAGTGGAATGTATCTACCGTGTAAACAAATATTTAAGTGTTATTATAATATCCAAATATGAATGACTAATGCCAATCTGTCACAAATTATGATTGGAATTAACGAGCGTGGAATAATGCCTGCCTTTAAATTTGCGATAATAATAATTACTGATTCCTGATTGATTTTCGAACTGGTACAATCAGGGCTGGCGCCACCATATAGGCAAAATAGGCAACCGCCTAGGGCGCAAATCATTAGGGGGCGTATAAATAGAAAAACATATTTTCATATACTCGAATACTAATAAATAATGGTATATTTTATTTTATTATGATGTTTGTCTTTTTTCGTTGTTATTATGTATCGTATTCTATATGATTCAAAAAAGAGAGATTGAGCGACTGAGTAACAAAAAGTTCACGTAAAAAACTTATATTTAGATACCTCCATTAGAAGGCCATATGCTCTACATATGCTCTTCATTGGATATATATATATACAAAATTCTAATAATTCCAAATGGTTTTTTTTTATTATTTCGAAAAAAATGGGACGATTTGTTAAAAAGGGGCGCGCCAATGGCCGTTGCCTAGGGCGCCAATTAATCTCGCGCCGGCACTGGGTACAATAAATCCATCAATTGAGGTAGTCCAGAAAAAATAATATTTGATATCTAAAAATCTCATTGTGTGCTAAATTATTTTTTGACAATTTTGTTACTTACCAACTTCTGCCAGTACAGTAAAGATATTATGATTCTTACTGCAAACTAACAATTTGCATATATTTAGGATAATACTTTTATTAATATCGCAGGTAGAATATAGATTGAGGAAAAAACCCTTACTGTTTCTACGAATTCATTCTGCAGCAGAAATTATTGGTAATTGTTTATTAAAAAAAGTTAATTACGACCACAAACTAGGTATACATAAACAATTTATTACTTTTTAGGTCATTTGCGTAATGCTCAGTCATTATTTTATTATTATAATAATCTATCATACGTTGAAATGTGCTAATCTACAATGAGATGAAATTATTTTTTCATAAGGTTAAATGTTAAGAAGTCGTTTCGCGGTATGGACAGATTGCAAAAACACAATGTATTATTAATATTCTGTCACAATAAAAGGAAAACAACAAAAAGTAAATTAAACAATATTCGCTTATTTCTTTCTGATTCTTTTAGAAGATACGAATAATTTGTATTCAAAATAATAATAACTCACAGCGTACAGCCACGGCAAATTGTCGTTTATTTTCCACAAGCACGTATCTCAATTTTTGCCAGCTTAGTGTTATTTGATGTAAAGAATTCAGAATCAATACACATACCCTAAAATAAGTTATGTTATAGCTATAGTTAATCTAATACAAAAACGTTGACAAATAATAATATGGTAATGTATTATGCTTGGCACGAATGAAAGAGTGGCATACTGGCATGGATGGAAACGTTTTTGATTCCTGCCATATAACTTCATCACAGATATTGAGGAGAAATCCTTTCCATTGTGTTTTAAAGCGATATAAAGCGATAGCGATAGAGCTAGAATAAAGTAGAATTTAAGCGTCTCCTGAAAACTTTTACTTTTTAAGATACAAGATTGTAGAAAATTCCCGACGAAATAGTGCATATATTATGTACGGGAATTGAATTCAACCGAGGTTCTCTAGTTTGTGAAATACGATCAGAGTAGAGATTGAAA
Source organism: Himalopsyche anomala (assembly GCA_031772345.1). Taxonomy (NCBI): domain Eukaryota; kingdom Metazoa; phylum Arthropoda; class Insecta; order Trichoptera; family Rhyacophilidae; genus Himalopsyche; species Himalopsyche anomala. The sequence continues at coordinate 2,112,048 of CM062825.1, forward strand.
TACCGGTGTTACCGAAACCGATATTTCGGTATTCATTGTGTTTTTTCAATACTAAAATATCGATTTTTAAAAGCAAAAATGAAAGAAAAAGCAAAAATATAATTTATTAATAATCTCTATTTATTGCCGTTCGTTATTAAAATTACAGTTCTCCAAATTAATTAACATACGTATTAAACCAGGGGTTCACAAATTGTGTCCCGAGAGATTTATGTGAAACCTAGTATCTCCATTCATTTTTTCTTCTTCATAAGGAGTTTCTTTTAAAATAAAATATTTTCTGGCAAGTATGAAAGATTCGGCATTTTAATATTTGTCAAACATGCTCATCAAATGACTTCCTAATTTGAAATTGAAATCCTTAATTTTTTGAAAAAAATAAATATTTTTTATCTTCATAGATCTAGAAAGAGAGAAATATTTTTTTTCCAAACATATCTTTACGAATACAAGCGAATAATTACTCAGATTAAGTAAAAAAAGAACTGACTAAAAAAGAAGTGCCCCAGCCTTACTACCGGGTGGAAATAAAAATACCAAAAACTTAAATATATTTAATATTAAAAACTGAAAAATTTCGAAACTGCGTTATGGCCAGATAGGATCTTCTGATTATTATGTACCGATATATTTTTAAATATAAAACAGTTGTTTTCAAATTGTCCCTTATTTTAACCAAATTATAAACTGTGGAGATTAAATCCGTGTCATATTTACAAAAAAATTATTGATTTTCTTTTGAAGAAAATAAAAGTGTTCACGCCCCTAAATGCGTTCTAACCACTCTATAGACATATCCTCGGTAGTATAGTGGTAAGTATCCCCTCCCCGCCTGTCACGCGGGAGACCAGGGTTCGATTCCCCGTCACATGCCGGTTTTCGCCACATTACGTAGGCTGCAGCATAGTAATGCTTAAATATACGCAGGTTGAGTATCACTGACGTAGTTGATCAACCATTATTATCTCAAAGTAATAAAAAACTTATCGACTTTTCTTCTCGAAATAATAAAAATATAATGATAAATTTAAAAATATGCTTTTTGTTCATTTAAACATTAGTTTACACTAGAGGTCTGCATGGGCCTGGGCCTGGCCTTTGGGCCCTTACCCGGCCTGCGAGCCGGGCCGGGTTCGGGTGGGTAAGCACAATTGAGATTCGGGCTTGGGCCGGGCCCGGGTAAGGAATTCATTTATTCAGAAAAATATTTCAGACTGTTCGTGTCATAAGTCAGCCATGATGATTAAAATTATTATCAGTTCTGTAGAGAATTGTAAATTTGTAAAAAACGGGTTTTTTTCAGGCTGAGGAGTATAAATATGGGCTTCGGGTCGGGTTTGGGTTACAAGTGTGGTATTAGAATCGGGGCGGGCCGAGTCGGGTCTGAGTTTTTCGGGCTCGGATCGGGTAATTTTGTAAAATTTCGGCCCGTGCAGACCTCTAGTCTACACTCTGTATCAGTGGTCGCCAATCTTTTTCTGACCTCACAATTTAAAATCTAGCAGGCCTCTGACATGCTTACGAGTTATAAATTATGACAATGGGATAAGGTGTCTTGTCATGCATCTTTGAACACAAATCCATAAATTGATTGAAATATCAATGTGTTAAAGTGTCCATTTGGGGATTAAAACTTGTAGAGAGTGACTAAGTAATTTTTTCAGCAAAATCAAAAGAACATGTCCAAACCTGCACGCATTAAGCAGGAATCTGTGCCAGCTCCACAACGGAGCACAGCCTAGGACAGACGCATGTATGCATCACACTTGCCTAAGTTGTAGCATATGCAGGTCTGTGCTTTTACATGTAATACAAAAGAGAGTAATAGGGACACAATGATAAGGCTAGGGACAGGACTAGTGGTTAGCTAATCACTCGCATTAACTTCATCACAGATATTGAGGAGAAAACCGTTCTAGTAGTTTATTATAGTGATAGAAAGCAATAGCAGTAGAATAAAGTACATTTATATCTCCTGATATCTTTTACCTTTTGAGATATGAGGTTGTTGAAAATTACTGATGATATGTAGTAATTATGGTTTTATTATATTAAAAAGGTTGATGACGATATAAATAAAACAATGAAATAAGTATTCAAACATTTTTATTACAAAAAATATTCGTTTCCGATAGATAAATGATTTATACAAGAAACATTTCAAAAAATGTCTATATCACACAGCGCTATACGTAAAGGTGCCTAATTAGCAATATTTATTTATTCAAAAATAGTTTAGGTATTAACTGCAGTACAATATGATTATAAAATTAACTCACCTGAGATTCATCTAGATGAGCTAAGATCTATATGTAAAATATTGAGGTTAGCTTTTACTATTCGGTATCCATAGTAAAGCAAAATTGTTTCGAATATATTAATTACCAGTCGTCTTTTCCACACTTTGCAACACATCAAAATTATTATTTGATATGCCACCATAAATAATATCACATCATCACCATATTAATATAATATTATGATGGTTTTAAGAATGTAAAATTCGAAAATATAATAATATTCATAAAAATATTTTTGACTGTTAATATCAATGGCCCAAATTTAATTATACTACTTTCCTTCTTGATTGCTTAAGTAATTCACACTTAAATTAAGTGTGAACGGATTCTTCCTAACAAGATTCTTATGAACACGAATTCTCCGTACACCGATTCTTCCGTACATAGAAAACTTCGAACACAGAATATGTCGTACTTTTTAAGATTTAAAATATGTTGACTGTCAATACTGGGTAGAAAGGCAATTTAGTGCTTCTGATTCATATTTCGTATCTTTATCTGTAAATTCCTTCCATTACCAATTGTTTGTTACACCCTAATAATTTTATTTTTTTCTGTTTAAGTAGCACTGTAATATTCTATTCTCTTATCAGTTGATAATGTTCGTCATGAGCGAAACTGGTCCTGATAATATTTAATATAAAAGGAATTAGTAGTAATGAGTATTTTATTTTTTGAATAAAATATATCGTTTTATTAAAATGTGTTGTCTTATTAAATGCCAAAACAAGGATTAAATGATAAACTGTTCGTATAATTATTGCTTAAAATTTTGCTAATTTCAATTCTGAAAAATACTTAGCACCCTTGACACATTACACATTATAATAAAACAATATTTTTTTTTTCAAAATATTGAAATGTACGGAATATTATGTGTCCTGAGTTTTCTATGTACGGAAGATTCTGTGTACAAAAGATTCTTGTTCGGAAGAGTCACTGAACCAAAATAAAGCATAGCTACAGTGATACCCCGATTTAAAGTATGCGGCATTCACGTTTACCCACTATTTTACTGTAATTTCTGCACATGTAATACTTTTAAAGCAAACATTAATTTCCCCACAAAGTAATATTTAGATTAAGTCCTATGTTTTGTTTCCTTCTGCATTTATGATAAAAATCTTCTACACTTAAACCTCAGTCAGTTAACGTGTTAATTTTTTATGTGTTAAGGAAAAATGCATTTTTTATAAATGAAAATAATTAATATGGATCCAATTCGAGATATTGATCGAGAAATTCAAAAGAACATGATACAGATTATCAGCGAGTAGTGTTGGTCAAACAGGGAGCCCAAACTGAAAATATTGATGTATATATATATGTATCTAGTGAGAATGAGAGTGTCGTTCAACCAATTGTTCAAGAAATTTTTATTCAAAAAATAATAATGATAAATAAAATTATTTGTTTTTGAAGTCACATATCGCTACCGTGAGGCAACAGTGGAATAAATAGAAAATGCTAAATTTGAATCGTTCAAATTATGTACACTCCCACAGATTTTGTCACTAACGACCCGGGTTTTGCCTTTCGGCATCTTCAGGCATTCAAGCGCACGGATGAACTTGAACTGATTCAGTTCATCCGTGCGCCGTGTTCAGTTCATCCGTGCGCTTGAACGCCTGAAGATGCCGAAAGGCGAAACCCGGGTCGTTAGTGACAAAATCTGTAGGAGTGTACATAATTTGAACGATTCAAATTTAATATTGAAATTCCACCAAGCACCTTCAGTCGAAATCTTAAATTAGAAAATGCTAATTTCGAGATAATTGAACTTTAAGGTTTGTGTAGTACTTTTTAAATAGTCAATTATAGTTTTATTTAGTTTCTTTTATGGTTATTTGTATTTAGTTATTTGACTAATTTCGCTGATGCTTGAAGTTCCAGCGCAATATTAATAATTGTAATAGTTAGATTTTTCTTTTAAATTAAAATATTTCAGTGGTTCATTATAAAGGTTTACCTTTCAACAATCAATTGACATACTTATCTTAACATTGACTTTTTTGTTTATCTCACTGGTGCTTTATAGAAGCGATTTGTAAAAACAATAAATATGTACAAAATTTCTACCAATCTATCTCGATCAATAATTCTGGAACTTCTGGAACAAGTTTCCGAATTTCCTATAGGTTATATGCAAAATATATATAATATTCGATATCCTCAAATCTATTCTTGTATTTTGTATGAACTTCATAATTTAATTTAAGCAGTTTCCTTTGAAACCCATCGAACGCGCAAATCGGGGTTTTGTTTGTATTTTATTAAGCACTCATTTACAATTATGGACAAATATGCACTTATGTATGTATCAATATAATTTTTTAGAAAGACAATCAACACACATAACCAGCAATACTTATATGAACTAATTAATAATAAGGTCAAAATAACAAATTATTAGGTTTCCACAATAGTTGATGGCTATCTCGGCTTCATGCCATTTTCAGAACTATGTAAATCTAAAGACATAAGGATGTCAGGGTAGACAAGAATATTATTATATATCTCTTCTAAGCCAATAGGTATATGAATACAGGAAATAAAAAAGGCATTAATTACCAAAAAAAAAAACACAGAACATTTCTGCACTCTTTTTTTTAGTACTTAGTGCCTTTAAATTTCCTGTATTCATATAAAGCTAAGTTTAAAGATAGTTATGACGGTGGCGTAATGTTGAAAAAGCTATCAATGAACTGATGCAGCGATTTCCAACCTGGGAGGCGTGGACTATTGCAAAGGGATGCGTGACAGTTTGAAATATTTATTTACCCTTCAAATCGTGTCTTTACTACTATATGAAATAAAAGGAAACCACTGAACTGATGTAATTCTTGTGAAACTAAGTACTTTGTTATTTTGACCTTATAACAATAGAGTTCTATTAAATTAATACTAATTCAATTGATAAACTAATAAACATAACACTAATTTCACCGATAGATATCATGTGAAAAAATTTCATTCCTCATTATTAAAAACTATCGAAATTTTAAATGGCATATCAAAATTGGTCAAAATAAAATTTAGTAATAATATAAGTAGGTATGTAGTAGAAATCTTTAACACAAAATTTGTGTATTTATTATTACATTCTAATAATAACAAAAAAACTTATACGTATAATGGGGATTAGTTATTAAAAAAAAAATCCAGCACATTATTTATAATAAAATATCCAATTAATACTGTAATAACGATAAAATGCAAACACACACAATATTTTCTCCACTTTGAATACATGATATTAGAAAACATTATTTTGAAAAAGTACGCATTACTTTTGTAGCGTTTTATATAATTTATATAAATTTTCAAGCCCTGGTTATAATTTACTTTATCAAAAATCGCTATTCAAATAAAGGTTTACTGAAAATATCGTCAGCCTAGGGAACAAACTTCGTAACTTTCAATGTATTGAAAATGAGATTTAATAATTACGTTGTATAAACCCATAAAAATTGAAAAACATCATTGTTTGTAAGACAAAAACAATATTATGACAATCTATTATACTTAAATAGAAAAACAACAACATGGATAAAAAATAATAATTAACAAATCTGAAATGACAAAATATGAATTTTAATTTTAAACTGACGATATATGCATGTTACAAATAGATCATTGAAAGGCACTAATTAAGTATTATCTTTTAAATAAAATTTAACGTAATTGACCGCTTTTATTAATTTTTTATAATGGAATAAACACTATAACAATGGAAGAGTTGTTAACTATCCGTTTCTTTTTTGTTCATCAAAATTATTTGATGTAAAATACACAACGTGCTTCTGTGGATAATTTTTCAATTGAATAACATACAATGATTAAAATAAAATACTATTATCATAGCACCTCTGATGAAGGTTAAATAAAATCGATTGGTTAAGTTATTGTATATAATTTAAGAATGTTGGTACCATTATATTTATAGGAATTAAGTAAATACGTAACGTAAACTAATGTAATAATTGCGCTAATATTAAATATAATCAGTAGGTCACTTTGATAGAAGGCTTATATTTCTGTCTTCACTTCGTGTCTTTTTTCATAATTCTGAAACAAATAAGACAGATATGTTTAAAACTTGTATTACTTGAGAGTAAAAGATAACTTAAAATAAACTGAATGTTATTTTTCATTTATATTGATAATACACATAAATAAAATCATTGATTCGTCACACATCTTTGCAAAGTAGTCTGTTTGGCGGTAGTATTTATATCAGATGAACAAATGCTAATTCCTGAATATGTAATATTTTATACAAATAAAAATAAATTATAACAATTAAAGACAATGGACATTTCTAGTCACATTAAAGAATTTGAATATTTGTATATTTGCGGTGATCGTTTTCAACAAAAAATTTTAGTTAATAATATTTACAAGTATGAATACAATGTTTTATAGATGGATCAGGACCAATGTTCCCTTCCCTCTAAGGCAAGAGGTTAGCTGCGCGGAAATTTCAAAGGCTGTGTGGACCGATCAAATATTAATTGAACAACTGTCTTGTAGTGCGCGCCAACTTTTAATGAGTGCACGGGGGCTTCCCAACTGCTGCGCAGCCCGCGCACGTGCGCAGCTTCGAGGAAAAGTTGTTAAAAACCCAACCAACTCCAATGTATAGTCAAATTTTCAATCAATAACTTGTAAAAATCAACAACAAAATTTATTTGAGTCACCGGAAATAACAGTTTCCAAAAAAAATAACTTACATTCTTTGCTATGGCAAACAGCATATCAAATGTGGCTTGCCCTGTTTGCAGAACAAGTGATCTGAACGCTCCTTTTCCTGGGGGCAAATGCTGCGATAGAAGATCTTCAATATCTCTATCAGGAGTCAGGCGAGCGTCGCCGGCGTCCGGTGAGCTTCCGTATTCGTGTTCAGGAGTAGTTCTATTTGTGTGGTAGTCTTCTTGGTTGAGCATCTCGTAAGGATGGCCAAATTCTATAACTCTTCCTCTGCAAATTAATAAAAGTCAGTGTGTTGCTAGAGAGTGGATATGGTTTATGAGACCTCATAATAATGTAATCAATGGAATGGTGAAAACAAACAGTGGTAAGATCAATTGAAATTGACTGTTACCTATCCATGACGACAACTTTATCCGAGTCCATGACAGTGTGCAGGCGATGTGCTATTGTGAGGACAGTTTTGTCAGCAAATTTCTTTCTAATCGTCTTCTGGATCAGTTGATCGGTTCTTAAATAAATAAACATGATAATTAGTCAATGTGGAGCATATGGCCTCCTAATAGAGGTACCTCAACAGAAGTATTTCTTCAAGAACTGTTTGCTAATCAGTGTCTCAACCTCTCTTTTTTTAAGTGAGTAGTCAGGATAGAAGGATTAGGCAAGACAGGACTAGTGGTTAACTTATCGCTCTCGCTACGCCCAGTTATGTTAGGATCAAAAAGGTGAGAGTGTAATGAGTAGTTTTCGTAGAAAAACACCTGTTAGGATAAAAAAAAATTAGGAGTCCATTCCATAGAAGTTAAAAATATATATATAAAAATAAAACACATTTTTATTTTCTACTGATTGTACATCTACCTTTTCACCAAGAATCGATTGAAATAATCAATTCTTTTAGTATATAAATTTAACTTTGTCTTTTTTTATCTTTGTTTGAATGAATAGTGATGATAATGCCAGAATTTTGTCAATAATTTTATCAGTCAAACAATTTAAAAATAAAAACAGTCAAAGTAAATTGCTGTACTCACTCTGGATCCACATTAGCAGTTGCTTCGTCAAGGAGTAAAATGTGTGCCTTCCTCAATGAAGCTCTAGCTAAGCATAAGAGCTGACGCTGCCCGGCTGAAAGATTGCTTCCTCCATCTGATACCTTAGAGCTAAGACCACTAGGAAGACTGCTTACTGCCGATTTCAAGTCAACCTGTACAGTTAAATGGACTGGATGAGTGTTTTATCAATTTTCATTGACAAAAGCTTTTATTATTGACAAGAGTGTCAATTACAACACAAATGAAAAGGTTATATCTACCCTCCTCTCATTGCCTATCGGTCACCACCTGTGACAATTGGCAACAAGGTGGACACTTAAATTAAATTATTTTTCAATTTCTTTTCTTACCTCGGCAAGTGCTTCCCAAAGCTCTTGATCACTGTGCATATCCCAAGGGTCCATGTTGTACCTTAAAGTAGCACTGAAAAGGACCGGTTCTTGAGGAATGATGCTCATAGCTCCTCTTAGACCGTGAAGCCCCAAGCATTTGGTATCTATTCCGTCAATTATCACTGAGCCATCTGTTTCTGTCAATCTATAAGTAATAAAAGAATTTATAAATTATATAAAACAGTTAAGAAACAACAATTTTATTGAGCTTATTTCTAATTCCCAAATTTCATATCTCTTAATCTCTACTTCAGACCGTTTGAATTCATTAATTTTATTCATTGTTTTGTACATCTCTAGCTGTTGAAATATTCACTTAAGAAATGCAGGATAAGTGATGTTTCAATATATTCAATTATTCGTAGGGTGAATAATGTATATAAACATCGGTGCATACTATTTGCAAACATGTGTTAAGTCGAATTGTCAACATATTCAAGCCATACACGGATATAATCAACCCATTGCATTTAAACATGTGCCTAAAATATACAAGAAGCTAATTTTAATATAGGAAATAAAAAAAGGCTTTAACCCTCCAAGGACGGGCATGACCATATGGTCACAGTTAACACTGTTGTCTATTGATCCCACTATTAATCCTTTTTCTATCTGAATATCGTTGCCCTCAGTCAATTTTCAAGTCTTGGGGACAACACAGCTACCAAATGCACATGTGATTCTTTTAATTTTCGTTTATTTTTTTTCTTAACCTTCGAGTACCTATATCTTGAAAAATCACACGGGTTCCGGAGCGGGGTACAATTGTACCCCCTAGGATTTTTCTCATTTAACGAAGTAAAAATTAAAATAATAAATGTCAGCAGTTCGAATGTTGATTTTGAGCATGCCCTGTCAAAATTAAGAGACAATTTGTCTTTTTGAATCATCCATATCATATTGCGTTGACGATACGTCAGGCGTATAGAAGCGGTAGAAATCCATCATGTCAATAGAAGCGGCGAGAGCGCACTGGCTCACTGCGCACCCGCCGGCCGCCGGGCATGCGCACCGATAAGGTTACGATCCACGCATGCGTCGTTCTCCCGGCGCGGGCGCAGGGTACGCTGACATCAGGTGTGTGGAGTTGCTCGGCACACGCACACACTCAAGCGCAACGTGTATATGTGACCCAAATACCATTTGTTAACGAAAAACGTGAATATCTATTTCATTTTCTACAATTTTTCAGATTTTTTTTTTGCATTGTATTCAATAGGATATGTTTGTAGATTACAATAAATATCAGCTAGATATTACCGATATTTAACAAATGGTTGGTAAAATAAGAATTTAGGGGCACAATTGCACCCCGCTCCGGAATGCGAAGGTTAATGGGCTTCTTGGAATTGTTTTTTTTTATTTTATTAAAGCTTTAAATTATTTACACTACTTTTCCTAATATTGAAATTATGTTGATCTAAGAGGTAAGATGGTAAATATTTTTTCAATACTTCACGTTTACTATATTTCAACCTCGAATCTTTGCATGGCCATATAGTCACCGTCATCCTAACCACTGTCCTTACACAATATTACATGGGGCCACACCACACTCTTATTTACTAAGTCTGAAGATGCGTCCCAAAGAAGCGAAACACATGTCACACAGCTGACCCAATATTAATATTAATTTAGTTCATTTATAATATACCAGTATATGAAGATAGTTACTGAAAAGTCAGTGATTTTACATTACCTATAAAGAGCTGCAATAATTGATGTTTTCCCAGCACCGGTTCTTCCAACTATTCCAACCTTCTCACCAGCCTCCACCTTCAGATTGACGTCATGCAAGACACACTTGGCATCATCTCCTTTATCATATTTCAGGTACACATTCTTCATCTCCAGTCGGCCTGAAAAAAAAAATCAGCAGAATATATTAACCATAATATTAACATAAAAATAAATATGTTTAGAAGTATTTATCATAAATACTTTCCTTTAAAAAGATTTAGGTATATTAGTCGCAAATGATTAAATCACTTTATTGAGTAATAATCGTTTTATTTTATTCACGTTGAATATGAATTTTTAGACATCACAAAAATCCACGATTTGGAACAGAATTCGATAAATCAATAAAAATTGTTTGTACATACGTAATTTGTAAGCCCGTAAGATACGTCACGACATTGACCACTGCACCACGGACCCGAACAATATGAATAATCATATAAACAATAAATATTTAAAGGATTTTGTGTGAATGTATTCATTTACCTTTTGAAGGCCATTCTTTCAAATCAATCTTTGGATAGAGTTTCTTAACCTCTGCTTCATTAGTTTCCAGGGGAGCTTCCGATGGAAGGTTTGCGTACTCATTTATCCTCTCCACCTTTAAAAGGATTCATGCAATTAAAATAAGATCTAAACACTCTCAACTGACAGAAAAGTTTATTACACATGGTGTTACTGAATAATGTTATCAATATTTAACGGAATCAAACACTATTTTTTAATTCAATCACATATTCTCACCGATGTCATTTGATTCTCAACTTCAGCAGTCTCCCTCATCCCCCACTGACACATGCCGACCAAACTCATGACTTGTGTAATAGCTAGACCCACTTTTCCTCCAAAGGTATCTGAAACACAAATTAAGCACATGAATCTGAAACCAATGAATTGTTTCACACTTCGTACATGTGAGAATAAAGGCATTAACTAATCTTCTAAAGAGTGGGTGAAAGATTACTTGCATATAACTTAATGTTTAATAATGTATCAATTACCATAATAATAAAAATATTATTTTTTACAATTAATAATTAATAACTTTTAATAATTAAAGGATAAAAAAAATGATAATAACTAAACGCTGATTTAACTGCTTCCAAGTAAGCTGAAAATGGTAATGTAGTCAATATTCCAATCATGAAGTGATAATGTTTTGAGTGGAGTCAAATTTGTAAAAAAAATGACGACTACATTAATACTATGTATAAAATTTTCATCTTTTTTCAATGAGTCAGAGTTGAACTATTAGTAAATGTCAAAGTTGCGTTTTTTTCACAATTTCACAGCTCTGCAATATTCTTAAAAGTTACAACTTACAAAAGTTACAGCACATGAAATAATTAAATAGGTAACTGCTCAATGTACAAAATAAAGAGCAATATAATTATTTAGATTTTTGAATTTTAGTTTAAGTTGCATCATCTCATTCGTGTTTTTTTTTTCAATATTCACTGCTTATATTGCACTGAAAACAACTACAATATTTTGAAAAAATTGGCACATCCGGTTTCTGCAATAATTTAAAAAATATGGCAAAAGAAAAACTGGATAAAATACTCTCAATTAAAAAATTTACCTCCACCAGAGAAAATCAAAAAGCTGAAAGTGACAGCAGCCAAATAGAGACAACAGACTGTGTCCATCCAGAAGGCAAACGCTCTGTTCGTGTTGATGATTAGTGTCCACGCAGAAGTGTGAAGATCCTGATGCCTGTCAAACTCCATCGCTAGCAATTTCTGTAGCCCGGATGCGCGGACAGTGTCCAAGCCGGACAGAGTAGCGTTCACGTGGGTGAATGCTGGAGATCTGCCTGTGAAATCACAATATATTATAAATACATCTGGTAAACAATGTTGGTAATTCAGAAGTGATTTATTTCTGTTACTTGTGACAAGCTAGAATTATTTAAATTGGGGATTCTGTGTTGAGACAACTCAAGAATAAATTCACGGGAAAGCAACGCTTTTTACTAGTCTCAGTTCTCAGGATATTTAAATAAAACAACCCGAAACAGTCAAACACTAGCCTTATTGAAATATCTCAAGTCTTTAATCATCATTTAACATTTAGGAGTAAGTAGGTAGTCAAAATATTCCATATCATGTTTTGCTTCTGATTAATGTCCTTTTCTCAGTACTACTGGCAATTGCTGATAAGCCCCAAAAGAAGTGGTTACTTATAAGTGGTCCGTGGATATTAATGGGTCAGTGTGTAAATTAAAAATTCCATATTAACAACAAAGACGCTGGTGTTACAAAATGTTTCCTAAAGCTATAAGATCAATTACTTACAAATTCCTTCGAGTCTTTTAAGACTTCTTCCAGTCGGCAGATATATAAGTCTGATGAGTCCGAGGAGGACAACTACGACCAGTGTTGGAATCAGCAGCCACACGTTCAACACACATACCACAATCAGGATGCCAAGAATTTCAGCAATAAACTGGAAAAAAGATCAGTGGGTTGCATATGTTAAATAAGAAAAAGTCAAATATTAGTGGTCCAGAGGAAACTGGACCATTAAGTAATAAAATAAGTTTATGTATAAGTTTACTGACAAATTGACGAGTCGACATTTTGTCAAGACCAGACAAAAGCATAAAATAATATGTAATGGAAGATCATTTGCTAAACCCGACAAAGACATACAAAAAAATGTTATTCGACATGCCATGGAAATCACAGGCAGAAACCGATGAATGCTAATTTATTTTTGTTTGTATTTATTTCATTAAGCGGTTAGCTGGCAAATAAAAATAGGCATATTGTTCTGACTTGGAAACAATTCGACGGAAAAAATAAACTATATAATGTGCTAATAATTTAAGAATGAAAGACAAAAACGCCATTTAAGCTTTTAGACACCTTAAATGACCAGGCTGGATTTGGATTGTACCAGCATCAAGAGAGGCATAGTGTATTGAATAAATTGTGTGAAAAAATGAAACATTTGAGCATTTTAATTCAGAGTATGGGATTATAAAAATAGCTTACCCCTAAACAATGAACAAGAGATGTTGGCAACATGGTGTCGACTGTTCCGATATCCTTTGAGAATCTGTTGAGAATTCTACCTGACGCATTGTTGTTGAAGAACCACATTGTCGCTCTCGTTATACCCCTAATTATAAAATCGAATATGTACTTGCAATCTTTTTCGCAGTGTAATTTTTAATTGTAAAGTTTTCGGTTGTTAAATATTTAAATGCTTTTAATTTATTTAAATTTGAGAATTTCTTACCTGAATAATGAATCATGAAGTTTTATCGACGCCGTGATGCACATGGTGAAGTACATCAATAGCTGGTTAAAGATCACAAAAATGCTGACTGCGATAAGTATCGTATAAATATAAACGCATCTCTCTCTGTTGAGTTCCCACGGAAAATTAGTTTGGTTGAAGGGTGTGGACCAACCGATTGGTATCCAAGATGAGGAGTCTTGCACCGAGTCTGGAGTTGTGAAATTGATAGAACTCGGTGTTGTCAGATCCAGCAGAGTTTTATTGGAGAGCGTGTCGTTTGTGAGGGCGGCTGACATCGACATGTTGGAAAGATTGGTTTCGTTCGATTGAGATGCGGCAATCTCTTCCATGGTGACCCTAAAGAAAAATATCATACGTTTTATGTAAATTGACATATTATATACATAATTTTTCAGAACTTTTACTCTGTGAAAAAAGTGTTGCTGTACTAAAAAAAATACTGAAAATATACCATGGAAACAGTTGATATTGAAGATATCTGAAATTTTCAGATTGCGTATTAACAATAAGATGGTTAGCACCTATTTCTTCTACTTCTTAATTACACCACAATTAAAATGACTCACTTTCTATTTACAGCAGCGGTTTACCCCATAATCGCACTCGGGGCCTCCGGAACTTAGGGGCCCCAAAAAGATGATACAGGGAAGAGCATAATGGCGGACGTCGCGCCACTATTTTTTGTAAATTGGCATTCTAGATTCGAAAATCTCAGAAGAGTTATAAAAAAAGGTGGGTTTTTGAAATTATATTTTTCATGGGAAGACAAAACAATGGTATGGGGGCCCACGCTCCAAAAAAGGTTGAGAAACACTGGTCTATATGGTATATATTGCTAACATTGATTTATAGCATTGGCAATAAAAACTGATTTCTTGAGGCAGGTGTCTGTTTTCTAATTCAAGTGAGTGGAGTACAGTTCTAATTAATAACTACCCTCGCAGACTATCTGATTAACTTGATCCATGTTAACAGGAAATTATCATCAGAACTAAATCCATCATATAATAATCAAATCAAACAACATAAATAAAAAATATGACGAAATAAAATTTACCATTGACTAATCCACAGATCGCTCATTGAGAACACCACTTGTCCCATGCAGAAGAACAAAGCAAGCAAAACAAGTTTCACAGGACCACCGGCTCCAAGGGCGTAAGCCTTGTATACTTTAAATCCTACAGAGCCTGCCTGCTGGGTTTCCGCAGGCGGTTGAGCGGCGCTGTTGGCATTTACTATTCCAGAAGCCAAAGAACATCTGGATCCCATCGATGAGAGAGAACTAACAGATGGGCGGTTTCTGACCCATTCGTGTTCCTGTAAAGGGTGAAAAATGGTCAATTTTTATTTAAAGATCGACATTTGTTAATTTTCATTAAAAATCGCCAGGTTTTGGCGTAGGTATTTTGCGAAAATGTGCCGACTCTATAGTGTTAGAATAATATATTCATTGTTTAATCCCTATAACGCTGTAGTGAATTAACATCAATTTAGATTTCAATACAGCAGATAGATGCCCTCTGAGGTATAGTAATAGCTTTTCCCCAGGCTGATCCGGGCTCGTGTCCCGGTAAGTTCAACATCAAATATAGATTTTTTCTATTTACTATTTAAATTTTACATCTTAGAATTAAATCGATCTTGGATGACATCCCGTGTGATTTTTTGATTTCCAACTATCTTGCGCATTGGCACTGTAAAGACAATTATTTGGAGATTTACTTTAAATTCATTAAACAGAATATTGAGACAATTTTGACATACAACTACGTCAGCTTCAGCGTTCTTGGCATGCCTCTCCTTATCGGCCTCCGTCTCCATAGGAAGAAGTTGTGCAAATTTGGATGGAGATGATTTCAGTTCGTTATAAGTGCCTTGCCAAGCGATCTGTAAAGAAGATTTACATCATATAAACAAAGTGAAACAATTTGAAAAGATATTTTTTAAAGAATTTGAGGTCCTAGAGCAGTGTTTCCCAAACATTCGACAACTGTCTACCTTTTCTATAATTTTCGCAACACTGAGTACTCCTAGTCGAAAAAAATGCATACACTTTAATAACAATCAAACTATTTAAGCTGCTTGTTGCATCAGGCACAGTCAAAGCCCGATTCAGCGCACTTGTACCACAGATTGGGAAACACTGTCCTAGAGGAAAATGAAAGATTCAAATCTAGAAATATTTTATATATGAGCCCCTGTGAAGTGAAGTGAGCCATGTAGAAAATTATTAAACTTTTCTATTAGACATTTAAGTACAATCACACCTTTACTTGGTGTTTTGGTTGATTGATTACACTTTTGCTGTGTGTATTCGTTTACCAAGCTCATGTCACTTCTACGATACTATAAAACATGTGAATATTATAACGCATCTAACTCATTTTTCCTATAATACCACTTGGCTCCGTTCACTTCTCAAGGGCTCATGTAACGGTGTATCCTTCAAACATAGATTATATTTACTCCTACTACAACAACTTAACAGATGTTATTTTAACAAGAACTGGATGAAGGTGAGAACAACTGCACATTGCAAAAAAATGTATTAACAGCTTAACGACCGCGGATGCGTATTTGAGTCTTTGAAAAACAAAGGTTGCTGGCCGGCTGACTCATATATGCGTACAGGCGAAGTATCTGGAAGTTAAGAAAATTAAATTTGGTAAAGATATCTCAATTGGTTTACAAATTATAGTGAATTTAGTAAAAATACAATATTTGCGAATTTTTCGCAAAGTTGCCCGGCCGCCAGGTGAAAATCTATAAAAAAAAGCGTTCAGTCGTTAAGCTGTTAATGAAACTTACTCCTCCTTTAAGCATAATAATGACACGATCTGAAGAGTCAAGCAATTGCAAATGATGCGTCACGAGTAGTACGCAGGCATTGCGTAAAACTCCTCTAGTACACGCGGCGTGTAATGCTCTCGCCACACGCGCATCAACAGCAGCCAAAGGTTCGTCCAGCAGGTATATTGAAGCTCGACGATACGCACAGCGCGCCAGAGAAACTCGAGCACGCTGACCGCCAGACAATGAGACTCCTGAAGAGATAAAAGATTATGTGAATTTGGCAGGTCAATACATTCAATCAATATTCTGTTTATACATTGTACATCAAAAACGTTGCAATATCAACTTTGTTAGGTTTCTACACAAGGATTCTGGAGCAGAGAAATCATAAAAATGAATATTATATTAATTTGACAAACCTCTCTCTCCCACGATTGTCATATCTCCATGAGGTAAATCCTTCAAATCTTTTTCCAGCTGACAGGCTTTGATGATCCTTCTATATCGCCTTCCATCCATCTCTTGGCCCATTATGATGTTCTGCCTGACAGACGCTTCGAATAGCCAGGGCATCTGTGAGCAATAAGACACCTCTCCGCCGATATCGATGGTTGAACCCGGTTCGATTGGAATTTCTCCAAGGATTGAGTGTAGCAAGGAAGTCTTGCCTGAACCAACAGCGCCGGCCACCACCAAAACTTCACCGGGCACTAACTGAAAAGTAAATGTTTTTCAATTGATGCTAGAAAATGATATTATTATATTTTATTTTATTTTAACACAAGAGTTTACCTCTCATGTACAAATATGTCAATATGTTAGACCCAGTAGTGAATTAAACACATAGGAGGCTCCAGGAGCAATACAATTTGGAGGCCCTTTTTGTCGGATAACATAAAAACGACAGAAAATTCTATGTACAATAATTGGAATCTGAAAAAAAGGCAATGGCGACCGGTCAATGTGGCATTAGATCAATGCACCTCTTGTATATGCAGGGGCGGTTATATTTCATGAAATAATATTCAAACATAACATTTAGACCATTCACTCATTTTAACTTTTCCGGTTCTAAGCTCAAGAAATGCGACCCCAATACCCACATTTTCTTAAATATCTATTTTAATATGGGTGATACAATGTTTATAATTAAGGTATTCTTATATCATAGTTTTTTGGACCTTTTGTAGTTTATATAAATACGATAAGATAAGAGATAAGCGCCCGCTTATCAGCGATCGTTGGTAAGATAACTAGACTGAACACCGCTAAGCAAAGCGCGCCAGTCGCACATTGACATTTGCATTGAAACGACGTATATTTTACGCGCAACTTAAAATATGATTATTTATTAAAAAAACACAGATTTTTATAAAACAATGTATGAGGAATGATGCAGAGAGATATTTTAAATCCCTTAGACTATTTATTTTTTTGAAATTCATAATAATAAGGCCAATAATGAGGAAACCACTGGGGTCCCTAAAAGACCCCCATCGGCCGAGAAGTATTTTTCTAGTCTCCGAGCCGCAAGAGTTAAATTCTTCATGTATTTATTTTCTATAATAAATATTTTAGAACATTTTATTTTTTTTAATTTAAAATGAGGGAATGGTATAAATGTTGTTTTTTAATATTATTTAATATTATTGTATTTTAATATTAACCATATACAAGGGGTGCATTGATCCAATGCCACATTGACCGGCCGCCACTGACAAAAGGTTTATGGGTTATATATAATAACAGTTATTTTTGAAGGCCCTAAGATTTGGAGGCCTCGAGAGCGCATCTCATTCGCTTAGAGGATAGTCCGCCACTTGTCAGAGCACGTACAAGCCAAGCTTGCCAGGGTGATGTATTTTAAACAAAATATTTCACACCAACCAAGAGTCGCTAGCAATGTTTGATTTTTGAAATTTTAATGAATAAATGTTTGAACAAAAAACAAAAATTAGTTCTAATCTACCTTGAATGATATATTATCCAAAGCGACAATCCTCTTCTCTTCTCCACTATCATCAATATTTCTCCAGTACGAAGTGACATTCTTCAGATTTAATCCTTCATTGTCGTCAGCAGATATTTTCACCATTTCAAGACCAAGCTCTTTGTCGATATCATCAAAGTCTTCACCTTTTTCGACGACAGCTTCTCGAATACCGATGCCTTTGGAAGCCGACAGTCTGATGTTCAAATCAAAGTTGGACACCTTAAAAGATTTTTCTTTACCGTTTGGACTGCTCAGTATTTTCCTGGCCCCGCCCACTTCTGGGAGCACCAAGAATTCTTGGATTCTCTGTACCGATACATATGCATCCAGAATAAACATAACAGCCATCGGGAAGAATTCTACTACTGTAAGTTTGATCAGGTCGTACAGCGAAAAGAGAACGAATATCTTGGCGGCTGTGACCTGCTGTCCGAACATAATGTAAGCAATGATGCTGATGAATATTGAGATTCTTGTGTTGAGTTTGACGCAGAATAAGGTAACCACGTGAATCCAAGCGATTTTTTTCAGTTTGTTCATTTCTTTTCTAAAAGAGATCAAAACAGGCATTTTTAATACTCAACACAATAGTAAAATGAAAATTTAGTTCTGACAAAATTTCGATGCCCATAAAATAAAAATAAAAACCTATTCTATCTTCGTTGTTACCATATGGTAAATAAACAAAATTTAAACATAAAATTGAAATTGATTATTTGTGTAACATATACTGTAATCTTTTAGAAACATTTTCCTACTAACTGCAATTTAAAAATGATCCACTTAGTCGATAATAATTATTGTGTGATAATAATGTGGTATAGTGGGCAATAAATAAAATGTAAGGAGTGACTTCCTCATTCAATCCACGTACCCCTACCTTTTCTCAAAACGTAAGTTGAGTAACTGAGCTTGTTACAATCAGTAATCGTTCACACTACACCCTGTACTGTATTGAAATAAGCCTTGGAGTTCGCATTCTCCATTTTGGGAGAAGGAATAGTAAAAAAAGTGCATTATGAGTCCCAAACTTAAGTATGTTAAAATATTTGATGAAAGACGTTGTCAATACTCACTGTCGAGCGTGTCCAATAATTTTGGCGAAACAATACTCCCATGTGTACATCTTTATGACCTGTATACCCTGAATGATTTCATTCATCAGCATTATCCGGTGATCAGTTTTTGAGGCTGCTTGTCTTCGAAGTCCGGCTTCGAATCGACCAAGGAATGCTGCAAACAATCATATATTAAGTACAAATAAATATGGCAGGAATTGAAGTAATATTTCTGTTTCACAACAATAAAATGCCGGTTGTGAACAGCACAATGGAACTATTACTAGCTCTGGATAAATTTTAGTATATTTTCTAACAGGTGAAAATTCTTTTTTAGATTTAGACTGGTTTTCAAAAATCACAGATGGTTAGTCTAATTCATTGATTGCAAGATATCATAACTGATACAATAAATTCAAAACGTAAACAACACATTAGTGAAACAATTCATGCTTTGATTGAAAATACAGCCAAATTTGAATTATCAACTACAGTCCACCCCCTGTAGCATAGAAATTGGGAAGCTATAGTAACACTACGTAACAGGGAACTAGGCACCCGTAAAAAAATTACACAAAGATGAAAGACACCGGTCAGTCTAATTTGACCTTAAAAATTGAGTGTTTTGTAAAAAACTACAATATGGGGGGGTACTATACAAGGGACTGCCACACACTCTGTAAACTTCTCTATGGGGGAGGACACTATAGGCGAGTTGGGTTTACCATAAATAAAAAATTATAATTGATAACTTTGTTATTCCCCTGAATGAAAATTTTTCCTGGAACAACAATGTTATTTTAGTCTCCACAAAATAAGCCACTGAATTTACCTAAAAAAAGTAAATATTATTTACAACAATTGACTTCATAAATAGTACACATTATTTTCTGGATTTTTTTTCTTTAACATATCCATATACATATATAAACAAAGTTTACCACACAGTTCTACTTCTTACTGTACCCTCCTTTCATAGGAGAACAATAGAAGGTTGGGTGGCAGTTTCCTTAACCCTTTCCGGTCCTATGTCGAATCTCATTCGACATCGATTTTATTTCCGTGGGTCCTATGTCGAATGTCATTCGACATTTTTTTTCTTTATTGGTATCGAGTTAAAATAAGTTCAAATGTATTGAATATATTTTTTTTCCACTCTTATCTATTACAGCGGTATTCTGAGCAAAGAATCAAATGGTTTTTATGAACATTGTAATATGAAACCGTATGCCTGCAATGGATAAAAAAGGGTCGTTTTAGGGGCTGGGACGGCTCGCGCAGCTCGGGCGCTAAGTTCTACATTCTTCTTTCCAACAGTAACACTTGCCACGTGCACTTGAAAATTAATACCGATATTTACTATTGTTCTAATAATTCTAACCTTGCAAAAATGCCCAAAATTACAAAAAAACGCAAAAAAGCAACTTGATACATATATTGTATAATATGTAAGGCAAAACCTGGGCTATGATAAATGCTTTTGCCGTTATCATACTTTAAATTTTTTTTAAATATAAATAATAAGTTCATTATTTTGATATTTAGAAAAAAATTATACTGTTGCTATAAATCTAGTAAAAAAAATATAATTGCAAATATTAGTTTTCATCGTGATACTGTAAATCTATTGTGGACCAGGTGTAATATTTTTTTATTTTTTTGTGGACCGGAAAGGGTTAACTGTCTCTTTCAATCATTTTCTTTGGTGTTATTGTAAAATTGATATTGAGCAGTTGGCTAATAGCTAGTATCTTCAAAAATTATTCTATGTTAACCCTTTCCTTACTAAGCAAAAAAAAAGCACGCGCTCCTGAGCTGTATATCCATTACACATCAGGCAAACGGGAGTGAATCGTGGCAATTATATAACACTATTGTAGTACTGTACTGTAACGGATACACAGCTCAGGAGCTAGTGCTTTTTTTGCATAGTAAGAAAAGTGTTAAATTAAGTAATCGGAAAATCGTAATGATTTACCTTGAAGTGGAATAAAGCAAAGCAGGAAGGCGACTCCGATCAAAGAAGCAGGTCCAATGTTCCTGTACATGATGTATATAACGATGCTTCCTTCAAGTGGGGCCCTGAACATTTCCATACAGAAAAGAATGCACATGTCGAATCTGTTGGCGTCATTTGTCAATAAGTTTATGACTTTGCCGGTGAGACCTGATCCATCCGACGTTGGCGCTCGGAGATCCAATTTCAGTACCTATAAAATGTAATATTAACAAATTGATGACGTTGATAAAATGTACAGGACTAGCAGTTATTTCATCGCTTTCACTACACCACATTTTTAAGGTTCTGATGAGTGTTTAATTAAAGCCATCTTCAATTGATCATGAAACAATTTTTCAATCCAGTTTCTTGTTACAAAGTTTATAGCATTAAAAATTGAATACAAAATAGATATATCGAATTCGATAAGATTTTGTCTTATTGTTGTATAGAATCTTTGGAGCTTTTAAAATTTAATTTTAATTTCTAAATCCATACTAACTTGTTGAGTTAAGATATTTGCTTCTATTCAATAACAAAATCAAACAAACCTTTCTGTATATCATGGAACAGCAGCCCAGTCTGATTTTCATGGCGGAATGAAACAGAAAAGTGAGGAATGGCGCCAGTACTGTCACATTGATACCAAGACTGAGCACAACTCCTGCTGCAGCCAAGTACGCATTCTCTTTTGACACATCGGTTTGGCCTGGTGAGAAGTAAGAAATCAAAACACCCAAGCACAGGGGCTGAGCTAATCTGTAACAAGATATGTACAATTATTGCACAGTTGGATGCAAAACTGAAAACTAGGAATTTTTCGAAAAACAGTTTTATAGTGTGTCAGAAATGTGTGATTATTATCTATTTATTATTTCAACTGATTTGACACTATTGAAATAAAGTATTTTGAAGATACAGTGCGAGATATTTAATCTTGAATCTTTTAATGGATCTTTACACAATTTATGAAATGTAGGTCAACGTTATTCTGAATTCAATATTTATTGTTTATATATTGTGAATATAGAATTCTTCATTTGTAATTATGTAATCAATCAATCAATACAAAATCATAACATTTAGGGTGAAGGTGCTGAGCCTTACTGACCGCACTGTTAGTTTCCCGACACTAATAAATCTGAAAATAGACCCGATGGCACATTTTTATTTAAAAAATAAAAGAGTTTATGTACTAATTCCACATTATTTCTAAAGATCAGCATTATCAACTTATGAAATATAAAACAATACAGGATACAAGAGTAGTACAAAAAGCCTTTACACCAAGAACCGACAGACAACACCTTAAAAGTGATCAATAGAAAGTGGTGCTCAACCACCCTCTTTTTATAGAAAGAAACGATAGGAAGATAGAGATAAAAAAGGTCTTGAAATTAGTTAGTAAGTTAGTATGTAAATACTTTCTATCGTGGTCAAAAGTAGCAATGTATTTGGATTCACAAGAATTATGTCATATATATCATCAGAACTCTTGTGGAAGATTATAATTACGTTGCTATAAAAAATATATATACTGGAATTCTAATAAGTAAATAACTATAAAATCAATAATCAGTCATTAGTTTGAATGCTTTATTATCATTATTAATTTTATAATAAGTTTGTTAGTGAACATGGTTACCGCCCTAGACAATGCACTGATTAACCAAATACCCCTTGAAACACTTTCACGCGTTTCATTTGGCCAAGGAGAAGATTAAGTTTCACGAAAAAAAAGTATTATGCATTTGGTTTGGTTTGAACACTTCCTTGACTGAGAAAACCTAGTGGGAAGTATCCCACGGAGTCTTACGATACATCTTTATGACATGTTCATGAAGAAGTGAGTCATTAAGCTTACCTAAGCATTATTTCGAAGAACATAAATGAAGAGTTTAACAATAACATTCTGGGGCCATGAACCTTCAGGATTATTTTCAGCAGTGAAGGTTTGTGACCCAAAGCTTCTTCTCGATTCCATATCTCTTCAATTTTATTACCGGCGTCTGCAGATTTGTGGTCAGGTAGTGCAGCATATAGATCTTCGACGTCCAAATGTCTTTTGTAACCGGCTGTGAAGAGATCTTTCAACCACCTGGAATTTGAATTTTACAGTCATCAGATTTCAATGTTTTTTTCTTTGAATTTTTTTTTTTTTCCATGTCCGCTCCCAATATGGAGCATATGGACTCCTAATGGAGTTTATCTCAACAGAAATGTTTCTACGAGAACTGCTTGTTACTCAGTTGCTCAACCTCTCTTTTTCCAAAGAGAGTAGGGATAGAAGGAAAGGGCAAGGACAGGACTAGTGGTTAGCTAATCGCTCTCCATACGCCCCGTTCATAGGATAGGATGGGTGGGAGGGGGGAATTCAAGACATCACATACATCCATGCCTTTGAACAGAAATTCATAAATCGATTGAAAAATCAATTTATAAAACTGCCCGTAACGGGATTCGAACCCGTGCCCTCCGTAGCGGTAGCCAACGATGTTGACCACTCGACCACATAGGCGGCAATACCAATCACAAAATAACACACACTAACAGCACTATATCTTTAATCAAAGATTAAAAAGGTTTTCATGTTTGTTTATTTATTATCATGTCCACTCCACTCCCATTATGGAGCATATGAACTTCTAATATAGTTTATTTCAACAGAAGTTTTTCTACAAGAACTGCATGTAAATTAGTGTCTCAACCTACCGTTTTCAAAGATAGTAGGTGTTCTCGAATAGGGTGAGGACTAGTAGGGCTTGCAATTAACGATAAACGGTAAATAATTCCTCCCATAGATGAATAAATTAAAAATTGATTTTAATTCTTATGTTATAAATTATAAGCAGTGGCGGATTATCCCATAAGCGCAAGAGGCGCGCGCTTGGGGTCTCAAAATTAGCATATACAGGGGGACCACTACTTTCGCACAATTCGCTATTTCGCACAAATGAAAGTGAGGAAGAAGAACCAGAAAAAAACATCAAGACTTTAACTTCAGTTTTCAATATTGATTATTATTCTACGAAGAGGTTTGCAGAACTTTTATGTTATTCAAAAAACAGGGCCTTCAAAATTTATTGCGCCTGGAGCCTCCAAAGTGGTTAATCCGCCACTGATTATAAGTTATAAGTATTAATTTATATCTTAAGAATTAGAATCAATTTTAAGTTTAATTGTAAACTTTGAGATGTTATGCCTGATGATGCTTCTCAAAGAAGCGAAACACGTGTCACAATTTGTAACACAGCAAGTGGAATAACAAAGTTATCAAATCAAATTTTAAATATTAATATTCACTTCTCTGTCGCCGTGTATATTATTTCTGCATATAATATACCCTTATTGTAGATACACATATGTTTGTATGCAATCTAGAGGTGTGTCGCATAAACCTAAATAAAATTTTAGTGTGCTGGAAGAGAGTAAAGGTTGTGGATCACAGCTTTTGAGAATGTCAAATACATGTAGAAAATTTTATAGTATTTTGACTCAAATATAACCGGAAAATATATGCTGAGAATTATAAAAAAATCACCAAAGTTTTTATTTAAACCAAACATACATATATATTAACACTTCTTAGTCAGGCGTTTCAAAAATAGACTCAAGCCTGTAGCGGGCGTTTTTTAGTGATTAGCGCACAAATATATTATATTCTTAAAATCAACACAACTTCTAAGCCAAACGATATTTTCGATTGAAATTTAAAAAAAAATCATACGTGACATTTAATCATTAAAAATAAAATTAGGACATTTCGATAACATCATAATTTCACTATGTTTCTAAGCTGAATATAAAACTTGTTATCAATTTAGTAGATAGCACTCCGCATGTTATAAATATTAAATATTCAAAACATTATATATAACAAGTAGCATATCAATATTTTATAATTATATAAATAATTATAATATATAATCGCCATTTCTACAACTTTACTACCACTGGAAGTATAAAATCTAATGCCGTAAAAATTACAGCGTAAATATTCGAAACACATGTGTCACCCTTTCTAGCAAAGAATTAGGACTAATGTTAATTAGTTGCGGCATTTTATTTAATGCCGACAAACAAACCCGTGATATTGTGTCCCGCAAAAAATCGACGATATAAAAAAATGTATTATGCCGTGATCCGCATTCTAACGACAATACGCTAAAAACGACTTTTGTCGTTTCCCGCCTATTAAGTGTTAATTTATAGTTTATTGTGCACTTGACCTTGGAAGAATCAGCTGATAGACGCATCTATAAAAAAGGTGATGCAGTTTTAAAGTGACACATAAATAAAGCTACATTCATTCAAAAGAACAAGTTTTTTAATTAGATGGTTATTTTTATTTCAAAAATAAACTTTGAAATCTGATCTATGGCTACAAATGAAATTTGAATTGACACAAAAGCAATAAATTAAACCAGAACTTCTTATGCATATCTATATTTTATCTGCTCATAATAAACATAATACTGAGAGAGGAAGAGTCATAAAAAAAACAAAAGGGCCCTTTTACACTCAAATGTGAATATTTTGAATAGAATTAATTATGAATAATAAATCTACAATGTAAAATACTTATTTTGTTTTTTTATTTAAAAGTATTAGGACAGCTAATATTTTTTTTAAAATATAATAAATCAAAGCATTTTTTTATTGCAAAATTGGGCTGAGCATGTTAGATAAAATAACTGACAGTAAATATTTTCTCAGAATAAGTCTTTCTAAACAGATGACATAGCTTCAATGTTTACTAACTATTCAAACCGTGACTTGTATGTAAAGTGTTAAGGTTTAAAAAAAGCATACATTATTATTTAATTCATTAGGAGTAAATGTCTCTGATGCATACCAGAACGTGAAGACTGAGAAGCAGCTCGCCTTCGCTCTCGGACTTGGGTGTCTGTCATGCTTGTAGAAGCCAGGATCCATGCTTCCAAAAGCGCTGGGTCAATAAAGCGGTGCTCGAAACAGCACCTTTGACAAGATTAGCTGAAAGAAGAATATTAATATTATTATCTTAGAAAAAATTCTCAAAAATTTAGTAGCACATTTTTTTGTAAACTGGGGTTATTTAAATCTCTAATAATATTATATCCATAACACTGAAATATAGTTTTATAATTTTTCTCTTGCAATCAATTAAAAAATATATGTATTTTTACAAGGACTTATTGTAAGCACATTTCTAAATGTTTTTTTTTCAAAGTTTTGTAATTCAGAATAGAAGAGTGAGGTTTGAGTTTAGGGATGACTGATTAGCCATGCTCTACATTTCGTTTTAAATTGTGGATAAGGGATGGAAAGCATGAAAAAAATCACAGGTTTTTAAATAAAAATTAAATAAATTGAAAAATCAATAATTGGGCGCTAACAATACCCAAGAGCAAGCGATTCCCGAACATGGGGTCAACTAAAAATTATTATTAATAAATATTAAAAGAAAAGTCTCTAACTGACAACAAATGGATTTTTGATAAGAACAGTTTTGTTGTGATGTTTTGATATTTTTTACGTGATTCATTTTTTAATAAAGATTACTTTGATTTAAAAAAAACCACAGCCACAGCATTTTATGACACATTTTTCGCGATAGTCAAACCGTTTTCGCTGACCTAGAGCGTTGCCACTCGGTCACAGCTCACAGGTAGGGCATCTAATCCCTTTTTGAGATCCCTGGATTACGGGATTCACAATCTTTCAATCCCGGGATCACGTACACCCATATCCAAAATCTCAAATTAAAATTGAATAAAATAAATGAAATTTCCAAAAAAAGAAATGCTTGGTTGAATTAGTAGTAGAATGAAAAATTGTATGTAAAATTATGAAAAAAAGTGTGTTCCTGCCTACGACTGCTGTAAAATATGAGAGGGAGTAATACTACAATTCATTTATTTTGCATGTTGGTATTATACAAAGATATGCATTCATATAAACAAACAGAGGTACACTGTCACAAATAGTTTTATTATTGAAATATATAGTAAATCAGGAAGAATTTTTTTAACCCGCTAACAGCTAGAAAAAAATAACGTTTTTTGTCCTGTAAGCTAGCAATTTTCTAAAAACTAATAAAGGAAAACTTAATATTCATTTTGTGAGTCCTTAAGAGATGTCGGACCCTTTTTCAATGATGCAAACTCTAACAAATATGTATTGACGTCGTAATAATGAGAACACACTGGTGGGTAGCGTGTGTGGTTAGTAGGTATGCGACACACCGGTGGGTCGTTAGCTTTAGAGTGGTAAAAGAAGATTTTAAACTTGATTCTTTACATGTTACAGTTAATCCCGGATTCACTAAATTTGTCGGAATCCCGGGATTTCGGGTTCCCGAATTCCAAGATAGGATGCCCTAGTCACAGCGATTGGGAAGTAAGCCTATCGATAGGTCCACATAATATCCGCATTCTGAGAACACAGAGTGAGAATTCTTTTGCTGAGTTGCCCAGGCAACAAGAGCACGTGTTAACACCGTGACGTCAACAACAGTTTCACAACAAATTACATTACATAGATAGCATAAAGATAAAGTCGTCAATCAGTCATCGTTAACCTTGCACGACAAAAAATAAATGTCGTGATAATTAATAATAAAAATTCAATAACACTGGACGATAATAATAAACATAGTAAGTCTTAAATTTGAATCGTTAAAACTATGTACATTCTCACAGATTTTGTCACTAACGACCCGGGTTTCGCCTTTCGGCATCTTCCTGCACGGATGAACCTGAACTTTTTTTTTTTTTTTATTCGATAAACTTTTTTCCTGTCTGCATCACTCCGAAGACGATGTCTCCTCAATGATACAGTTAAGATACATGTTAAGATAAAGGCAATTTTATAGGTAACAATAATAATTAGAAATATAAAGAGATACTAATAAAGGTTAATTAAATAATTAAATAATAAATTAAATAATAAACACGGAAAAAAAAATAATTAAATAATAATAAGCAAGAATGATAGTTAATGGCACTAATGAGACAACTTTTAATTTTGAAACAGATATAATATGATTAAGGATTGAATGGTGAGGGGCAGGGAAGGTAAACTTTTTCTCCAAAAGAAGTAGCAAATTTCTTGAAGTGAGCGAAATTTTCTGGAGATGAAACTAGATCTGGATGCCCGATAGGACCATCACGGTTATTTCTACATAACGAAAACAATATACCTCTTTCAACAGACATAATCGAACAATTCCAGAGAATATGCTCTGAATCTTGATTACTGTCACCACAAGGACAGTGTGGGTTAGGTTTGATTTTAAATTTATGTAGCTTGGCATTAAACGCACCGTGTCCGGTGATAAATTGTGAGGTCCAGTGATCCGGAGAGAGCCAGGTTGCATTCTGACGAAAAACAATATCTGGGAAAAATAAATAGGTAATTCTACCACGAAGGGACTTTGACCATCGACTTTGCCAATTAGTTAAAACGGTTAGTGAGCAGAGTTTTTTCACTTTAGCTTTTAAAAAATCTTGTGAATCCAACGGGTGAAGAGTTGTGAGACCAATTTGCGCTGGTTTCCCGTGCAAAAGGTGATGAATTGCAGCTCGTCTTTGGACCTCTAGATCCAATGGAGTAAGTCCCAGCATTACGGGAAGACATTCTGTTGAGCAAGTTCGGTAAGCTTTGGAAATAGCAAGAAGGGGATGAACCTGAACTGACGCTTGAACAGTTTCAAAAAGTCCATTAAAAACAACGGAAATTAAAAAAGTCACATGTGCTTTTGGTGGCCGTTTCTGTCCCCGCGACTGATGACTAACTGAAGTATGTACCCTTCTTAACCAAATATGAGTGAAAGCAACGATATTCAGGTAGAAAAAGGATGAATAGTGGGATCAATAGACAACGGTGTTTACTGTGACCATATGGTCACGCTCGTCCTTGGACGGTTAAATAGCACGGTTTTTTTTTCATTTAAAAAGAACCAATCTTCATTTTTTATGTATTCTATGATTTTAAATGTTACGCGGTGTTAAGTGGAACGTATCTACAGTGTAAAAAAAAAGTTGAGTGAAAAACTTGCATAAAATAGAAGGCATTTATATTTTAAAAAAGGACAAACTGAATTGTCAAATTGCACATCAACTGTGTATTTTGGAATAAAAACCTTTTTTAAAAATCTGAACATTCCTTTGCGAATTTAAATGAATAAATTTTAAAAATTGTGTTACAATGTATTACACCACAGTCTTGTAGCGTTATCGTATATATAATATTAACTTTTGTATGAGAAAATGGTTTGAGATATCTGACAGAATCAACTGACCTGAATTTCAATTGATAACTTAAAGTGCACATGCATTTAAATTAATATAAGCATTTAAGTAGAACATCAAACTAAATTGTTTCTTAAATTAATGAAACACAGATGATTATTCCGTCATCATCTAGCTGCAAATTTTAGTACATAATAACATTTTACACCCATACACAAAAATACATTTTTTCAATAATTATTGAAATCGTACATATCGACAGTGGAAAGGAAAAAGGACGTAACCCACACATATCAAATTTTACAGGAGGCGCAAAAAAAAAACGTGTTTTGATGATTTTGTGACATATGCAAATCATGAATTATACGCAACCTTGAAGTGAACGGAGACTTAAACTGGTGTTTAATTGACATAATCTAATATCAATTAATGAAATTGTCTAGGAAAAACCTTTATTTCATTCTTTTTTATGGGTTTTAATTTTTTACAGTCATCTTTTTCAAACTTAAATGCCAAATTTAGATACTTATTCGGTATTTGCAGCTTGCATCCTTTTGATAAAACGTGTATCAAGTTTGATACATTGTGATTATCGAAAAAAAGCTGTTTTGAAAAACTGTGGGTTACGTCCTTTTTCCTTTCCACAGTCGATATGTATGTATTTGACGTTTAACCGCCGAAATAGCCATCAACCAAACATAAAATAATAATTGTAAAACCAAAACACATACATTGATATATTTTCACAGTGCCAAGTCAATCAACAAATTGGTAAAATAATTATTAAATAATGAAACCTTCAAATCATAAATGAACGACACTAAGTTAACTACAATTAAAATGTTTAGGAAATCTTACAGATAAATATTACTCTATAATCTCTATAATACTAATATGTAAATTTAAGCTATAATATTGTTTTATATCATATAATACTCTGATGATATCTACATATAATTAATGTTGTGGGATTAGAACAAAAGTGTCTTATTTGTAATATAATGCATTTCCTACAAGGATCAACTGTAAGCACATTAATTAAAAGTGATTACATTAATCATCAATTTAACAATGTGTTCTGACAAAACATTTAAAATGCTACACACCGTAACCGCATTTAAGCCGAATTATCCTGCGAGATACTTAAATGAAAATGAGTAATTTGGCGCATTAGTTTTATTCTAATTTATTCTTCAATTTGACAGAGTTAATGCGATATGCCTAACTTCATCTGGGCCAGACATTTAATATACGGATAGATTAGCAAAAGCCCCCAATAGGCCTCACATTTTCTACTCCTGATGTAAGACGGGAGTGTTGGAGATCCGTGACTTCGCTGAATGGACAAACATTCACAAGTTTTGTCTTGAGGGTTAATGTCAGCGATTGACGTAGGAACACTGACGGATTACCCTATAAGAGAATGAAGCGCGCGCTTGAGGCCTCCTCAAAATGGCTCACATGATAAATAATTCATATTTTTTAAATTCAGTTTTTTATATTATTTTTACTTAACGAATGGAATTTTGTAACGCTTTTAAGTTATCCGACAAACAGGGAATTTAAATTTTACTGCGCCTGAGGCCTACCAAGGTCTTACTCCGTCAAATAAAAATAAAAATTCTAAAAGGGAATGTACCTTTAAAAGAGAAAATGTGAAAAATGTGTCGCGTTGACCACTATGTATGAACGTGACAAATATTTGTTTAAAATAGATGTTGAATTTATTTAAAATAAACATTTTAAGGCTTCTCCCACCGCGGCACACCTGAGACTTCTTGCGGCACAGTAGTGTGCCGCGACACACAGTTTGACAGACACTGGTTTAGAGCATTCTAAGCAGGGCTGTAGAGTCGTTAAAAAATAAAACGACTCCAAGCTCAGTTTTAAATTAAAACACGACTCCGACTATTAATTCAGTTAAAAATAATAGTGAAAATATTTGTTTTCTCCCTTGAAATGGTCTAAAAATGTTTCAATCATTTTACTAGATGAAAGGGGGTGTGAATTCTTAATCACAATATTTTATCTCTCTAAGAATTGATAAATTCTACCTTGAGTTTGTGTTATGTTACAAAATACTGTTGAATAAATAAATAGTTACAGTGTTCTTAATGGGTATGGACTTAATATTGTTAGGCTTAAAAAATGCAATGTCTTCTTCTTTGACTCGAGCTTTTGGTATGAACAACAAATTATAAAATGAGTCGGAGTAGCTAGTTTATTTATTTGTTTCTGTAAACAGTTTGATTTCACGACGACTCCGACTCCAACTCCAAAGCCTTCGCTTTGAAGCATACAAGCCTGTGTACAAAGCCGGCTATTGCTTAGAAACTTTGAAGAACAAGGCATCAATCACGCCACTAAATTGTTCTCAACATTATTATTAACAATAATTTAATGTCACTGTTTTGCATACAATGTGTCGAAATGTTTTTTTACTGGCTAGGCGCAGTACGATTATTACAGTGGGATGATCACCGTTGCAATGGTTTAAATAACAGTAATGTCAAATAATAATTTCAGCTATTGCAAATTCGGAGAAAGTTGATTCCACCACGGAGCTTATTGTCCTCGAGGTTTAAATCTGTCTGAAGATTGCATCCTAACCATTTCAAATATAAAAAAAAATCATCCAATTATAAATGAATACACAATCATAATAATAATAATCTCGGATACGTGGTGCAACGGTAAAAGTCGCCAGCTTCCGTGACTGGTCTCACGGGGTTCAAGTCGCAGTAGGAAGATATTTTTTTTGTAATACATAAAATAAAATTTGACAACTTTGCTAATCCAATGGTTGTGTTGCAAATCATACAGACATCGCAAAGTTAACAAATGTTTCTTAAAGAGGCGAAACACGTGTCACAATTTGCAACGTAACTAGTAAACAAAGTTACCGATGAATCCATTTAAAAAAAATCAACAGAATTTTTGTGACATCAAAAAATTTCATCCCACCCTTCCAATCCTAAAACAACGGGGCGTGACGAGAGTAATCAGATGACCACTAAACCCTACTCTTGGCGTATACTTTCTATCCCCACACACTCCGAAGAATAGAGATTTTTAGTAACGTAATGACAACCAGTTCTTGTATAATTAAAATATAAGATGGTTTTTTTAAAAATTCATAGCCGCTCTCAATGTGGAGCATATGACCTCCTAATGGATGTATCTCAACAGAAGTTTTTTTACGAGAACTGTTTGTTACTCAGTCGCTCAACCTCTCTTTTTCCAAAGAGAGTAAGTAGGGAAAGAAGGATAAGGCCAGGAAAGGACAAGTGGTTAACTAATCGCTCTCGTTACGCCCAGTTGTTAAAGGATCGGAAAGGGTGGGAGGGAATTGTTAGACATCACAAACACCCATGCATTCGAACAGAAATCGATAAATCAATCGAAAAATGCTGTTCGTACTGGGACTCGAACCCGTGATATCCTACACGTAGCCCAACAACGTTAATCGCTGCGCCATAGGACCCGGCTGATGGTTTCTATACATTTCAAATTTGATTTCGGCTAATATTCAACACTGAAATACAGGTATTTTTGCATTTTCAAATCCGGTATTTCCGTATTGAAAAAAAATCATGATCCCGGTCTCAGTAATACCACCGATATTGCAAACCCTAGGTGGGAAAGAATGCAAACATGAAGGACATTCACGCGTTTTAACAATAATCCATAAATCGGATAATAAATGCCCGTTCGGGGATTTGAACCCCGCCACAACTAAATAAGACGAACGACCAAAAGAGCGTTCACCACTCGGATACAGAAAAATTATTGGATTACACCAATTTTATTGTAAAACTCGTCGCGCATAAAATCATAATGGATTTGCATGTGAAATAGAGGTCTGTACGGGCCGAAATTTTATAATATTACCCGGTCCGAACCCGAAAAACTCAAGCACGAGTCTAATACCGCACTTGTTACCCGAACCCGGCCCGAATCCCAGATTTATACTCCTCAGCCCGAAAAAACCCCGTTTTTTTATAAATTTACAACAATTTACGATTCACTATAGAACTGGTAATAATTAAAATCATCATGACTCTCTTAAGACACGAACGAAGTCTGAAATATTTTTCTGAACAAATAAATTCTTCACCCGGGCCCGGCCCGAGCCCGAATCTTGATTGCGTTTACACGCCCGAACCTGGCCCACGGGCCGAGCCAGATAAAGACCCGCGGGCCAGACCCGGGCCCGTGCAGACCTCTAAATTGTGAAATTTCAATGGATACTATACCAATAGAGACTGTAACAACTAATAGATAACAATATTGCTATGCTCTGGTTGCTGCCATAAGTTGAGCGCAATTACAATTGTTCAAATAAAAAGGACTTTATACAAAGCTAACAATAATAAAAAATATATATATATATAATACATGGCTCACTTCCTGTGTCATCGTAATTTACAAAACACAGATAAATAATTATCGCTCTTCAGAACTAATGGACAATTGCAAAAGTATATCGGAGTATGTATTGCATTGGTCAGGCATATTCAAACTTTGTTCTGGGGTGAAACATGTCATTCACTATTCGAGTCGCGCCCAATTAACAAAAAACACGAAAAATATCTGATTTTCCGAAATTGATTAACATACATGAGTACGTGGCACAGCTGTTAACGTCGTTCGATGACGGATTTTACGGATTCAATTTCCAATACGAGCAACATTTTTTTAGTCTAAAAGTTCTCTCACCCTTTCGATCTTTAAATAACGGGATTACTTAACCATTAGAATTTTCTCCTGATAAAAGTTTTAACAATCTGTTATTGTAGAAAAACTTCTGTTGAAATACCTCTATTGCCAAATAGAGGACATAGATTGAAAAAAAACTTTCACTCAGTATTCGTAAGGGTTTTTTTTTTAAATAATTGTTTCCCAAAATAAATCCGTTGATGCGTACTTGAAGATAAAAATAGAGTCTCGGAGACTGAATCTGACAATGTTCCTCGAAGAGGCTTAAGATATGCTAGACCTGGTCGCACAAACAGTATAATAATCAATTTTAGCATTATATTCGAAAATAATTTATACTAAGCAGGCCCCAAATCCACTGACCTAAGAGACATTCTAGGTTTAAATGCATGCGAAATTGTACACAGAATATTGCTTAAAACCGAGAAACTCAGACCTTTTTAATCCAGTTTTAGTAGAGAAAAAAAGTATCCGAATAATTAAGGTTAGAGCTTTGAAGTGTGATGGGATACATAGTATATCGACTATTATAAGTTGTCCGTTGGGAGAGGGCGCTACTGTCACGTTAGAAATGTTATCATGTTATGGCCGCCACGCGATTCGCAGCGTTTATTGATTGGAATTATCAATTCTTTTTTTAGACTTACTGTCTTTACGGAGCTGTCAGACTTTTAGAATAACATCCCTCGTATTCTCATGTTTTTTTAACATTTCATGACACCCGTGAGCTTACGTTTGACAGTTATTATACAAGCCCTAGATTTGTTTCCGAATTCAACCGGAGACCAAGTTCAATTATGATCATTTGATGTAGACTGAAGATCTATGATTTACTTTTAATACTCCAAATACGATCGCAAATAGACTCCTTGTAAATTAAAATATATAAAAGCGATGTTTGTAGACAATGAAATTAATATCGTAAAAAAAGATCTACTAATTCATATCAAAGTATTATACTCCCATGGACTTAATACGCCACTGATTATTCGTTAAAAATATATAAATATATATTACAAGTGTCTAATAAGTATTATTAAATAAAACCAAATAAGATAAAATAATCAGTAAAACAATTAATTGAATATAACGGAATAAAGCCATTAATTTAAGTAATAATTAATATAAGTGATTATTGCAAATTAAGTAATTACACTGAATTGTTTCCACTTCATAATTATTTTAAAAAAAAAATGTGATTTATAAGCAGTATTCATATTAAATATACAAGATTCTAACTAACAAAACGATAACAGACGCTGGTGTAATTCATTAATCAAAAATTAATTAAATTACTCGTATCGTAAATATTCATATATACCAGAGGTCCACAACTCAAGGTTTACAATATCTATCGAGTTTTGTATTTTAAAATTATAAGCGATTACCGGTCCGATATTTTGACACGATTTTAATGCTTCAAATAGGGACCGCAATACTGATATTACCGAAACCGGGATAAACGGTATTTATGATTTTTTTTCAATACCGAAATACCAGTATTTTCGCATTTTCAAAAATAACCAACACCGAATTTTAAATAAATATATATTGTTAAAATTGTCCGCGACGAATCGAAATATTTTAAATCTGCCAAGAGTTATACCAATCAATATTGACAGGTTCCAGAATTGATTAAAACATTAATGGTGGATTATTATTTAAAAAAAAAAAGTTTAAAAAAATATTTATTTTTTCCTTTTTTTACCAATGATGGCAAGAGGCCTTAATAGCTATCAACTAACTAATATTGTTCATAAAATATCAATATCATATGGGACAGATTCGATCAACATATAAATTGCATGGTCATTTTAAGTTAATTATTACCAGCTTCGTAAAATTAAGTAATACAGTCATAATCATACAAAGCATTGATTTTTTTAAAATGTCAATGTTACTCGTCAGCAATACAAATACAAGTTGACCACCCCTGTTATAGTATAAAAAGCTAGACGTTTTGATAAAAGATTCGATGAAAATAATATATGACTAATAATGATTATTTTGTAAACATTAAACAGCCGGGGAAAAACACCATGATGCCATCTCCAACAAATTTCTCGTACATTATTTTGAGTGACATAATTAAGACAAACATCAGTTTCAAACTGCGACAAGTCAATAAATAGCATTCGGAGACGACTGGATTTAAAGATTCAAACTCATCTAACTAAATCTGAACACTTTGATTGCTTGCCATGTTACAGTTTAAAACTCCAAACAAACTGATGGTGATAGACCGGATCTTGTGGTTAACGTGATAATAATGATCAACAATTCGTCATCAAGGATTGATAACTAATTTACTGTTAATCCAAGTGGCAATGGACATGCGATTAAGTTTACTATTCATAAACTGTCGTAATAGTTTGCATTCGGTAGCACGGTAAATCACCACACAAGTTCATAACCTTATTTATTGACAGTCACGAATCACGAAGAAAAAAGGTTAAACAACAATATTATGTGCATAAACAAGAGTTGTAATTTGTCAATTGTCTGTCTATTTTTACTTCAAGGAACTTACACATAGAACTAGCTGGATAGTGAATCCTACGCACCAACATGGTTAATGGAAAACAAGGTTGAACAAGGGAAACAACCCTTACATCGAAATTATCAATACAGTATACATATTATACATACACCAACAGTTACACGGTCTGTTTTAAGCGGTTTATCTAGATTCTAGCGTGACTTACCTTGAAACAATGGTGAAATAGACGTTGAAGAGTTTTTGCATTTCCATGACTTTGAATTACCACTGAAGATTGCAACAGCAATAATTGTTTCGAAGTGCACTGAGAAGAAATGTGCAATGTGAATAGTATACATACTATGTACCTTAACACATTATAGGCGGGAAATGTAAAAATACATTTATCGTGTACTGTCGGTTTTGTTGGTATATTGGACTCATAATTTAACGGTTTTTCCAAAATATCTGCCGCGGCAAGTGACCCTTTTCGACAATAAGCAATAAACCTCATAATTTATTACGCCCTGAATGTTCGTTCACACACAGTATTTTTTTTAAAAGGCGACACATGTTTCTCGAATATTAAAGGCATCAGATTTCACACTTCCAGTGATTGTTAATTTGTAGGAATGAGGATTTTATACTATAATTATTTATATAATTGTATGGTATGGATTAATGTATTTTTTTATACAGAATATTTTGATAATTTCATATTGATAACAAGTGGAGTGCTATCTACTAAATTAATAACAGGATTTTATATTCAGCTTAGAAAAGTAGTGAAGTAATGATGTATTCATTTTATTTTTAATAATTAAATGTCACATATGATTTCTTTCAGCCGAAAATATTGTTTGGTTTAGAAGTTGTGTTGATTTTAAGAATGTAATATATTTTTGCGTTAATCACTAAAAAATGCCCGCTTATAAAGTGTCGATACAGTCGTAATATATTAAAATAAATACCTATATGGTTTAGTTGGATAGAGCTTAATCTACCGATCAGTTAGGTCTGGATTCGATTCCCGGTAAGGTCAATGACAAAATTTAATTTTTTTTCTATTTAAATTTGAGAGCGAAGACGTGCGTGTTTTTGATGTAAATTATTCTCCTTGGCTAGATCTCTTGTGACTTACAAAAACTATTCTCATAGAGTTTATCTCGTATGATCATTATTTTATTTTTAAATATTTGGCGCATTGGCATTAGCAGTGATGCCATTTTGTAAATTAAATTAAAGTAATGTAACGCCGATTTAAATTTAATAATTTAATCCGGAGAACGTAGAAAGTACTCACGTAAAATCGAGGATTACTTTATATTGGAAACGAAACAGTTGGGAAACTTTGAAAAGGCTGAGAGAAACGTCGCACGGACTTTATTTGCTTCTTCCTTCAAATTACAATCGTGAAAATATGCAGCCGCACCAATATATTGAAAGCATTTAAATATTTTTTTCCGGTTCTAAGCTCAAGAAATGCGACCCCAATACCCACATTTTCTTAAATATTCATTTTAATATGGGTGATACAATGATTATAATTAAGGTATTCTTATATCATAGTTTTTTGGACCTTTTGTAGTTTATATAAATACGCGATAACGCGATAATGAGATAAGCGATCGTTCGTAAGATAGCTGGGCTGAACGCGTCAGTTGTAATTTCATATGTGTGCTGGGATGACGTATTTTTTATGCGCAAATTCAAATATGATTATTTATTAAAAAACCACGGATTTTTAGATATTTTAGATAGACGGCAGAGAAGTATTTTTCTAGTCTCCGAGCCGCGAGAGTTAAACGAGAATATGCACAACTTTATGACAAAAATATATATGGTAGAATATAGAATACAATTAAAAAAAACAATAAATTCAAGTCGTGTTGAAAAGTAAAATTTCAAATACATTAAACTTTTCTTTTACACGATTTTGACATAACACGGTGCATTAAAAATAACAAATAATATATGTTTACACTTACATATATTTGTTCTTACACGATTCCCAGAAACAAAAAACACAGAAACGGATTTCCTAATAACAATAAATTATAAAAGGCAGTAATAGCAATCAAAAGGTTTAATTAAATCCTATCTCATTATTCGTGTCAGAATTGTTTAGAGATGAAAGCTTTTTATGTATGTCCAGTCCAATCCATCATAAAAGTCCCCGTATATAATAAATTAACGATTAATAGTTTTATTTTTTAATTTAAAATACATAAGTATGATGAATAATATGTTGAGTAGTGTACTCGTGTCTTCATTATTACCCTTGTCACACAATTTTCTATATCACAATGTTGATTTTCATCAAATAACAAGGTTTTTGAAATTCAGGGAACTGATCTTCAATTGTTTTATGAATCCTATCACTATCTTAGCCAGGTTTTTGTGTATCACTATGTTGCACGGTATCTGTATTGTAATCAAAATAATTAAATTACTACTTACTAGATAAGAATCTTGAATGAATACATTTACGGTAGTAATATATATCTGCCATTGAAAAATGTCTGATAGTCAACAAAACTAATATATCAAAGAGGTAAAACATATATGACGATATTATTTATCGGTCAAACAATTTTTTTTTATGTTATGTACACGGAAAAAACGTATTTTTATTCCATTCAATGAGGATATTTGTTCCTTTGATAATAACGAAAATTATAAACGTAAATAATAGTTACAGTATTAAAGAAATAAACGTAATATAATAGAGTTGGTAATATGATAATTTAATCCATTATCTATCACTCGTAGGCTAGTGATAATATAGACTGTGGAAAGGAAAAAGAACGTAACCCACACATATCAAATTTTACAGGAGGCGGTAAAAATGTGTTTTGATGATTTTGTGACATATGCAAATTATGAATTATACACAACCTTGAAGTGCACGGATACTTCTAAACTGGTATTTAATTGACATAATCTAATATTAATTACAGAAATTGTCTAGGTTTTTTTTTTATTTCAGTGTTTTTTCTTGGTTTTCATTTTTTACAAGGTCATCTTTTTCAAACTTAAAAGCTAAATTTAGATACTGAGTCGGCATTTTCAGCTTCCATCCTTTTGATAGAACGTGTGTCAAGTTTTTTTGGATATCAAATTTATGGAGCTTCAAGTACCAGAACGCGCCAGCGTCAAGGCTCTTCCAGTCTCCTTCAAAGATAAAGTTTTTGAAAATTTTTAAATTGCATCCCCTTACCATCGTTTGCAGACAGAAGGGCGCGATCACTACAGAGATAAGAAGTTCACGGGAACTCCACATGCATTACCTTGCAAATCACATTCCATATGCTTCATCCATACTATATCCGTACATGTCACACACATGCGCATACATACATACACAAATACAGTACACAAAAAAATTAAACAAAGAGAGTCATTTTCGTGATGCTAAATTCTTGTCAAGTTGTATACATAGTGATTATCGAAAAAAAGCTTTTTCGGAAAATTGAGGGTTACGTTCTTTTTCTTTCCACAGTCGATATGATAAGTATAACACATACATAGCGAACTTAGCGCACGCGTATGCAAGATGGCACGTTCGAAAAAAATTCTAACAAATTTTATGTTTGGAAGAAGGATTTTCTGCAATCAATAAATAAAGAGCATTCTTTCTTCCAGATAACACCAATCCAGGACTATTACATGATCTTACTTAGATATTATTTCACCACAGGTATTACGTATGAACCTGCTTTACACACAGGTGTTAACACTTACGTTTGAGTAAAATATATGCTAAACACGAGAGAGAACGTGTGTAAAAAAGGCGTGTTAAGAGTTGTTTCTCGTTTTAAAGCACATGGGGTAGTGTTTGATATGTAAAACGATAAACAATACTTAGGCACGTCGTTTAAAAACCTTGTTTTGGTTTTAAGGCATACGAATCCATGTAATCACATGTGTGTAAAGCCCGCTATCATGTAAGCGAAAATGCCGAAATATATAGATATCGATAATAATTGATAATCCTCTAGAATTAAATACTATGTACCGCCGCGCCTTTATAGCTACCGATAATACTTGAAAACTAAGCACATTGTCATTATTTACCCTTGAATCTTACTTATTATTAAGCATGCCTGTATTCCGCGTAATATTAATTAATTCACCGACGATCGTTGCAAGAACTCAGCTTGTAAAAAAAGGAATAAATTAAATATTGCGAAATTCGCTTCTCAGAAATGGATGATGCGAAATTTACTGCGAATGAGTTGATCTTTTTAAAGTGATTGGTGGCACACAGTTCAATGCAAACAGAATAAAAAAAAACGATGACTAAATTGTTATATTACGAGTCTGGACAAAGTCCAAAGACGAGTAAATAAAAACAATACAGAGCGACAGGTTGAAAAAATATAAAAGGATAACACGTCGCATCACGGCCGAATCCAATACTCCATGCATTTCACAAACATACCAAAGTATATCATAACATAACTAGTTATAAAAATAATAATTGGTAAAATAGTATAGAAAATAGTATAGGGGCTTTCAAACTGCTGCGCGGACGCGCGCGCGCAGCATAGAGGGAACGTTGTACCTGGGTCCCCCTCATCATAATTTTACCATGATTTATTTTCCCCAACATTATTTACGACTAAAGATGATGGTGTAGATATATAATGTAAGAGAAACGGAAATTATTGAACGAAGCAGACATAACTATTCGTCCTTTTTATAGCTTCTACCTTAGATCATAATTTCTAATATAGCGGACCTCTAATAAGCTTCTTTAATGGTACAAGCATCTGTTAAAATAACCATACATTTATAATCACAGTTTTGTTAACATGATAATTGTTGCTGCTGGTTCGAAATAAATTAATTCTAAACACCAAAAACGTTACTGCTACAACTCTGTAAGCCATCAAAATTTTCTCACAGAATGGTTTGCGACCGCTTCTCATCGAAAATATTGTTTTACTTAATCATCAGGTCATGATTGACCATGCTTGATTTACGAGTATCAATAAATATCATAATTTTGTGTGTTGCAATCATAAGATGTATATTTTCAAAATTGAAATCTTTTGCAGAATTGTAATTTTACGTCTGGACTATACAAAATGTAATCATATTTAAGTATATAGCATAGTTTTAGCTACATATACCTATTGTTTAAATATATAGGGTATATGAAAATGATATTGTGGATCAGCCAATAATTACATAACCATTGTTAATTTAAATGTCAACGAAATAAAAATTTACAATTATGACAAAGAAATACTTGCGTTCAACTCTGATTCATCTGCGGTCTTTTTCGTTTATCATAATTCGGGAAATAATATATAAAAGAAGAGACACGGCATAGTTGTATCTTAATATTTAAGAAATATTTGAAGTAAAAAGAATCAAACTCCGTCTCATAATACATGTACATTCAGGTCAGAGGTAATTTGAATATTTAAAAAAAACTTACCAGACACCAATCGAATACGTAAACATAACCTTACATTAAACCACTTCACAAAATGTTGTTAGCTGATTATTATTGTATTTGAATGTGTTTAATCGAATATTTTTTACAAAATTACAAATATAAATATCACTTTTTATCACAGTTCAGTAAAAAAAATGTCGCAGAGAACAAAAATTTGCAACTACTTGACAGCTCATTATGTACAGCTGACTCTGGCTGACTCTTTCCTAGAATTGACATGAGTGTAGGAATAAATTCCTGTTTTACCGACGCGCATGCGTTGTGTTGTGACTTGTGACACATGGGTTGCCAAAAAAATGCTTACAATTTATTTAAATACTAAATTTAAGATGTATCGAAAAGATAAATATATATTTGAAACGTACTGTGTTTTATAAAACAAACTGATATGTATTAAAATATACAAGTATTTGTTTCCAAATTCTTCACGTGGCATTACACAAAATTACTATGAATTCGCAACTTTTTGTATTTATCGACCGCGTCTATTATATGATACATAATATTGTGTAACATTTTCAACAGGATAAACACGAATAAAATATTATAAAATTGACGAAATAATGCATCATAAATATTTCATCATACCTACATATGAAAAGAGTAACTTTTTTAAAAACTTTTAGTAAAACTGTTTTTTGTTGAGTAGATATTCGATATTCTTGTATTATTTAGGTCACCGACTGTCAATAAATTCATGATAAAATCTATGCCCACACACACATATCAATAGAAAAAGTTGTACAGCGTGGTAAAACAAAAATAATCGATATTGTAGAGTTAGAAAATGATCTATGCCCTTAGTCATTAAGTGCAGGGATGGGCTGGAGGGGGCTCGGGGGGGCTCGCGCGAGCCCTTTGTTAAATTTCGGCAAGGCCGGCGAGCCCCTTGTTAAGATAAGAAAATCATTCGTCTTAGACCAAATCATTACATAACTGCAATTTCTGTAGATGGTTAAATTTGAAAATAATTTGCCTCTTCATTTTTTCATTCAGCGTTGTAGGCTTCCGTGTTGGACCTCACGGGTTCGAGTCCCAGTACGAAACAGCATTTTTTTGATCGATTTATCTATCTTCTGTTCGAAGGCATGGGTGTTTGTGATGTCTTAAAATTGTCTCCCACTCTTACGATCCTTCAATTCAACTGGGTGCTACTATTAGTTTATCACTATTCCTGTCTTATCCTTTTAATTCTATCCCTACAACTCTCTTTAGAAAAGAGAGGTTAAGTGACTAAGTAACAAGCATTTCTGATAGAAAAATAACTTTTGGTGAAATACCTTCATTAGGAGGCTATATGCTTGACATTGGGAGCAGACAAAAAATGGATAACATTTACCGAACCATCGCTGATTAAGTGATATCATTTTAAAATACACTATACTCTTTAGGCCCTCCGGAAAATCGTACAATGTAAATACCTAAATAGTTTCTTAGAAAATTAACATAGTTAATTCATTCTTCTATCTAATAATCTAATAAATCATTTCTTAGCTATCATAAATCCATTCCATACAGAGATGGGCCGCCAATACATTATCATGGGGCTCGCTTAATCTCAAAGCAATTCTCGGTGTTCTGGGGAAGGAGTGAATTTGTTACCACTCATATGAAATTATATGCAATATTTAAATAAGCAATCAATTGTTACTTAATACACTTATAATCAGTGGCGGATTACACACTTGGGAGGCCCCAGGCGCGATAAAATTTCGAGGCCCTGTTATTCAAATAAAGTCTACGTAAAATAAGAAGACATTGAAAATTAATTAAAAATACATGTATGGGATTTATACATTATCCGTTTTTTGAGGCCCTTGAGATTCGGAGGCCCAAAGCGAGCGCCTCCTGCGCTTATGGAATAATCCACCATTGGAAGTCGAACCGGATCTAAAAATAAAGGTATCATCCTTTTCTCCAAGCCTGTAGCTTTTAGTTAACAAGAAACAGCAGTACACCTCTCGTTAATAAATTATTGGTACATTTGATTTCTTTATAGGTTTATCACAGTAAA
Source organism: Himalopsyche anomala (assembly GCA_031772345.1). Classification (NCBI taxonomy): domain Eukaryota; kingdom Metazoa; phylum Arthropoda; class Insecta; order Trichoptera; family Rhyacophilidae; genus Himalopsyche; species Himalopsyche anomala. Next base: position 2,156,277 of record CM062825.1, read on the forward strand.
TAATTTTGTATTATGACATATAAAGATTGTAGGACATAAATATACTGTTTTATTTCACTTATAGGCCGGTAGTATAGCCCAAAACAAATTTAGTGGGTCACGAATTAGAAATATTAAAATAACCGGGTCGCGGGGTAAAAAGTTTGGGAAACGTTGCCTTATATCATTCTATGCGATCATTCAATTATCATAAGTCATAATATAAACCTTTTATACGTGGGATTTCTATTAAAAGTCTATACTATATCCACAGCAAATACATCTGAGATAAAGTTTTATAAGTACTCGTCTTACATTTAAATATTTTAATTTCATGGCTTGTCCATATTAAATTTTATAATATAGGGTACTTTTTATATTAACTTCCTTATCAAACAATTCATAACCTCTTTTAAATAACGGCATAAATTTTTGCACCAGTGCCGTATTTTAGCATACGGTAAATATAGTATTCAATTTCATAATTGCTGATTAATTTATGACATAAATCAGCAATAACATAGTATATTATGTAGCACAGTGGTTCCCAAATTAGTTATGCTCATGGACTCCTCTCAAAGCAAAAATCTGACCATGGACCCAAGACTACAATATCTTACTTATATATTATCTACGATAGCTTCCAGTATACACAGTAATACATTTTTACCCATTTAGATTGATAAGTTTACGGTAAATTGCATATCGTTACATATTATGGTAAATGTATTAAGTAACCATAGATTGCTTAAACGAGCACCTTGTTAACGTATCGGGAGCCCACCGCTGCCTAGAGACTAGTTAAGGTAGCTTTTAAATATTCAAAATGATTTTTGTTATTAGTTTTTACGGTTGGTATAACTTAAATATGTCAACTATTTGTATATGTGTATGGTCATTCCCCCCCTGATGTGAATTTACTTTCCATTTTTTCTAATTTATTAAAACTTTATTGTGAAATGGGCTCTTTAATTGTTTAATTTACTTTGTTTTATAGAAAACAAACTTAATTACAAATTGACTATTTTTATACAGATATATTATTTTTAAATCTATTTTTTAATGTATTATTTATGTATCATGTTTATTTTCAAACAGATTAGCCCCCTCCTGGGACAATTTCTGGATCCGCCACTAAACACAAATATGCATACCACAACAAAATGAAATGTGCGGTTCAATGTTTTAGTCTAGTTCAGTGGTCGACAACCTTTTAAGAGACTGGGTAAAAAAAAAAAAATTTTTGAAAAAATAAATTTGGTTAGTGGGTAAAAGTGAAAAATATATTTTTAAAAATCATTTTTAGAAAAAATATTTTTATCTATAATACATAATATATTTGCAATAAAAATTATTTTATAAAAACATTCTTCAGGCTTCCTTGATAAAAAAAAGATCATAATTTCTTAGCGGGTAACGCAAAATGTCGAAGTGGGTAATTCAATTACCCGCGGGTAGTAGGTTGCAGGTCACTGGTCTAGTTATATTATTTAGTACAAACGTTTTGATAGATGATTTAAAAATAAATAGATAATGATACGGTTTAGCTTAATGGTATACTTACCTCAAAATGTAACACTTATCAATAATTACTTCGCATAATAGTCGTACAATTTTAGGGCAATGTGGCATCGTGTCAACATATTATTACTTACTTACTGATTAAAAATTATGACAGCTGGGTTAGATAAATAAGTGTTGCTGCAAAAATGTCATCCACAAGCTATTATTTACGATATAAATAAAGCAAGATTGGTGATTACAATACCGCACGAATATATGGATACCGGTACTTCATATTAGGTATATACTGATCTGTCATTTTTTTAAATAAAGAAAAACAAATACGGCCAATTGTAATTGCCGTACAAGGCAAGGTAATAAAAATCGATATTTCGATCATGTATCGACCCTGGAAAGGAAACAGGACATAACCCACACATATCAAATTTTACAGGAGGCGCTAAAAACGTGTTTTGATGATTTTGGGCCATATGCAAATTATAAATTATACACAACCTTGAAGTGCACGGAGACTTCTAAACTGGTGTTAAATTGACATAATCTAATATTAATTAAAGAAATTGTCTAGGAAAATCTTTTATTTCAGTCTTTTTTCTTGGTTTTAATTTTTTACAAGGCCACCTTTTTCCAACTTAAAAGTTAAATTTAGATACTAATTCGGCATTTGCATCTTGCATTCTTTTGATAGAACATGTATCAAGTTTGGTACACTGTGATTATTGAAAAAAAGCTGTTTTGGAAAATTGAGGGTTACGTCCTTTTTTCTTTCCACAGTCGATATGATCACGCTCGTCCTCGGAGGGTTAAGCGAATGGGTTCTTGAAGATAAATTTTAAGTCAACCGGTTTGTGGAGTTTTTCAATTCCAAATACGGGTTTTGTAATAATATCATAATAAGAAAAAAAATACAAGTAACGCCAATTATATTTACCTATATCTATTACACTAAAAAACAGAGATGTCTGTTATAAAATAACACCTATAATCAATTTGTTATATTTTACTTACTTTATTTATTTATTGTTTCTCGTTACAGATAAGTAATATTTATTTGTAAGACGTCCTTTATAAGATAATTATAGAAACATAGTTGACCGTAAAGGTGCTTTTACTTCACTTAAATATATGGGTTAGAACGTAGTGTCTCAACCTTTTTGGGCCCGTGGCCTCTTTTGAGTCTCAT